>OY293410.1:36325381-36957200 GCA_958502065.1 Chrysolina americana | reverse complement strand
GTCTCCCCACGCAATCTGTCAATCAATCACAATATCTCGAAAACGGTTAAGAATCAATATAGAAACATTATCTACCAATTGTATCAAAATAGTACGTATATTACTAAATTGTATAATAAAATACTTACAGGCGTTCCATTCGAAATAAAGAAGTTTGTGTTCACTTCTGGTTTAACTGGAAGTGCTACGCCACTAACAATTTTCAGAATTCAATTCCAGTGGAAACATCTAATTCTTCTTATGAACGCGTCACCTGATAATACGCTTCCCCTCATCTCTCGGTCTCTTCTACTAGGTACTCGACCGCTGACGCATGCAAGCATTTTTCACCCATTTCGGAGCACTGAAGCGCAAAATGAGAATATGCGTTTAGTTTGAGAAATTTAAATCGGACTATCTCTAGAGCATCCATGCCTGTTATATTGAAAATCAAATTACTTATGTGCCAAAACTAATAAACGGACAGCGTTTGTGCACACTTAAAGTATACAAGATTTAAAACTTTCATGAGAGGGCACAACCCTACAACTTGAAAAATGGCAGAGTTGTAACTAAAAATAAAGTCGCAAAATTTTCCCGTTTTTTCAGTTTTTCTCCGTTACTAATGATCCGATCGGATCGTAAAAATCACATCTTGTCCCTACAAATTTTTCTCATTGGAGCAACCATATGTTTCAATTTAATAGGCAAAATACTAAAGAAATCGCGTTTTTGTATCGAAATGTTTATCCAAAACATAACATAATATAAGTACGGACATGTGATGGCATAGTCGATTTCCTACTAGTTTTTTTATTGATTGACCTATACCTATCTTAAACTACCTTGGAATTCCACTTAGGTAAATTCATTTTTAACAAACATAGGTGCTTATAACACAACTTCAATAAATTTCTCATTTGAATGTTCAATATTGTCAAGAGCAGACTTCCACGAACTGTATTAGAAACTTACTCAAACTCGCCAGGCTGTGTGTGAGCGTGCTAGACCGAAACAAAGTTAAAACCCCAAAACTGAAAGTTTTGTGGTGACCCCTCAAGCCATGTCGTTTTATATTTGTATGAGAGATCATCCCGTAGCCTCAGCGTTTAAAACAAATACAAGTGAACTATGTTCACGTAACTCCAAGGTTTTTTGAAATAAAACTGTGCTTTGTTATTAGTTGAATTTTATGTTCTGTATAGGAGCGTAGTTAGAATATGAATGGTATGTATTTCGACCACAAATTTCGACATCCTTTTTGGGACGTTTCATTCTTCCTTGGTCCGAAAATGGAAAGATGTAAATTTAAGTAAATATATACAAGATTAGGAGGGCAAATTAATTAATTTACACCAATAAGTTCTTTCGTTTATATATTTGTCTTTGATGAAACAATAGAAGTTAGTAATGTATCGTAAAGATTTTCTTGAATTAACATTTTTTCATTTGTAGTCCTTGGAAGGTTAAAACACAAAATCACAGGACAGGCCAGGCCGTTTCTTTTATCATGTGGTAACATTGCTATATTCTAAACCGTAATAGATACAAAGACGATTAAATGGGAAAAAAGGTAACTATTGTGGTGAGCAGTAAATTGGTCATAGAAAATTTACGGGGATTCTCGCCCTTCCCAACTTATACAGGGAAAACTGAAAATGCTGTTTTCGGTTTTTTACGAATAGAATTGTTATTTCATATGAAACGCTATAAAAATGTCAATTGTGATATACCACTGAATTGTGATTTCATCGCTTTATCAATATTTGTGATGAAATAGACAGGTCCGTATTTGAAAAAAATAGTTGATGGTGGCCGTGTTGACACGAAACGTTTAATTGAAAATTCATCATTACGTAGTTCTAGTAAATTTTGAATACAATAAAACTTTCCTCTTTAATTTTTTTATATTTTCTTAAATAACCATTCTATTCGTAAAAAACCAAAAACAGCATTTTTAGTTTTCCCTGTATAAGTCGGGAAGGGCGAGAGTCCCCGTAGATTTTCTCGGACCAATGTACTGCTCACCACAATAGTTACATTTTTTCCCATTCAATCGTCTTTGTATCTATAGCGGTTTAGAATATAGCAATGTTACCACATGATAAAAGAAACGGCCTGTATATGCTTTGCATAACGAGTCGAACATGGTAAGGAAATGGAGCTTTCTATCAACAATTTGTATTAAATACTAATTTTGTCTTGACTCTTCGAAAATCATATATCGTCATTACGTCGAAAGTTCACCCATAGTAATCGTTTTGGAATTCTATCGGAGTCGTGTTTGGATATAACCTTAACATGTGCTATCTAGGCTTTTCCGTTTACAATGTGATATGTCATATCATACGACATGGGATTTCCATATCCGTATACCTACATCAATCTTGGATACTCCCTAATAGTTTAGTCTGTCATTTCCTCAAAATGAACAAAAGTTTCATTACCGAAAGTGAATGAGGTTCAAAAAAGTTTAAGAAGCAACAATGGATACGGGCATAGTGAACTGAATGATGAAACCAAAAGCAGACTGAGGACACTCCAAAGTAAATCGAATGAAACATTGAACTGAACCACTGAAAGAAAGCGCTTGCAAAAGATAATTGAGAATTCGAATAATACAATTGAAATTGCAATCCAACAATGAAGAAAATGAATCTGAATGAGAATGCAACGAAAAAATCTAAAAATTAAACTTGTTTCAAATTAAGAAGTGCTACAATTCAAAGTAAAGAAGAGTGATTTATTGGGAGTTTAGTGGAAGAAACCGATAGAATTAAAGAGGACATTCAATCAAAGACATTTTCAATCTGAAAGGAAATAGTCTCTTTTGAATCTTGGAAAATAATAAGATTTTTCACCTGAAAACAGAAATCGGTCTGTTGTGAATTAAGAAACATCTTGAAAATAAAATGAATTTTTGGAAGTGTTGTATAAGTTGAATCCAGTTTGATGTGATTAGTGCCGTAGAAGATTTATTTTCCAGCCCTGATTGAGAGTTGTTGTTATCATAAAAACTCTAAAAATAAATATTGGAAAAAATAAATGGATAATTACGTCGAAAGTTCACCCAGAGTAATCGTTTCGGAATTCTAACGCAGTCGTCTTTGGATATAACCTTAACATGTGCTATCTGGGCTTTTCCGTTTACAATGTGATATGTCATATCATACGACATGGGATTAGTGCTGTAGAAGATTTATTTATCGTTGTTGTTATCATAAAAACTCTAAAAATAAATATTGGAAAAAATAAATGGATAATTCTGGGCCATATTCAAAATCCTAAAAATTGTCTAAATTCTTTACATTCCTTCAAGCATTTTTTTGGCAGTGGTCTTTCACAAGGTTGTTACCATGGAATCAAAAATTGAATACCTGATCTTCGAGCTAGACATCAGTTAGAACGAAATTTGAAGCGTTATTTCGGTGCCGAGATCAAAATCATGATAAAAGAAATTGAAGAAATAGCAGAAGTAAAGAAGATTTTCATAAACTGGTTAGATTTCCAGTGGAATTTCTGAGGAAATATACACTGTGGCAAGAGAAAGAAAAAGCATTCAGTACTGAGAAAAAAGAAATAGAACACTTTTATGGGCCTAAGAAGATAAAAATAAAAAACTGTTTATAGGCATTGTTAGAAGAATGATCCAAATATATTTCAATAATATAATATGTTGGGACGAGAACTCACAGAAATAGAGTAAAATTTCTCCAACATCACGAAATGACTGTAAACAATACTGTAATGAAACTTAGTGAGAAACTTAGGTATATCATAATGGACGAACAAGTCATTTTTGAATCGCACGCCACTAAGAAACTTTGTACCTGCTACATGGAATTCAAAGCTTTGTGGAGGTACAAATATATGTTACCGTCAGATCTTGTTTGTTAATGGTGGGATCTTGAGCATCCTATTATATGGTAGGGTAGGTATATTGCAACTATTTGAGTGAGACATTCAAAAGTAAACTTCAGAAATTGCAAATCTCCTGCTTGAGGTTCTCATATTATTCCATTGAGAGAAGGGACCACATAACACCTCACTGTAATGAAATGCAAATTCTAAAATTTATTCTCAGGTTTGAGCTCTACTTCGCTGTTCTACTGTTCACTTCAATGAAAACTGAGTTAACCTCATATGTATTTGCTCTAATGACAAAAAGATCTGACACACATGCAGTTGCACTGCGAAACAAACATAAACAATACCTTTGCATAAAACTGAAAATCTTGTTTCGAGTATGTCGCTGGTAAAATCCTCATCCAACATTATTTGATGTATGAACGCTCAATAAATGTTATTTCATTCCGAAATAAATTCAAAAAAGAACTGCTCATCTCACAAATCACACACCCATAACTCAACGTCATCGTTTGGAGGGGTGACAGTCCAGCTCCTGACTGACAAGAATATCGAAATATGACCCCAATAAAATATTGATGGTTCTGAAGATATTGGCACTTTAATGATTTTAGCGAAAATGGAATCCTTTGATCAGTATTTCGAGCGCCACAAGTACCAAACTTTATATTCGAAATTCAAATTTTCTTATGCAACCCTGAATACTTCTTCTTTCTATTGATACAATCCAAAATAAAATTATTGGTGCCATACCTTTGGAGGAAAAAAACATATATGCCCGATTCTCGAATTTATTTTATTAGCTTAGTTAGACTCTTCATACTGTCAACAAAATCTCCAAGCTAACCTGGCAAGTTATTTAAAAAAATTACACTATTCGAAACATCAATACACATCGAAAAGATTCGCTGCAAACCACTTCAACTAATCATTGAATTCATTTTAAAAATTATTATGCCATTTTGTAACATAACATGCCAAGTTAGCGGGGGTGATTTCATTTACAGTACGAAGAGTCTGAGTAAGCTAAAAAATTATTTGAACTCGTGAATTGTGCAAATATGTAATTTTTTCTCCAAAGGTATGGCACCAATACTTTTATCTTGGATTGTAATCAATAGAAGTGTTATTCAGAGTTGCATAAGAAAAGTTTGAATTGAAATATAATGTTTTGTACTTGTTTGTGGCACCAGAAATACTGATCAACGGTTTCTTACGAAATTCATTAAAGTGCTAATACCTCCAAAACTATTAATATTTTACTGAGGTCATATTTTGATATTCTGGTCAGTGCTGAGCTGGAATACGACCCCTCCAAAGGATAGCGTTGAGTTTTGGGACACCCTGTATGTTTAATTTTCCCCATTTTTATGTATGTTATTTATTAACTTCATCTCGGTCGGTGGCTCAGTGGCTAAGGTCTCTAGCAGTGGAACTTCTAGCTCGCATCAGACAGACGTTCGAGGCTCGGGTACGGAATCTTTTTTTTCAAGTACACGGGTCTCTTTAGGTGGCCACATGCCTTGTTGTGAATCAAGTGTGATGTGAGTTGCCTAGATGCCAATCCCGACGTCTGGTGCTAGCTTGAAGTGCTCACCGACCAACCGGGGTGGTGCTGTAGATTTTCCGGGTTTTCCTACAGCTGAAAAGTGAATACACCACCCACAATACCAGTAAGTCGCCCCGGAGCGCCACGGCAAATAATAATAATAGCCGTCCTTTATTCCCATCTGGGTACACTCTACGAGTGTTTATGAGGGAGTATTATTATTATTATTATCTCGTATTTCAAAAATGTTATAGGTCCGATTGATTAAAACAGTTATACATACTTCTAAAAGTATAACATCTCGCAGAAGAACTGTTGCTGACTTTATTCATCGGAGTACAAAACAACCGAATTGCAGAACTATCAGTTTTGTTTCATACGGCGGAAAGTCTTATGCCTTGGAAAATAGCAGATGATGCCTAAAAGATTTTGGCAGCGTTGGTCGGAATAATCAGCCCTATGCTGTATCACTTCCGTCAAAAATAATGTCACCGTTATTCGCCATTTCCGTAATATTGCTATTACCAAGCAATAGCAAAATAACGGAAATGGCGAAAAACGGTGATGTTATTTTTAACGGAAGTAATACAAGCATAGGGCTGAATATTCAGTATTACCTGAAAACGAGAATAAGCAATTACAAACATATAAGTAGTCGCTCTTGTGGCATGAAAGGCACTATTGGTATTGAAAGTTTACTTTTGCAGACGTATTTAAACCAAATCTGTTAAAATCAAACCAAGAAATGCAAAATCGTTCGCTTGCTGGAAGTTGGAAGATGATACCAATATATTTTTTGATGCTGGTTAAGTTTGAAATTATTTCAACTGATTGAAAATTTGAATTTCCTGAAGTTGTTATTATTACTTGGATTTGTGATAGAATTTTGAATTTACAATTACTAAATTAATCTTAGAACATTTTTCGACACTTTTTTCGTAACAGCCAAGGATATTCATTTGTGGATCTGAGAATTCTACAGGACTTTTTTTTGCTCAGATATATTTAATCAAAATATGTGCATACAGGTAAGAGAAGATTCTTAATAACTTTTCACAACACATTCTTTAGCAAAAAAAAAATGTTTAGTATCTTCTATTATATAGTGATAGCGCATTACAGCGACATATTTTCTCGCAGTGAGAAGTAGAATTGGCCAGATTACCTAGCATATCAATACAACGAATGAACGCTGTTACGAATCAATATTAAGATTTATGATATTTTTTCACTTCGTCAACAGAAATGTTAATACATAAAGCGCACGTTCGAAGAAATGCTATATTTTGAAACGTCTTCCAAATAAGACATATTATTATTCAATAATTCATTTGGTACGCCTTGGCTATTGAAACATTGGCGCATCCTTTCTGTAGCAAAACAGACAAAAAGTCTTGGATAATAGTACATGCCTTTCGAGGAAGGGATTAGCATAAAATTATTAAATCCACTCATTTTGGTGCAGAGCATAGCTAAATGTGTCACTTGGTTTCGTTAGTAATCTAGTTGTCGCAGACTTTTTGTCGGCCTGATGCTACCCAGGGTAATGAGCGTATCATGCAAATCGGGTAGTTATTTGAATTAATATTTTTACTTCAACTGTTGTCTCATTCAGATTCAACTTTTTACGTGCCTGTTTTTCCAGTAGTTTTAAGCTGGTAAACAAAGTAAACAGGACAAAATCGAGGTAGAAAAAGTAGACATTTGGCGCTGGAACCGGTTGAATTGTTGAGCAACAGAAATAATAAATTTTGTTTGTTAACATTTCTTTTTTACGAATTCTCCAGGTATCCGAAATCGTTTCAGAAACTTATCTGAGAGTTTATCCGAGTAAGTAAGGTCCATGACTCACGTCGTTTGAACTCTTGTCAACACAGTTCTAAATATTTGATTCTATGATCCATTAATTTCCTAAAATCATGCATTTAAAGTAACAGGATTAGTTATTTTGATATTGTTGAAAAAAACGTTTGTTGAAAAACAAAGTAGTTTGAGAATATAATAAGTTCACACAATTTTGAAATACACTTCAATGTTGTTGTTAAAAAAAATTGTTATATCCGTCAACCGGTTGCACCCCTAAGTGCAACCCTTAAAAGTCAGAGACTTGTGGGAGCTAGGAGAAGACGTAGCCCTTACCTAATACGTGTGATACCATGCCATTGTGAAAACTGATATTTTAAAATTTAGTTTTATTATTTTTTTATACAGCTTTCTTGATAATAAGTGCATTAGAATTGGTATCCATCCGTTTTTGGATTCGAAACCATTTACGAATGCAACCAGATTATAAAGCGACTTTAGCGGTATTGAGCCGTTGGCGAGTTTTAAACCTGGCAATGCAAAATGAGGCTTTATATTCGAGATGAATGCCTGATTTTTTCCAATACTTTCAACGTCTAATTTTTATTGTTTTGGCAGTGACAGTGACATCAACAACAATTATTTGAGTCAATCGCAATATATAACTACCAGGAAACATTAAAACAAAGCTTAGGTTGTTAGAATGCATATAGCAACAATAGCAAATATTGAAATCGCTTCAATTATGGACGAAGAAAGTGATTTCAGTGATATATCTGATATTCCTGCCTGAAGTCAGCGGAAGCAGTTAGCTCAGAACTTCTACTAGTTTTCTATGTTGAAATCAACGTTAGCTGCATATTAACAAGAACATAATATAAAGTTGATTATCCCAATGTGAAGGCATTTCTAGTGCCTGCTATAAGCGGAAAAAGGCAAAAGTGTTCACGAGACATGGGGATAACTACATTTTTACTCCATGCTGCTAATGAAAAATGTTAATGATGAAAGTAGTTATGATTATGGGATTCGGAGATTCGGAATAAATACTTTTGCAAACATTCCTAGTATAATTGTATCATTTCTTGTATTACCTAATGGCAAATGTAAGTTTTTTGGGCTCCGTCTTCAACTTCAATAAAAAGTGGTTCAACTCACATAGTTTTGTCTCTTTGGGGGTCTATTCTGGAGATTTAACGTATACGAATTCGATGTTGTATCTCTCTTCAACGAGCGGTGTTTGTATCGCTCTATGTTACTTCAAACGAATGAAAATGTTTTCGCATGAACTGGAGAATAGACCCCTTGAACACGAATACGAACAAAAATCGAGTAGGTTAAACTACTTTTGAGTTATGTCATTCTGAATCTTGAAAATCGAGCATTTTCAAACACGAATTTTTCGATTAAAAATTATACAAAATGCCTCCATTACTTTTTTCAGACGATAATCTACCTAATGTTACAATTACTAGCTCCAGAATCAAAGCTTGCCTCGCCACTATCTTATAGCTTAAGGAATCTGATCAATTATTATCTTGTAATATTTTCATGATTAATTGAAAAAATATAAATATATTTTCTGACTTAACTATACCCTGGCGAATCCAATCATTTAGTGGAACTAAGATAAACAGAAATCATGCATGTTTTTTCATTAGAAAAGCATATCTTATAGAGACTGGTGTTATCATATCTAGAGTAAGTAACCAAGTATATGATTGAACTAATCTATTTCATTGCCTAATCTTACCGTCAGCTTCGGACAATTCGGCAAAAACGTGCCGAAGTGTGATTACTGGTTGTCAAATAAATCTAGAGGTTTCTAGAATATAAAAATTAAAATAGGTTAGGAAATAATGGACGATCCACTTTACGATACAGCTCCGAATGATTTGGTTTGTCAAATTGACAAAAATATGAAATATCAGTAAGATTGAATACAGCTGCTAATCTTTAACAATAAGATCAAAAATCTCATCCGGTCCCTTTTCCCTTGATTGAAAAAGCTATGAAGGCATTAATAACATGTCTAACGTGCATGGTGATTTCATCATTCACAGCTGGCTCTTTTCTAAGAACGGAAAAGCAACTCCTATTCACAAAAAATATTTTGGAAAGTTATAAACCAATTAAGTATAATAGGTTCCTTTCAGTTTTTAAAAATTACTTGTATACTCTTTTCTAGACTGAAATTATAAATGAAAATCAACATGGTCTTTTATGATTGTATCAATCACGGAAAATTATTGTATTGGGTATTAGAGGATTTGTGTCAACGTTACTTAAAACATTCATATCATGTCTCAGAATTGTTATTCAAAATTGAGAACTATTGAAAGGGGAGTCCCCCAGAGTTCAATATTTGGCTCCATACTATTTATTCACATTTTATGTTACTGATAGTGATCAGAGTATCCACTCAGGAAGGTGTACTGCCCAAGCGGACAATTTCTCAATTTCTCCTTAAAATATCAGCTTCTGCAACATCAGAAACAGAAAATGTAGGCACTGATGTAATGCAAAAAATTACTGGTTATTTAAATGAGAATGATCTATACTTGAATGTAGATGAAACAACGTCATATTGATTTCAAACTACATGTAACTCAATAAATATCAATATGAATGCTAGCTCTATCTAGCTCTAATGTAACAATGAAATTTCTCGGTATGCGAACATATCATATCTATAAGCTTCAACTCAATGAAACATGCTAATTATTTTGAGTAAAAAGCAGTTGATACTCCACTCTTATGGTTACGTTGATTCACAACTCAGTTACGGTATAGTATTAGTGGATATGTCACTAAGATTGGTGAAGTGTTCATATAGCACAAAAAATATTATTCGCTACATATCACAAATGCCTTTCTCTCATTTATGCAAAAGTTTGTTTTCAAACTCTGAAATATTGACAGTACTATGTGTATTCTTTCCTGACAATAATACATTCACTCTAAATGATTTTGTGCATAATTGTTATACGAGACATAGGAAAGATATATATGTATTTTCAATCAGTCCAGTTGATGTTGAAATATCAATCCCCAAATTACAAAGGGTCTAGATTGTTAAATCTCCCACCTCTTATAAAAATCATTACAATTTTTCATAGAATATCTCAATGAATGTTGGTAACTGTTGAAATTTTATGTTTAAATTGTAGTGTTTTTTTTAGACGCTATAATTTTAGTACTTTCAACTTTTAATACAATTTGATCTGTAGGCCCATTGCCAGAAGCACTTCTCAGAACCTTGGTTGTCACACACCCGACCTGTCCGAAAATACTGTTCCCAAAGAGTTCAGCTTCTGAACTTACTCACTTACCTTTCTGCATTGCTTCAGAAAAGTTGTCAGTATGCCTTTATTTTATAGATATTTTCATGGTCTATCAAATTTCATTAGTCGTTCCATCGTTGGTAGTTTCATCGAGATTGATCGCCCTTCGAGTTCTGTCTTCACACCCCTCGTGACTTTGAAGAATTGACCAGAGCTCGTTCTTTCAACGAATGCCAAAGCTCTGAAACTCGTTTCCTAGGAATGTATTCCCAGAATGGGATTCTAAAAATACCTATTAATAACAAACTATTCTAATCGTAGTCTGACCAAAATTAAAAAACGTTACAATTGGAAAAAATTAGTGTCGAAATAGGATATTATCGAACACAACGATTCGCCAAGAAATATAATAAGATTTTGCGAGTCCACCAATGTATGGTTTTCGTCCTAAGAGCTGAAATCTAGAAAATTTCCGAATATTCGTGAAATGAACTGAAGGAAATGAAATAGACTATATGGTTTCTTCTCGTTGTATGAAATAATATGAAATGGCATCCAATTACCGAGAAGATAGAAGCCAAGATTCGAACACGGACATATTTGCCGTGTAGATCGAGAAAGATAGGAAAAAAAGTAATAATTGAGTTGATTCAATTTCAGGAGGGACTGCATATGTATTCCTATATCGCTAATAACAATGTCAACGGAACTTCTCAACTTGCACTGTACTGATAACCTTTGCATTGTGTAGTAACGAATATACTAGAGTGTTATCTCGACACCACCATCGAGATTTAAATTTTTTCCTCCATCAGATTTGGTGAATGGCACTTATAACGACTTCGGTACACGAACTTGAAGAATTTGAATGACTGCTTATGTACTCTGAGTTGTGTATAAAATTATGAACCGTGGCTAAGGTGGCTCTTAATTTCGGATAACAGGATAGCAGATTAGACTCTATCAAAAAAACCTATTCCTGAAAGTAAACGGCAAAGAAACCTGTAAAGCTGTCAATATTTTATTTTCTGGCATTTCGGTGTAAGATGGCAGCAAGATCATATTGATGAGATACCTGTATCTACATCAAGATGAACTTCGCCATTTATTTCTAAATATAGGAGTTTAGTAGAAATGTTAAATTTATTAAAATTTTTGGAAATAATAAAGATGTTTATTATTATTATTATTATTATATTTATGAAAAGTTTTTATTTATTTATCTTTGTTAGTGTTTTTTTGAGTGCAAGAAACATTTTGAATTTCTGACTTTTGGATCTGGGAGAATTGAAATGTTACTTGATATGACTAGCAACTCAAAATAATTCAATTACTGAATTTCAAAAAATGTCAAGCACTCTATCAAGTAACAGTGTGAAATTGCCTAATTTCGGACAGTCGGGGGTTTCCAATTTTAGGTATTCGAAATTAGGAATCCAAGAGTTTCTCTATCGTCTTGTTTACCAGTGAAAGTGAAAAGCGTGTAATTTCAGATTAAATGGCCAAGAATCAACCAAAAAAAAAATCGTTGGAACGGGGACCTTGTCATAGGAATTCTTCAGGATCTAATGAAGGAAGAAGACAAAATCAGGGCTCTATAGTAACGTAATCACTAGTACGCCATACAAAGACGAAAGTGAAGGAATCATGCAAGAACAAGAGAGAGAAAAAGCATTGAAAGCGAAGGGCAGAAAACCAAAACTTAATTCTGAATTAGCATGCAGAAAACGTGTGTGAAACTTGTTTTTCAATTCACGAAATTGAGTAAAATAGAAAAGGCTAAAATATGTTTTTGACAACTGACAACCAACTCAAATCGAAATACTATATTCAAACATTCCTTTTTTTCTGTGTATAAACGTGGAGTCATGAAGAATGTGCTCAGAGGTATTTGTGTGACATCTGCGTTTGGATCTAGTTGAATAATCCAATTTGAAAAATTTCCCGTAATATCGGACACTGTATCCGAAATTAGGAGCCTCTTTGTATTCAGATGTAAATTTACTTTAAATTTTTTAATTGCATAAAAAACAATGATAATTATTATTGTATGATCCATCTCTTGTTTTACTACAACCCATGGAATAGAGGTTGCACAGATATACTTATTCATTATGTTTTTTTTTCAATTTCTTTTGCTGTTTCAAAACAATCTCCGGAATTAGGCCATTGCTGCCATTGTTCCCCCCATATTTCATCCGTGACACTGGAAGTAGACGAAATTAACTCCGATGGTCGAGACATGAGTGCCAACCTAAATAGGATTAGAATTCTTATAGGATCGCCTTAACTGAACTGTGTACATGCTCAAAGATAACATATGAATTATCTTATGAAATTGAGATTAATCCCCACAGTACGAAAGCGTTCAAGGGTCATAAAGGTTTTTCTTCGATTTTACTAACTTCAAACTCGGAATTTCCGATTTCGAAATCTGAATTATTCTTGAAAAAAACATTGTGTACTTTAAACGATTTCGTATAAATAGTTATGCAGTTTTGCAGATTCCATTATATGATGTTAATGATTATTCAATTCCAAATACAACTGGTATGAGCTAGTGTTTTGTGATACACCTTCGAGGAAAGTTATGAAATCCTATAGAATGAAATTCCGTAACCCTCTACTATCTTCTACCTGAGCAGAAAAAATCCTCCAAAGAGGAAGATTTTCCTAGTGAAAGTGACAACTTTTTTATCAAAGCCGGCAGTAAATAAGACTAGGAGTAAAATAAAATTCCGTTTTATCGTTACTAAGGAAAGACTACAATGGTGGTTTAGACTGTTTTATATAACTTTCAAATTGTTTCAATTAAAAAAATTATGTGTTGAAATTGTGACAAACCACTGGCATCACCCTGTATATCTAATGAAAATCGCTGAAGAATGAAAGAAACCAAGAATTTACGTCAGTTTCACATCCACACCCGTTTAACTTACAGCTATCGATGATGCTCACCTGTATTTGCTATTTCACTCTCCAACAGTCTGTACAAGGTATCAAGCTCAACTTTCATTTGAATATTAAATAAAAACATTTCGCTTTTCGAGTTAACTCTCCAAATATCAATTTACTCTGTTATTTCGTTGACCACATCCAGTTTAACTGTACCTGTACAAACAGAAACACCGTTCATATAAAAAGTATGTATCTTCTTTTGTTCTGGTCCGCCAACCGTAAAATAATATACCTACATGCGGTGCATTTGTTTTGTTTTTGAATTTTCACAATCAATGTAACTCGTTGAACTTTCTGCAAATTAATTCTCATTGTCTTGTTGGTATATGGGAGGGGGTGGAGAGATAATTATTTGAAGGTGGTTATTGAGCGTAATGCTGCTAGAATATTAATTAGGGACTAAAGATGCTATCATTATAATAGATTAGGATATACGTAGTCATAACTATACGAATTCGCTCTAAGCTTCCTACAGGTTGGGTCGTAATTAGACTGGCAAATTTGGGGAGCTATGAGATGATGTGTTAATGTTATTTCATCCCTTGGAGTTTCCATAAACGTCAGTTATAGATATTACGTATGATTGCCTCACTCAAATACACGCGCTGGTATAGAGGATGGCTGATATTATTATTACTCTATGTTTATAATATTCCCAATTCAACACAAAGAGAAAGCTTAACAAATGGTCAAATAGAGGTATTGTTGAGTAATTAAAGAACTAGTACATGAAATTGCGCAAAAAACGTCGTTAGCTTGAATATTGAAAGTCAAACAAGAGAATAAAGATGACGGAACTTCTTTGTGCTGGAGAAAATAGAGTTGATTTGATTCTCAGATGATATAACCTGGTGGTTGTGAGTTGAACAATAAAAATCAACTTCGATTTCAATATAAAGTGGAGAGAATGTTTTCGATTTAATTCCGAAAGTTCCATTATCCACCGCAGCTGTTTCGTGGTTTCCCATTCATCAGGACTCTGCACTCTGAATTAGTACTCTATGGCAAATACAGTATAAATGAAAATTAACTTGTGACATCCTGTTACTGGTTGAAACTTAATTTGAAACTATTCATGGAAGTCAAAGTTAGATGATTATCTACTCATTGACAGCAAGCCAACAATTTTGTTGTTCTGACCATCCCAAGGCCCAATGAAAGCTGTAGTGCGTTAAAAGTCAATTTTTATTCGAAAGGGACTTTACTGAACTACAATTGAAATATACAGAATGACTCAATAGTGTGCAGCACAAAAGAGGTGTGTTTTTTTTTCAAATGAACTATCCTGTGTTTTTTCGTATGTTTGGATTCTGCCTGATGAGCTAATGTCAAAGACCTATAATAACTATTTGACAATACTGTAAAAACTATACTAGATTGACTTATCTAAATCTAAGCCATAAATGTAACAGATCATGGAAATCAGATCGACAGGTAGAATTAAAAAATATGAAGAACTTAATACAGGGAAATCCGTTACGAAAAATTCATCTCTGTTTGTGCTGTGCACAAGTGAGGTACCCTACTCTCTACATTTCAATTGTGGGTCAAGGAACATCACCTTCAGAACAAAAACTGACCTGTACAAGCATTCCTCATACATTTTATGGATATCGCCTGAAATAATTGTATTTCATATGCATGAAAGTAAAAACTCTGTGATTGGCTTGAAAGTGACAGCTTCGCTTCAGTCATATTTGAGACATATGACAAATATTTGAACAATAAATACATTTTTTTTATTTACACAGTAAAATACGCACCATATATTCAGCTTTGAAAAATGCTATCCCATCTAAAGTTCATTTCCCCCTTACTAATATTTGAACCACCTGGTGTATCGCAACGAAATTTGGAGATCTTTCTGAAGTTTTATTTTTACTTATTTTTTAAAATGGGATACTCAATATTTGAATTGGGTTATCAGGTTTTTCTTTAAGCCTGTAGCTTCCTGAGATGTTCTCCGAGTTCACAGTGCCTCGTGAGGAATCCTGTCTAGGTTTTGATACTTCTCTTGCTAACTCTAGCCAGTTTTGTAGACATTTCTTGCTTGAAGTGGCCGAGGGGGTCTTTGGCTTGCTTGCTTTTGACCTAGAAGTCTTTGCAAATGCATTCTCCTCAGTGCTTTCTCCTCTTCATCAAGTTTCTTCTTAATGACATAATGGTTCTGTCCCAATAAGTGGCGTGGAAACTCCTTTTCGCGTCGCAGTGTGTCTGCTTGTTCTTTTCCCTCTACTTCGGTATACCTTTGCACTCAGAGGAGAAACAATTTATTGTAACTGCCTAGTTAATTCAATTTGTGCAGACATTTCTATACCACCTTCGAACTGATGTAGGGTAAGCTGAGTAAACTCAATCTCGATGTAACCAACCCTCATTACTGATGAAGAAGGATTAATCCTTCGAAACATGTCTGAGTTGATGTAAGTATTCCGACTACATCTTCAAACTATCCGACCATCCGCAACCGTCCAGCAACGACCAAAAATTGAAAGGGATCAATAAAAACTTTCAAGCTCAAACTAATAGAATTTCAAACATGTTCTTTGAAAACCGGTCATGGACGATCATTCACTGTGAGTTGTCCGATAAGAATACACATGTGAACATTTTGATCGTATATAGTTGAACGTTCGCGGACGGTCGATCGTGGTTGCTCAGTGTGCTGCCAAGATGCATGTTCTGGGGTTGTCACATCTGACTATTCAGATGATGTGACCTACCTTATTTGGTAGTCCCTCAATCTGCCTCTTGCAGATTGAATCAGAGCGACTCCTAGTTGTGTTCTTGTGAAGATTTTCTTCACCTTGAAGGTTCAAATCATTCATCTTTTGAGCATACCGATCACTGTTTACACAGGGATAGTGGAGGAGGTATCATGCCCGCCTCCGATACTCCTTTGAGCTCATAGTATTACAAGAATTAGATGTGATTAGTCCATCGAACGTAGGTCCAGTAGATAGGTACATGACAATAATTTACAAACCTATCATTGTTTTTTAAAGAAATATTCGTGGAAGACCCATGCATTGTTTGTAATACAGGCCTCCATCAAGATAAGATAATTTCTATTTATTTTTATATTTACTTTATTTAATCTTATCATGAAATAATGAAGCAATCAATACAACATAACGGAACACATCCAGAAACAAATGCAGGTTGAGAATCGTGAACGTTTACAACAGATTCATTCCATTTGGGAGGTCTAAGAAAAAAGATAGAAAAATTTGGTTGAAGACTGCAAATAAAAGTAACATCAACCATTTTAGAAATACCCAACCCTAAGTTATATTTGTAAATAGTTTCAAAACAAATTTAGTGCATGATCCAATAAAAAATTAAACATACACAACTGTCAGAATTTCACCGGTTTCACGTCCACTTTCCAGCGGCCGTTTTTATCTAGCGGCAAATCGACCAGTGGGGTTAGGTAAAATAGAAAATACAACAATTTTCTGAAGAGCGACTGAAATGTTTTGATGATGGAGAAGACACTATATGATGCACATGCTGATATGTGATGATGAGTAATGGTGATAGCAATTAGGTATGGGTTGATATATAAAAGTCAACACAGTTCATAAAATTCAATATTTATGTGATGTACTACTATACTAGTAAGAAACAACAACGTAATATTGAATATTTATTGTGACATATTCGTTCCAAATATTATATTGTCAGTAAAGCTCACTGCAAATCAGGTAGCAAATCAGGTGCCTTTGATACTTTTTGTGCTAATGTGCATAAAAAAGTAACAAACGTGTCAGGGTTGTACTCAGGACCGTTTTGGCATACACTACATTGGGACTTGTCTGGTTATTCTCCTGACCGCTTGATCCTTCAGAGAAAATAAAACATTTTCCACCGCAATTTCAAATGGACTTAGCTGGTTTTTTCCTGTACCCTCCAAATTTATCCTCAAAAATATTTTGCCAAGTTGATACTTACAGGTGACTCAAGAATGATATACCAAGAGATGAATGATTTGGACACCATTTAGGGGTAGTAAATATCAATAAAAATTTAGAAAAATTTGTTGAACACCCTCTGAAATATTTAGCCAACTTGGTTTTTAGTAGAAGTACTTCAAAATGACTCGAGAATGATACCAATACCAAGAGATGACTGAGTTGGAAATCTTATAGGGGGTACTTTACGTTAATCATTGTATAATTCTTGAGATTTCTGAAAGTTTTTGTACTAAAATGCAAGTGGCTAACTATTTTCGAGGGTGTATATAGAATTTTCCCAAAATTATATGAATTTTAACTACCCCTTAGACGGCCTCCTCTAAACTCATGTCTTGGTATATCATTCTTGAGACATCTGGAAGTATCTGTAGCAAAAAATAAGTTGGATTAATATTTTAGATGGTGTTTAATGAATTTTTCCAAATTTCAATAAATATAAACTACAGTCTCCAAATAATTTGTCTCTTATTGAGTCATCTGGAAGTATCTGTAGTAAAAATCAAGTTGGCTAAATATTTTATAGAATAAATAATGGATTTTGTGAACTGTTGACTTTTGTAAACCAACCCATAAATACAATTCACCATAATCCATCATCACAAATGAGCAAGTGCATCATCATATAGTGTCTTCCCCATCATCAAAACATTCAATTCAGTAAATCTTCTGAAAATTGTTGAATTCTATTTCACCCGACGACACTGATTGGCCGCTCTATAAAAAATGCCGATGGGAAGTGGCCGTTTACTTCACACCGGTGCTAATTTTAACGATTTAGCCGAAGTATTCTCCAACAATCAGCCAAAATTTAATATTCATGAACTATTGTTACGTTGGGTTTTGTTATCACGTATGTAATTGAAGAAATAAGTTCCTACCAATTTGTCACTACGCTACTATATGAGAATATATAAAACATAGACAAAAATTTCTCTTCATTCAAACCATGTAGCTTTCAGATATTCCATACTTATATATTTTATGTCGAGTGAAAAATCTTGTAAACTCTGATAATAAATGTTATTTTTCCCAATTTGATTGACTTGTAGAATATTCAATATCAAAATATATAAGTATCAGTTTGTTTTTTTTTTCACTATATGCAGGTACACCATTTCATTTGTTTATAGTTGTAAAATATGTGTAATAATAACGTATTCATTTATTTTCTTTTTTTCCAATACCATTTCACAATTTTGTTTACCTAGTATATTTCTACATATCAAGATGAAACATATATATTTGTATATAAGGATACTAATACTTATAAACTTTCTTACGCAATATTTTGGATGATACATATAATTGAGTCATGTCCAATGTTCAGTGTTTAGTGAAACAAAATTTTCGTTTTTATTCCTTCATACTTTCATAATCCCATCCCATAAACTTGAGTTTTTCCTATACAAGGTCGTAACTTTGTCATTCCTAATGTCGTTTCTCCTTTCACCTATTCGCAAGAATGCGAACCGTCCTCTTCAATAATTCTATTCAAGACTTCCTGTATTAGAAATAGGCTTTTTTGCTGAGCTAGCCGGCCTTCCATCACTATCATTATAACGAACGTTAAAATCGGTAGAATCCGAGTAAGCGATTTCTTTTCAGATAGCCAGACCGATAAAAGTGTTTACTTTGCGGTCATTCACATTGCATCCAGTTTTCTTTTTTGTTATACAAATAATGAATTCAGTGTACACTTGAATCAGCTGCGTATGCCAGATGAAGAGATGAAGTAAATAGGTATTTCGATTTGAACAACTAATTTACCTAAAGAGAAACTGTAATATTTACTAGGCAACAGTATTTCATGGTTACTGTTATGTTTCGGGAATCTCAAAAAGTTTTAAATTATTTGGGTTACTCTCCAGACGGAAGTCACAATTAACTGTATATTTTAAGAATCAGTTTCGGTTGTACGACCATCGGGTGAGGATCTAGAGCAATATGCAAGAGGGCGTTATTCGTCGTTTTTTCGCAGACAACTCATAATCGTCCCAAACATATTTGTCACGTGTCTCTCTTTTTGTATTATTCTTTATTCATAATGCACAACTGAATTATTTTAAATTGAACAGAAATGATTCCCATTTTGTCGATTAACGACTGCAAATATCGATGTTTCCATATGAGACACAATTGGAGCTTTAATTTGAATGGAAGACCTTTGAAATTGGACGATTATTTCCAGTTTCTCGATCGCTTCAATAAAGTTAACATCCTCCATTTTGGATTGTCCGCCATTACTTCTAACTTGATATCAATCACGTTTATTTGTGATCCGCAAGGAAACTGCGTACTCCAAAATAATATTGGAAAATGCCTAGATTATTTAAAGAATTCTCATATTTCAAAATAAGTGAGTCCATTTAGGTAAAAACATATCATGAATTTTGGCTCTGGTGTAGAATAAATCAGTGGGTAATTCATTATTCCGCGCCTTTTCAAACTACCACTACACTATTTAATCAGGTAATGTTTGAAATAGCCTTGAAGTGTTCGTGACAAAAACTCGTTTTCAACGTGCTTATGTAGTCGATATGAAAAGACATGAAACGACGGCAATTCCCTCATTCGTTATGTATGAAATGATGAAAGCCACAACGGAGAGTGGCTATCGATGTTGGTCATTTAGTATTGAATCATTGTGACCTTGACGCGTATGTTACAGTATCATCAGCTGTATAAAATGAGGGACTAATAATTTATAAAATCAAAAAAGTAATGGGAGATGTTGCATTTATGTATAGGTAGGTATACCAAATAATTTTTATTGATTGTTATGATGTGACTTTATATTTGGAAACAGTGATGAATATTATATACAACGTGTTTCCTAACTACGGTTCTTAACTGCAGTGGGTGATTCGTTGTTAGGCCATTGAGAAGAAAAGTTCCTATATATATATACATGTCAGTGGCCTACTTTTTTTTACAATATTAATGAATGTGGTGCCCACTGAGACGTCACTGGCCTTAATAATTTCAATCTAGTTAAGGCTAAAGGAGCGCCTTATTAGTTCAAATAAATGTAACAAACTTTATGATAGTTTGTAACTACCGTTCGTTTTTTAAATTCCAACGCCCTGTATCTCAGAAAGCAACTCCAGACATATGTTCATAAGAACTTTTCATCTTAAAATGACTTGACGAATCACCCCCTGTAGTCAATAACCGTTGTTGGGAAACACCCTGTATAGTGACTCGTGACTCATCTCATCGTCCCTTTTCAATCGCAGTTGGGCGAATAAATCTTCTGTTTTGTTGAGAACTTGTCCACTTGATAGCTCAAGGGTGTCACGTCTATTTTAACCGCTATCTACCACTATTCCTGATTCTGTCCCATTTTGCATATAATGAATTTTGAATTCGAATTGTTTCGCAAATACTATGGAAGGTAAATTTTTCGCGTTTCCATTGTATAGTTCAACAACTTTCTTCATCGAGCTGCTCTTGTATCATACCTATCGTGATACAATGGTTGCATTCAGCAGAAAGAGCCAAATAACGTTTACGCTACGTATCGGAGCTTTTGCTACTTCTGCTAGATGAACCGCTGGGTAACGTTACTGACGACACTGTCACACTCATCAGGTTATCTAAATGAATCCCTTGTTAGTCCGTAAACTGCAAGTTAAATTAATCTTCACTTGTCTTACCATCTTTTAATCTGTATTTCGTGTGTGGCTTCGACTGCATGAAATGCTTTTTCAAATTCGTATGAAATCGAAATCATATATTTTTCCGCCATATTTTCAACAAGCTACCAAAAATGGCGACCGCTCCGCTACCGTTACTCAACTTGTTGACAGGTAGCAGTTGTACCAGCAGAACAAACAGTTCCGTAACTGTTTAGTCTGCTGAATGCGACCATTTTGTTTGAGTCACTTTATATATTATTCATTGTTTTCTTGACATCGAATAGCTTCTACTGCTTTTTTTTTGAAGCGCCATTCAGTAAAGTGGCCCAATTTCCTACAATACTGAAGCGGAATTCCTCCAAACTTGAATGGCAGGGTTTGTTGCAGTTGGGACATTTATTTGAGAGGTAGGCTTTTTCGAATTTCCATATTCAACTCTATTTATTCCTTTGCATAATTGACTTCCTTCAGTAGGTAATGAGCTTTCTTCTGATCAACACAGTTAAACGATTTTATCTACCATGATAGAATCTGGTAAAATTCTATACTTTTTTTCTGATATTGACGTCCTGGACATTCTGAGTTATATGGTCAGCTAGACATCTATCATAGTTGGAATAATCTCAGTTTCTTTCTGTAGGACATGAGAGAACCAGGTTCTTGTTTTCGGACCATGAACAGACTACGTCTGATGCAACGTTTTTTTTATCTCCAAAATATTTCAGTATATCTAGGATTTCTTCAGGTGTGTTGTCGATCATATTTGTGAATTTCGTTAGAAAACGAACGTATGATATGTCTTGATTGAATAAAGTTTTTAGGAATGCAGTAACTCCGTCAATTTCTCTGAACATGGAATAACATTTCAAATACATATTGCTTGTACAGAGTTTATGTAATGGGAGGCTGAAGGGCTTTGGTTCTGTACATTTTCAAGTACTTCTGTTTACTGAATACTTCTTTGTGGGTTATGAGAGCGAGCTATTCGAACTACTTGTATCTTGTCTGGTTAATTTCATTAATCGTTTCTTGCATCCTCTTGATTTCCTTATTGAAAAAAGATTCAATCTCTGACAATATCTCCTTCGTATTGTTACGAGATTGATGAAAATCCCCTAGCTGCGCCGCTGGGTCGACTCGCAAGCGTATCGACGATAATTAATTCGAAGAAGAGATTTGGGTAGAATTCTGTCGTAAGTATCACATATCACTGGGGGGAGTAAGAAGATTAAGAAGTTTTTGAAGAAGTGATAAGCAGTTTTTGAAGAAGTATATAAATGTTTGGAATATTTAACTAGTTGTCTTGGTGTATAGATCTAAGTGTTTAATTAGTCAGTGAAGTGGTTGTATGTTTTTAGTGAAGTTAGAAAAATAAACAGTTTAGTAGTGTGCTCGCCATTATTATTTAGCAAATCGTATTTTCTTTGAAGACTTTATTGTATTTTGTACTGCACACAGAGCCGAATCTATAATTTAATCTCGATAAGCTGTTCTGTTTACTCGAAAGTCGTACTTCTTTTGGGTACCCCAAATTACGGATATAATGTTCTTTCTCAATCTTAAAGAACCGACTTCACCTTGTTATGTTTGAAATAGTTTTTAAATTCCCCACATCTTCAACGACGGCTCATCTGTCATATTACCTCAACATATTCCAAATTCCAATATAAAACATAACTTTTTAGGAAGAAAAAGTTGAAGAAGTTATATGCTTTCTAATATATGTGTAATATAAGGGTAACAAGGCTAGTAGTGTATTCCTCATTGTTTGTAACCATTCGTAGTACTTTGTTCTTCAATCTGCCAATCTTCGTTAGAAGCATGATTCCCAGGCTGCATACACAGGACAGGCGTACAACATTGCCGGTTTTGTAGTTTCTGGCTCTATACCATATCGAAGGCGTTTTCTATATTCAACAAGGCCACAATTATGTCAAGACCTTGATGAAAGCCTTCTTTATCCTGTGCACAATCCACAGACCACCTGCGAGGTCGTGTTATGACCTCTAAGGAATCGAAAATACACATACGTGATGAGTTTCAGTCCCCCCTTATCATCATCATCCTTTTAAGGATTATTTTGTTCACTTTACCGATAACGCTAAGCAGCGAGATAGGGTGATAACTTGTAAGCTGATGCTTATCCTTGTAAGGTTTTAAAATATGTCACAGCCCGATTCAAACAGTCTGGATAAAATTGATATATTAAAAATTAAATGTAGTAGCTGAATTAGGGCTTCAAGCGGGCGTTTTCCTTGCTGAAAGTCGTTTTATGCCCTTCATCAGCTTTTCACTGTTCACTATTAATTTGGAAAACAGATCAGGGCCCAATGGAAGCAGGTGTCTCACTCAGGCGGTAAATCTGCCTCGAGCACTACATCTGATCCTTATTGACGTCAGACGCCTTTGATTCGAATTCATTTTTGAATGAATCAGTTGATGGAAAGCCATTAAATCGGTTTTATTTCAATAATGATGTTATGACATCATAGATAAATATTGTTCTGATATCACAATCAATAATCAAATGAAATTATTATTAATTTTCACAAAACAAATCCTATCATGAAGAAAATCTTAAAACGAACACATTGATGCAGAAAGAAAAGTCAAATAGCTTAGACAGACGAAGATTGATGCTGTCAAGCATTTCCTATACTTACTACAATATGAAATAACTTTAGATATGCCAGGTAATGAATGCACTAAGTCTGCTGTACAAATAAGACGGCTGAGGATTTCATAATGAAGCATTAAATTGCTTTCAGGCGAGTTAATGTTCTAAAAGATACTTTGGAATTTCACGTCAGTAACGGTATTACAGGATGAGTCACTTGCATTGAATGCTGACTAATGGATCTTCCAGTGAAAATATCGAAATTGAATAACTAGCGGTTCTGTGAGTCACATATTTGTGGGTGAAGTTTATTTTATCGATAATACAATCCCGGCGGCAAGAACTATATCGAATCGTTATGTATATGCAGGGTTTTTTTGATATAATGGATTTTCAGTTGTATTGAAGTAGAATAGTTTTTATGAACATTTAGTCCAAAGCAATAATTCCCGAATAGACGGTATTAAAATTCGAAATTTGACACCTTTTTGTTTAAAAAAATTGTTTTTTTGCCGTTAACCAGCTGTCCAACGACGGTTGTAAACTATAATTGCGATGAATACTTATGCAGAGTAATTCAATTTCGAAGGCCACCATTAGGATCTCAGAAAGTATAGGAGATACGAAGATGTTTAAATCAGGTAAAAGTTGGACATTTGGGTAACTAAAATCACACCTTTTGAAAAATTCCAAAATTCCGAGAATGTCCAGAGAAAAAACTGAAATGTTGAAAGCTTATTTAAATTTTTTTCTGGATTTGTTTGATTAGGAATATCATAATTATTTGTACAGTTAAAGTGCAAATTTTTCCCTGCTATACGATGAACTTTTCAGAATCATCAACCAATATTTCGTTTTTGGCCACCATTATCGACTCAATTGATTCCTATAGGCGCCATATTGGATTTCTACGAATAATAACCGTATTTTCTGATTCGTTTTCAACGATGTATAACATGCTAGACTTCGCTACCTTACAAAATGGTTTTTTCAAACCAAGAAAATACGCATGAAAACAATCCCATAAAGTTTATTTTAACAAATCAACTCCATTTACTATGCATAGACTAACAAAATAACAATACTAACGATACAACACCTAAAACGTAGCAGTTGCTCAAAATTTTTGCCTTCTTTCTGGATACATAGACGTGCTAGCCGTCCTACATTTCTGGTAGTGTCTGAAGAGGCACCATAATGTTGAAACCATTTGGTATGATAACTGACAATAGCTAAATTATCAAGTTGATCCTGAAAAGCTCCTCGCAGAGAGTCTAGATAAGTTTCTCCCGTGGGGGTCTCATTAAAAAATTACGGACCAAATATGAATTTTGTAGCAATTCAGACCACTGACGGAATGGCGTTTATTTTAAACAAAGAAAACTGAAACAAAAACAGCAATATTCTAATGAAGGGTTGAAGTTTATTTTGAATATTTTTTCTTGTTTTTTAATCCAATCGATTTTCATATTTTTTTGTCGTGGTTTGAGACTACCATACTTCGCAAGGTTTGTATCCAATTTTCCAAATAGTGTTACTCTGTTATTTATTTTTCGTGAAAATCGAGTATAGCGCCCATAAGAGAAAATAAAGTTGATGGTAAATCTGAAAATACCATTGTACAGCAGGGAAAAATTGGCGATATGAATGTGCTTCTCATCAAATAAAGCGAGAAATTTTCTCTAGGGCATATTTTTCGTCACAAAAATGTGCAATTTTGCCCCAATTAATCCATCTTAGTTTCTTCTATAGTTGCTGAGATCCCAATAATGACCCTCACATTTTTCTATATGCCATTTGAAATGAAATACATGAAAATTAGTATTAGTTACTTGGTCAACACTCTTTAGGTTTCATTTGTTCAATATAAGTATAGCTATATCGGTCTAGCTGTATGTACGCATGGTGATCTAAACGTATTAGCTGCACTTCACATATTCATGAATTTGTCATACAATACTAATAACTCATTATTATTTATTGCAGGTAAGGTGCATTCATTGTCCAGTGACTAAAGATTTTTGGTGTATGATGTAAGTATTAAGATTACAACTGGAACATTCAAAATGTGTGTGTGTGTGTGTGTGTGATCATTAAATTTGTGAGACCTGGTATACAAATGATATAATGAATACAAAGTAATGAAACCTCATGAAAATAATAAACGAGTGAGAATGGAAATGTTTATTAACTTTATTGCATGCTGGTTATTTCTCAAAAACAAACTGAAGTAATGGAAGTACACAGATGTTGAAATACACTGAAGGTACTCAAAATATTTAGAAACCTGTAACGGAAAACAGAAGTGGAAATACAGTTGAACATTGGATGAAGTGGTGTTGAGTGTTGATAAAAATCCTCCGAAACATATGAAATGATTATTAACTCAACAAGGGATTTTAGGGATGCTCTGTCTAAATTACTTCGTTTTGAAAATATGTTGATTCTTTTTAAGTTCGATCATTCACGTATACTCCAAAAAAGATATAATTGAAACATTCACAATCTCACCTATAATAATAATAATACTTCCTCATAAACACTCATTACCTGTACGGGTAGAGGACGGCTAGTATTATTATTTGCCGTGGCCTAACCTAACCTATTCCACTTGAATGTTGAAAATTATACTTCAACTTGACAACTGTTTATAATTATCAAAACTCAATGTCATCTCACAACATCAAACAAAAACAAGTCATGTAGAGTTTCTGTGGAAGTTTTTGAAATGTTTCCAGAATGATTAATGTTTGTTACGAGTAAAAGTTTAACCTTTTGGCCCATGAGTAAAAGTTCTACGTTTGTGCCTAGTGATTTTTACTTCAACCAATATTTGAATTATGTTTTTGAATTGCTTAATGAATCCCACGAATGAAACAGGAAGGTAATTTCATAATGCCTACAATTCAGACAAAGCAAATAACAGTTTTATGACATCGTAAATCATCAGACATTCTGCACCACAAGTCAAATTTTTGAATTTATAAACACGTTCGAAAATCTCAACACAAATTTCGTTACTGACGCGTGAAATTTGTTTATAACCGTTGCTATGATTTGATTACTTGCAGAGCGTCTTGATAATTTTGTTGATGAACTTAATAATTAGTGGTGGTATTTACTCTGGATCTATACCAATTTTTAATTTATCCGACTACGTTTGTGAGTGAGTTATGTGGCTCAGCGCTAAATTATAACAAACGTTCAGCTTCGCCACATCACACTTCCGCTTCGCCACTTTTACTCCTAATGAAGTAATGTACTATTCTATTGAATACCAGATCCATAATAATTATTTTTGGTTGAACATCCATCGAAAGTCTTCGGGAGACTTATGCGAGATAGAAATGAAAGGGGTATTATCTTTTAACATGCGATCGAGAATTCCTACTACAAAAATACAAATGATATGAAAATATTAATTCATTATTAAATTAAAAATAAAATAGCATGGCACATATTAAAAGTAGGTATATGAAACATTAAAACTACCACACTACCACTGGGTAGCACTACCACTTTGGGTGGTGCGTGTATTCTGCAAGTCTCAAGGTTTTCAGAGAACAAACCAATACAATTTTGTTCGAGGACAGCTCCTACTATATTATGTGGGTGGTCATGCATGTATGTGGCTTCGTGTTAGTTTCGTTTGGGAGTCCTTGCCTCTCCAAGTGACACAGGTGGTATTCGTTGACATCAGAGTTATATTGGCGAAATTTTGTCAAATTCCCGGAAATAAACCGAAAAGAACTGAAAATATCTGTCTGTAACGGCTAAGTCCAACTGCTGCTAGATATTCTCAAAACCACCAAAATTAAAAAAACTAAAATGAATCAACAAAAAAACAAAAAACAATCGGAGGAAATGTAAGTGCTTTAGGACCGGTGAGATGCTAACGGATTAAGTCGAGATATTGGTGAAGGATCCTGTATCTTTATTTTGAACAATTGTTCATTCCGGCTTGAAACATTGCAGGCATACTGTTCACACACTCCAAACACAGATATTCTGTCACTTGATGTGTCGTCTTATGACACAAATGGTATGCCTTCATTTTTGTAGCATCAAATTCACCTGTCTCGCAGTAAAATTTTCTTCCGGTCTGCCAAGGGTACGTGATATAGTGAGGCGTAATTCGCTTAAAAGATGTGCAGCTTATTCTCTAGCAAACTGAAATTTTTCTTTCATAACTTCAATATTTTTATAACATTGCTGCAAAACACTACCAAGACATCGAGGAAACGGAAAACAAAATTTGCGTGTACGCGGCGACCTGACATACTTTTCGCACATTTCTCGTCGATAGAATAAACTCCCTCTTTATTGGCAATGTAGTGAACGATCTTTACAGGTCTGTTCCTTCTCTGGATTGGTGAAAATCCTATCATGCATCATGGAGATAAGTACAGTTGATTCGTTTTTCTCTCCCACAAATAAGATCATGTTAAATTGTTCCAACGTGAGATTTTGATTCAGCAAGATCTTCCAATTCCACTGATGAGAACCAGTTATCTGCCATAACATTGCGGTTGACCCAAACAAAGGCCGTGCAATTGAGACGGGTTGCGTTGGCTTTGAACATTTTTTGATTTCAGCATCAAGTTCAGTCGCCATTATCTTTTTCTGTATATAATTATGTATGCATTGAAGAAATAGTAATTTCTAGCATCTGTTATTGCCCTCATTATGATGCAATACGTGCAAATCTTCTTTGGCATATAATAATGATAACACTCGCTCATAAACACTCGTACCCAAAGGCATGGTCTGTGCGGGTAGAGGACGGCTATTATCATTATTTGCCGTGGCGCTCTGGGGCGACTTACTGATTTTTGGTGGCGTATTCACTTTTCAGCTGTAGGAAAACACGGAAAACTTACAGCACCACCTCGGGTGGTTGGTGTGCACTCCAAGCTAGCACTAGACGAGATTGGCATCTAGACAACTCACAATACACTTGCTTTTCAACAAGGCATGCGGTCGCCTATCGATCCGATATAAAGTAGATGAGAAAAATTATCTTGTACCTACATCGGGCTCGAACCGACTATCGCTATGCTGGAGTTTCGAACGGCCTGTGCATTAGACCGCTGATCTACCGACCACTCCACATTTTGAATCGAAATATGTCCTGAAAGCTTACTAGCATTTTGTTAACGGTTGCTGACTGGCCAATTTCTATATCTACCACCACTTTCAGTGAGTCAAGTGGTTGGGCTCATGAGTAAACAGTGCCCGGTGTATTCTATGGGATAAGGTACTTTTTGGCGATTTCTTTCAAAAGTGTGAATACCAATAGGATGTATATAGTCAGTAAATTTTCCGTTTTTATAATAAACAAATAATCTACGATGTGGTGTGATTGCTTGACGTAATGACAAATATTTTATATATGATAAAATATTATTTTCTGCAGTGATGACGAAGGTTCTTTCCATATTCGTTTCAGAATTATTACTACTTTCATTAATCACTACCATGGTTGATTTATCTTTTATATCATCCAAATTCATTTTACAAAGCTCTTCACGACGACAAGCGCCTGACAAACCAATTATTAATGCAACTGTGACATCATATATTTATGTTGCAGTTCATGTATATGCTTATTGTAGTTAAAAGTTGCTTCACCTTATATTAATTAGAAAATACTATCGTGATCTCTGTGACGGTGTCATTATCATTGGAGAATTGTCAAATGTAGAATAAACTGTCTGGAGTTTATTTGTGGTTTATTTCTAAATACATCACAATTAATTGTGGCGACGAGGATATTCAAAGAATCCACAATGGCAGAGAACAAATCGAATGGACTCTTGAGGCAATTGGGACTCTTCAAATTTCAAGATTATGATTGGAAAATATTTTCAACTAGACCGAAGCAGTGTTTCATAGCAGAAGATATTGTAGATGAAAATAAGAAGAAATCCATTTTATTAGTATCTTGTGAGGAGGAAACGTACAAATTATTTGAAAATTTGTGTATTCCAAACTCGCCAGAAGAAAAGACGTTCAAGGAACTTGTTAAAATATTTGATGTTTCTATAGTGCATCAAAAAATCAGGATGAATCAGTTAGAGACTGGTTAGCACGTCTCAAGAGTTCAGCACTCAAATGTGACTTCCAAAGCGAACTTCAGATTTTGTTGACAGACCGATTCGTGATTGGTTTCAACGAAGGTAAAATCAAGGGTAGACTTTTTGAAGAGAAACCGAATATTTCATTAGACAAAGCTGTTGAAATTGCCTGTAGTCACGAAGTCAGAACGAGTAAGAAGGAAGCTATCGAACAGGAAAATTTCTTCTATAGTCAAGCACGGATCTCTGTTGGCCGTCCGAATCCAACTCAATGTCAAAGTAGTCAATCAAAACCATCAGGGGGAAGGAGTACAGATACAGAAAAATTTAGACATTCCAAGGAAGTGAGAGAACCATCAGGATGCAATATATGTGTAAAGCTAAGCCACTACCTTTTGCATTGAGAGATAAGGTGGAAATCGAATTGAATCGAATGGTAGAAGCTGGTATAATCACGCCAGTTATTTATAGTCAATGGGCAACTCCCATCGTGCCAGTCCTTAAGTCAGATGGTTCATTGCGAATTTGTGGAGATTACAAAGTAACACTTAATCAGGCACTATTGATTGATAAATATCCCTTGCCACACATTGATGAATTATTCACTAAGTTACAAGGTGGAATTGAATTTACCAAAATGGATTTAAAAAAGGCTTATTTACAGTTAGAGTTAGATAATGATTCGAAGTTGTTAACTGTTGTTAATACCCATAAAGGTTTATTTATGTATAACAGGTTACCATATGGAATAGCAAGCTGTCCTGCCATTTTTGAAAAATTATTGGAACAAATTCTACAAGGAATTGACGGGGTAGTGAGTTTCCTCCACGATATCTTGATTACGGGTAAAAGTAGGGAAGAACACTTGAGCAGGGTTAAACAAGTATTGAGAAGACTAGAGGCAAGTGGTTTGACAATTGCTATAGAAAAATGCGAATTTTTCAGAAAGTCCGTAAATTATTTGGGCTACATAGTTGACAAATCTGGTTTACATACATGTCCAAAGAAAATTGAAGCGGTGAAAAATGCTCCAGTACCAAAGAATATTAAATAGTTACAGTCTTTCTTGGGGTTTGTTAATTATTATCATAAATTCATGGAAAACAGCTCCACCCATTTACATCCTCTTTATAATTTATTAAAGAAAAATAAATTATTTGAATGGTCAGAAGAATGTGACAAGGCTTTCACGAACATTAAACAGATATTATCATCAGCCAAAGTATTGGTTCACTTTAACCCAAAATTACCTATAAAATTGGCTGTTGACAGCTCATCGTATGGTGTTGGTGCCGTAATTTCACACATTTTTGATGACAATGCAGAAAGACCTATTGCTTATGCGTCTCAAACCCTGAATGAAAGCCAGCAAAAGTATTCCCAAATTGAGAAAGAGGCCTTTGCCATTATTTTTGGAATTAAAAAATTTTCTCAGTATCTATTTGGGCAAAAATTCATTTTAGTTACAGATCACAAACTTTTGACTGCATTGTTTTCGCCTGTTAAAGGAATTCCTCAGCTAACAGCAAATCGTCTTCAACGTTGGGCGTTATTTTTAGCTCAATTTCAGTATGAAATTAAATATGTAAACTCGAGAGACAATAATGCCGATTTTTTTTCGAGACTTCCTTTAAAAGTTCATTTGGAAGAAGATTCAGATATATCGTATTTTCATTATATAGCGGATAATGAAATATTATCAGTAAACTGGCGAGAAATTTCAGCGGAAACGCAAAAAGATGAGTTGTTAAAGAAGATTTGTCAGTATGTTGAGTGTGGGTGGCCTCAGAAAATTGATCAAATCATTAAACCATATGCAGTTGTAAGAAATCAATTATCGGTAGAGCAGTGATGTATTATGTTATAAATTGATTATTCCTGAAATACTACGTAGAAAAGTGCTCATGCAATTGAATTTAGCCCATCTTGGAATTGATAAAACCAAAAGCTTAGCTCGTTCTTTTGTGTGGTGGCCACAAATCAACAATGATATAGAGAATATGATCAAATTTTGCAATAATTGTATCGGTACCAGAAGCGCACCACCACAACATAATTTAATGACTTGGGACTATCCGAAACAACCCTGGCATCGACTTCATATTGATTATATGGGTCCATTTTTGGGAAAGTATTTTCTTGTTATTGTTGATGCACATACTAAATGGATTGAGGTGATAGTAACGGCATCTATGACCTCTGATATCACAATAAAAGTTTTAAGAACGATTTTTGCTCAATTTGGGTTACCTGAAGTAGTAGTCTCTGATAATGCAAGTTATTTCAAGTCGCATACATTTCAAAAAAAATTTAAAATGAATGGCATTCATTTCATTAATTCACCAGAATTTCACCCAGCAACAAATGGGGCTGCTGAAAATGCAGTTAAAACAATAAAAAGGGCATTGAGTAAAACACTGGAAAAAGAAAATAACAAAAATTTGAATTTGGTACTGAATAATTTTTTGATGACTTACAGAATAACTCCTCATTGCACAACTGGAATATCACCTTCTGAATTAATGTTCGGTAGGAAAATCAGAAGTGCGTTTGATTTGATGAAAGTAAATGAATGAAATGAAATGAAGAGTAAATAAAAATCAAAAGAACCAAATGCCATTTTATTCAGGGCACAGAAACAAAACATTCAAAGTTAACGATTCTATTGCTGTAAAAGATTACAGAACTCCAAATAAAGTTGGTTGGATAAAGGGTATTATAACAAAAGTCCTAGGACCACGGACGTATATGACTTATATTCCAATAGTAACAAATATAGTTATTCACTACATAATGATAGAAATGGAAGTACTGACCGCAGAAGTTTGGATGTTGTTAATGGTCCAATTACTGATTCACCAGTGGATATTGAAAATGATTCAAATTCGAATGTGTCAATTGAGGAAAGTTGCGGGAATAATATATCACCATCAAGGTCACAACGAAGTGACGATTTTGATAGAGAGTCTCAAACTGGAGTAAATTCAAACATAGTTGTGAGAAGAAGTTCGCGAATAAGGAAACCGCCTAATAGGTTGAGTTACTAGATAAGGGGAAAGGTGTGACGTCATATATTTATGTTGCAGTTCATGTATATGCTTATTGTAGTTAAAAGTTGCTTCACCTTGTATTAATTAGAAAATACTATCGTGATCTCTGTGACGGTGTCATTATCATTGGAGAATTGTCAAGTGTAGAATAAACTGTCTGGAGTTTATTTGTGGTTTATTTCTAAATACATCACAGCAACCTAAAATAAAACTGAATTACAAGGAAGAAGAGGAATTAGATTTAAATATATGACCTTTGTTATTAGGTACAGGTCCAGCTTTTGATAAGAAGTGATCTATTTTTTCTTTATTGAATACTTTTGATTTTTTGGTTTATACACAATTACTTATTTCTGTAGGAAAGCAATAACTTTGGGATAGGGGCTTATATCTATATTTTATTTTTTATATCAATTGTAACGAGTAACTGCTCCAGTGGCTTGATGGCTTCAATTCAAATTTTATTCACAACCAAATATGTAATGCTGTCATTACTAACGTCATTGAAGGTTGGGAAGTGTCACATTACACACCTCTACTTCCCGACCTCACTTTCCGCCCTCACTTCCCGCCCTCACTTCCCGCCCTCACTTCCCGCCCTCACTTCCCGCCCTCATTTCATCTATTCTATCTATTCTTTTCTCTGGCACCAAGCCCTGGACAGCTGCGCGAGCAGCCTGTCGTACTTCTGGTGGGGTACAATCCATGGTTCCACGTCCGAATAACTTAGATACAAAATATCAAGTCATAATGTCACAAATAAATTCTTTGTCGGAATCAATTTATTATTCGCGAATTTAATATCCGACTTTATCTGACATTTATTGACTATCTGACATTTATTTATATTGGTGACAATTGTATACCCCTATACCCCATAGTCACGGTAACAATATATCTACTTGATTATTCTGAGAAACCGCGTTCTTGGTAATTTTTCGTTAAATGTAATATTTTAGGGATGTTCAGAACGAGACAGAGATTTATTAATTTTGATCGATATATGATGGTTGTAAATAAAATAGTATACAAACCTCGGTAGATTCATTCCTGTCTCGAGATCATAGCTAACATCGACGCTTTGCGTCTCGGTTAACTAACTGATCTCACGACAGGAATGAATCTCTTCCCACCTCGGTGTGTAATATACTATTTTTATTAAATATGCAAGCATCACTTGATCATTTACAGTATGCACATTTTATCATTGCTCCATTTTTTAAATGAACTGTAGACCAATTATTCATACCTCTCTCTTGAAGTTATTCAAGAGTCAGATTCACTAATCTCATGTGGAATAATTTCAGCCTCACTTTCACTTTGATTGATTTTCATTCTTACACAACAAGCACTAACATTATAAAATACAAAGTTTATGTTATTGTCAAATCCACCTACCCAAAATCGACCCGAAAATAAAGAAATCATCTCGAAAGTGTAAAAAATCGTCCCAAAAAGTGGTACTTTCGATTCCATAAATAATACAGAAAATTTTATTTCTGACACGGCTGCAGAAAATGATATTTTGAAGAATTGAACTTTTCAAACAAGGACGATAAGGAAAAGTTGGACTGTAAAATAACTCGAAGTGCCTCTCATATGAACTGGCTTTTTGAAAGAATAAACGACCCCGCACCACCCTTATGGAAAATGGCTTTCGGTAAGATTCCCTGAATTTTTGGTGTATTGTAGAATTTGCCTTCCTTGGCAAAAGTGTCTGAGGGCACATTATATCGGCGAACTATTTATCGACATACAGGGTGTCAAAAATGAAAAGTGAAACTTTGTCCTGTGGATTTAAAAAAATTCCCAGAATTGACAAAACGCTTATTTATTCTGATGGGAACACTTTGAAAGACGGTATAATGTTATATACCTTGATCTCGAATTCATTTAACGATTTATGATTTACAGCAAGGTGAACAGAGAAAAATCCAATTCCGTTAATTTAAAATCGTCCAGTGTGACTTATTTGATGTTCTCCATTGATGAGAATATTGTATAATCATTTCATGTATAGGGTGAGTAAAAAGAAATAGTCGAAGTTTCTTAGCGAAATGCGTTTTTTTTCAATAAATGTGATATAACCACCTTGTATGCAAGATAACTATCGAGTTTGAGGTAGTTTATGCAGGCTAAATTTAATCTTTATATCTGATCAGAGAACTCACACTGGTTGCTTTAAAATGAATCGAATTGGATTGATTTCTCTCTGATGTAGAGCACAAAACCTAATTGTATAAAATTTTCCATAAGAACGGTGCGGGCTCGTTTCGATTTTTTTAAATAATTTATTTTGTGCACCAACAACGAGTTAGGCAATTGGTATGAAGGAGGATATATTGAAAAACAAACGGGGAATATTAGTTGAAATAAACAAGAAAAAACTTCATTGAATGGATGATGGAAGTCGAAATTTCGAGATAAATGTCGAATTTTTTGTCGATAAAAAAAATTCGTTGCTCTTTATTGCGCTTCCGTATAATCAATTATGCAGACATAGTTTTCGATTCCACTCAATTCTGAGATATTCAATTATCCACATTGACAAAACGATTCCTGATAGAAATGTGGCCAATAGAGGAGTCGTAAAGCAGTCGGTTAGATTAGCAACATTCTCAACTATTGTGATACGCCTAATTTTTCTTATAGCCAATAAACGCTCAAACTACTTTTCTGATGCCTTTCACTTTTATCGTCTTGGAAAAGAAACCTTCAGACATCAAAGAGAATTCTATAGTATTCGTTTCAACGTCTAGTCGTGGTATTTATTCTGTGCAATTTTTGACCCGGCTTCGGCAAATAAAAGGAGTTCTTGTGAATACGGCATGTGTTGAAAAGCCTTTAAAAATTGGACCGTGCGCTTAAAACCCCAATATTTCAGTGAAGAAGAAGTTGAAGTTCAAGAGATGATGAAATCTGTTATGTAAAATTTTAAAATTTCAACATTGTGACTTTTAGGATGCAACTGGTCTCCCAAATACATACCAAGTCTGAAAGTTATTGGGGAAAAGCCGTGATTGATATGAAAACACTTTTTTGAATAATTGCATAACGGTGATTCCCATGATCTGTCGGAAATACTGCACATATATCTGAGAATGTCATATATAACTCAATATTCGTGGCAGTAGCTATTAGGGGAATAGGGGGTTTTTGTAGCATATTTGCCAAAATATGCAGAGACAAAAAGTTTTTTTTTGATTATTCTATTTTCTTCAGAAAACTTCGGAAATTTACGAAATCTAATAATGTAAATCAAAATTGTGTTCTGTTTCGGAGATTCCTTCTGAGCTGAGGTTGATAATGGCGGAAGCAATGACTGACTGCAAGTCACCGATTTAATTTCGGACAATTGTGTCAGAAGTCGTAGTTGTCGTGACTTACGCGAAATGAGTCTCGTCCGATCAAGTATCTTCTCTGTACTGATAAGAGGCAAGTACACCGGAACTAGTCCACGAATGGTTATCATGTCCCGCTCATGTCAGACTCGGCCCTTTGATACTGGAGGCAATGGTCTCCCCACATGGTTTATGGTAAACGTTAAACATGTATCTGCCAGATGTAATTCAATGTCTGTTGTGGCATTAGTCAGGGAAGTCCTTGTTTTGTATAAGACCGGTGTATGAGTAACGTTTTATTCATATCCAGGTTCGTGAAAAAAGAAGAAATCTTTTTTACCGATTCATAGATCTTCGGAAGAACCAATGAGAAGATATGAGATGAGCATCTCATAAAAACTCCTGAGAGATCAGAATAATACATCCATCCGATGAGTTACTTGCAATATTATTAAAAATATTATATGAAATAGAAAATGTCGTATGTCAAGTTTGAGCTTCTGCCTTTGTAATCTATAGATTCTTTGGATCCTATGAACTTTCTTCTTACTAGCAGTAACAGTTGTACAAAAAGATTGTAAGATATTCCCCACTCACAAAATAAAATGCCAATTTCAACACTTGTACCATAATCGAATTATTTGAGTATTGAGTTTTTAGAGTGGCATTGTGCGTGGACTCCTCGCAGTAGAATTATTATTCATTACGTAATGAGAACAAAAGAAGTTTTCCTCTTCACCACACTAGTAATTTCATGCCTAGATGCGCATTTCGTTAACCAAGTTAACTTCATCAGTAGGATTACTAATGTGTTTAATAGTAGTAGTAGAAATGAGTCTCGTCCGATCAAGTATCTTCTCTGTACTGATAAGAGGCAAGTACACCGGAACTAGTCCACGAATGGTTATCATGTCCCGCTCATGTCAGACTCGGCTCTTTGATACTGGAGGCAATGGTCTCCCCTCATGGTTTATGGTAAACGTTAAACATGTATCTGCCAGATGTTAGTCAATGTCCGTTGTGGCATTAGTCAGGGAAGTCCTTGTTTTGTATAAGACCGGTGTCCACAATGAGTAACGTTTTATTCATATCCAGGTTCGTGAGAGAAAAGGAAATCTTTAATACCGATTAAAAGATCTTCGGAGAACCAATGAAAATATATGAGATGAGCATCTCATAAAAACTCCTGAGAGATCAGAATAATACATCCATCCGATGAGTTACTTGCAATGTGTTTTGGCTCAGGCCGGATTGGCATAATCCTTGGCAAAATACTTGAAGGACCCTTTGTTTGTGCGAATTAAAGAAATTTAGTAATACGGACTGAAAGTCAAATAATGCCTATAATCAAATAAAATTCATTTATTTGATACATAGAATGATCAGGAGAACCTGAAACATTTCTTTCCCCCGTTCGATGATATTATATTAATTTTTAACATTTTTTTGAATTGGTTCTGTGGTATCTCTTTCGTAGTTTTCAGCAAATGCTTTAGTAATTTCAATATTCAATTCACAAATTTTTGCAGTAGGTCTTCTTTAAATTGTAGATTTGATATTTACATCGACAACTCTAACTTGTCTGTCTTTTCTTGGGAGAATGTTTGTAATCAATACAATGGGAGTGTGGTAAGTACCATTAGTTCTCCTCTTTTAACTTCATTCCCGGGCTGTTCAATTTTCTAGCGTAACCTTCATCCAAGTAATCGTTAATTCCATTTTTATAGACATTGGTAAATACTTTATTATGTTTACTCTTTGGCAACCGTATTTTCTTCATGTTTCCACAGTAAATTTGTTTCTTCTTGTGGTTTTTTCCAAAATCTCTTCTGCATAATATGTCTTCTTTCGATTTCTCAGGAAATTTGATACATATTTCTTCTATTTGGAAGTTATAGAACTTGTCATCTCTTTCATGATAATTGTTCAATTAATAACTGAATGTTCAGTTGATTAGTTGAAAGTATTTCATGAATTACCCATTCCAACCAAGTTTTTGTCAGCACTGGATCATTCCAAGTTTTTTGAATCTGACTGCTAAGGACTGTTAATAGCCATTTATCCTGTCAAATCGTTGGTTGAGTATTACTCAAGAAATTGATGGGAACATTTTGAAAATATGCCAACTTTTACAGAGTTTTGCTATATTTACATTTTGGATCGAGAGCGATAGTTTTTTGACTGTTTTTAGTTGGTACAAAGTAAACGTCTTACTTCTTTGGGCGGTTCCCTGATTTTGAAACGGTTTTGTTTGCCTTTGTAGAACCAATAGAGAGTGGAAGGCATAAGTTTCTACCTAATCACCGGTTTTATTCTCAAAAGGACATCTCTATTTTTTGGGTTCGAAATATTCAAATTTCTTTTGACCTGAGATTTGGATCTGAGTTCCGGAAGTAGAGGTTTCATGCATATCAATCTGTGTAGATTCGTTTTCATGTAACAGATGATTGTGTAGTTTCTTGCAACTATCAACATCACACAATTTTTTTGAAACGACATTGTTGGATTTGGTGATTTGGTTTCAATCATGAAAAGCAAATTATCTTTGATTTTATCCAGTTCCATCTTTCATCTATGAAATGACTCGGCCAAAATTCTGGAATTGGGATTCCATAACTTACAAGTAAAATTCAACGCAAATGAAACCACAGCATATTTTTCTCTAGAAAAGCCGATTTCACAATGCCCAGTGAAATCATGTGAGGCGTAACCATACGAGTAAATTTATCCAGCAAATATCCTTTCTCAGGAAAACTATGAGTTTCGTATTGCCAACAAAACTTATCAAATACTCGGTTTTATCTTTCAAGCCAAGAGCTATTTAATATGTAGTGCAGGTCTAGCACACACTCTAAATTTCATAAGATTATTTCAAATTGCAATTCATCTCTTCTGCAATGCTTCGCTCACCAACTCGCTCACTCACTTGTCTGGAACACCGAAGAAGAGTTTTCAATCTGTCTCTCTTCAACAGGTTCATGGCCGTCCGAAATAATTGCTCATTGTCTCAAGATGTAAAAGCTTCAATACTTCAAGAAAACATTAGTTCCTACCTACTTTCCCATGGGTTTCACAACGTTATCTGGCTATTACAAATTGTTATTAAGTGTCGATCATATGAAAGAAAAATCGATTCTAAAAACCTTACCATTTCAGGCGATGTTCTACATTCTGGCGAAGGAGCCTCGAGTTTGATCTATCAGTCTCGCTCGGTAGAGAATTTCAATTCAGTTTGATCCCAGCTGATACAGATTTCAGTTTGTATACAGATTTCAGTTTGTTGATCAAAGCTTTTCTATGACGTGATACTGCATGTATTTGGACAGACTACCAAAACAGTTTAGCATACTAATCAACCATTATCAATATTATGAATATTTGCATAGATTAATTGGCCAATAGTTGTTTTGAATGTCAATATTCAGTAGTTTTTCATCTCCAGAAAGCAGGTTTCAAATATGATTGAATTATCTGATTTGATGTTTTCGTCAAACAAGTATTCATTCATCACTACAAATAAATATTGTAATTGTTCAAATGCTGTGGAAATATCTTCAAATATCCTTAGTAATCCTTATATCAGAATCATTACCTATTTTGAATGTATACGGATCTTTTGGTTAGAATATTTCTCTTAATGAAGATAATCTCCGAAAATAAACTATTTACTGATAATGAGGAAATCTTTATTACCTTGATTTTATGACCATCGTGAAAATCTAATTCAATTTTTCTGCTTTTAAAATCGAAATAAAAGTTCATTGTGAACATTTTTCGAATTTGCCAATCAAAAATCAACCAGGTGTTCGAGGTATTTCTTTAAATTGAAGGACGCTCGTTAGTTGGAGGAACTAAAAATTTTAATAAGATGGCAAAATTGGATACGGCGATCCAGAAAAGTGAATAGTATCATACCAATGATATGAAATGTTTCTTTCTGTCCAAACTATATGTTTGGTTATTCGTTTTCATATTCTGATAAAAATCATTTGTTAGTCCGGTGAAGTTAAACATTCAAGGTTACAATAATTCGTATAGAACTGATATTCGGAACGAGTATTGTAAACACCATTATAAATGACTTGTGGAAAATCTCCATCGTCCTCACATCGACAATAAAAATGTATTTAAGGTCGAATTTGCAAAAATGGGTTTTTTGCATCTTGTACAAAAATAGGCCAGACAGAAAGTGTAGATTATGAAAATACATATAAAGATGGACTCGAAACTTCTTTCTGAGATAGCGATTCCAAATGTTGAAAAAATTTCGTTCTTCATAATAGACACACGTTTCCACGCAACCTGTGAGGTAGTTTACTTGACGCGTTTTTTCCACCGTGATTTTCCCAGTAAGCCTCCACAATCAGTTGTGGTCCCGTTGAATTTAAAAATATTATATGAAATAAAAAATGACGTATGTCAAGTTTGAGCTTCTGCCTTTGTAATCCGTAGATCCTTTGGATCCTATGAACTTTCTTCTTACTAGACGTAACAGTTGTACAAAAAAATTGTAAGATATTCCCCACTCACAAAATAAAATGACAATTTCAACACTTGTACCATAAATAACTATTATTCGAATTATTTGAGTATTGAGTTTTTAGAGTGGCATTGTGCGTGGACTCCTCGCAGTAGAATTATTATTCATTACGTAATGAGAACAAAAGAAGTTTTCCTCTTCACCACATTAGTAATTTCATTCCTAGATGCGCTTTTCGTTAACCAAGTTAACTTCATCAGTAGGATTACTAATCTGTTTAATAGTAGTAGTAGTGGTGAAGGGGAAAACTTTTTTTGATTTCATTGAGTGACACCACAGGCGTCCAATACCCCATTTTCTATTCATTACGCAGATTAGATAATGAGGTTAGACTGGTGTGTTTTTGAAACTCATAACACATTTTTGAAAGCTATTTCTTCATCCGCATATATTTATAATAAATTGAAATCATACTTTGGATAATGGTAAGTTTATGAGGTGAAAATAATAATAGATATCAAGAAGTGAGATTCAAGAGACGGAAATTACCCAAAAACACCACAACAATGTCAGTATCAATCGACGATCGTTTCAGCAAACATGTTGGTTCCAAATACTCATTTATTTGAAGCAGTTAGATTTTCACTTTTAGCTCGATATAAGAAGCAATTTCAGTATAAAACTTTAGGAAAACACAAATTCTTATTCACAAACTCCAATTTTTCCTTGTTCTACGCAACATTACCCTACAATGTAATAAATTTCCACAGCTTAGTTTGAAGAGGGTAACTGTCCTGACCCATATCGAGACTTTCGACAATACGTTGTATGAAATGTAGAAATAACTATTTTCACATTCGCAGTATAAGCTTTTAAAAAGCGTATACTAGAAAATATGAGTTCCAAATTGTGACATGAAATATTTGTTCTGCTAGACTGAGATTCGAGGATAAATTTCTAAAGTATATCATTACTTGATGGAAAATCATTGAAATAATAATGAAATGGATCAGATAATTCTGCTCAAACCTAACACAGTAGGGAATCTCACTCGTATAGTTATAGTGTTGTTCATTTTAGTGTGTATACAGGGTGGGTCACGGTCGAAGGTAGCCTAGACATTTACGGAGAACGGGATATAGGATAATTCTGAAATTTAGGCAACTCAGGTAATTTCTCTTGGTCTATCGATCTAAAATTTTCAGCAATTCAGCGTTGCCACTTATACCAGAAAGTAGCAACAACTTTGTTATTTCAAATAAGATATTACCGCATTTTTGAATGAAGTTCTGATGAAATGTTTATTCTATTTTTGTATTTATAAGAATAAAAGGAAGTTGGTACGATTACAAAATAATTTCATTATATGCCAAAATTAGAAAACGTTTATAATAAGGTATCAAAATGCCGACCATTGGCTTCCAAACATTTCAAAATCCGGGTATTTAGAGATACAGCTGTAGCCCTCCTTATTTCAATGCAGTTGATCACTCGTTGGTGCAGGTATTGTTTACTGTGCACTGGTGTCATGTATACTTTTCTCTTTGAATCACCCCACAAGAAAAAATCAAGTGGCGTGAGATCGGGTGATCGCGCAGGCCAATTCTACAGACCCAAACGTCTGAATCAGCGATCGTCGACCATTTCGAACAACTCCTTTGTTACTTCCCTAGTGCAATGAGCTGGTGCTCCGTACAGCTGAAACCAACTGCTACGATCGTCCAAGAAGTCGTTCACAACTGACCTTAGAATTTTAAGATATTTCGCAGAATTCAACGGTTCATCGTAAATAAGAAAACTTATTCGGTTATCCTTTAGAATGCAAAATGTGTTGAAACTTAGCTTTTCCTGATATCCCATTTCCTTGACAACATTTGGATTTTGATCAGCCTTAAAATGCTCGTTCCTTCTAATTGAAAATTCCTTCTCTGAAAAATTTGGATTCGACTGTCCGAATAGCATTTTTAATAAGTTAGGATCTTCTTGGATGCGAATAAGGATTCTTTCACAAAATTGTACCCTACTTTGATTATCTTCTAGTTTTAGGGCTTGAACTTTTGTAAACTTGTATTGATTAAGGATTCTTCAAACAAAAGGACAATTCAAGCCTAAATCAAATTAATAAAATTATGTTGTAACCGTACAAACTTCCTTTTGTTCATTGGTTGTAAATCATGGTATGTTTCATTGAATTTTCTGCACGTTCTTGCTATAATTTCAAATTCTTTTTGAATCACTTCCGTTGAGAAATACAAGGTATTAATAATGCACTAATTGTCACATTTTTATAACACCATGTAGCATAATGACATTTAATAGCCACCTTAGATGAATATGAGAAAAATAAGTCGATTTTTTCAGAAAATTGCTTTTATCTCTGAATTCTGGCTATTTAGACATATAGGAACATGATATATCAATTCGAAGAGAATTCAGTCATCTTTCAGGATATTTCATTAAATACAGGATCTTTACGAATTGTTTCCAGATAAGGACCGTCTACTTATTGCTGATGGAATTCAAAACCAGTATCATTTTTGAGGGGAAGGCTATGGCATCTCCTCAACGGTCATCCTTTTGTAGGTGAACAGCATTACCCATTTTTTATTTTTGAACATTCATAGGCAAATTTGAACCACTTTTGTAATATAAAAATTCTGAAACAACTCGTGTTTTGGAATGAAATTCTCCCATTGAATTAATCATATAAAGTAAACATATATCTGCTCCAGTACACTGGAAAATTAATATTCATCCGACGAAATTAGAGATCCTTCTACACTATCATGTTATAAACATGTTATTACTATCATTATGCAATTGATGATTTTACATTAAAACAGTTATACGCTGTTTGGTGTTTCGTTTCTAATTCATCATATGAGTTATGCGGATCCGAATACAATGTTTGAATATGGAATTGGATTTGAATTAATATTCGAGTTAATTTTATTCATTTTTGATATATTGTGAATTGCTATGTAATATTCATTCAGTCCTAAATAATTCAACACGTGCCATTGGCTTCCCTCAGTTTGCACAATAAAAAATGAACAATCCAGTGCAGAAGTGAAAAAAGATATTTGCATGCGCATATTCCATGAAATATGTTCAGAACTCAACTCAGTGATTGAAAAAAAATTTGAAAGAGGCTGTCCATTTGGCATCGTTTTCCAGTAATATAAAAATAAAATTTTTTAGTGCAAAAAATAACAACTTTCACTATTGCTGTTTATTTTTCCGTGAGATCAGTAGGTACTTGTTGTGTTTTGTATTTTGAATCATATCCTACCAGAATGATTGCTTGTTAGTGATTGATTTGTCGTATCATGTAGCTCGAGTCAAATCAAGGTCCTGTACTACTGGTCAATGCTTACACGTATATGGTTTCATAATTATTTCGTTATGTGGTATAGATCAGTATGCCACGAAGTAAAAGTGGAAAAAAAAGGTTATTGACCTTGAGTAATTTTTAACGACCTATCAATTTAAAATTACCATAAATTTCATATTGTATATTTTTACCTAAATAAAACGTCTGATTATTGTCAGAGTGACAGGGTAGGCAGTTTTCTTGCATCACTCGTAAACCAGCACCATATTATAAACAAAATCGCTTCAAAGTTGCCAATTTGATAGCCGCAGATGTTGCAGTTGAAACATTTCCTTTGAAGTAGGTATACTGAAATTCGGTGATTTTTCTGTTGATGATATTTCAAATGTTTTCTATTTCGTATATTCAACTGCTTTGATACTACATGGAAATAAATGTTGAAAAAATGGATGATACAGCTAGCAGTTCTATGATAAATTTTTCAAGTCAGCAAATTATTTGAGGTTTCATGTCTGATAAGATTCACAAATTACCCCAATTCAAGTCGTCGGTTATTTCAGCCAACATAGATGTTGCTACGCCGGTTTCGATTACACTTGAAAATGATCCACCATTCCATTGCCAATTAGCGACTCTCAAAAGTTTCGAGAACATCATTAAAAGAATTCCCTAGTCGGCTAGAATATGTGTTGCGTCTGCTTTATATAATGTGATAGAAGATTGCCTTAAAACTAATTCAAAACCTAGCTGGCAAAATCTCCTGGCTTTTCCATATCACGTCCTATCCATCCCGAGTTCCGGAGAGACGCAAGGTACCTCTTACTTCAGTTATAATATATAATCAGAAAATTAGATACCTATTAAGTTATGGAGTATTTTCCAACCTAATAAGCCACATGGTTCAAATATACATGAATACGATATTGCAAATGTAGTGCTCAGCAAAGGGTTTTGCCAATCATTACATCACTGAGGTCAGTCATCCTAACAAACAAACGGAGTTTAAAGCAATTCCTGAGTTTGTAATTTATTAAAAAAATAAAAAAATCGAATAAAAAATTCAAATTTTTGTCACCTTCAATTTCATCCAAATGTTACTTATTTTCCGAAAAATATAACTTATGAAAATTTGGTAATTTTGAAAAATGTTTTTTTTTTTAAGAAACTGAAAATCACTCACTATATCTGATAGGGATAAAGTGGGTTTCAAGACGAGTCTAAGTAGATAATAATTTTTTTTTTCTCGAAAAATCACAAATACAGATTTTTTTCCATTTGTTGCGTACTTTTTGAATGTCAATGTGTATTGATTTTCTGAGAGATATAGTTAAAAATAAAGGGTTTTGTAAAAAAAGTTTTTACTACTTACTGGGGATAAATGGAGTAAACAAATGTCTGAACCCTCATTCATTGACATACCTACCTGATATAGTGAATGGTTGACTAAATATTTATAGCAAAATAAATAATAGATTTTATTATCTGAATTTTTTTCCTCTGGGCTTCTCTTCAACGGTTGTATTCAAATTGTCTCTCACTACTGAACATGCTACTGAAATCGCTGAAAAGTGAAACATAGTGTCATAAACTTCTTCAGCTATGAATCCTCAAAAAGTTCCAACCAATTACAAACTTTCGTCGGAATCGTTCATGAGAATAATCTCTGTTTTCAACGTGTTACCAACCCAAGAGAAAAGAAGAACATGTTAACGGCTTCTGAACGAGATTCTCCCCAATAAATTAAATGTGGTGTAAAATAACCGAAAGGCAGGGAAAGGAAACGCACAAAGGGTAGAATATAAAATGTGGTCATAAAGTTCCATGAGTATAAAAGAATAAATTGACATATTTCATTTACTGAGGTGAATAATGTTCTAGAAAGGAATATGTCAGAAAATTTATTTAAAAAGATATATTTCTCAGTTCGAAGATGAAAATCCCATGTACATTCCTCGGGTAAGTACATCTACAACAACTTGTTGAACTGATTATAATCTCTAAATCGTCTCGTGAAATGCATTGAGACAAGATCCCATTGAAACTTTTCCTGGGAAATTCACCAAATTTATTTACATTTTGTATACGCTTATCATTCAGTGTTAAAACTTCTTTGCAAGATATATGATTTCCTGAATTAATTGTTTACTTGGATTGCTCAGATTTGTGAAAATAGGCGTTCTCAATTCAATTTTCTATTCAATACGATTATTATAATGCACAAGCATATTTTGATAATATTAGTAATAATAATAATACCCCCAGCAACCGGAGGCATAAGGTCACCCATCTCTTTTACATGGATGACCTTAAACGTCATGCCTCCGGAGAAAAGGATCTTCATCAGTCCTTAAGGGTGGGATTTGGGATTGGCAAATGTGCTACGGTTCATCTCAAAAGAGGACGATGCGAGGAATACGGAGAGGGCGTTCAGCTCGTAGACGGAAACATCCTACATTATCTGGATGCTGGAGAGACGTATACCTGCCTAGGGGTGGAAAACTTTTTCCGCGGCAAGTATCAGCATAAACTTCGACAAATCTGGGTCACCACAAATGTCAGGGAAGAACAAAGTTGCTGCAACTAATATGCTTGCCGTTCCGATTCTACTTCACTCCTTTGGAGTAATGAAATGGACTCAGGAGGAGCTGCGACAACTCGATGTTAAAACTCGCAAAATGATGCATATCTATTGTATCTTGCATCCTAAATCGTCTTTTCCACGGTTATACTTCCCCAGACGAAGGGGAGGCCGTGGACTTTTGAGTTTGGAGTGTTTACACAACCGAATGGTGCTGGATGGAGCCTGTAAAGTCATCAGGAGTTCAGATCCCTTTCTCTGCTTGGTATGCGATCATGAAAAAGCAGGGATTGGAGCATTTCTTTTGAAGGCAGCAACCCGTGCAGCCGATGAACTCGGTCTCGTATTCAACGCTGAACGGACGAACCCAAACTCTGTCACCGAGTTGGAACCCATTCAGCAGTAAGCCCACGTCAAAGCTGCGGAAAGTGAGAGTCTTCTACAGCTACATAAGGATAAGCCAATGCATGGGGTCTTCTTCAAGAACATTGAAGACCTTGGCTTATCCAGAAAACTGACCTTCGCTTTTCTCAGGTCAAGTGGGCTGAAGTTGGAAACCGAGGGATTCATAATGGCCTGCCAGGATGGTGTCTTCAACACCTTCACCTACCGTACTCGCGTGATGGGTAAAGAGGTCCTTGACACTAGATGCAGAGTGAGTCGTGGGGCAGCTGAGACCATAGTGCATTTGCTGTCAGCTTGTCAAGCTTTTGCGGCCTCAGCCTATATCCACAGGCATAACGCGGCCCTACGAGTGTTGTACTACCATCTACGACACTCGTACGGTGTAGACGAGACACCGGTGTTGCCTTATGCTCCGGGGGATATTGAGTCCGTTGCTGGAGAATGAGAAGTGCCGAATCTTTTGGAACTACTCATTCCCCACCCTCAGGCAAATACAAGCCAATGAGCCTGATGTAGTCCTTCTCGACCATCAAAATAGGACGATTTTCGTCATTGAGTTTTCAGCTCCTGGCGAAACGAACATCGTCCGGAAAAAGGAGAAAAAACGGAATAAATATCGAGATCTACTCTTTGAACACCTCAAGCTTTACCCAAACCGTTCTGTAAAGATGGTGGTTCTGATAATAGTGGTTCTTCCGCCTGCTTAGATCACATGATTTTCGAACCCAATAGTAACTTACCCCAAGACGTGGGGAGTACAATGTAGGAGCAGAAGCAATTACAAGTGTACAATTACTAGGAAAAAGTCAATAGAGAGTTTCTAATACAAAGATTGTTAAAATGTACAAACATACATCCTGGAATGTCGACAACGAAAAAAGTATATTAATAAAAATAACACTAGAACAACAATAAAATCACATATTAAAAACCACTTGAACAACAATATAATCACATATTTAAATTCAGTTTAAAAATTCGTCGATGGTGTAGCAATTTTTATCGGTAAGACTCCTTTTCAGAGCAGATTTGAAGATATTTATGTTTGGTGAGAGTTTAATAATTGATTCATCTAACTTATTATATACTTTTGGTCCTAGATAAAGATGACCTGTTTACGATGATTATAAGTGGACCGTTTTAACTTTTGTATTGACTGGAGAATAGTAATTGAAGAATAATAATTTATAAGATTTCATTCCCGTCAACTTGATAATTCTTGACTTCTATATTTACAACTTTTTTCATAGTTACAATAATGATCAAAATAGATCTAACTTCATATACTGAGAGCTTTTCAACATACCGCTGGGCATCGACAGGGACAAAGTACCTTCAATAAAAAAATATTTCGAACATTCACAATCATAGTCTTATATTTTATGAATCCATCAGGAATCATTTTCACTATGTTCAATAGGAAGTACTTACACATAAATTTGACACAATTGAATTTCATTTCCATTTGAGAGTCTTACTGTTGCTACTCTTACTATATCGCCCTTTTCTGAATGAAGCTCTACTACTCTTTCCATTTTCCATTTATAAGATGGCAAACTGTCATCCTTGATTGAGACAAATTTTCCAACTTTCAATAAACTGAGAAAATTGGATTTCCATTCAATACGTGTCTGCAATTCTCCAATATATACTCGTTGCCATCTTTTCCAAAAATCTTGAATGGCTTGTTGAAGTTTTTCATATTTTCCCAGTCTTGTTTCAACTTCAAGTAAGTTAATTTCGAGAAGAGCCATCATAGACATTCCAATAAAAAGAAGTGAAGAAGTCAAAGGATTATCATCACATGGATCTGATGATAATGAGTCAAACTCACAATCATCGTCGGCCTTACATCCCGAAAAGTCTTTATGTAAGTAACGATGGCCGCTGAAGCCCTTCACAATTCGTCAAACCCTGTAATTATTGAATTTTAGAATTTTTCTGAACTTTTGACTGCACTTTGCATGGCAGGTATGCATTTTCTCTGAATTACGGATTCTGGAACACTCTGTATACCATTCGATTCCTTGTATAGATATATATGTATGGATTAACCTGACCATAGCACAACGACTGCGATTATGAAATGAAAAAATATTAAATAGCGTAAAGTCAGTACTACAAAATGGATCATCATCATCCAATATATCTAATATTCATCGGACCATGAATTTGCCCCTTGACTTCAATTATATTTTATTCTTTTGTTTTCGAGAAACTCAGTAGGTCATACGTATGGGAATAACCGAATCGGAATGGTAGCTTTCAGCGTAGCGTCCGAGACAAAGGAGAATCGCTCCTCCATATTTTATGGACAATTTACCAAAAAGCAATCCAATAAATCAAAGGATTCCGACTGTATAACGGAGAAGTCGAAAAGAACGAAGAGATAAATAAGAATAGCGCCTCAATTCAATTTAAGACACCCACATATCTATTTCTCCCTCTCTTGGAAGTTTAACAGGGTTTGGGCAATTTCGTGATATATTTCAAGTTGAGAAGCAGAAATTTCATTTCGGCTGATCGAAATACTCTAATCCACCGTTTGTTATTTTTTTTATATAAATCTATATTTCTTCCTGGGAGATACATTTATTTGTTTGAGGTGAAATTTTTTTATTGGTACTCTTCAATTTTAGATATTTCTAAGTTGAATTGGGAGTGTAGTGTTTTATCATTGTTCAGTCTTTGAGCTATTTTAGTATAGTAGGTGTACAGGGTGTAATCTAACCTTACCTTACGGCTCTGATCCAGTCATCTGGGGTTCGGTGGATAACGGTTCCAAAAGTTGGCAAATTTTCAAAACCAACTAAATTTCCCAAAACTTTCATTTTTATTTTTAACCACTAATTCGTTATAAAAATAGACTATCATTCATACAGTGCGATTTTTAATAGTCCCCCTCCCGTTAACTTTTGACGTACAAACATAAAAAAACTGTTTTGAGGGTTTCACCGATACTACTTTTTGTAATAAAACACATTGTGATTGCTCGATAGATGGCGCGGGGGGGAACATCAACAAAAAAAATTTAAATGACGTGGGGGGTTATGTGTCACATCGTTGAAAAGATAATTCAATTGTCTTTTCAACCATCTGAACATTTTTATAATTCAGTTACATTAAAGAAAAATGTCTGTCCCGTTATTTCACATCAAATCATTCAAAAGTGTCGTGGTCAGGTAAGAAAAGGGATTCAGATCCGCCAAATCCGCACTTAATCTGACATTTCGAATGCATATTGTGAAAAAACGTAAAAACAAAAATCAAACAAATTCAGATGGTTGAAAAGAGAATTGAATTATCTTTTCAACGATGTGACACATGACACCCCATGCCATTTACATTTTTCTAGTTGATGTGCCCCCCCCCGCGCCATGTATCGAGCAATCACAATGTGTTTTATTTCAAAATGTAGTAACGGTGAAACCCTCCAAAACCAAAAGGTTTTTTTATGTTTGTACGTCAAACCGTTCAAAAGTTAACAATTGAAAGCCGCACTGTATAATCGTAGTAAGCTGTATATTTCTATTAAAGTAAGAAAGTATTCCCCTAATTTTGTCGTAAACACGCCAGGCAAACTAGAAAAATACTTTTTTGTTTTCGTACATTATCGAAGCAAATAAGCAATCTATCATTTATTTTTATTTGCTTCCATACCTATATCATCGAATATTACTTCAGTTCCAATCGGAAAATAGACAGAAAAATATTTATCCAGTTGTTTGCGGTGTAATATTCATTTATTGGTATAAAATATTGTTTTTCGTATTTTTAATGGAAAACTAGGAAGGCGTCGAAGGGCCACAAATAAAAAATATAATTCCGACTTCGCAACTCGGAATTAGCCTAATTCTGACTTCGCAACTCATAATTGGTATAATTCCGAGTTCGAAACTCGGAATTAGTATAATTCCGACTCAGCAACTCGGAATTAGCCTAATTCTGATTTCGCAACTCAGAATTAGTATAATTTCGAGTTTGCAACTCAGAATTAGTATAATTCCGAATTTACAACTCGAAATTAGTATTACTCAAACTTCGCAACTTGGAATTGGTGAAATCATTGCGATTCCACGTGTTAGCATTGTAATTCTAGTGGAAGTGGGAAGAAGGCTGAGAGGATAGAACCTATTTAGATGAAGGAAATTCTCTACCATTCCACAATATACCAATTTTTATGTACATCCCAACACCAAACCACTATTTTTAAACCTCAACACTTGTTTCAGTCACCAAGTAACCATGATCCGGAGAAAAAATATAGACTCAGTTAATATTTTCAATTGAGCTGCCTTTGGACAGACGCATCTGAGATAATAGCGCATGCGCTAACGAAACGACTGCAATTAACATCTTCTCAAATTTGTAGACGTGAAACGAAAACACTTTATAATACTTATAATGATAATACTCCCTCATGAACACTCATTGAGTGTACCCAAAGGCACAGCCTGTGTTGATAGAGGACGGCTATTATTATTATTTCCCGTCCGCTCCGTGGCGACTTGCTGATTTTTGGTGGCATATTTACTTTTCAGCTGTAGGAGAACCCAGAAAACCTACTGCACCACCCCGGACGTTACGACTGGCATCTGAACAACTCACATCACACTTGCTTTTTCAAATAAGACATAAGGTCGCCTATCGACTCCGATGTAATTGAGAAAAAAAAATCTCATTTCCAGGACTCGAACCTGGCCAAGTGCTAGCAGAAGTTTCAATGGCCAACATCTAACCGCTTCGCTTCCGACCACCACAATACAAATGTTTTCGTTAGTTCTGATAATTTCTTATTCAGAGCTTCATATAAAAATCCTAAGTAGTCAAATGTAATTTAAAAGTGATTAACAATGAAAATTCGTTCACGAGCATTCAGCTGACACCAACTTTGGAAACTTTACCACTGCTAATGTAAATATGTGACTAAAGTACTGCTATCTATTAAACCCCATGGCACATGATCAAATTTTTTCAAAAAACTGCCTTGAAGTGACGACATTTTTTTGGTTGAATATAAATTGGGACAAGCAAACCAATGGAATTGGCGTCAATTTGAAGCAATTTTATGAAACTATTTGACTGCGAGCCAAGGCCTTTATGCACTTCATGTATTTTTGTGCCAAATAATCGAGATTATACTAGATTCATATGCACTGCATTCTCCTTTTTGTCTACTCGACTTCTTCGTTAGCTACCTACTAATTTTGAGTTATAAAGTCGGAATTATACTAATTCCAAGTCTTGAAGTCGGAATTATACTAATTCTGAGTTGTGAAGTCGGAATTATACTAATTCTTAGTTGTGAATTCGAAATTAGGCTAATTCCGAGTTGTGGAGTAGAAATTATACTAATTCTGAGTTATGAAGTCGGAATTAGGCCAATTCCGAGTTGTGAAGTCAGAATTATACTAATTCATTCATTTTACACAAAATAATTGAAATTCAGCTGCATGGAAATTCACCATTAGAACTTGTCAGTATTGTGCCTATCTGACATCTGCCCGAGAATGCGCAAGTATCTGCGCAATTGTATCCGAGATTTCCTTTTTTCTCATAAAATTCTTTAAATAATAATTTGGTCGCTTATTTTGAGTTTGATTGCTTTTCAGAAGTGATAGGTATTTGTGATGAGTTTTGTTACAATGTTCTATCACTATTTTAAAAACTGTTAAATGTCATGTGATAATGAAAAATATTTCATTTTTTGTGCAAATTTTTTCGACAGAAAATTAATATTTTATGGATAATCTAACTACACTGAGAATATTTTACCGTTTTAGCATATAAAACGAATGATAAAATAATTAAAACATAAAGCAGCTTGATGATATGCAAAATTGATAGATTTCAGTGTAGAATGGTATTTTGTTACTTTATTACAGACTTTCACAACTTGTACCTGTGAAGGATTCAAAGAAACAGTAGGGTATAACAACGCAATCAGTGGATTGATTTCAACTCAAACATACGTTCCCAGGAGCCGTATGTTTGAATTTTATCGCGTGCGATATCAATGTTATATCTCTATTCAATGCGCGGTGTTTGTATCGCTCTATGTTACTTCAAACGCATGAAAATGATTTCGCATGAACTCTAACATACGGTCCCTGGAGAGTTCCGATATCAGTTCACGAAATTACAAATAATCGAGGGACAACATTTTTATAATGGAAATTTCAATGCAAATGAAACCCAATTATGTTTCCATAACGCATTAGAAATGTATGTCAGTGTAAAGCTGCACAGATTCTACCAGTCCTGAAATGCTGTAACTATATAATATGCTTCCAAGAACCGTAAAACATTAAACGAAATGAACTCAACGAGTGCAGTATTCATTCTCTCTTGTGGTCCATCTGTCCAGGGCACAATTTTGGTAATCGCCGCCGTTACATCAAATTCTGTAAGTTCACGAAATGATTTCTCCCAATTTTGTTTGAATTCAACAGGATTTTTCTTTCTATGAAATAGGTACCGGTTGAAGCTAGAGCAAACCACATCATAACGTATTTTCCACAAGTACCCAAAGTCATGCCCTGTGCGGGTAGAGGACGGCTATTATGATTTTTTGTCGTGACGTTCCAGGGCAACTTACTGATTTTTGACTTCACTACTGTAGGAAACCCCGGAAAATCACAGCACCACCCCGGGTGATCGGAGCGCACTCCAAAAAATCACCAGTTGTCGGGATTTGCATCTACGCAACACAAATTACACTTTTTTTTATTTAATTTTTTTTGTTCAGTAATGTCAATAACGGTTTTGTCTTAAAAGGATGTCTAAAATCATAAAACTCGATGCTAGAAACATACTTGTGAAGAATTCCCAACCGTCGCGGTTTCGCACGTGGGTCCGATGCAAGCATAAGTTTCAACGGCCGAGACCTAAACCTCTCATTCATCGGTCATTCGGTCAAACAAGAAATGAAAAATATTCCGACTCTGTCCAAATTTGAATCAGCACTCGGGGTTAGTGCCCTTAGCGGTACATGAAGAAAACAGAAGGAGTAGGTGACAAAGTTCATAGTTTTATCATCCTGATCACGAACTGATTTCTTGTATCCCGTTATTTAGTAGGAATGTTTTTCGGTATTGGCCCGTTTATGTGGTCTTAAACAATTTAACACCGTATTCATTTACACTTCGTTGGATGAAGTCAATGCTCGGCGGGGTATTATAGCCCAAAACGTTTTTGGTTTTTGATCAACTATCTATGGAAAGTTAGCTATTGTATTCCGATAAATGATGATTTTTCTGCCCTTCATAATTTAAGATGTTATGGAACGTTTAGATAGAGCATAAAAAATCACAAAGGTGATAACTGGCAAAGTTTATAGTTCTTTGCTTCTTTTTTTTTGCTACAAAACCACAGACAAATTTAAACTAACATACATTTAAAAAAATAAATGAGTCATTTCCTTTTTACTTATGACTACTTGCTGTGTTAATAGGGGACTTTCATCGTACACCTGTACCTCAATAAATTTAGCAATTATGTCAACAAAATCCAACTTAAATACCCCTGCTTTCCTCGCGTTACTTTACGATTTTGTCGCCAAAAAAGTCGAGAAAACTATGTTCTGGATGAGTTATTTTTTTGTTATATTCATTTATTTCAACTTCATTTACCTAACCATGTATCAGTTTTTGGTAAAAGAGACGGAAAGTTATACTATGGCTGTACTAAACGGAAAATCAAATGGTGTACTAGTTCATTATGTAAAAAAGCCCCTGTGAAATTTCACAGCCTGGGATTATATGAATGAGTTTTTTGTTCACCAATCTTCGAATATAGGCTACTGTTCTATGTTTAATGTCTGTGGTTCCACGCACATACAACTAACTGTACATGCGGTCCATCAGTTTTAGTTCATTACGGTGTTTACTGAAACATTATTGAGATGTATTTTTTTTGATCGATCGTTCAAAAGGCAGTGGTTTCTAAGGAAGAACCCTAATTCTGGGTCTCCACTTGTTGAAATCCAGTGGCGACACTTTTTTACCTACTTATTTATATTCAAGGTAATTTTTTTCATATAAATTTTCAAATTTCACTCAAGTAGTTTTTCATTTCTCTTGGTCGGTGGAGCGCACTTTATGATTTTCCGTAATTGGTTGTAGTCCACTCTGTATTTCGCACACAATGTAATGAAGTGTTGTTTCGTTGTCTGTCTGTTACTGCTCTTCTTCTTCTGGTACGGATGGGTGGGTTTTGAAGCCCCTGCACGTATAGGCCTCTTAGTCTGCACCCACATGTTTGGTTTCAGTTGGAGGCACCTGTGGAGGTTTCTCCATCCATTGTTTCGGGGGTATCTTGGGAGGTTCCTCTGCAAAATTGTGTTTTGAGCGTATTTTCGGTGACTCTTTTTTTTAGTGCCTACCTCCGCATCGAGGGTTCCATGGATGAATTATCGAAAAATGTATCCCCATTCATTCAGTAATTGTTCATTCATATTCATTTGGCGATACTCAAAATATCTGGATTTTTTTTTGTCAGGAATAGGAAGTAATAATTCCCCATCCGATTTCCAGTCCGAGTATTATTTTATTGATCTGCTTCCCGCGAAAATTAAATTCATGTAATCAGGTAACAAACCTAATGTCGGGTTATCCTATTAAAAAAAAATGTTTATTTCTCTCTGTTCAAACTCATAAAGTAACGCGGCAGTTTTGAAACTCTTCGCTAGTAGCGTCGCTTGTACCTCTTGTCTCGTCGTTCCACTATATTCGTACCTCTTCTCAGTGAAAATGTGTTCCATTATTGGCTCGTATATGTGTCGTTGGTCCTTTAATTGAACATTCAACCAGTTTTAATAGAATTAGAGGCTCATATTCAATAATTAAAACTATGCGATAGATTTGCTATTTCATTTCGTTTTGATAATTCAAGATAGTGTCGAATACTTAGATCTCGTGAAGTCGTATAACGAATCTAATTTTGCATCTTGTTATTTTCTGTCAAAGTTTACTAGGCAAACTTTTCGCCAAAAGTTCCACTTGAAAATTTTATTCCAGTTTTCAAGCAGTTTTCCATTTCTCCGCATACATTTTCAATAATTCAATCATCAATCGAGAATCGGTTCGAGTGTTGAATTTATATTGCCATAACACCAGTTACTTCCAGCTTTCCCCGGATAATATAACTTCCCATTTGAGTGTCGTGCTCTCGAATGTGTATATGTAAATCTAGTCTCCAGGCTGTCCACCCTCTTACCATAGTCACTATTATTTGAATAATAAATACATGCAACATTTACATGACTTTGATGTTATTTATGTCATGTGTTTTGATGTATAAATGCATAGAAAATGTAATTATTCGACCTTGTTTATGTATTGTCGGGTCTCAGAGCCGAGGAAAATATCATCGAGAGTACCAAATGGGATACGAGGAAAACTATTTGAGAAATTTGTCACGTATTTTCGTGTACAAAATTCTATTTTTATATTCCATGTTGACGCTGAATTGGAAATTAGGGCGTAAGTGATGAGACGCCGCGCCTGATTGGCGATATTACACCACAAATAATAGGTATACGGCATGTATTCTCATATAGTAGGATCATCTACCAAGTCATTGTATTTGTTTATGCTAATTTCGTCTGCTTGTATGGGAATACAATCGCTGTGAACTTGAAAGTAGTATCAACTTGTTTCGGTGCATATAAGACGGGAATTGGGGCATTTTTTTAAATTTTCACTCTAGTTATTCAAAGTATCATAATAAATTATACTCTCTAAAATGTGGCTCGCTAGAGTCCACGCACTGTCAAAAAACTAAAAGGAACAATCATAGCAATATGCCACAATGTAACACCTACCCATCAGCAAGAATCAAATAAAATACTGAGGAAGCATCTGACGGAGATACGATCAACTAGTAATTATAGACGTTAAAAATGAAGAAAAATTAGGTATACAGGAATAAAGTTTACACTCTAGAAGAACAAAGAGAAGAAAGTGAAGAACGAAGCATGAGAGCTCCTTCAACTCCTACCTTTCAACAAATTAATGTTTTCATTCCAAATGAGGATAATGAAGAAAACAGAGAGTCTCTGGAGATGAGTACCTTGGAAGCAATTGCTATTTCGTATAAAAATCCGGAGAAGAAAACAGCGAAACCAACACTGAAACCACGAGAGACAAGAGCAAGATCTGGATCGACGGAAAATAAATAATTCCAAGTAATCAACTGTTTGAACATTTTTTTATCTCTCAAGTATCTTTAATCAGTTTCATTAGAAAAGAAATATACCTACTTATATACATATCTCCATATTCGACGACAATCTCATTCAAACAAATTCAAAAAAGATCTCAAAATAATTTTTGAGTAGGTTACTCAAAAATTTAATATTTTATATCAGTTATCTTTCTTTGGAAATATTAGTTTATACTGTAGCTATAAATGTTAATTCGAAGATTCTCACGGACGAAATATGGTGATCTGTTTTCTCGGGTTTCTCTCCGTGTTATGTGTTCTTGGTCATTAGGAGGACCATTTTCACGAGGTTTCGGCAAAGTCTCATTTGTCATCTTCAGGTGATATTCACTGTCTGGAATTTCGAACTAGACTGAGCTATAAATGAATATATAGCTATAAATGAATATATTCTTTCGAGTTGCTAATAATACTTCACAAAGTTTCCACTTCCTGTTTATATGTATATACAGGGTGAGTCAGAATAAGACCGATAAACTCTGACTACAGATTCCTCACCTCATTTCGAGGTGAAAAGGTCCAATCAAGGTATGTCCTAAAACGCATCCCCTCTGAGATAAAGGGTGTCAAAAGTACAAAAAAAAATTCGAATTAATTTTTTTCTCCAAAATTCCTATGCAAAAAATATCAAACTTGGTACACTACTCAAGGTTTATCAACATGATAATTTCAAGTTATAATTCTTAATTTTCGTAAACCAGTGGCGTAGTTACGTTGGTATGAGGAAATACTTTCCTTCATATTTTCTTTGGACAAGTGAATGAACAAGTAAGCGTTAGGCTCATCGATATTCAACTTAAAAGTCATAACGTTCCATGTACCTAAAAGTAGAGGTTTCTGAGAAAATTGAGAAAAACTGAAGATATGTCCTGAGTAGCAAAATAATTTCATGTGCAAAAATCGCATAATGCTAAGTTTTTGTAGCATATCGGAATATTTGTCAACCTCCTAAACATTTTTCAATGTTGAAAGAATCGGAAACATAGTACAAGTGAGTCATTCATTCATCATATTATTTGATGAAATTGATGTCGTGTAATCACTGAGTTAGGTCTCATTCTGAATCACCCGTACTATGTTTCCGATTCACCCAACATTAAAAAAAGTTGAGGAGGTTGACAAATATTCAAATATGTTGTGAGAAATTAGTGTTATGAGATTATTTTACAGAGGAAATTATTTTGCTACTCCAGAACATATCTTCAGTTTTTCTCAATTTTCTCAGAAACCTTTACTTTTAGGTACATGGAAAGTTATGACTTTTAAGTTGAGTATCGATGAGCCTAACTGATGTCCATTCACTTGTCCAAAGAAAATATGAAGGAAAATATTTTTACATACCAACGTAACTGCGCCACTGGTTTACGAAAATAAAAAATTATAACTTCCAATTATCACGCCGATAAACCTTGATTAGTGTACTGAGTTTGGTAGACATATTTTGCTTCAGGAATTTTGGAGACAAAAAAATATATCTAATTTTTTTCGTACTTTCGACATCCTGTATCTCAGAGGGGATGTATTTTAGGACATACCATGATAGGAACTTTTCACCTCGAAATGAGGTGAGGAATCTGTAGTCGGTTTTTGTCGGTCTTATTCTGACTCACCCTGTCTTGGTCTTTCTTGGTCTCGAAAAATAAATGTAGTCTTGGTCTTGGTATTGGTCTTGATGTCTCAAGACCAAGACGAGACTGGCTCAGTTTTGATAGTCTTGGTCTTGGATCAATATTTGTCTAGAAATTTTAATTAATCAATTCAATTGTCCAATAGTATATATGCATATAATAGTTATTTAGTATTTCTCAGTCTTTAACAATTGTCAATTAGTACGGGTGAAGTAAGCGAAATGAAAATTTCTCATTTCACCATCATAATATAATTTTTAAAAAATTAGACCCACACAGCACACAGGCGACGCCCGACAGACCAGAAAAAGGTTCAAAATGGTTGGAATGTTAATTAGGTTTTTATTGACCATTTTACAATGGATTATTGTATGACGAGCAGTAAGATGCGGTTGCGGCAGAGTGGTGGAATCGGAATCCCGAGGAAATTGCATTACTTATTAACCACTGCGACCTTACAGTATACACCTATTTGTTGTAAACTGTATGACTGCAATACAGATTTTTGAAATTGAATTGAAATAAAATGCTATAACATTTTCCATCAAATCTTTCTCAATATTGAGTATATTTAAGTTCACTATTTTTCTTTCGAGACCAAGACCAATACTCTTGGGGGAGACTCTTGATCTTGGTCTTGGTCTCGAAAGTCAAGTCTTGGTCTTGGGAAGATTTATAAAGTCTTGATCTTGGTCTTGGTCTTGGTCTTGGTAGACAAGTTTCAATAATTATAAAATAAATATTACACATCCAAAAATGTTTCTCATACTCGTCAAATTCTCCGAAGTCAGTGACATACCGCGCGACCGTGCTTCTTCAAAATATCTCGTGATACTGTACTTCTCAAATATATGGCATAAAGGCTTGTTCATACCCTCGCGATATTCTAAATTTTTCTGCGAATAAAATAGCTCCCAGTCATGCCGGACCAATTGTTGATGCAGCCATTTTATTCGCAGAAAAATTTCGAAATTCGCTAGGGTATGAACGAGACTTTCGGATTCAATTTCTCCACTTCCCACTTCCTTCCCGTAACTTTTATGGTGACGCATATACCGGGTGGCTACGGAAGTATTGCCTACGGAATATCTCAGTTATTGTATGAAGTAGGTTTGTGAAATTTGGAGCGTCGATATAATGACATAAGAGCTAGAATTTGACCATACTGACATGTCGAAGTTAACTTCCGGTCTGACCGGAAGTAACATCAACTTTCTTATTTTAAATGGAAACCCTATTTTTTTTTCTTTTCGCTTTATTCAGCATTCAATTCCCTTTCTAATGACATATCACAAGTTGGTATCTAACCAGAAACTAGATCAGAAAAAAATTATTATTGAAATTCACCGAGTAGGCCGTGGAAGCAAAATGAAAGCCAAAAATTGAAAAGTTGGCTATGGAAACCATACGTCACTTGATAACAGTTGCTACTACTGTGATATTTTATTTTCATTCGTCGGCGTTATAAGAAGCTGCCAAAAAAAATATTGGAAAAATTGGGAAAAAAACAATACTCTGTAGGTCCATAACTTAAATAGGAACATACAACTTTTTCTTGCCTGTACTATTCAGCATAACCATTCCTTTCTAATGATATAATAGAAAGTAATTTTTTGAAATGAAATACCAATAAATCCAATTATTATTATTCAAATAACAAAAAAAACAGATTAATCGAAAAAAAAATAAAATTAAAATTGATAGTATTAAAGATAAAATAAATTCAAAACAAATGTTCGAAATGCATTCCCTCAGCGTCAATACATTTATTGACTCTGGTGATATTTTCATGTAAAACGTTTCTCAACATTTGGGGCGTGATATCTTGGAAAGCTTTACGAATTTTTACTTCTAGCTCATGTAGAGTTGTAGGCTGTGTGGAATACACCCTATTTTTAAGATGCCCCCATAGAAAAAAGTCCCACGGAGTAAGATCAGGTGACCTTGGTGGCCACCTGACTGGACCATGGGTTGTTGTAAGTCTCTCTTGAAAGCGATTTTGAAGATAATTTCTCGCTATTCTTGAATTATGCGGAGGGGCGCCATCTTGCTGGAAGTACATTCTCTCAGTTATTTCCGCTGGTAAGTTGTTAATGAATTCCGAAATTTCATTCGTTAATAAATTAAAGTATCTCTCTCCGGTTAGTTGGCCTTGAAAAAGAATGGTGCCAACAATATGAGTTCCAGCTATTCCTGCCCAAACATTCACTCCAAATTTCTCCTGGAAGCCACCTTGTCGAAACCGGTGGTCGTTTTCTATCGCCCAGTACCTGAAACAAAAGACCGTTCACACTTTTAGCACTTTACACTTCGACTATCAACAATAATCCAAATAAAGTACAGTACTATTCCTGTTAAATAATCCATTGTTGTTATGTTGTGATTCTCAGTATTTTGTCGAAGAAACCAATTACAATATTCCAGGCGCCTTTCAATGTTGATGCAACTGATACTTGAAGGATTTAAATCGGTGTTTTTTCAAAATTTTCCTAGCAGAGTCCTTACTTATATCTAATTCGGCGCCAATCTGCCTTGAGGAAATTGTGCTATCATATTGTACTAAAGCTAATACATTAATTTTAGTTTCCTCATTAATAACAAATGCTTCTTGGTCTTCGTGAACATCAAGCTCAGTTCTTAATTTTTCTTCATGCCACTGGAAATACCTTCTTGACGGTTGCTGCCTCCCTGGATATCGCTCTAAATACAATCGTTCAGCGGCATAAGAATTTTAACATTCACCATAAATGAGAAGCATGTCAATTTGTTCGGTTCGTGAATAACGGGGCATTTTTTGAATATTCCTCTAACTGATTTCGATTTCCAAACCCTTTTAAAATGGCAGAATCAAAAACACTACTTCGAACGTCAAAATAATATGGATAGCAGCGTTCGTGAGAGCTCTCGTTTCTTTTTTGTTTCATTCCAAAATACATCTTAATCAGCCTACTTGTTAATATTTTGGTTCGAATGATTATTGCAATGGAATGATTATTCTGAATAGCACAAACATCGTCCATAGGTAGATATTAGAATATCTATGGACGATGGCACAGACCAAGTACGTTTATGTTCCTATTTAACCTAGAACCTACAGGATATAATTTATCATTCCACATTATTTTTAATGTTATTTTTGCGTATGGCGATAATCTGTTTTGTTATTTGAAGAATAATAATTGGATTTTTTGGTATTTCATTTCAAAAAATTACTTTCTATTATATCATTAGAAAGGAATGGTTATGCTGAATAGTACAGGCAAGAAAAAGTTGTATGTTCCTATTTAAGTTATGGACCTACAGAGTATTGTTTTTCCCAATTTTTCCAATATTTTTTTGGCGACTTTTTATAACGCCTACGAATGAAAATAAAATATCACAGTAGTAGCAACTGTTATTAAGTGACGTATGGTTTCCATAGCCAACTTTTCAATTTTTGGCTTTCATTTTGCTTCCACGGTCTACTCGGTGAATTTCAATAATAATTTTTTTCTATTCTAGTTTCTGGTTAGATACCAACTTGTGATATGTCATAAGAAAGGGAATTGAATGCTGAATAAAGCGAAAAGAAAAAAAAAAGGGTTTCCATTTAAAATAAGAAAGATGATGTTACTTCCGGTCAGACCGGAAGTTAACTTCGACATGTCAATATGCTCAAATTCTAGCTCTTATGTCATTATATCGACGCACCAAATTTCACAAACCTACTTCATACAATAACTGAGATATTCCGTAGGCTATACTTCCGTAGCCACCCGGTATACGGCAGTGGATCTAGGTGACCTATATTGTATGCCGTCTTTTCATGGCGTTGGGCATTATGGTCCACCACGTAGTGACGTATGTTGGCGGCGGTGGGCCTGGAAATGGGACTAAATTTCATATTGTCACATATATACGTGTGTGAGCTCAGAAGCCAATATAACCAAGAACATATATACAGCGTGATTTACGTAGGCCGTGCATTAGAAGTTTTTCAACTTGCAGTTGGGCTAGAAACTTGAAATTTGGTATGCTGTCATAATTGATCATGTGCGTTCTACCTCAAATGTTTGTAGTCCTACAATTATACAGGGTATGCCAAAAGTCGATACCAACTTTCTTATTTTAAATGGAAACCTAATGTTTTTTTGTCATGGTTCGATTGGCCTTCTGATTATGACTTTAGACAACCTAAGTTATGTTTACTTATCAATAACAGTTTTTGAGATATGTCCATTTTTCTGAAAAAAAATACGGCTGTAGTAGTTTACGAAAACACGTGTAGCCCGCAAACCGTTCAAAATTAGGAAACCAAATTTATGGAGCAGTTAGCTGGTAGTCCAGGCTAACACCTGATGTCCCATCGACGGTCCCATTTTTATTGAATAACTCGATAGAGGTTGAACTTGGGTATAGGGAAAGCTGAAATAACTCATCCTAAAATTCAATTTTCTTTTGAATGGTTAAAAAAGAAATGGTAGGTGCCATTTGAAAAAATTGAGTTTTTGACAATTTTGTATTGCGACAATCAAAAATCGGCTGCGCCCATATGGTACAAAATGGGATCGTCGATGGGACATCAGGTATTAGCCTGGACTACCAGCTAACTGCTCCATAAATTTGGTTTCCTAATTTTGAACGGTTTGCGGGCTACACGTGTTTTCGTAAACTACTACAGCCGTAATTTTTTCCAGATAAATGGACATATCTCAAAAACTGTGATAGATAAGTAAACATAACTTAGGTTGTCTAAAGTCATAATCAGAAGGCCAATCGAACCATGACAAAAAACATTAGGTTTCCATTTAAAATAAGAAAGTTGGTACCGACTTTTGGCATACCCTGTATAGTTGTAAGACTAAAAACATTTGAGGTAGAACGCACATGATCAATTATGACGGCATACCAAATTTCAAGTTTCTAGTCCAACTGCAAGTTAAAAAACTTCTAATGCACGGCCTACGTAAATCGAGCTGTATATACGGCAGTGGGACTCAACACCATTATAGTAGACATATTTTTGGCGACGGAACCGAAAGGGTTAAAAAATTGGCTAGATCACAGATTACCCGCACTCACTATAGATAAACAAGTTACTTACTTTTTAGTTGTAACAAGTCCAATATTCCTTCATTTGACTGTTTGAAGTTGAATGTACATGGTGAACACGTAGTCATAAAACCTGAAAAATGTACCCACATTTATTCAACGAAATATGTCATTTTGACCTTTGTAATATTTTATTAATCTTCATATAAGAGTGACTAAACAATGGTATTATTATTTGAAATGGGATTATTAAAACGGTAATTATTTTTCCAACTTATATCTGGAAGAAAATGCACCAATGAAAGAAAATTATTTAAAAAACTGTTGTTGTAAACGTCAACCGGTTGCACCCTTATGAGCAACTCTCAGAAGTCTTCGAGAGACTTGTGCGAGCTAGGGGAAGGCGTAGGTAGCCCTTACCTTTCTAAACGTGTGATATCATGCATATATCTTATCGGTATATATATTGAGAAGTAACTGCTGCTGAATTTTCAATCCTCTTCTTCTTGAAGAAAGTGTTTGGCGGCTTGTCATTGGTGTGGGTGTTTTGCTGCCACACAGCGTGATCTAAAATTCTATGTAAAATGAGGGCAACAATTTTCTATATATTCCATTATCCTATTCAACACTTTCAATAGGTATTCATTTTCAATGAAAGACAGACACCCATCCTCACTATCTGAACTCTCTACATTTCTCTCGTGATCATTTTTTTGGTAATTCCTCTGAGAGTTATGATTAAATTAAAGAGATGGAATTCTCATAAACTCGAAGCACTCTTTCGTATAACTGCGCATTCAAAGTTTGCTGACCCTATCGTCATGAGTAAACAATTCTAAATCCGTTGGATTACATTCTCCTCGCGTCTAGCACTCCCTACAGTGTGCTAAATATTTTGGAGAGATTAATTTCATTACATAATATACATACAATTTCAAATCCGTTTAGTGTGGATAGGGTTCAACCTAACTTACGGTAACTCGATTAAAAGCTTGCAAATTAATAATAGAGATAGTTGCAGTTTTTGAACCTTTCCTGTTGGGACGAATGCCGAAGTATATGCTGGACTTGATGGCTTCAACGATTCTGCTGATCTATTGAGGATTTATTCATTTTGTGGATATGCCTGTTTCTTTATTGTATAGAGAAAATTAAAATTTTTGTCTATTCTCTAACTAAGTTTGATTTTATTTGACTCGACCAGTTTCAGCTTTCACGCCATTATCAAGCAACTGATTAAATTGGACAAAACTTGTAAGCTTCTTTAATATCAATGAGTCGAATCGAATTTGCTTTTTGCATTTTTATATTGTTTAATCCAGATTACACAAGTCATCATGAAATTAGCCAATGGTGACTTTTATGATTTCCACGTATTGATCAGCGAATATACTTTTGACGGTGTTATAAAACCGTTCTGGTGTTTCGCTTCCTCCAGCAATGTGAATTTTGTTATAGTGATATATTGTTTACTTCTGTTAATAAACGTTAAAAAATATATTGTGTTTGTCTATTCATTGTTCATCACTCGAGAAAAAAAAATACGTGATTTTTCTTACATCCCAACTCGACGTCTATCCTCAAAACAGCACGTCTTATATGACTCGAAAGCATAATCGATTATGTTCGATAGTCTTGTGATGTAACTACTAAATATTTATTTAGGTGAATTGATACTCCTCCCCATCAGCTGATTCCTTACGTCAAGTGCGACTCCACCAGTCTGGTAAACCATTATTTTTTGTAAGAAATCAAAATACCCTGTACTAATAAAATGAACCGGTACTATATTGATTTTTTATTTCAATTATTTTCCCAGAATTCTGAGTACATATATTAGATTAGAAGGGATTTTGTAAAATCCGTGCATTAGGCTTCGGATACGTGATCTGAAAATTTGTTCTGACGAGTTCTGATGAATTCGTCGGAACAAACAAAGGCCTGTTTTTCAATGAAAGTGTTTATAGTGGCAGCGAATATCATGTCGTACATGTCCTGACGTGATATTCGCTGCAAGTATAAACACTCTCATTGAAAAACAGGCGTTTGTTTCTTCCGACGAATTCATCAGAACTGATCCGAACAAATTTTCGTCCGAGTTGGCATGCATAGTATCCGTAGCCCTTAGCCGACAAACAAGTCCGAAGAGCTATACTGATACTAATGACAATATTTTGACCTCCTCAAGCCATACAATATATCGAAGATTCATCATTATTAATCAATTTATTTTTAAAGAGAGTTCATTGAAAAAAATAACATTTTTCTAAAAAAACTTGGACTGTTTCTTCTTACTCATCCTGTATACGCGAAATGACTATATGACGTTCGCAACATTGAAGAATGTTCAATATCTATGTGACATGCTCTTTCCATCCCCAAACTAAAAAACGAAGGGTTGACGTACCTCTTTTTTCAAACCACCATGTAGAAGAAAAAATAATGTCTGTTACCTTCGATCGAGATTAAGGTGTTCATCCAGGCTAAATGAAATCTTCAATCCTCATCAGAAAACGTATACTGGTTGATTAAAAATTATTCGAATTGGACTTTTCTTTGTTCACCCCGTTGGAGAGCACAAAACGAAAATACATAATGGATACGAAATTAGCGTGACACTGATTCATCATTGACGCATTATGTTAATTTTCGGAATTGTTAAAAATTCTTATCAGAAATTTCATCTTTGACACCCTGTATTTCGAAAACTAATCAACAAAATACCAAAAACCGAAAGCCATTTTCCCTAAGGATGGTGCGAGGTCCTTTGTGATTATTAGAGTCATTTATCGGTATGATTCAATATACAGTGAATGCCAAAAAGTATGTACCATACGGAAAAATGTTCATTATTGAAGTATTGAAAAAACTTTTCCAGAGAAATGTTTGTGATGTCCGAACCTAAATATCGATTTTGACACATGTCACGTGACCACTAGTATGGCGGTAAATTGGAAAAAAATACCATGAGGAGGCCAAACGTGGGGTAAGATGACAAGATATCGAAAAAAGTTTTTTGAAAAAGTTTCTTGGAATTTAATTTGGTACTCACATACAGAGTTTCAAGCAATAAATCAAAAAAAAATTAACATTGATAATTTTTTTAAATATTTTCCGATCTGCTTAAAAATATCAAAAGTTTTTCGTTTGAATGACTTGACTGTAGTGGAACATTTGTATTTCGATGATAATGACAATACTTTCTCATTTTCTCCGCACCATATGGCACAGATGAATAAATTTGTTTTTGCCAGAACCCTCGCTGTTACATTGGATCATATCTAACAGTTGTATCAGAATTCCAGGAATATTGTGGCAATGTGGCAATCTAGAAATACTCTGGTTCCATGATTATAAAGTTTCGATGATAATCTTGCTTAAGCGTTTCATCTCGCACATAAACTTGAAACGTGCAAAGTGAAACGTTCACGCACGATTATCATTGGAGGGCTGCATTTATCTTCGTATCACAAAATAAAAAGATATAGGCGAAAGAAGAATTTTGAAGTTTTTGATTTTTCCTGTATAACATGCACAGCCCTGCATAATTTTTTCAATTTTCTTATATTTTTCGACTAGCATTCTGTACGGTCTAAGTCCACTGCCAGTTAGCTTTTTCATCTCCTTCATTTGCAAATTCAGTTTTCCCAGATAATGCGATTTGATATAAAACTTCTTGTGGTTATCTTTAGGAACATTCTTTTTAATATTATTAATCCATTGAATCTAAAATGGTACAGAGGGTTTGACATCAATTTAATCAATATGAAAAAATAACCATGAATTTCTGCGAATACTTTCGAATCGATTTCCAAACCCCTCACTTCAGATTAATTTGCTTGATTCAACTGAACACGTAGATATGTTGCAGATTGTGTTGAAGTTTGTCCTCTTGTTAAAAGCATTGTTGTGCAGGTATCAAAGGTTGTTTCCATAATTGGCAGCAAACAAATATCCGACGATAATTCCTGAACTCGTGAAACCCCCGATGTGCTTTATGGAATGTTGCTGTCAAAATCACAGCGTAATGTGATGAGCATTAGATTCCCTATGTAATTTCAATGAGACGTGTTCTCTAAACAGTTATATTCAGACATCACGTTCTGTACTTTATAGTCTGGAATAGATCGAATAATTTCATTAAATTAACAGTACACAGTGAAAGAAATGTGGTTTTCCCCTCTCTAATTTTTCAAATCCCCCATAATCGTGACCAAGAAATGTTGAAACTAATCGCGTATGCACATCTTGCATAAAAACTAATGCATGAAATTTTAATCTTGAGTTCAGCAAATACTTCACATTCAAAAACATCCCTAAATAATATCACATTTTCAGAAATTCAAAGGCCTTTCAATAACTAATCCTTTTCATGATGTCAAACTGATGATGTTGTTGACTATCAGAAACGATAGAAAATAAATTTCAATTTCATTTTAAATATCACATTTTTTGTTAACACAGCATTTCCAAATGAATGTGAAAAAGCTATTATGTTAGCAAAACATGTCGTGATATTTCAAATAAGGATTGGGAAGATCAAATCGTTCATATAGTCAAACATTTACTATTGTAAATGCGAGGATTGCATATTCTTTCTCCAAAATGGTTTAAAATTATGGTAGCTTCAGATCCGCTAAACACATTATATATGGGTGTGCAAAGTTCAACTGAAAATATCATAATATCTGTATGGGGATATACAGATATTCCTTCAATGAGTTTTCTTTATTAAGAAAAATCTACGTCGATTACTGCTCTAACGAAATTGACATGAAGTTAATTTCTCATTATTATATTTTTGGTTAGTTAAGAGGTGAAAGCCACGAGGTACAAAAAAATCTGAGAAACTAGTTAGCTAAACCAAGCGTAAGAAATCATTTCAATCCCCAAGTTGATAATAAAATAAGTGCCCTTTACGCAAACGAACTCTATAACCGTATTTCATTCTGTACCAGTAGAAACAAACGAGAAACCATTCATTTCCGGTGATGTATAACAACAATATCCTCGCCCGGAATGTTTCCACCCGATGCAAATAACTCAATTTCTTTATCTATTTTTTCCTCGATTTCTCTTCGTTCTCCATCCTCGGCATTTATGACGTTGATGCATGTCCAAATCTGACTGAATCAACAGATCCGCTATCGCCGGGTCATTAATAAAATAGATTAAAGCTATTAGGATTCACCTTGCCCCAGGGACAAGCCAATCCACGCTTCTAACTGCCCCCGTGCTCCGTGCGCTGGTCAGATTTTGTAGAATTTATGGTGGATTCCGCATCGGGATAAGGACAAAAACAACGGTCTGATTTGGTGTTAATATTCCGGCGACTGCTGGGAGATGGCTTCCTGGTGTTTTTGTGGCATTTGTATCGTTTCGCCGGATCCTGTACTGAACCGTTATTTGGATACAGCTGATGATTTTTTTTTTAAATCTCCTCATTCCGTTGGAAATAAGTCAATGATTAGTTGAGATCGAGTCAAAAAACTTGAACGGAAACTGAAATGCTCATGTATTTAAGCCTTCTTTAATTCAAGCATAATTGTTCAGTTCACAGTGTCCTCACAAATGTGGCAAAACCGAATGAGATTGTCCTGATTGTCGTTTGTTTTTGTTTCTGGCTGCGTCTACCTCCTACGACAGTCGTAATATCTTTTTAATTCGTCGAGACGTCTACGGCCCAACGCGATTACAAGAGAATCAAGCTAATTAATTAAGAACCCGGGGCTGTCTAAACACAAAACGCCTTTCACAAAACAATTGATATTGCAGATGCGTGCGAAGAAACATAAATATTTCATTAGGCTGTAAGAAAAAGGTAAACAGAGTCCGCTGTAAACGTCAATTATTAATTTAAAATACAGTTGTTTTTGTTAACTGGGGTTTCAATTAAATCCGTTTGATATTATTTCATTTATACCTCACTTTCAGTAACAGTGAAATTATCTCGTCAAACTACTAGATGAAAAAAATGTAATGTAATGTATCAGTCAGTACTATATTCCTCCTGTGGGTCCATTTTTTTTGTGCATTAATGTATTGTTATGATTCTAGAACCCAGAACCAAGACTCTAAAAACATCCAAAATCAGGTGTACCTTAGCAAGGCTATTCATGACACTTAATTGAAAGAGAATATTTTGAGCACCCTGTACTATTAGGAAAGACAAAGTTTAAATTTGACATGACAGATGTCAACACCAAATCAGAAAAAAATCATAGAAAGATATGAGAAAAATTACAACAAATATCATTAACAAAAAGTGTTTAATGAACAAGGATATGATCATATAACCATCAGAAAGTATTTTTACGTTTTGCTTAATAATAATGCCGAGCACACTATTAAACTGTTCATTTTCTAATTCCACTAAAAAAACATACAACTACTTCACTGACTAATAAAACACTTAGATCTAAACAACAATACAACTACCTAAATATTTCCAAACACTTCTTCAAAAACTGTTTATCACTTCTTCATAAATTCTTCTTAATCTTCTTATTCTTCTTAATCCTCCCAGTAATATGTCTCGCCTTTGAATACTCAAGTATTGTAACCTGATGTTTCGCGACGCGACGGTTCGGTTATCCCGAATATTCATTACCAGCAATTATCTGTCTTTTTCTAGGAAACAGTTATCGACGATACGTTTGCGAGTCGATTCAGCGGCGTAGCTAGGGTATTTTTATCAATCTCGTATCAGTATAATATGGAATGAAATATATTAAATTAGTTGTAACATAGAATAATGTGTCATAAGTTGGGATAAGCCGGATCTTCTAATAGTTTTTGCAACAAGATTATGCCATGGAAAGCTAAACAGAGTAGAATCAGTAGAAATGAAGCTATTATATTTCCACATTGTTGCTAGTTGCTAAGATAGTCAATTGTTAGTTATTAAAAAAAATGTTTTTGAAATCAATTTTATTCACAACAAACAATTTCATAATCATTTCATAACAATTCAGCTCCCAACGTGGTATTTCTAAAATAATAAATGTATTAATTTTATATCAAAATAGCTCCCAACGTGAGGCTTCCAAAAACTCACAAATTACATTTTATAATAGTATACGCATTTTTAAATGCAGGTTATGAGGAACACGGTATAGTTTTGCCTTTCCTAATTCCTTTCCTCTGAGAGGAAGTATACTAGATTTTTGGAAGTTTTAGGATAAAAATCCTTTAGCATTAAGTACATCTGTATTGTTCTTTGGAGCAATAGATAAGCCCATCAACCCGAATAGTTTTAATTGAACTTTTCGAAGTGGATAGCAAACTGGATTCTGAACCAATAACCATTTTGCATCGACTCAATCCGGTAGAAGGATAATAAATGCCATCCGGACCCTTAATTCAATTTCACAGTACCTACTACTAGAATGATGAAATCATTCATAGGACATTCCAGATAGGATCAAAAATTCAAATATGCAAAGTGACATTTTTCAAATAGAAACCTCCAACTTTTGTTGCGAATTCTGAAAAAGCTCACTATTTAACGTATACGACAGGCTAATTTTTGGTTATACAGGGTATCTGCTTTTAAATCGATTTTATTCAATGATGTAGTGGACACTAAAATTCAAATATAATGAGTAATTTACGTAGGTGATATGACGTTATTGCTATTTTTGTCAACCCTAAATTTTATTGGGAAATCTGAAAGAGCACATTTTTTCACTTACGGTTAGGTAAGTAATTGATAATTACGACACTCCCAACGAACAAGAACGTAACTCATTTTTTATCATATTTCAGGAGAGCCGAAATACTGTTTTTTTTTTTTCAATATTCAAGTCGAAATACAACTTTTTTCAAGTAGATTTATTCGTAACTACTTGGCTTTTTTATCGTCAGCATCAGTTTTTGAGCTGAATACGCCTACACCTATAACTGAAAATAGCTGTAATTTTAGTTACGCCTTCGCCTTGATTATATAGTGTGTCGCAAATTCCGAATTAAAGTAAAACAGTTTGGTAATTAGGACCAGGCAAACTTCATGGATACTGATTTGTGCGAAATAAAGTTTGAATTATCAGTTGGCATATTTAAAAGAAGGCAAATATTTTAAAATAAATTAAAGAATCTATTGTTTTTTATGGTGAAGCCTGCTACAACTACCATGAGACGGCAAGAAACAATAGGGAAAGCGATCACCCTATCGTCCTATAGACATTATTTTGAAAGTATTATTTTGAAACGGGTGATGTCCAAAATAAGAAACGGACTGGCAGAAACCTGACAAGCAGGTCATCAGACCAACGATGACCTACGCTTGCCCAGTGTTTTGCAGCCTTCCGAAAACCCATTTCGGGAGACTGGAGAGGATGCAGAACAAAGTACTCCGTATCGTCACAAACAGTGACAGATACATTCGACTAGACGCGTTGAGGGAGCTGGCCGATATTCCATCCATCGAGGAATTTATCAAATGACAGTCTGATAAATTCTACAGATACCATATCCTTGGAAGCCCGCTGACCAGGGAGATAACAGCGGTCCGAGCTCACCATAACAGGCCACGACGGCATGGAGGACTCATCTATCAGGCACTGGACATTTTCCACGAGAACCCAGAAGACGAATGATAAACCACTCATGAAACCATGACGTCTTTCCGGATGCCCACTGAAAACTCAATAATACATGAATCCAATAGCCCGATGTGTTACATATAAGATAATACCCCCCGCATAACTTGGAGGAGGCGGAGAAGTCTAACAACTTCGAGACTTAGCACCTACAGCATTTAACCGCCAACATAACACCGTAGGGCCTGCCCTAGGGCAGGTGTGAGCTGGTTTTGCCCGCCCGCTGACAGCTCAGCAGGGCAGGAGTAAACCCCTCGCCGCTAAATGCAATATAACTCCCTCCTATCCCCTCTGTGGCTTAGTGATAGTTTTAGCATTTTTAGATATTTAAATGTTGTAATGTGTTATACATTTTTACTACTGTTTGAATTTAAATACATTTTTTTGATTTTTGGCAGAAACCCTTTATCGAAGTAGGTTCGTCGATAATCCATCTTCTTCAACTTGATATGTAGCTCAAAATTGGAAACTAGATAAGAAGACAGTTTCAAAGGTACTGAATTCCATTCGTATAAAATAAAAATGGTACAGAGTTTGGAGGTATAAGATCCAGTAATCGACGAGACTATATCTTATCTGCAATTATTTGTTTTTGTAACGAATTTTGGATGTAACCTTCTGCCCCTTTTGAACACTTCCACCCCCATACCTTTTTCTTGTTGTATAACCTTGTGTGTTAGTATTCGGGGTATGTGTTTGAGATGACATTGATAATAATTGTAGGAAATTGCATATACGGTAATGAAGTTCTTGGTTTTGTGCCAATTTTTTAGTATTCATAAGTCATTTTCATTAATTATTTTGTACTGATACCAGTACTCATGGTATGACCTTCATATGTACTCTCAGAAAACTATCAAATTAGTGAACCAGTACATACAAAAACCATAACAAACTAATGAGTTTGACATTCATGTGTCAAATTGTAACGATATTTGAAGAGGACACACGTCATTGAAATCCAGCGATGGATGAATTTCCTTTCTAACTTATCAACGATGCAAGTTGTGATGGGGTTCTGCTGATGACCTACACTTGCAAAACAAGGTGCCCCTTATGATCACTAACAGCGATTGGTACATTCGGTACTCACTTACATATTTCATAAATATTTTCTGCCTCAAGCCCTTTGACAAGAAACGTAATAGATTAGGGAGTACGATGAGCCCTGCCAACACACGGCCTTATTATCAATCTTTTGATATTTTCTATGAACGTTACGATGAACCGGCCTTATCGAGGCAGTCTACAAAAGTAAGACCAATCTGTATATCTATTTTTTTTGTGAACTTTTTCCAGGATATGCATCACACTCGGAACATATTTGGACCTGACACCCGCCAAGAACCCTGCTTGTACCATTAAAAGTTGTCCTACTCAAAACCCAGTGGAAAGGTTTGGCATTGCGCCAGAGTCGGAGACTGTCAAAGAGATAGATAAGTCACATGTACACAGTTGAACATAATGTATTTGATTTGAGTCCGTAATGAACAATTTCCTACAATACATTGTTCCACTAATGGTAATGGTAATGGTAGGTATGGATGGTGACTGATGCACTGCAACCTAATTAGATCTATTGTGCCTCATCATCTTCTGCTATTTCAAGGTGTTCTCGTTTACAGCAGCCCCTCAAGCCCCAATTTAAGGATTTTGAGATGGTCTATTCGTGGTATTTCTCCCACAGTCAGCTGGTGTGATTCCAGTATATTCAATCTCTTGTGATGTACAGCATAACACTTCATCAATATATGGTTTGGTGTTTCTGGATGTTCCCCAGTGAATCTGCAGGTGCTGTCCTCCTCTAAGCCTAGCTTCCTTAGGTGTTTTTTGAGTCTGCAGTGTCCCGTCAGAAATCCCGTGATTGTCTTTAGACTAGTTTTGCTGAGGTTAATCAGTGTCTTCGATCTTGCTCGGTTGTTCCACTAATACTGTTTGTATATTTTCTGGTGACTTCGCCCTGTGTATCTATACTTCACTGAAGCAGGTCGTGCCTAAAAGCGAATTTTAATGAAAAACATGAAATATTTTGAATTTCTTTCAGAACGGCTGATATTTTTTTTGTATATTCAAAAACTTCATACAAAACTTTTGCCTGTGTTTCGTTTCTTCAAATGTTACAGTTAACAAGATAAATGAAACGCCCTGTGTATAGACCCCTATCGACTGTTTCTGTTTGTTACTTATTATGAAAGGCCTCTAAGGATCTGTCTAGGTTGAATATTTCAAACACGATATTGCAAATAGTTCATGTAGTTCGGATCCCGCATGTTGTTTGGGAGAGTTTCATCCCCTTCATCGACAACTCTTTAATCGTTTCGCTGTACAGCGTTCCATAGAGTCCGATTGAATGGAGAATTGAAGGCGACGGGACTTCACAGACGCCTTATCAAGTTCCTAAGGTATTGGAAACTAAATCGAATTAATCTGCTAATTATATTTGATACAATTAGTGAGGAAGGAGGACTGAAAAGAGGATGGCGTTGCTCTATTGGGGGTATACGATGTGCTGTAAATAACTTTCAACTTAGTTACGCAGATTTAAGAGGTGTTGTAATGATATACTCTATTTAGTCTGACAAATCTTATTTGAAGCGCAAGGGGTGTTCACCGGTGTCACAGCTTACTGAGTTCCTTCCACACAACATGACAACACAAACAGAAATCTTCATTGTCATTAATTTACTGAAGTACCAGACCAACAATAATAGGAGATAAATAAGGCCAATTAGGTATTCCTCAACCCTCGCCTAATGAACAACCATAAGGAAAATTATTTCGCCCCTTGACGTGAATCATCGACGATTGTCGATGAAACATTCCCAAGATATTGACGTTCAACAGTCTGAAATTTGATATGCTCGTGATACGTTCTCTTTCCATAAACTAGCTAATGTCGGATATGGAGTAGATAATACTGTAAAGCTGTTGTTGGCTCATCGCCAGAAAATTATCAATTGATGTATTAATTTTATTTTTTCTGTATTCCGGCCACTGTGGGAATTACGAGGCGAAATGTGCATTACCAGTTCTATAGTTCAATGACTTTCTGCAGGAAATGAGGGATGTACTATCTTCCATTGACACTAAGATGATGACTTGATCTTAAATTACTGTCACACGATTGATAGACAAGCCAGTAGTAATCATAAACAATTCAACAATTTTTGATACAGTAACTACCTATGGTAAGTCATATACCTAAAATCATAAGAATATAGAATTTTAGGTATGAATGTCATCGTGTATAAATGCTTAGATGAAATACCATACACAAATGGCGACAGTAAAAACCTCACGGTTTTCGAGATATTGGAACTTAAAAAAATTAAAAAATAATTTCTGTCTCAAATCATTCTTTTATGCAAGCAAATAAGAAGCGTTTCATGTTAATTCTTATTTTTGATTAATATTACTGAATAGTAGTTAATAATCGCAGAAGGCAGATTTTCGATACCTGTCCTTAGGGGTCTACAAAAAAAAATATTCTTCGATTTGGATCCTTCAAGATTTCTATTATGAAACTTTGAATTTCTTTTGTGACAAATTAATCTCTTACGAAAGCCTGGACATTGGCCTTAAAAACTTGCTCGTTTTGTCCATAGTCTGAAAAGGTATAGAAGTTGCCATAATTCTTTTTCGAATAAAAGATTTTGCTAATAGAGTACGAAAGGGGGGTCTTTTACGGTGGATCACAAGGATTGCAGTTTCGTTCAAAACATTTTTTTTCATTTTGTCGATGTTTGAGCTACAGTTTGTTACTCATTTGTCATAGCCACTGATGAGCTGATAAACTTTCATGAAAAAAAAATTGAATGAGAATGGGTTTTCTTATGAAAACAACACAACAATGTACACTTCAATATTCCTCATGTCCATGATTAAGAGATTACAACATATGTTCGAAATGTTTTACTTCTGCTCTGATACAAGCGCGACATCTCCTTATAAACGATCTTTTCAACAAACTCAGACCTCTTGGGTTATTATTGATTTCTTGGCTGCATGTCGTATTCGGTTCCGTAGTTCCATTTCGCTAGTGACTAGGTTGTGGTAAACCTTTTCCTTAAAACATTCCCATTAAAAAAAATCTAACTGGTTCAAGTCCGGTGACCGTGGTGGCCAAAGCATTGGCCCAAGTCGCCCAATTCATCTTTGAGCATTTATCCTATCTAAATATTCTCTTACTTGTCTGCCGTAGTGAGCAGGACACTCATCATGTTGAAACCACATGGTCTGTCTGACTTCCAGCGGAACATTATACAGTAAATGGGTTAATTGGATTTGTAAAAATGCTAAATAATTTTCGGAGTTCAGTGTTGGTGGAAACTCGAACGGACCAATTATGTGGCAATTCAGTATACCGGTCCAAACATGTTTATTTTAAATTGATGTTGGAACCTGTCTGGTCTTATTATATGGGGATTTTCAAAGTGCCATCTGTGGAGGTTTTGGATATTGAAAGCACCCCGACGGTGGTATGATAATTCATCTGTCTATAATATTTTATTCTGAATAAGAGTTATGTATACGTATGAATACACGATAATCAGGATGTATATTCCTATTGGGATATCTTTCACGATATATTACAGCAGCTCTACTTGCGTTGCCTCTGCATTCACCATAAATAAAATGCATTTCGGCATACTCACGAGGAGTATAAGGCATTTTGATAATGATGCAAATAGATTTTGCCTAGTCTTCAAACCCTATCCACGAATACCAATACACAATAACGTTCAATAATGTGGTAAACAATGCAGCTCACGAAAACGCGATGTTGTCTCTGCCTACCTGTCATTCAACTGACAGATCAACCTAGACAAACGAGCAGCGAATTACAGCTCACACTTCAATAAAATATACCCATTTCGAACGAAATTGCAATCCTTGTGATCCACCGTAAAATACCCCAACTTCGTACTCTATTAGCAATATCTTTTATTCGAAAAAGAATTAGGGCAACTTCTATACCTTTTCAAACTCTGTACAAAACGAGCAAGTTTTCGAGGCCAATGTTCAGATTTTCGTAGGAGATAAATTTGTCACAAAAAAGTTCAAAGTTTCATAATAGAAATCTTGAAGGATCCAAATCGGAGAATAATTTTTTTTTGTAGACCCCAAAGTACTGGTATCGAAAATCTGCCTTCTGCGATTGTTACAACTACTAGGTATTCAGTAACAATAATCAAAAATAAGAATCAGCATGAAACGCTCCTTATTTGCTTGGAACATAAAAGAATGATCTGAGACAGGATTTTTTTTTTTATAAAAGTTCCAATATCTCTAAAACCGTGAGGTTTTTACTGGCTAGCTACAGTATGATCCATGGTTTACCGGGCACCCTGTATAATGGATTGATGCACTAAACTTCATAACTTAGCGAGTTCAAATGGAAACCCAAAAAATAGCGCGCCCTCCGGATGTATTGAAGTTCCGGTGACTGGGCCTGACTGGTCAATTCCCGTCAGAAAAAAAGTGCTTCCTCAAAAACACTCATAGAGTGTACCCAAAGGCATAGCTAGGGTTATTAATATTAACCGTGGTGCTACGGAGTTACTTACTGATGTTTGATGATGTATTAACTTTTCAGCTGTAGAAAAACCTGGAAATCCTAGCACCACCCCGGTTGGTCCGTGCACACTCCAAGCTAGCACCAGACGTAATAGATCAACAGCTGACGCCATTAAAAGACTGATTATTCTGGATGTTAAATGTCTTGAAAAGGGCGAGACCGCGTCTCACATTCTTTACTTCTCGGAAAAATTCAAACTATGGAGTGAGAGGACTACCTCTTGAACTATTCAGACCATATTTGAGTAACAGATCCCTATTGTAAAATTGTCAAAAATGGTATTCCCCTGTGATTGGTTTTGAAACCATTGTTTTTATTTTAGCCAATACATATTACCAGACAAATGTGTGCTCTTTACTGACGATACAACCACCTCAACATGCGATAAAACGATAAGTAACTCAACGAAGAAGAAGAGTGGTGCTTCCGATCATGCTTGAAGATGGTTCACAGCCAATTAATTGAAACTGAATGGGGACAAAGCACAATGAATGAATTCCTTATGAACAAAAATGTTCGCCAGGTCACATTTGATTGTTAAAAAAAATATTCAAGAATAGTTTTGCCTTCAGATAGCTTAGGAAATTCTTGAAAAAGTGCACAGTTTGCTTTGTTCTAATTTCATATAAATAATGGGTAAATTCATTAGAATAAAATTAAATTTACTACAAGGAACAACATTGTGAGCCTTCATTTATGTGGATTGGCGTTTTACCTTCCACTTCATTGTTTATTCATAAAAACTCTTTCAGAAATACATACATAGGAATTTGACTTTACTAGACATTCGATGTCCATGATTATAGATCACGAAATTTGCACTTGCTTGTATGTATTACCTCGTTACAATCTATCTAAATTTCAGAAATATTCATGGAATGTCAATTTATACGGGGTAGCCCACCTTTTACCAATTACCGGAAATGAATTGATGTACTAGGAGAAACCCACTTGTAAAATTTTAGATCAGTCTTAGATGATTTAATTATTTTTTTTAGTACTCCTACAAAATTGCTCCACTGAATCGAACACGATTCTCTGTCTGCGATCTCTGGATAACAACAATTTTTTTTAAATAATTTATGGTAGCCTGTAGCTCAGCAATTTGGGTCTCTGGCCGTGGAACTAGCTCGCACCGGACAAAGTATTGAGTCCTCGGTAAGTGAGAATCTTTTCTCCTAAGTGCATCGGTTTCTTTAGACGGTTACATGCTTTGTTGTGAAGCAAGTGTGATATAAGTTGCCTTGATGCCAATCCCGACGTATGGTGCTTGCTTGGAGTGCACACCGACCACCCCCGGTGGTGCTGTAGGTTTTTTTTTTCCACAGCTGAAAAGGAAATACTCCACCAAACATCAATAAGTCGCCCCGGCAAATAACAATAATAGCCGTCCTCTAACCGCAAAGGCTATGCCTTTGGGTACACTCTATGAGTGTTTATGAGGGAATATTATTATTGTCATTATTATTATTGTGGCTCCAAATCAGTAGTCGAACTGTGCATAGGATTTGTCAAGTTTTGTTCATTATAGTGTTAACTAAAACATTATTTCGACTAATTTTCGTTAATCGATCAGTTAATGGACCATTTGACACCTACATTAATTACTTGAAGTTCTATGTTTTACTTTCTTTTGCTCTACAGATTTGATTCATTTTGTAATCCCACGTTTGATGAATGCGGAGAAATACTGATTATGGTTGTCCACGTATTTGAATCTGGTGGCGGTGCTTTCCTATACATACAAAGGGTAATTTAATAACGTTACATAATATTGTCCATAACTTTACATTATTTAATTCATCGATCTGAAACGTATTTTCATAACTCATGAACCATCCCCAATTTGTGTGGATAAAATGTATCCTGCTTTGATAGTTTCAATACAGTGTTTTGAACAACTTTATTTTCATTATATTGAATCTACTGACAGTTGCACGAAGTGTGCGATATCCTTCATTGAAAATAAAAATCTGTGCCATCTAAAGTTGTTATAAAGACTACTCAAAATGTTCTTGAATTATAGGGTTTTATCAAAACTGAATTTTCACGCTTCCTACCATAATCGAAGATACAATTGAAAAATATTGTGGAAATTTATAAACTAACTTTTCTATCGTGATGACTGCTTTACTCCCCTCTATATTATGTCTTCCTTGATAAAAAAAAATAATAACTATATTTTAAACTTTCGAGAGGTTCAATGAATTATTCCTAGAATACTATAATATCACCATTTCCATAATACCCCTGCCGGGCACTAAAAATGGTTCATACATAAAAATGCATGCATGTAGTCGATCTGTTTTTCCGAACCATTTAGTTATGAGGATGATTGTTTCAAAGGAAAATTCATGAACTTTATATTTCTACCACGTCCTCCTGAGCATGGATTTTTACTTCAATTCCAGCTTTAATTTTAATAACTCGGATCCTTTGTGCCGGAAAATGACTATACAGATATTCAAAATAGCAGAAACTCTGCCGACAACGACAAAAAAGTCAAAATAGATTCCGACTCTTAATTGGGTAAAGTTTTGTACGACTTCTGTTTAATTGGAAATTTTGAACTGTTTCAAGAAAAGGTCACCAGTGGATAAAAGTTACAGAAGTGTGTCCCGTGGAGTTAACAGTTTTGTATAATGGCGTTTCCAGAGGGAATTGAAGTGAGTGTTTTTGGTGTTTTCGAAAGGATTGTTTTGTATAGCGCCTTCTACTAATATTCCGCCATGATTGAAGTTCATTCATTTCTTTATTGATAGGATGCTTATCCGCTACTTAATCAACTTGTGACTTGTATGTACACCCATTTGTTATTTATAGACAACAAAAACAATGCAGACATTAAATTTGTGCCAAACTTGTAAAGAGTGAATAAACAGGTAAGTGAAAAAAACTAATGCTTCAGTTGTTGAATGTCATATAACAGTGGATCGCCTTTGTTAAGAAGGAAATGAATAAACATTTTATCTACATAGCATGCTTCAAAACTTTAGCACCTCTTCTTCGAATCTGCTTGATCATAGACGGTCCAGTATAATGATCAATACCAGTTGAATGAAAAGTAAAGCTAGATGTCACTCGTGCTTTCAAAGGTATACCCACATATTTTTGAAGTGGCTGGATCTTTAACGAGTTCATGGGCCAGTCTGGCTGAATTTCTGTCACCGATAATTTTCGGGAATTGTATTAAATCGCAAATTTTGCCGCATATGTAGCTGGTATTTCTTATTCAAAATCAAAGGGTAGCAGTATGATCCTATGGGGTTTATCATCAAAAACCGACGCTGCTTTTACATTTTGCACCAATTTCACAATTAGAATGGCTCCTCCACACAGTTCCAATTTGGAATTAGTGAGAGGTGATTGCATCAAGTTTTTGGCCCCCGTTACATGAGGTCGCAGCAAACTGAGAGAGTCATACATTTTTGATATATCTGATTGAATCGATTTGCATTTTTACTCCTATCAAGGGAAAAATCAATTAAAAACTTCTTGACGAAAACACCAGAACAGCACTAACGTGTAATCCTCAAACTTTTTCCCGATTTTCCTAGTATTACCTTTGCTAAAATCATTCATTGGTTGAAGAAAGATGGAATGGTTTGACAACCATTTTCTCAGGTGCTTACCTACCAGTACTTTTTAGAATAGCCCAGATCTCATGAAAGAAAATGAAGCTTCTTTCATTGATTCAGCACCTGTCCACATAAAATTATAAACATAAAATTCTTCCAAAATGATTTTGGAAACTTTTCGATATATTCTGAAATATCAATACCAGCTGCTCCAAACATCTTATTGCCAGAAATTGAAAAGATCGCATTCTATGAATTAAATTAGCTCTCAATGCTACTTTCTGAAGCCACCAATTTTTTTAACTGGCCCATATAATTTTTCTCGTTTTTGCAACATCCCAACAGATAACCACTCAATGTTTTCTGAATCGTCATAAAATCATCACTAAGTCATATTTCTGGGAAATTTTAAGATTTTCCTGTATTTTGGACACCAACATTTGTAGCGGATAATGATATGTTAGTGAAGGAACAATCAGGATTCATGCAAGCACATTCGTTTGAAACTGCATTGCATTACTTATTGTATAAATGGAAAACGGAGACAATAATAAAAAGATCCTTATTGTTGTGTTTTTAGACTTTGGAACTGTAAATATCTATCTGCTTCTGAGAAATTCGGCATTGAAGAAAATGAGCTAAAATGGTTTGAAAGTTATCTTTCTGGAAGGTATCAATAAGTTGAATCTGATAATATATCATCTGGCATCTACGACATACAATACGGAGTTCCTCAAGGAAGTGCTTTAGGACCCATTTCATTCATTTTGTTCATCAATGACATAGTGAAACATGTTTAAAATTGTAAAATAAAATTGTTTGCTGATGATACTATGATCTATTGTTGAGGAAATGTTCAGAATACTATGTCATTAATTAATCACGATTTGAGTAATTTGTTCATATGGCTGAACGACAATGGCCCAAAATTGAATATAAATGAATCGAAATACATGGTTATATCAAATAAAACAATTTGAACAAATTAAAAATTGTATCTTCCTGCCATCATTTATTGATTGACAATTATGTTATGTTATCCATTTCACTACGTTGATCACTCTCCGGCACATCATTTTGAATTCGTTCGAAATATTACATGTGATAGAAGAAGTTTAAAATTTCAAGTACCTGGGCTTGATGATAGATAATAAACTGATTCTTAAATCACATTGCAAGTATATTAGGAAAGAATGTCAGGAAAAATTTATTGTCTCTATACAGGCCGTTTCTTTTATCATGTGGTATCATTGCTATATTCTAAACCGAAATAGATACAAAGACGATTAAATGGGAAAAAATGTAACTATTGTGGTGAGCAGTACATTGGTCAGAGAAAATCTAAGGGAATTCTCGCCCTTCCCGACTTATACAAGGAAAACTAAAAATGCTGTTTTCGGTTTTTTACGAATAGAATGGTTATTTCAGAAAATACAAAAAAATGAAAGAGGAAAGTTTTATTGTATTCAAAATGTACTAGAACTACGTAATGATAAATTTTCAATTAAACGTAAAAAACCGAAAACAGCATTTTCAGTTTTCCCTGTATAAGTTGGGAAGGGCAAGAATCCCCGTAAATTTTCTATGACCAATTTACTGCTCACCATAATAGTTACCTTTTTGCCCATTTAATCGTCTTTGTATCGATCACGGTTTAGAATATAGCAATGTTACCACATGATAAAAGAAACGGCCTGTATAGACTGAATAATAAAATGTCATCTTTTACCAAGTTGACAACATATAAAACCATAATATCTCCTGATCCTGATTTTTGTGGTTCTTTCATTTATCTGATGGATAATGAACAAATTGATACATTACAAAAAATACAAAATCGTGCTATGAGAGCCATTCTATTATGTAGAATGCGGACATCAATAGCTCATATGTTGGATTCCCTGAATTTACTGACTGTTCAACAGAGAACTGCTTACAATATGCTCAAGTTTGTTTATAAACTGAAGTCGGGATGCTTACCAACCTACTTGACAGAAGAAATCACTCATCTTCAATATATACATAATTACAATACCAGGTCACATGCTTCGAATGATTTCGATATCAGTACTGCTAATGCTACTACAAACACTGATTACCAAGATAATTGGAAGGTGCTCATCACTGAAAGTCAATGTATAAGATATATAAAAGGTTTATAAATCCATTATTGTCATATCTCATAGTTTTTTGATATTTCAAATTAATTTTTTTGTTTTGTGCTGCTGATTCAATTTTGTTATTGTTTTCTGATTTATGTGTATTATACATTTTATATTTCATTTATACTACATTATAATATGTCTTTATAGCGTTTATGAGAGCTGATCAATAATGATTATTATAGAAATGTGATGATTTTTTCAACTCGTTCCCTCATCCTTTCATTTAACAATAGTTTTTTAGGTCGTGAGTTGGTTTTATAAATTGTCTGGCAATTAAATGTTTCAAATTATGTTGCTGCACTGTACGTCTCATTATAAGTTTGTAAAAGTGAGTGAATAGTTACTTTTAAGTAAACGTGTAGCTAAAGAGAAAAGTTTACGAGAAATCTTAATTACTGCTGCAAAATTGAGGACTAATTTCTTTACGCCCTTGAAGAATGACGTCTCGCCAATAAATCCCATTAATTTTCCTTCTGAACTCAATCACAACTTCAGAAGCTTTCAATAATGTGTCAAATGTAACGATTGCAGACTTTCTATTTTCAGGTAGGTAGTTGATCGACAAACAAATTATGATGAAGGGTAGAAAAAAGAACTGATCTGATGAAGTACCAGTAAATTTGTATTAATAGATACATCCAGGAATGATATACACTATCATCCTCTACAGTTGATGAATAAAAGAGCACTCCTCGAATGCGATCCTTTATATATCATAACAATTGTGATAATAATATAATCTTCATTCACAAAAATAGCACAAAAAGATTCCAAATTAATTCCAATTAATTATCGATGTCATATGTACCGTGATGGTACATTTTTTGCAAGAACCTGCATGAATAAATTCATATTGAAATAAACCGAAAAGAATGCTATCATACAGTAAGTTCTACTGACCATGCTCAACACGACTATCTTGTTGGCCGTGAGAGATACGAGCTCGATAAAATAAAATCAAGGCCAACTATAATGTGAAAAAATATTTCGATAAAATCTATTCGTTTTTGTTCCGTACGCCAAAAACTGATATAAATAATTTTTATGTCTCCTTAACTGCCCAATTTATGAAAATAGAGCGTTCACGTTCTCATAGCAGTTTTTGATGGTGAATTAAAAAAATCTGGATTATAACATTAGCTCGCACAAGTTTCGACTTCTGAGGGCGGTCGTTCGTAGGGGGATGACAGCTGGTTAACGGAAAAAACAATTTTAAACAACAATTTTTTTTAAACATTAGCATCGGCTTTTTTGTATTTGGAGATATCAGCACTTAAATATAATTTTTTCAAATGTAGGTCATATCCCACTATAACTTAATTACAAAGAACTTTATTTTCTACGCATTATTGATCATTCTTGAAGCAGATTCAGGAACCAAAGTATACTGCTACTGTAGATGAAGTATTAAATTAATTTGCTCCCAATCCTGAGAGGAAGTCTCACAATATAAATTCAACGAAATACTCAGACCTCAAAATTTAATATGAGCTGAAAAAAAAAAGGAAACCACCATTTACTTATATAAATCACACAGGGACTACGATCAAGACATAGGTTGAAATACGATTAAGTTATATCATTTCACAATTAGTCCCTAGCTTGCACAGGGCTCTCGAATATAACTCTTAACGGTACAGCCGTTTGAAAGAAAAAACTATTTTTTTAATGTGTAGAGAACAAATAATAGGAGATATCGCATTTGAGAGCAGTCTGAATAGACATCACTATTTGAATATGCTTCGAGTAGGTGCGAAAAGATATTTGGATGAGATACCATTTAACTTGAACGAATAAATGTCGTTCTAGCAAGATGGTTAGTAATAATTTCGAGTTATTTGAGAGAGATACGTTTCAGAGACGATATATTGCTAATAGATGTCCTGATATAACCCCAGTAGACTTTTTCTCTGGCGGTATTTGAAGGATAAGAAATATTAGATAACCTATAACAACTTTGACGAGAGAGAGAGGCTGTTCTTCGCGTCTCAATTGTGCTAGAACAGTACTTCTATGTATGTAGATTACCAAAATTGTTTCAAAATATTTATTGGTTTAGAAAATACGTGGGGAACTTTGAAGTTATACTGTTTTCTCGAACTTTTCGTACTCATACATTTCCACTTCCCGTAGCCAAATAAAATTGACGAAAAATAAACAAACCAGTATTATTTTCTGTTAACAGTTCACGTATTTATAGATTCACTCACACACAGCTAAAGCTTTCGCTACATGAAAATTCACTTTGCAAAGATTTTCAAAACCTTTCAAAGATTTTCGTTCAGTCGGCAAATCCTTATTTTAACTCTTTTTATTCTTCGATTCCATCCTAAGAGTCTTCGGGCTGTCTCTTAATATTTCTTTGTATCTATATATTTTTTTTACTGGTAATATTACAGAAAAGTTCACGTCTAGGGATGATGGCTGTATAAGAAGATATTCTGATGGAACTGATATAAGATAGATTTAGCGAGTTTTTGTGGCGGCACTGGAGGTTCGGGAATTATCTTGAGAATATTCCGATACAGTGGAACATCAGAAAGAATTCGTTTTTGTTAACTTCTGTGGTTGGGAGAAAGTTTTATTGAATCCAGAACATTTTCAGGGATATTTTTGATACTGTCACAAGATTGAGATGGATTGCAATAGCTTGATCAATTGAATCAATCCGCTTCCGATAATATTTTGTGGAATTTGAATCAGAACAACTTCTCCTAAAAAAAGTAGTAGTATGTTTCTGGAGAACAGGCTTTAGTGATGATTTAAAAATGTTTCGTAAAATTGAAGTTTTTCTTGAACTAGCAAAGAAGACAAGTCAAAAAACGAATTATTTTCTTCACAAAATTTAACATTCAAATAATAAGTCAAGCAACTTCTGAAATTTCTCAAGGAACAGTTGGTTGGAAACTATATTTCATCATCTGTATGAACACCTCATCACAATTGAATATCATAGGTAGTGTGATAAGTTTTGCTCATGATCAAAATCAAAACTGGAAAGATCTACGAAAACAATTAAAAAATTGAGGAAATGGCTTCAATACAATAATGACATGATGAAACCAAATATTATACATTTATATGTATTGTAATAATCTACCTAGCGTAGACTCCCTTAGTATATAAGTGATTTATTCCAGCCTCCTAGAAGCTGAAAATTTTAGAATTAACATTGATATGCAGTAATTTTTTTATTTATTGGCAGAAGCTGTCAGATGTGCAGCTTGTCAGTAGAATCGATGTCCTGCTGCTACATTATAAAATGCTGTACCAACAATAAGCAGATGAGGACAATTCCCCCGACAATTTCAGCCTTCTCATTTTTTGGTCATTAATCCAAAAATTCACCAAAAGTCTCTCTCTCACGACTTCTTTCAACTCATGATCTTGAGAGGTTTTCTCGATGGATACTACCTTTAAAAGATTCAAATCTTCTTTCCTGCCGTTTCTCGCGGCATTCTACAAAATTCACCATATTTTTTGTTCTATTGTGATAAAAATAATTCTCAAAATCCATTATCCACATGTCTCAACGTTTTCGTGTAAAGTTAGCGTTTCTTCTACAATATCCTCCCTGAATACCGAATATTTTCACGCCTTTTAATGAATATAATATTACGTATGTAACAAACAGCATCTCGCTTATGATCTCGCCGCACAAAAAAACAAAAGAAGACATCACAGAAACGCGAGGAATGGCTTACTATGATTGTACACGTCATCTATCTGCTTTCATCTACTTTGTGATATCCCGTTAATTATTTTTAATGAGTAGGGACGCAGAGTCGAGTTTTAATGAGGAGATCGGCGAAAGAGGGGATTTTAGTGTTTTTAGTTGTGGTGTTTGAAGGGAGGAGAGTGACAGAGCGAACTCATCTTAAAGTTCACGTGTAATTAACTCGCGAGGTTTGCGTTAGTCGGATGACGGAACTGTCTTGATTTCTGAACGCACTGTTAACGATTCTGTAAAAGTAAAATACTGCTTGAATATTACTGGTATCATGAATTTCAGAACACGTGTGTACAGAGCGTTTGAGATCCTTCGTAAATTTTTGATTTTTATTCATTCATGCATCCAACTGAACTGAAGTATTCTTTGAAAATGATGTAATATGCTAATTATCATTCATAAGAAAAGTCAGTAACATCTACACATATTTCACAGATGGTAGTAATAGTGGTGATGTGAATTGGATATTCAAGTGAAAGGTTGTATCAGTCCTAGAAGTTCTTCGTGGGACATTGCAATCAACAGATAACAAAATATTTTTAAAATCTATACGTATCTATATATTTCGTATAGCAGGAGAATTCCATATTACGCTTCAGTATTCTAGCTTATTTCTGACCATTGACTACATATTACGTAATGCATCAAAGAATTGAAATTCCTTACAGTCTAAATTTCGAGTGGCCTGTCAGATGATTGTGTTCACGTGGTTCAAAAAAGGAAGCGTATTATCGAACAAAACTTTACAATTCTTGCATTCGAAACAGTACGAAATGAAATCGTTCTAGAGGAATTTGAAGTTACTGCCCGACAAATATCTACATAGATATGTTCTGAACAGCGTAAAAAGATATGAAATAATACGCATTTTTATTCAATTTTTTTTTTATTGAAATGGTATATGATAAAGTTTAATGTTAATAAAATCATAAATTGTTTGAATATAGGTGTACATGTGTTTGATTTATTTGATTATTTTTTCTATAATAAATTTTTGCCACTCTTTTAGCATAATCTCTGAGTTCTCTTTATATTTCTCCCGCACACCTATAAAAATAATGAATGAAAAAGTAAAACATCATAAAAACTGGAAAAAATACCATATTCCCTTGGACTATTTATGCTTTTCGAACACACGGAAACAATTTAAACAGCAAATAGACATTGATTGAAAAGCTTATATTTTGAAAACCGAGGAAAGTCTACAAATGAATAATAAACATTTCTGATTATATATCAATAATAATAAAACTAAAATCATTTCAAAGTTTCCAGTAGAAATGTTATATCAAAATTCTAATATAAATGGTGATCAAAATATATGCGACGCTTTTTCTAAATTTATTTCTTCTGTTTACCCGCCAACCGATCTGTCCTTTTTAATTCAAAAACACCAATTCCTAATGAAAATTTTTTGCTTGAAGAAATACCCTATCAAATTTGTCTATTCCTATAGTCATGTGATTCGAAATAACCAATGAAACCTTCATTACGCTGATAACTACCCATGGATAGTTTTCACAGGTAGTTAGATAGAGAGATTTGTTTGAGATTTCACTATTTCAATTTATTACGAAAATGTCGCTTCCTCGCTCTGGTGTTCAAAATTATGAAGCAATTGACAAAATTATTGAAGAAAATACTCCAAAAATACTGTCAATAGTAAAGGTATGCGAATTAATCTTTTAATAATTGTCTGTTCAGTAAATAAATTTGTTAGAATTGCAAAAAAAATTCTCACCGAATATCCCTCAAACATTGATAAATACCTCATAATTTCATCACAACTTCCTCAAGCACGTTATTTTAGGTAACAGCCCTCCGCCTTCGTCGTCAGTCTGTTACCAAATAACGTGCTTTCGAAATCTGTGATAAAATTAGTAGTTATCAATCCTTGAGATATTATAACTGATAATTTTTGCTTGAATCATGTATCTAAAAAACAGATCCATGATTAAATAAAAAAAATTGATATTGCAAACTGTGTTGGTCCTGACGGTATTCCAGGTGTATTCATAAAATCGTGCAAAAAATGGAAACTGGCCTCTGTAACTCTGATTTTCGAAAATGGGCGGAAAGCTCAAGTTGAGAATAATAATTATCGAAGCATATCTCTTTTATGTATGCCTGGAAAACAAACTAACCATCTTTCCTTATGGGTTTTTTAGAGGCCGGTCGACAAACTTACTATAACCTCCTACCATATGTACTTTCAATATTGGAGTATTTTCCAAAGCCTTCGATAACGTACTTCATGGTGCTCTTTTGGTAAGGCAGGAACATTTTGGTGTGCATGGCTGTTTACTCCGATAGGTTCAATCGTATCATCAGATAGTGCGAATAAACAATGTGTCATCGAGTGAAGTGATGGTAACCTCAGGAGTTCCCCAGGGTCTCATGTGGGTCCTTTACTTTTTTCAATATTTCTCAATGACCTAGGCAACGCATCCAGACACTGTGATTATCTCCTGTACGCTGATGACCTGAAAATATATTCACCTATTGAAAACTTCCAATATTAAGAATATTTTCAGGGGTATCAGAACCAATCTCTACGACTACTGTAATATAAGTAAACTAGATCTAAATGTAAGAAAATGTTGTATCATAACTTTTTTAAGAAATCTAAAAAACTTATTGTTACGAGATTGATAAAATCCCCCTAGCTGCGCCGCTGGGTCGATTCGCTAGCGGTTCGTCGGTAATTACTTCCTGGAAAATCGAAGACGATGTTTGGTATGGAATATTCGGGATAACCGAACCGTCGCGTCGCGAAGCATCTGGTGCACAGCCGGACTATATAAAGCGAGAGTTGAGGGAAGTTGAAGTAATTAAGAAGATTAAGAAGATTAGGAAGAAGTGATAATAAGCAGTTTTTGAAGAAGTATAGAGGTGTTTGGAATATTTAGCTAGTTGTATTGTTGTATAGATCTAAGTGTTTTATTAGTCAGTGAAGTGTTGTATGTGAAGTTAGAAAATAAACAGTTTAGTAGTGTGCTCGGCCTATTATTTAGCAAAAACGTAACAGTGGTGTCCGAAGCGGGATATCAGTGAAAAACAGAAACAACCTATTTATAAACTATTTATGGTGAATACGAGGAGTACATCGTACGATACGATGAAGGACATTGTGAAATTTATCTAAAATCAGTTTGCAGATTTGGAAAGAAGGCGCCAGGAGGAAAAACAAGAAGAGGAAAAGCGGCGCCAGGAGGAAAAACAAGAAGAGGAAGAGCGGCGCCAGGAGGAAAAGAAAGAACGAGAAGATGAAAAACGAGAAGAGGAAATGCGACGGTTAGATGAAAAACAAGAACGAGAAAAATAAAAACAAGAACGAGAACAAGCACTCCAGAAAATTCTCGAAGAACAGAGAAAAGAGCGAGAAGATGAAAAACAAGAACAAGAAAAAGAAAAACAAGAACAAGAAGAAGCACTCCAGAAAATGCTCGAAGAACAGTTAAATGAACGAGAAGAAGCACTCCAGAAACTTCTCGAACAACAAAATAATGAATTAGAACGAATAGAAAAACAAAGAAAAACTGACCTCCACAGAGTTCTAGAACATCAAGACAAGTTCTTTCAACATGTTCTACAGAAAACCGAAGTACAAATGGAGGAACTGAAAGGAAAAATAGAGGAAGACGTCAAGAAAATCGACGATGAGCTTAATAAGAAAGTGGATACAGTGCGAGAAGAGGTGAAAGGACTCGAAAATCAGATAGCATTCCTCAAGAAGCAAGATCGTCGAGACAGGGTTGCCACATCAGGAATTTCCGTAAAACCACCGACTTTTGATGGACAGTCCTCTTGGTCCATGTATCGCCGACAATTTGAAGTTGCAGCAGTGGCAAATGGATGGGCCGAAGAAGAAAAAGCTATTGCCCTTATAGTAGCTTTGAGAGGGCCAGCTTTGGGTATGTTACTGACGATACCTATCGAATAGCAAAATAATTATATAGACCTGATTACTGCATTAGAGTTACGGTATGGCGATCAACATCGATAACAGCTGTATCGGGCTCAAATGAAAATGCGCACTCAGAAATCAGGTGAGAGTCTGCAGGAGTTTGAATCGGATGTGAGAAGCCTAATTCAGCTGGCTTACCCAGAAGCACCGGGAGATTTCAAAGAACAGTTAGCAGTGCAGTTATTTATAGATGGACTCAGAGACACCGAAATCCAAATGACTCTGCGATTGACGCACTTTAAGAGGAGTAGCGATGCCTTGGTACGTTCCTTAGAAGTGGAGGCGGCCTTCAACACCTCGAGGCCGAAAGTACGAGTGGTATCGATAGAAGAACCCGAACAACGATCAAGCGCAGCTACTAGTTCATTCGAGAAGGTTCTGGAAGAGATTAAATCTATGTTGAGCATAATAGGCACTCAGAAGAACAGGGCATGCTATCGATGTGGAAAATTGGGACATCTTATTAGAGACTGCAGGGTAAGAATGCCACCACGTTCGCAGTCACCTGTGAGGATAAGGTCTTCCAGCGAGTCCTCAAATTGGCGGCAGGAAAAATTAGAATCAGCCAACACATCGGGGCTCATGCCGGTTAGTAATGATGGAACCTCCAGGATCATCCATGTTAAGAGGCTACGTACAACCGAATTGATACCAGGGCGCACGCCGACTAGCAATGATGAAGCCCCCGAGGCCATCTCAGTTAAGAGGCTAAGAACAACTGAATTGCCCAACAATACATATATCTCGTCCGAAAGACCTGATTCGGATATTTGTGAGCGAATTCTACGTCGCAAAGGGATCAACCAAGTGAGATTAATGGTTGACGACAATTGGATCACAGCGAAAATGAGGCAGGGCCAAGAAAGTGATCCAAGCGTTGCAGATATTCTACGATGGAAGTATAGCGGAGCGGAAAGACCCACCTGGAAGGAAATGTCCTTACGATCTCCAGGTTTCAAGGCATTGTGGGCACAATGGCATTCCCTGATTGTTGAGAATGGTCTATTGAAGAGAGCTTGGAAATTGGCCGACGGCAGAAAATTCTCAATTGGTTGTGCCAAGGTCGAGAATAAGTGATGTCTTGGAGGGGATTCATGGCAGCAAATCAGGTGGACATTTTGGAGTAAATAAGACCTTGGATAAAATACGGCAGAAATTTTACTGGGTCCAATGTCGTGAAGATGTAGAGAAATGGTGCCGAAGATGTCTGAAGTGTGAAACAAGCAAAGGTCCCAAGACAAGATCGAGAGGAGAGATGAAACAATACAATGTAGGCGCTCCCTTCGAACGAATCGCCATCGATGTAGTAGGACCGTTTCCGATGACGAATGATGGCAACAAATACATCCTCGTTGCCATGGATTACTTTAGCAAGTGGGTTGAAGCTTGTGCCTTGCCTAATCAAGAAGCATCCACAGTTGCAAGAGCTCTGGTGGATAACATGTTTTCGAGGATTGGAGTCCCAATGGAGCTACATTCCGATCAAGGAAGAAATTTTGAATCAAATTTATTCAAGGAAGTTTGTGAATTGATGGGAATTAGCAAAACCAGAACAACGGCCCTCCACCCACAGTCTGATGGCATGGTTGAAAGGTTCAACAGGACTATGGAAGAACATCTTTTCAAAGTAGTAGAGGAGCACCAAAAGACCTGGGATCGACATCTTCCACTATTCTTGATGGCTTACAGGGCCTCTGTGCACGATTCCACAAAGCTCACTCCAGCCAGCATCATCTTCGGTTGCCCTGTGACTTGGAGGTCGGGTCACCATTTGCTGAAGAAAAGGAGGTACAGGATTATGCAGACGAACTGCGAGATAGCTTGCATGGAATCCACGAATTTGCATAAAAAGGATTGAAGACAACCAGTGACAGAATAAAGGCTCGATACGATCTTGAGGCCAAAACTGGTGGATTCAAAGAAGGAGATCGAGTGTGGCTGTACAATCCTCGTCGTAAGAAAGGATTTTCTCCCAAATTAACACCATCTTGGGAGGGACCATATACGATAGTGAAAAGAATAAATGACGTGGTCTATAGAATTCAACAAATCCCAAGAGCGACAATGAAGGTCGTTCACCTAGAAAGACTCAAACGTTATAATGGAGGCAACGACACATTGTTTGATCGGGACGATCAAAATTGAGAGGGGGATAATGTTATGAGATTGATAAAATCTCCTAGCTGCGCCGCTTGGTCGATTCGCTAGCGGTTCGTCGGTAATTACTTCCTGGAAAATCGTAGGCGATTTTCGGTATGGAATATTCGGGATAACCGAACCGTCGCGTCGCGAAGCATCTGGTGCACAGCTGGACTATATAAAGCGAGAGTTGAGGGAAGTTGAATTAATTAAGAATATTAAGAAGATTAGGAAGAAGTGATAATAAGCAGATTTTGAAGAAGTATAGAAGTGTCTGGGAATATTCAGCTATTTGTATTGTTGTATAGATCTAAGTGTTTTATTAGTCAGTGAAGTGTTGTATGTGAAGTTAGAAAATAAACAGTTCAGTAGTGTGCTCGGCCTATTATTTAGCAAAAACGTAACATTATATTTTAACTATCAACTATACTATAGCCATGATAATTATGTTCCAAATAATTTAATTCTCACTAAACATGCCTAAGACTATTTAATAGTTTAATGAAAATTATGGTTTCACCTTAAAATTGTTGTAGGAACTCTCCTGGTGATAAAATGTTTCATTCACATTTACAATACGGAATTCTTAGACCTAGACATCTTTCATTTGTCTTCGTCACAAATTAGAAATTCTTGCCTATCTGGATAAGGTACGAGGTACAAGCAATACGATGAAAGTTGTGAAATTATCTCTCAGGAACACTGCAAATAATCTAAAATATGCAATTATATTTGACTTACGTACTTATTTTCTCTGGTGAATGAACAATGGAAATACAATTATGTGACATTATTAAGGTAAACCTGTTATTAAAAATATTTTATTAATTGTGGGTTTCCGATGTTTATAAATGAATAAATAAATATTCTAATGTTTACCTTTCTTAGTGTCGAATCACAGTTTCTTCTCAAAGTCATATTACGGTTGATTTTCTCAAAATCTCTTATTAAAGATATAGATGATAGAGTAGTAACATTGTCTTACAAAATTTTCAGATCATTTCAGTTGTTGAACGGCCCCAAATGTTTGCAAAAAAACGACATGAATATGTAAGTAGGTATACGAAGTCTCAAACGTTTACGTGATAATTTTTACCGGTTTTGGCCCAAGGACAATAACTACAACCTTTTGTTATTTACGACACAACGGGTTGTTGCAACCTTATAATTTTTCAAATGTCACTTCCATTATATGTATTTACTTTCCACAAAGTTTTCAGGAAGATTAAAATATTAATAATTCTATTAAAGCCGTTGTAGGACAAAGGGGTTGATTAAAAAGTCTAATTTTATAGACTTGGCACCACGACGAAAAGAAACTTTTAATTAACGAAGACAAATTCTTGGTAGGAAGTTGAAAAGTTTCAGTAAAACAATTACGGTATAAAGGGTGTACACTTGAGTGATCAAAAACTGTCTAATTGGATAGAAATGGGAATCCAATGGATTGATTAAATAGTTTAATGTTATCTCCAGAGAGGAACAAAAAATTAATGAGCAAAATTGGTTCTTTAACAAATTTTCCACACTATTACCTTATTATTTTCGGTGTATTTTCATAAAAACGTATAGATATTGAATGAATAATCAGTAATATCCAATCAAGTCATATTTATTTGATGAAATGACCATATGGAAAGATAGTATGGAAATAGTGAAAAACTCCGAAATCGATTTAACAAAATTAAATAACTCGTGACAGGTTATGTTTTACTGAAAAAGAATACGAAAAATGAAAAATGAATGTTAGAACCAACAGTTTCGGAAATTTTGGATCAAGAACCGTATTTTTCTCCCTTAATGGAATTGTGAACGAGGAGATGACTTTTTACTTTATACGTATATATGGGCACTTTTTGAGAAAAACAGTCATTTCAGAAACGAACGGATTTGCTGAACTCGTTTAAAATTGAAAAATGAAGAACTCGATAGATATTCTCGAAATTTTAAGTACCAAGCCCGTTATGTATCAATTTGCTGGTTCTTCTTATAAATATAGGCTGTATTTTTCCAGAGTGAGTCCATGCTCTCTCGTATTGAAAATTACCGAAATGTATCCATAAAAAAATAAGCATTTATGTGAAATAAGTAGACCCAAATTGTTTCCATATTTAGACGGCAGTGAAGGCGCCACTCTTTTTCTGGGCCCTGAGCCAATACTCACTTTTTTCAGAAGGCAATACCCAGCATACTATAGAGAATGGTAATCATTTGGCGGGTATATAAGGATATGCTGCTGATATCACAAGAAATTTAACAGAAAGTAGGGGTCCTAATGTGGCTCTGGAAGTCACCAGACTTGGATTTCCGTTGAATCATCTCAAAACAGTCGTGTAAAAATTCCAGAGTTGATTGAGGAACTGATATTTCCAGAGAAAATTGTGCAACGTTGGTATAGATTGGCTCTACTAATATAATATCTACAAAACAATGTAAACCTCTTTGAACATTTATTTGTACTTGTAGTAATTCAAATAACTTTCAACATAAATGTTTTTCGTGGTAGTGACTAGTGTTATAAGTAGAGGTAGGTGGTTGTCTCCCGGAAGTAACATTAAATATCTTCAAAACATTTTCGAGAAATTTTCAATATCTCTTTCAATTCTCAAAGTTTAACCGATTGTACTGTCTCAAATTGTTACCCTGTAGTATGAATTCAGGATTTCTTCACAAGATACTAAAATTAATAATATGAGATAGTCAATCTAAATGGAATTATTGCCATAGTCACTAAACTATTAGACTATAATTATGTCTAGGAGTATTTCATAATATTGAATGGCATTTGTTGATAACCCCTTACTACCCAAATGGTTATTTATATTCGATTTAGAAAAAGTGAGGGCTGGAAATAATTCGTGTACAAAAAAAATTAAGTTACTAGGAAATTTGAGTAGAAAAAACGTATGTGTCATATATATGGAACATATTATTAACACTTGGTGTAATACAAGTTATACAACTATTCGAACTAATGGTTTTGTTGGATATAGTCGCGTGAAGTGTAAACTTGACTGGGTCAGCAAAGTATAAAATATAGTCAATTATAAAGCACTAAAAAACTGATCAGGAAGCTTCATTTCAGTTTTATTTCCTCAGTCTATTTTTCCATTGTGGGCTTTTTTATTTGTGATTCTCAGCATTTTGCTGAGAGGCATATCATCTACTATTTTCAGTTTCTTATGTATCGTTATGTGGTCTGGTATTCGATCCATATCTAAATTGAAAACATAATAGACAAATATGTACCAAATACGTATTTTTTCAGGCAGTACATATAGATAATGTTCTTACAAAATGAATTCGAACAAGAGAGTCGTTGGGAACCAGATGGGGGATAGTATTCAATGCTTGATAGCAAATAGTGTTCTCCTTGAGGAACATTGCACAAATAGATGGTAGATGTAATTCAATGTTTTGCCACATATTTTCCACTATTTGGGAATTGTTTTAAAAATTGTTTTTCTACATTCATGCAAAAAGCAAAACTTTATTGAACTATGTTCAGTGGAAAATGAAGCTCTTCATTGTACTAGTGCAATAAAGTTTTTATTGCACTCATCTGTCATTCTACTTCAACGTGCTGTCATCATGATAAACATAAACGTTCTAACCCACTACATATTTAGCAGATATTCTGTGAGATTGGCCATTCGTTTTAAACAGCTACATATTTTACATTATTTTGTATTAATGTTAGCAGTCAGAGTTAAACAAACAATGCCTTCCCGAGAATAACTCCATGATCAAAACCGATCTGCTATGTTCTGAACCGTATACCTGCATAGAGCAAACTGTCTGTACTATGACCACACCTCGTGATAACATACGCGCTCATGGCTACTATGATTTTGATTTTTATAATGCAACTGTGGTTATATAAACGTCAGTCAAAATTCAATTCTGACAATTGCAGAAATGAAAGTTTGAAAATGAGTAATATTGATGGAAAACTAGATGATGGTGATGAAATCGATAGTAACAATTATTTATTTAAATTGCGTATTTCATTTTCCTTCACCTAGTGCCGCACCTAAATGAATAATTTTTTGCTTTTTGCATGAACGTAGAAAAAATGTTGCATGCAACTCGTGCAAAAAATGTTTATTGCACTCGACATGTTGTCCAACTCGGCCTGACGGTCTCGTCGGACAATTTCACGTCGAGTGCAATAAACACTTACTTTTTGCACTTGTTGCATAAATATCTATTTTTCCGTTAACCAGTTGTCGTCCCCCTACGAACGAAAGCACTTAGAGGTCGAAACTTGTGCGAGCCAAGGATTAACAAGGTCTTTCGTACCTTTTAACATGCGATTTGTAGCACGAGACCACGGAATCAAACCCACGCCTCTGTGATTGCGAGACAAGCGCTCTACCATCACGACCACTAGGGCCCATGAATGAGTGAATAGAAGATTATTTCGACTTAAATGTTTTTATTACAAGCGTTTTTCTTAACACGAGATTTGTTTTCGATTTGTTTTTTTTTTCCGTTAACCAACTATCATCCCCCTACGAATGACAGCCCTCAGAAGTCGAAACTTGTGCGAGCTAAGGATTAACGAGGTCTTACCTTTTAACGTGCGATTCCTAGCAGGATAATAAACAAGTAAATCAAATAACTTGATCTGATTGATTTAAATTTGTAAAATTTCCAAACTGAGTAACACGAGTACTTAAATCTCGCGTCAAGCTTTTATATCAAATATAAATTTGGTAATGACCTTGATAGTAAACGTTTTGAAGGAAAAATTTATTTAGTTTTATTTAGCATATTTAAATAAATGCTTGTTTTCAATTTTTTTTAATTTTTTTACTTTTAATTTATTGTGTGTAAAAACATGCAGCTGTCCATACAAAATGTTTTCTGAAAACTTCTGAAATTCGATATTGATATCGCTTTTGTAACAACAAGAAACCACCACTTTGAAAGTGACCAAGTCCAAACTCCTTTACATATACCCCTGCCTTATCAATAACGACAAGAAAAACCCAATAATAATCCGTCCCTCTGCTCTATCCCCTTCGTTTGACAGAAACCATCGATGATTGTCGTTGAAACATTATGAATTACAACAGTATAGTCTGAAACTCTTTCGGCTCGTAATACGTTCTCTCTCCACAAACCACTTAATATCGCTTATGAAGTAGACAATACTTTTAGCTTTATTAATTGCTCTATGATTGTTATTCCAACTATGTCCCGTTCACTGTGAAAACCACACAAACACCAATTCTACGGCAAGTTCACTCGACGCGTGATTCGCCAAGAAAGTTAGCATCTTTAGGAGCTGTGAGCTTTCATCATATTTGTAATGAATCGTTGTAACTTGAACGGCAGCGTCGCGACGCCTCTAGGTCAAGTGACACTCCGTTTTGAAAGTATACAGTTCCTCTCTATCATCGTAATACACAAACAATGTCACGACAGGAGAAAATTTATTGAACTCGTATCTACATTCGAATTTGGAGTTGCCATATTAGTTGGTTAGGTGTGCACTTTATCTATAAAAGGCCAGTTTATTGACCTTATAAATGAATCGACTCCATTCCAATCAATATTTCTCAGCAACCATACCACATTTGATAAGAATAACAAGTTTTGTTTGCGATCTCAAAGTACCTTGCGACGGATGTTTTAACGTCGGTTGTCTGAAAATCTGTACAAGAAATGAAATATTCTCTTTGAACGTGACTGTACGCGTCTTTATTCTTCTCACTAAATGAAATGTCTTAGGGAAATATAAAGAGGGTTGTTCAAGCAAGAATCTGGGGTTTTTTAATCTCCGCTCCTTTTTATGTTACAGTGTGCATTCGCTCTTATTAAGGAACGGTGTGATGACCTAATTTACCAACTGAAAAACGCCAATTTCATTAAAAGGCAGACGTTCAACCGAACATTAATATTTCTGAACGTGCGAATTATGAAAAATTGCGGATGTAATCTAATAGAAATTAAATTGTTGCATGCAGAGTAAATTTTTACCAAAACGTATACTCGTGTTAGAAAATTCAGTATGCGGGATTTAATTATTTATTTGCACTTTGGATACTTTCAATGGTAATTTATAAAAAGGTTTAGTGAGAACAAATATTATTATTTCCCCTTTACCGAACAAGTACTATTACCAATTTATCGTATCATCAGTGGGATTAAAATAATAAAAATATACTATCGATAAGTAAACATAGAAACCATCTCATTTATATTAATATACTAGCAGAACCGGCCACGCGTTGCTGTGGCTAAGGTTTTTATTATATTACATAGTAGTAAATTATTCGAGGGAAACGGTAGGAGAACAACAGTCATGGGGACTACCATGCTTTTTTACACAGATGCCATTTGTTAAAATACATGCGACCGCCATCATTGATTTTCTCCTACCGTTGATATTGATTCTGGAGCCTTGAGTACCTCATAATCATCAAAATACATATATCGTACATCGTGATTTGATGTATAGCAAATATATAATAATAAAATATATAATAATATGACTACGTGGTAATACTCACATGTATATACTTTAATTAAAGATTGTTGAATAATGAAGCACTAATAATTAAATAGCAAGAACGATTCAACTGTATTACTTTTACTATAATATGAATTCAATTTATAATTCAGTCTAAACAACACGTGGCCGGCTATGGTAATACCAAAAATTAAGAACGTAAGAACAATTGAACTTCACTGTATTGCGTTTACTACGAAATAAATTTAAGTTATACTTTAGCCTCAGCAACACGTGGTGGTTATGCCATTAAATTGTAACTTATGTGAAACGTTAGTACTTTTAACACTGCGCCACCTGTTAGAATACTTACTCAATCCAGTCAGCAGATACCGCCATCTGTTATAATCGTTTGGGACTGACAGATAATTGTGACTGTCTAATAATAAACAAATAATGCTTAGTAGACGATAGTGTGGAAACTACGAAGCATCGCACAAAGAGGAGAACGAGAACGTGTAATGTGTTCTGCCTGACTCTCTCGCCATCAACAAATAATTTGCAATAAAATAATAATGCGGCTATAAATTGAGATGTGAGCTATGCTATCTGTTAAGTTAGATCGAACTGCACACGGTGTGCAAATTTGATTGAAATCGGTTAAGTAGTTTGGGAGTCTATAGCGGACAAACAACGTGACACGTAATTTATATATATTAAGATGAATAAATAGTTGATATGTCATTATTCAATTCTTAGTATTAAGCGAGTATTTCAGAACTTAATGGACCATGATCATTACCAAGCAAGGGTTTCGGGGTGTTTTTGTCACTGTCAATATTTTCAAATCAATCTACTCATGTTCTTGTAATCATCAACTTGCTTTACTATTTTTAAATTTTAAATATTGATTTTATGGCGTGTTTCTAATGTATGGTCGGTTACAATGGATTTGATTTCTCGCGAATACTTGGCATGGTCCCTCAAAACCCGTACTTATCTCATATTTTATACTTTTTCGTGAGAAACATTCAGATAATTTTATTAATTATGTGGAATACCTATTTGTGATAATAATTAGGACAATGATGTCATTTGTGTCTGCAGTACATTTGGATTAGTAGGAACATTTACGCTGAAGGTCAAATCAGTTTTGAGGATACAGTTAATCATGTACTTACGTCACTCGGCCTGAAGCGAATTGAATCTTACACCTTTTATTTATGCAACAATAAACAGAGTATAAAATCAAAGTACAAAGAAACGTTTCCATTTCTCCCTCTTAATTTTTGCTGGAAGGAAAGCGTAAAAGTTTATGTACTCGGGACTTCAACAACTGAGGTTACTCCCGTTGATTTTGGCTTGATTTAAAAAACAATGTTCCTGTATGTAGTTTAGAAACTTCAACCTCCATAATATCACACCATCTGATAGAATCCTTCTCCCTACTCTGTAATATTCAAAAATCCTGTAAATCCAATGAAATCTTCGAATTCTAAGGATAAACATAATATTGCCCTTGAGGTCTAGCCGATTTCAAAATAGTGTGTAGTTGTGAAGGTACAAAAAGGTCTTCTGTACGTAATACGTACAGCGTTCGAAATACAGAATCACCTTCATGTCCGAAGTATCTGGGTCTCACTAGGACACTTTTGTGGACGCCACAAGTTGATGCCACTAAAGTTGTCCTGAAATATCCCTGTGTGATTTAATGTTTGATGCTTCTAGTCAGTTATGATTCAAAGTATGGCAGAGTTATATATTCTGTATTCCTACTTTGTACTATTAGTATCAGCTGCAAATACAGAATTTTGCGTTGAATCTCAATTTTGGATATTTGTGAGATCGCCATTTAAAGGGACGAAATGTTCCCTGTATATTAGTAATAATATTCGTTTGGCCAAAATATACTCAATCACAAGTTTGAAAGCAAATTTTGTAAATTTCTGCTAATCTAACATTAAAATTTTGTATCTCAGATTGCCTAATGACATTTGTGAATTGTACTGCCGCGTACAAGCTGAAGGTTTTTATCTCGAAAGATATAATTGATACCACTCGTAAGCCGTGTGTAATTTATCTTTAGGTCGATCAAATATGAATGATTGTCTTATGGACATTTTGAACTTTTCGTTTTCATCAACTATATTAGGAGAGTAGGTATTATTATTATTGAATCAATATTATAAACAGGAACGTTTTTACGATACTTACAGAATAGTTCAAGAAGATGCTGATTGAAACGCGGATGCAATTAACGCTGCTGAGTCACTATAGAGAATTTTTGTAGAAATTATGAAAATAATTCGTATTGCTTGATCATAATGGAGAGTCTATTTTTGATCTGTTACATCTATCTACCAAATTTGAGATATATAAACAAAATAATGACGAGGACACAGTCAGGGTGACATTGATACATCATGAAAACTTTGTTTTTTTATCGTTGCATCTTGTTTTGGCATGTGCCATTTGACTCTAAGAGAGTTTGTGTATCTATTTAGTTACAATATTTCAGAAGAAACATTGTTGTCTTGAATCGCGTGGATTTCAGCCTGTAATACTGTAGTATTCCGTTCGAAAGAGTAGCTGAGGCCCACGCTGGGACTTTCACTTTTTACAGTATCTTCCAGATCCCGTTCCAGTGTCAGTTCTTGGCCCATCTATGAACCAGATCACATTTTTGGAAAATATTACAGGCCATTGGCTAGTCTCCTGTACCAGGGAATACATTCACGTTGGAGCAGTGTTCAGCGGAAGCATTATTTAAACTCCGGACAAGACAGTGCGTTGACGAACGTTACCCCAAGCATGCTTTTACTTGGAAATGGAAGCTGGTAGAATATACCACCACTTCCAGGGGGAAGGAAGATTGGTAACCAAAATTAGTATGAAATAATCCAAGAGGCATACAACAAAGACGAATTCGGGTCACCATCAAGAATGTTGAGCAAGCAATCCTGTTGAAATACCCGCAGAATACAAAAGCCAAGGTGAAAGGCAAGTTCAGACAAACTAAAATAAGATTCTGTAAGGTGGGGCGGAACAAAACAAAGGGGTTCTCGTACTCTCTCTTCGTGTCGATTACCTTCACCCCAGATCTACGAAGTGGACAGGATTACCTTGATCCTCACCTCCGCAATCGGATGAGGGTGAAGATCACACTTCCAACAGAGGATCGACCTTGTATCGGAAGCCACTCCGTGTTTTTCTCCTCGCTCTTTTTCTCCTCGTTCTGTTTAATCCTTTTGGGACACAGAGAGTCCCATTACGTTTTTACTTTACTTTACTTTCACTTACTTTTTTACGTTTTACTTTACTGAAAATGTATATTCAGTTCAAATATTTTGATCGAAAACCGAGGGTTTCCATTAATTTCGTCAACAGTTTCATTTTGCACCATGGTTGATGAAATATGTAGTTTTCAAGTCGGGTAGGTATAGATATTTCCCCATCTTAACTGCACTGATGGCAACTAAATGTGGCGAAGAACAATAGTTTTTAATCATAATTCCTGATACAGAAACCCATATGGAAAGGTTTTTTGCGGTGATATCTGACGGAGACGTTAATCATGAGACATTATTTAAAAAATATATAGCTTCACGTCCAGCTCATACTCCACATAGAAGATTGTTCGTATCATACAGAAACGGAAAATGCATCGTTCAGTCTTGTGGTATTCATTTATTTTCTAAAATACCTGGTGAAATTGCTACATATCTCAAAATCTAAAATCCAACTATGTATACTGGTAATTGTATTAGAAGATCTTCAGCAACTTTTTTTGTTAATCCGGGTGGAGACAGATTTACAAAAGCTTGGTGGTTGGGAATCGAGAAATGTTGCAAGAGGGTATTTAGAATATAACTTGAGTAAGAAGATTTTCATTGCGCGAAAAATTCAAGTTGGAGACGATTCTGAAAACACTGTCTCATGTTGGTACGAATGAGACCATCGAACTAAATAAGAATGACTATCATTTTGGACAGAATGGTGCAGGTGTATCTATAAATTTTAAAAACTGTCAAAACATTGATGGCAATTTTCATAAATAGATTTTTAAATAAAATTGGTATCCAGGGTATTATAAAGTAACTAACGTGTATTTTTTATGGTATTTTGTAACTAAATGTGTTGTCGTGATGTTATGATGTTAATAATTTTTAATAAAGATTTAACTTAAAAAAAATAAAATATATATTTCTTCTATCATAAGGTTGCAATTATTAATAGAAAGTCAGAAATACAAAAACACACCATGGATTTCATTCTCCTAATAACTCTTTGACATCAAATTTCCGTATCTCTCCACCCCCTGTTTCATTTACAGATATCACGTAAAGAGTAGGACTTGCAAAGTCGTCACTAAAACAATTAGGGGCCGAGACGTGAATTCTTGTTAGCGTCTTAGACTGCAATTAGTCGGTTTTATGCTAATGTATAATAGTTTTATGGCGAGATAAAGTTTGTACTTTGAATTGAAATAGCTACTAAAAGTACAACCGACATAGTGCAGCTTATGGTCGTCGACAAAAACGTTTTGCTGGGGGTACAGGTGTTTCTCTGAAATAGAAAGGGTGCTGGGATGTGTACAAGAAATGTTGGTCGGGCGAAGACGAAGAGGCAGCTAATACAAACTTAATGACGGTCGGGATATTATCTGTCTCGGGATTCTATCAATGATGAATAGTAATTGTTCAGCAAGTTTTGAGAACGGCTATTTTCATGTCTACGAGTGTAAGATTAGTCAATTTCGATCTTCTTATACAATTTTGTAAAACTGCATAGGTAATAAACCAAATTCCAATACAAAACAACAAACATACTAGTTTTTATACCGGGTGATTCAGCCAAGTATTCTCGGCCTTGTCGTAACGTTCCTATTCATAGAAAAAATCATCATATATATTTTTTCAATGGTTTATTGAAAGCCATTAAGTGACTGATTTCAAATGAGCATGGTCAGGTATCCGAGTGGCTGGAAACAATACTTTTCAATCATTTTGGCTTGCTGGTTGTGGGTTCAAAGCCCAGCGACTTCAGTTTATTTTTCTGATGGCCTGAGAAAGTGTTAGGAATCGCACTCGACATCGTTAATCCTTGGCTCGCATAAGTTTCGACTTCTGAGGGCTGTCGTTCGTAGGGGGACGACAGCTGGCTAACAAAAACAATATTTTAAACTGTTATCAAATTACGAAATTAAGATTCGACAGTGTTCTCCCCAGGAAATAAATTCATCTATACATAAACCAAGAAATCGAGCAATCTTATCTACTCACGGTCACCGAAGTCAATCTCACTTACTTCTTTTTGTCTATTATGAAAGCGACCACTGGTCCGTATAAAAAAAAAAATCATTTTACATTTCTACGTATACATAACTTATTCCAATTTGATATATTAACATATGTGTCATCAGCTTAAACAATAATTGAGCCCTTACTAATCTTCACAGTATCGTTTATCTAAAGGAAAGAGGAGGTAGGTCCCAGGACTGAACCCTAAGGAACTCCTATTTCAGAATATTCACTACACGATGACAAATGGTTACCAATAGTGCCAAGGTTTCTACGTTCACTCAAGAACTTTTTATCCATTCATGAGTGAGATCACGGATTCCATACCAAGACAGTTTACCTAATAAAATTTTGTGACTAATATAAAAAATATAGAAAGCACCGTAATTGGTCGATAGTTACTTATTGGGGAAGAGTTGCCTTTTTTATGTGAAGGGGTAATTTTACCAGTTAACGAGGAGGAAAAGTGGTGCCATGAGGTGGTTAAGGACACGTTCAACTATCACATTTGGTATCTCATCAAAACCGGCGAAAAATGTATTTCTCATTCTTCTGTTGAGTAAGGCAAATAGTTCAAAGGGAAGGAGAAAAAAACTAGAATGTATTTCAATATTATTCACATATTGATTAGCTACAGCTTCTTCAACGGATACAATTTGTTTTTTTTTTTTTTCGTTAACCAGTTGCCCCCCCAACGACCGACAGCCCTCAGAAGGTGAAACTTGTGAGAGCCAAGGATTAACGAGGTCTTACCTTTCAACGTGCGATTCCTAGCACTTTCTCAGGACGTCATAAAAAATAAATAAGATAAAAAGTCGTTGGGCTTTGAACCTACGACCGACAAGCCAGAATTATTGAGTGAGACTAATATGAGGGGTTCATTTTCGAAATATCTACTGAAAATCTCAGAGATTCCTTCAGATGACTCGCTTATTTTATTGTCGTATTTTATAGAGGAGACCGATTGCTTACGTGATTTATTAGTTAATTCAGGCTGCCTTGAAAGGGTTGTCACAATTAGGTATTTATTTTCTGTTGGAAGTACTGTTTTACAATTATGTACTAATATTTCGTGCTCTTTCTTTTTTTGCATTTATAGAACTCATTCAATGACGGGTGATTGCTGATTAGTTTGATGATGCTTATATTGTTTAACTTTGAGTTTTCATCAAAATAGAACAAGAAAATATTGAAAAAGTATTTAAAAACACCATTTACATTTTTTATGGTAAAAAAAATTCCGAAGTTTTATTAAGTACTGATGATATCGAGTTCGAATGAGGTTATTGCATACGCGGTAAAATTACGCTTAAATGTGTTGATTGACTTTGGCTGATCTACCGTAAGTCCGGAGTAAGATCGATCGATGGTTCGAAATAGTTGGTATCCTAAGAAGTACGGAAAGAGTACCTCTCCCGCATGCATGCGGTTGGCCGTTACCCGAACGACGCTAAGCAGTCGAGTGCGGGAGAGTACCTTTCTTCCGTACGAGTTGGAATCATGATTTTTTTTTCACAAGGGCATTAAATTATCTTAGTGCTCTTGAACAAACTTTCACGTGCGCAGGAAAAACTGACTTGAAGTGATTTCAGCGTGTAGGAAAATTTAAGGCGCACTAATGCGGAAAATGAGACCTCTCAAACTAAATTGCGTGCGGTAATAGCGTGAATCACGTACGCTTGTAGGAAAAATAATTCTCCCACAATTCATTATTGAAAACATATCAAAATCTCCTACCACAATAAAGTTGGCATTTGGTTTAATACAGAATTTCAAGAATATCATAGAAGATATGGATATTTGTGCTCTAATCTTTCTTAGAAATAAACTGATGAAGACCAAGTTGTAACTCATGAATAGCTCTATTTGAATAAAAAAATGATATGTTACAAAGGTTGTTGATTACAGCACGACAGACAATTTTAATAGCTAAATAGCATTAACAGTCATTTTGACTGTAACTGAATCTGTTGAAACTGGAAAGCAAACCTTCTAGAATTTGCCATTTTTCAAAAAGTATGTGTCCTCATCACTAACTTAAGGATTCAAATGATCGTCTGTCTAATGTTATATAGTTTACCATAGGCAGGGTGATAATTTAAATTCTTAAGGAAAACGCTACCCCTGATTTCTGCCAACCCTACTTAAATTATTTCAATAGAAATCCCCGAGGAGGGTGCGGAGGGAATTTTTTTTTATGATATGAAGAATTGCTCCCGCTTGTATACTCCCCAACTAGCCGCACATATAATCATCTCATTCAGAATGATATTGATGATGAATCACTTTTGTTGGCCAGCCGAACGATAATGGAATTAATACAATACAATAATACAATATTTATTTCAACCAGTAGATCATTACAATGATATAGGTCATGTCAAAACATATTAAAATCATGGAAATACATGTTTGCACAAATAAAATTAAAATTGAATAAAAAATATTCAATAGTATATAACACTTACATATAATATATATAAACATGCACACACATATTATACAAACATACATATTATACAAATATTTATGAATATATATATATAAAAGTTTACCCATAGAAACTTTTCGTCTCAATATAATAAAAAAATTCATCTCTTGAATAAAATCCTTCAGAGGATATAAAGTTTTTAACTTTATTTTTGAAAGTATTCAAATTTGAACTTAATTTCAACTCAGCTGGAAGGCAATTGTATAATTTAGATCCCATATATATTGGCGACTTTTCGAAAAGTTTTGTTTTGTGTTTTTCTATTTTCAGCAAATTTCCTTTTCTTGTTGGATATTTATGCGACTGAGCATTAGTTTCCAAATTCATTTCATTTTTTTTATATAAACGATTAGGCTGTAAATAAAGATACTCGGAACAGTTAGAATTCTATATTTTATGAAATAAGGTTTGCAGGAGTCTGTTCTCTTCAGGTTGAACAGTACGCGAATTATTCTTTTCTGGGCAATAAATACTCTTTTGATATCACTACTACCACCCTATAAAATTATATTATATATCAATATTGAATGGATCATTGCATAATATACATCCACGAGAGATTTTTCATCTAGAATATTTTTGAGTTGAAGTATAGCATAGAAACTACTATTCAACCTTTTGCAGACATAATTAATTTGCTTGTCCCATTTCAATGCAGAGTCAATATATATACCTAAAAATTTAGTATCTTCGGAGGGTCGAATGGTATCACTATTCACTGTAATTTCTATTGACATATTCTCTACCTTTTTTCCAAAGAAAGGTATCAGTACCGTTCTATCTGCATTGACAATTAATTTATTTTGTTTACACCATGTGGTAAATCTATTCGATATCATATTAAATTTAACTTGTAATTCCTCAATGTTATCTGCAGGAAAGCATTTTCAACACACTATTCATGAGGTATCACAAGTAAAGGAGTTTCCATTCAAATTATTTAAGTGAGGTGGTTGGAAATCAGGAGAGTTGATAGGGATAGTATTTACTGTTGAACAACTAATCACATGAATAATTATATTGTTGATGAAGAGAAATACTTTTTCAATAAATTGGCAAATTCTAGCTGATTGTTTCCAGTTTCAACGGATTGGAGAAAATCAAACTTTTTAGTCGAAGTGAGGGATGGACGATTTACAACTTGAACGCAATGAGTGATTTTATAAAAAAATATCAATCTCGAATTAGAGCACAAAAATCAAATGGATGCATATAATGCCCTGAACAGCATATATCGTTTTTTGACACTATGTAGCTCGAAAACACATCATGGAATCGATCTGTAATTCGAACTATATATGTAATAAGGATGCCAGGTCAAAATTTCCGAAAAATTAAATGAAAACCATTCTACATATGAAATATGTGGAGTCCTTGAATTGCAGCATTTATTATAGTTAAGCCGCAATTACATTACATACATATTTTTTTTGTTAATAAAACAAATAGGTGAACCGATCTGATGCAATGAAATCTACAAATTGAAAAGTGATTAAATTGATGAATAAACCATTCAAAAACCGTAAACACTCAATTACAATTCATTTGATCACTTAATTACCAACCGAAATAAGTACCTATTCGAAGTTGAAAGATAATGACTTGCAGTTAAACGGCCTTCTACACTAATTCATCAGAGGTGATTGAATAATAAATGATCATCGATTTCTCATTAAGTAAAGGCATAAAGAATAAATTTATTTTCTGATGTAATGACAATGAGATTGTTTTGTTTGGTATGCTTCAACTCATTTTCATAATATTTCACTGGATCATATCTCTGGATTTAAAAAAAATTACATTTTTTTGACTATTTTGATAATCTTGAGTCGACGATTCAATGCCGTTTTAATTATTGTAGATAGAATTGGCCCAAAATAACTTTTTTTTTCATGTAATTATATCTTGATATTTGCCAAATTTCAAGTAATTATATTATGCTATGTTGATGTTATGGAATTTTTGATGTCTAATATTCAATACTTTAATTTGTTTTATGTTCCGAAAAAGGTTTAAACTAATGTTTCTTTTTGTTTCAGGTACGTAAGCAGTACAAGTTGAGTGAATCGATGATTAGGTATGTTTGAATTTCTACTACAGTAGACACGACCTTTCTGAAGTAAGCGCAAGTGCTGAATAGGACTCATTCATTTTGTCAGATAGTGAAATCATTTACGAAAACAATATAAAAGGTAGCTCTGCCCTGACAATTGATCTTTTTTACAGTGTTTCTTGGTGATTATTTTCTAATTGGTTTCGTATCAAATGTTTTATCAAAACTTTGAATGTTTTTTCCAATTTTAGAATGAGCGAGATAATTTGGAAAACATTCAGAAAACTCTCTTTTTCTTACATATCTTTTTCTAGCTCTACTCCAGCACTACAGGGAATCTATTATCTTCTTTGTATATATTTATTTCGTATATATATATTGCACATTGTCTGTTTCTATAAATCTTCCAAGCAAGTTTCGGAAGCTATTGATTTCCAGCCACCTCCTAACTCACGTTACACAACATACGTATGTTAGGAAATTGACGAAAAGATGGTAGATGATAGCTAATTTAATTTGTTTTTTGATAATCTCCAAACAGCCATTCAACTAAGTACTTTGAAACAAAACATAATTTTTAATATTTAAATAATAATATTTTCCTCTCATTATCAATTATATGTAATTCATATTCGTTACAATTATCGCGGAAAAGACATCGCGCGTCTTCAAGCCGCAAGATGAAATGCCGAAGTTGCTTTGCCCAGCATTAGTGGCATCTGAAACCATTACATTTTTTGGCTGACGCGTTATATAATTCGAAATATATTAGCCCCACGTCAATCAATTCATGACATACCAATATTATCGTAATGGGTTTGTTATTTGGAAGTTGAATACTTAAGTATTTTGTCATCCTGGGTTGTGGTTGTGGGAAAAATTGTGAACCCAACTCGCTGGAAAGAGCACGTACACGCTCGTCATGGCACCTCTTTTGTGAAACATCACACTTGCATGTTCAAAGTACTTTGTCATCACAGAATACTTTGTCTCATCACAGCTGACTTTGAACATTTCAAAATTCACAGAAATTATAACTAACAAAGGCGATTATTGCGGTAATAACAAAAAAATTATGAAAAATCGATTAATGAAAAAAACAAAATGAAGTCTCAGAAAAACCATGCCATTCTTATAACATAATTGATTGTGTTTCGGTGAAAATCCAAGCATTTTTAGTTAGATTGAAGTAAAAAAATATCACAAATTTTTTCATCAAATGGCATTTTTATTATTGTCTATTATTTTTTTTTAATTTAATGATCGTAACCACAGTGATCTGCAGACTTCCATTCGACAGAAAAATAAGCATAACTTTCAAGTTTGTAATTAGGAAATAGCCAATAGTTTCTTCAAATGTTCGACAAAATGTGCTTATAAACATATTATTCTATGTTTTGAAACGACTATCTATCCAGTAGGTTAGTATATTTTCATTCATTCGTAAGATTAAATTTTAGCTCGGAAAAAAAATTACTGGCGCCTGCACCATTCTGAACTTATAGTTGTGGAAAGCAATGTTCACATACAAATCATATAGAGGTAGAAATGGATTTCCAGCTCCGGTAAGATTTGCTGGTACTATCAATGGGTCTAGATAATCAAAAAACGCAATATAATTAGAGTAATGAAGTGTTTTTTTAATCCCACTTTGCTAAGTACCCAGTAGTTTTCAAAAATATCATTTCCTGTGATAGATGTGATAACTTATATGGAAACTTCATAAAATATTGCAGTAGTATACCTATGATGATTCCCTATCACTATAAAAAATAGCTGGCCATACACGCATAGGTTGATCCGCGGGTTTGGAACGGCGCGGTTTATACTGACAGATTTATCTTTCAGTTAAGTAGTGGATATTACACGCGCCAGATCTAGCCGGCACAGAATTGTCTGTCAGTCCAGGCCGACGGTGAAAACTGTTGCTGTCAACTAACACGCGGTTTTGATTATATGTGTTTCGTGCATGGCAGTTTTAAGTGAAATATATGGTGTCAAGGTTATGAATTATATCGTCGGATGAGTGTCATTTGTTACAAAAAATTTCAAAGTTCATAGAAATATATCGAGAGCATCCGGCTTTATGGAAAATCAAAAGCAAAGACTACACGAACAGAAATTTGAAGAACAAGTTATCGCCGGTTTCTCGAAAACTGTGAATTTTATTTCCGCCACTCTGCTCATAAAATAATTATACTTTTTCTTACCTTCATATAATCTGCTTTTAATGTATTAGAAATAACGGCACATGTTTCTGGAATTAGATATCTCAGTGCCTGTGCAGATATTCCCAAAGAATATTTTAATTCTTCATACAATCTTTCTGTGGCAAGGAAACGGAGAGTAGCCGTTAAGCGTTCCTCTGGAGTAATTGCTTCTCTCATTGGAGTAACTCGTTTTGTGGTGGGGAGAGACTCTCTTACTAAACCTAATAACAGGTCGTATGTCTGTACAAATAATTCTTGAATTCGCCAGGGTCATTTTCTCTTAGCTCTTTTAATAATGGAGTATGGCTAAATTTATGTTTCTTAAGTAAATAACTTTTTACTCATTCAGAGCGCCGCTTTCTCACACCAGTACTTGCCATCATCTCCATATAAACATTTTTTTCTACGCCCATGTCTGTAAACGTCAAAAATCGCACTGTCAACATTCCTTGTAAATGACATTTAACAATAACATGCACGTAATGAGATCTCATAACATACACGTGCGTTTTGAGAAGAAAACTTAAACTTCATGGTTTAATTAAATTACAATAAATGTTTTATTTACGTAAGACTTTTTGACTATTTACACAAATGTATTCAATTAAAAAACATAAAAACTTTTAGCAATAGCGAGATATATTTAGGATTGAAAGAGTGATGCCCATAAATGTAGGCAGCACGTTATGCAATTTCTTTAAAAATAGGACACGTTTCGTTAAATATCATGCTATGGAAATAAATGTCATGTCATTTTATATTGTCAATTTCTTGAACAAAATATAATTGTATCCGAACATTTTCTCAACTTTATCGACGAATATGTCTGATTGTGATGTTTTTTATTTAATGGAAGAAAATGAATGGGCACAGAAAAAGTATAGTACGTTACACGAGTTGTAAGCCCATTACGCACTCATAAAATTTATGCACTCGCCGCTGCGCGACTTCGTGCATAAACTTTTTCATTTCGTGCGAAATGGGTTACTTACAACTCTTGTTACGTAATATACTATTATGTCACTTTCCTGCACAAAACTTTCGTCAAGTCAAAATTCCACAGATACGGTTAGATCCCTGGTTCAATCTGCAGTTTTGCGGACACTAACACTCAGTATTGCCTGTGGCGGATCCGTCTATAAGATTCAACCGCGGATTTTTATTCTGCGTTTGTGGATGACAACGGTTTTAATTCATAGCAGTTAAAACCGGCAGACTAATCCGTGGCGGTTAAAACCGACAGATCGAACTCTGTGTGTATGGCCAGCCAGCTATTGATAAATATCACTTGTCAATAATTCTTGTTCATGATAATCATTACTTGTCATTTCTCTTTGATGATAATCATATCTTGTCAATTTTTGTTTCAAATCAATTCGTTTTAATATAAAATGAATAACTTTTTGAGAAAGTTGCAAGTGATATGGAACAACCTGTAATGATTTAGCATTTAGCCCTGCATACCATATACAAAGCAGGTACACGCCACACGGACAGCTGATAATTTGTTAGCTTTATATTCGTGTGTCTCTAACAATATTATGGTTGTGTCATCATCAGCTACCTTTGGGCTATATTCATTTCGCACATCATAACGTGCAACCTGAGATACTAAAAATCAGATACTGAATTTTGAAAATGAAAGAAAAAAATTAATTTTATTGATCATCGTTCTGGACTAGATATTTCAGAATTTATTTTATAAACTCCATCTGAAGCATTGTATAAAGAGTTACTAGACGATCATATGGAATAACGATTGGATCCGATGGGAGACGACTTGGTCCTCCCAGTTAGGTCGTAGATGATCGTTTGAGTAACAATATTCGTTAGTCGCAACTTGATGTGTTGAAACTACTAACTAATAGGTGGCTATTAAATTCGATACCGTCTATAATAGGTAACACTGGAAAAGGGAAAGAAAATATCTATTCGGAATCTGTCCTCTGAACTGTTTCAAAAACAGGCTAGTTATTAGAATACAAATTATATTTTGTAATGAAATTTGAGAATCGGGATCATCCAGTTAGTGAAATATGTTGGAATTGCAAAGAAAACGTCATGAAATATTTTGTATAAAGTAGAAACCTTCTACAGATTTTTGTGGTTCCTCTTAATTTTCAACTAAAAACGCTAGATGGCATTCGCGTTTTGTTCCAATACTGATTCCACAGGCATTGACTATTTTACATATCTTTAAACAATGTCTGAAGGAACTTCTCCATTTATGCAATTGATTATTTTCTGGCGAAGGTTCCAGGTTTCTATATTCTGACAAATTCTTGAAAATTTCTTACTGAATATTATTATATTCGTACGTAGCGCAGAGGTTTGATGTTGTCCGTTGAAATTTCAACTAGCGCTAGGCCAGGTTTGATCCCTGAATCTGAGAGAATTGATCTTAATATTCTCGGAATCGCTAGGCGACCACGCTGTTGAAATGTAAAGTGTGATTTTGAGTTGCCTAGATGTAAATCCCGACGTCTGGCGCTCGCATATTCCATTTTCAGGAGTTTTAGAAAAGTAAATATCGAATGAATGAAGTTTTCATATCTTGGAGGAGTGTGAGATATCAAATCAAAGTAAAGTGTGCTATTTTCAATGATAATTTTGGCATCGCCAAAGGTTTTTGTACCACTTATATATGTAACACTATTTCTAAATGAATAGTTTGTTTGATAATCAGCCCTACGCTGTATCAATTCCGTTAAAAATAACGTCACCGTTATTCGCAATTTCCGTTATTTTGCTATTACCAAGCAATAGCAAAATAACGGAAATGGCGAATAACGGTGATGATATTTTTACCGGAAGTGATACAGCATAGGGCTGAAGGTCAATATTGGATGAAACGGTAACGTTTGTGTTACAGATATAAGTGGTACAAAATCTTATTAAGTTTCGTAACTCATTTTCATGATGATCTGCTACCAGGCAGTGTTCTGGAGAAACATCAAGTAAACATATTTATATACGCTATAATTAATCCCCTTGAATTTGCTTTCACATGATTAAAGTAACTCTCTGATGTTTGAGAAGGCGTTGTTTCATGACTGAAAATGGAAAAACTTTGTTTTTCTTATTATTTCTCGTGAATTGGTTCCGAACGAAGCAACTGATGATTGAAATTCCACAATACCGAATAGCTCTGTTTCATTCAACTCTCAGATGCCTTCGTTCATAAAATTCACATTCTCGTAAGTTATTATATTTCAGCTGAAAATTTCTGGAGAAAGGCTAAACTCCGCTGAAACTTGTTACTGCATTCTGATGGAACGATTACCTTCATACGTTTCAGAGTCGCAGACCGTAAACTTTTTACGGCAACTCGCATCTTTTTTGAACTTCTTTTTCCGTCGTTGGGTTCGTTACTAACTCGTGATGAGTTATTTCTTCGAGAGTTGGCCTTGATACAGATGTTCTAATAAAAAAGCTCAGATATACAGCATGAGATGCCATTTTATTGAAGTTGAATGTTTCTATCACAGATAAAAACGATTTCTTCATCAAAGATAATACATGTCTATAACTCCAAATTCTTGGCATAGTTAAGACTAGACTAATTCTTCGAAAAAAATATTTTCATTGCAATTTTAATTAATTTCTTCAATGTAGTTCATCATTTTCTGATTTGAGACTGTAGAAAACTTATTTTTTCAGACAAAAAAATAAATTCTTATCAACTATTGTTTTGATATTCTAAATATATTAATTAAATCTACCTGGAAATGTGTTAATATCATACATGTACTAAATATTTTTAAAACTCATTGTCATCTCACTCACACTTGATTTTATAAATGAAATATGATTTTTGCAAGACGGACTCAATGCAATTATAGAAAAAAAGTTTCGACTAAGTTTCATACACGCTGATTCTAACTGAAAAAACGACAGTTTGACAGTAGTTATAAACTTGATATCATTTTGCGAAACCGATTTGCAGTATGGACTTAACTTGGATTTCAGATGAAATATTGGTTGCTTCTTTATTGGTTTTTACACTCAGAAGTCGCAGGCAGAGAACATGCTATCATCAAAATATAGGCGTCTTTGCCTCAAAGGTGCATCTTCAGAGGTTGCTCTAAAATTTCAAAGGTATTTTCTCACATGACCACATTACTATGGTACGTCATTTTATATTCCGTAATTGGTCATAGTTCAGAGTGCACTTTTTCATTTCATTACTGTCATATAAACATGTATGACAAATTCACAAAGAAATTTGTATTTGTTAGCAGCCCAAATACAATCCATAAAACGGGAAAAAAGAAAAAATTGGAGATGAGTTGGTGGTTAATCAAACTGAAGGGCTTATTATAATATACTAAAATCTACTTTTCAATAGATATTTATTTCAGAAGCAATATTATCTTGTAGAGATACTCTGCGGTACCAACAACAAATGATCACTGCGATTGTAGGTAGATAAATCCTCCTGAGACCCAGCGTCTACTCAAATGGACAAGTAGTTGATAGTTGTTTAAAATGTAATGATGAAATTTGGCACGATTAAACCAAATGTCCGTCTCAATGAAACATACATTCACGCTATCGGATAGACAGTAATTCCAGTAAAACAGTTTTTACAGAGGCATTGATAAGTTTAGCAATGACAACATTCAGAAAAGTTATGATCGAAGTAGTGATATTCAATTACTCCAACTGGATTTTTTTTTTTAATTTTAACTGCATATAAAACACAATAAAAGCGCAGGTGGACAGGTATTTTGACTGTTTCATTAGAATGGACATCAGAATCCAAAGAAGATTTTGTCTCGTGGAAATTTTAACCTCACTTAAATTGTATGAGTATGGTTCACAGTTTAGTACCAATGCCTATACTTATTAACAAATTCTCAAATTCTTGATAGAATAGTTCATTTATTTACAAACCCTATTTTACTAAGAAAATGAATTTTATGCAGGGGTTAGTGACGATAGATCAGATGAAAGCGTCCAAATTGATGTAAATGAACTCGGGAGTTTACGAAATGCTGTTGTATATAGAAGAAAATGAAGGGACGCGAGGACAAACTGAAGATGACGACGAAGAGTTACCTTTTAGTGTACTAAAAAGAAATCTGAACAAGAAACAAAAAAAAACACCTAAACAGCCAACTAAACCAATAAAAAACAACCAAACAAATGACAAATAAAACATTGGATACAAATTTTCAAAAATTATGCTTTGTTTTGATCCATATTTGTAGCAACTGTACTCGAAAGAATTTTCAAAAGATTTTTTTTGGATTTAGGGTCATTTTATTCATATGATGTTTTGAGATTCTCTGATAATACGTTGTTTGTCTTTCCCATTATTTGACTAGCTTATCTCTTCTTATTTGTGGACGAAAAATTCCGAGTCTGATTTAGTATTTCGTGCCAATGCGAAAGGCATGCTACTATACCATATTATAAATCATCCTGCCCTTTCCACTATATTTCGGGAAATAATATCCAGGCACTGAGCCATCGATTTCCAAAGCTATTAATTGAAAGAATATTTTCCATAAGCTGATAAGCTCATATTTTATCAGACTGGAAGGCCAAAAGCAATATTAATTAATATTCTGCTAAAGCCCTCTTGCCAATAATTAAATTAATTAAGGAAAATTAGCCATGTTATACTCCAACAACCGATGTTTGCATTTAGGGCGTACTTTAGATTTATTTGACGTAGGTACTGGGTGGATTTATGTTAGTTAAGGGAGATTTCTCGATATATTTCAAGATTGCGAATATCTCTTGAAGCTATCGTTCTTTTGATCTTATTTCTATCGGTAAATTATCCTTGAAATTATGGAGACGACATTAATGGCGGTAAACATTGATGAAGAATTGCTGAAACCAGTGAGGAGGAACAAACATATATGATTAAAGAAAAAGTGAGTTGGTGGAGGCATCTTGTTAACTTTCAAGAATAGAAGGCAAAGGTGAATTTGTTATCTGATATAGAAATAGTCAATACTTGAATGCAGATAATGGGGTTATATCCATGAACTTTGAAGTGTATTCACTCTTATGATAGGTATTGATTGATAAAAAAGAAAATTTGAACTCGAAAAATCCTAAAAATTGTACCCGAACTAACTCAGAACATATTAATCGCTTCAACAATCATCACAATTAGGAACAACCTGAAGTCATTTGAAAACAACATTAAGAAAATTACAATTCATACTTTTTTGACACGGAGAATTAAAAAATACAAAAAATAATAAATATAAGAATTTACAAAAATAACACTGTGTGCTATAGTAATATGAAATGGAGAGTCAAAATGAAAATTGAACAATGACAGGTATAAAAATTGGTTCAATACTCCAATATTATCAAAATAAAAGAACAGAAAGTTACAAGACTAGTTCAACTTTATAAAAATAATGTTTAAAAGTGTTGGTGCATCAAAAGAGAGACATGCAGTGACCAGAAAGGCCGATGAATAGAAAAAAAGGTGTTGTAACTAAGAAGTTGGTTGTCAGGAAAGATAGAAATGAAAGGGGAAATTCACAAAGAAAATTGAATGAAATTAGGTAAAGAAAACTGTATGGAACCAGAAGCAAAAAAGTAAGAAGTACAGCTTCAAGCAAAAACCAATTTAAAACGGAAACCTACCTGAAGAATGAAAAATAGAAGGGCATCGATCTAGCCAATTCTAGATTTCCAATACCAGTGATATTTTAATCCTATTAGAACTAACCTTGTGAACGGTGAATAAACTTTGATTTTCCTGAATTTGGATTGACAGCTGTTGGTACTTGCTGAATATCAGTGCAATTGACCAGCTATCTCGTAAACACTTTCACGGCATAAAGTGTACCGAACATCTCTTCTAGTATTATTAGAATAGGTAGAATACGAAATTTAGAAAAATTGAAGTGTTCTATGATTTAGAATTTAAAGAATCGTACCATTATGCATATAGGTAATGAAAAAGAATCACAAATAACTTTAAGTTTGCTAACTTGTAGGAACAGGTATATAGCTTAAGTTTTTGAATTTTTGAACCTGAATTTCTTCTCATAAAATTTTTGATAAATTCGAGTATATTTCCTTTTTTTATACTTTTGAAGGTTGATAAATGAAAACAAAAACAGTTTCGAATTGATAGGTATTACATAATTTGTTTTCATTTCACATATTTAGAAAACATTTGGCCCATGCCAAATATTCACGAGAAAATAAAAAATTTAAAATTAGTAAAATCCGCTAATGATTATAGAAAAGTGGATTGTTATAAACGTATTGCTATACCGGGTGATTCTCCAAGGTGGCTCACCCCTATAACTTTTTTATTATTGAAGATAGAAAAACGAAATTTGAGGGTTGTGTATTATAGATCAATTTACATTTTTTGACATATTTACTTGCTTTATCGTATTTCCGATTCGACCGGAAATTACCATATTAACTTTCGATTTTTAAATGGGACATCCTATATATTTTTACTTATTTCGATTGAGAATGACATTCTAAATCCAACAACACCTCACTTGTCAATATTTGTCAAATTAAGGTAATTTTTATTTCAATTTCTATTTTTTGATCTAGAATGCCATGGATCGTGTGAGTCGCCTCATTCTTGATCAAGTAACATGGGAAAAATACGACTTTGAGGCTTTTGACTTCACAGTCGTTGTAAGAATTATTCAAAAGTCTCAAATATGAATTTTTCCAGTTAACTTGAATTTTTCAAATGGAAAGGGGCTGGCTCGTCGGCTTTTTGTGAAAGATCATTTTCTTACGAATAATTTGATACCACACACTTTCACTTTATTTTCACTATTTCTGTGAACAATTGCAAGAAGCGATCATACCCAGTAACAAATGATACGTATTCGGTATACTTATGCACTAGGTCCTGTTATTCTAGTTATTTGTGACAAACAATTGAATTCACAGTCGTTTTAAGAATTGTTTAAAAGTCGCAATTTTGAACTATAATACAACAACCCCCCAAATTCCGTTTTTCTCTCTTCAATAATAAAAAAGTTATAGGAGTGAGCCACTTTGGAGAATCACCGTCTTAGACTCTAACCTCTAAAACTGGTGTCCCGCATGGGTCCATTCTAACTCAAACTCCGTTTCTAATGATCTGTTGCTATAAGCGTATTGTCCAAATCACAACTTCGCGCATGACAGTAGTCTTCATACAGCTATTACTGCGTTCTCCTTTTGTGTTTCTCTGGAAAAATCACCATCATCAACGGAATACAAAACGAAGGCGTTATATAAAAAAATATTCTTAAATACTTTTTATTACTATTCTCATAATGTATATACCTACTCATCTGAAATTTTGTCTACAGTGTGTTTCACTTCTCATGGATACACCTTCGTATCTTCTGTAATTTTTGACGGCAAATCATGAAATTTTCAGACGATAGATGCACTAGAGATGAACTCTCTGCACGAAAGAGATCATCCTAAGTGATATACACGGAAAGTTACATGAGGGGCAAAACTTGGCCCGAAATTCCTTCGTATTCGTGTTCGAAATCTCCAAATTACTACCAATCCACCTGTCTCCTGATAAAATTTCAGTTCTAAAAACTTCTAATTTGTTTCACTTCCCAAGGAAACGCCCCTGTGTATATCAAGTATGATCTAGTGTATTCTATCTATCATGAAAATTTCATGGTTCTATACGTCGAAAATTACGGAAGATACTGGGGCGTTTCCATGAGAAGTGAAACAAATTAGAATTTTTCAATATTGAAAAATGTTCAGGAGGCAGGTGTATTAGTAGTAATTTGGGGATCCTAAACACGAAACCGAAAGAATTCCTGCAATTTTGCCCCCTAATATAACTTTCCTGAGAAATGGGTGGTTTCATCGCTGTTGGCGTTCAGTGTATAACGTAGGATGACACTTTTTGTGCAGTGAGTTGATATCTAGTGTATTTATCGGTTCTGAAAATTTCATGGCTCTACGTTGAAAATTACGGAAGATACGGTGTGTTTCCAATAGAAGTGAGACAGAGTGTATAAGTAGCAATATACAATATACAGTATTTTTTAGGCCACCCTGTATGATATCACAAGTATCTGATGGATAGTTGGCGTGTCAGAAAATATAATCACTAAAATTTCAATGAATAATTAAATATCATTATGACAGGTGTTTTGTAATTTTCATATAGTATAGTTTGATCCGTATTTGTATATTATTTCATTCAAAAATTGATAAATTAGTCTGAAAGTTCATAAAAGCTTGGTTAATTGACATATATGTAATAATCCGAAATGTTATCAACATAACAGTATCCATTACGGATATACACGATACGAATAAACGATTTTACAACCGTTAATAATATTTTAACCCTCGAAAAACATTTACCCACACCTCTTTCGTTAGATACGAAACCAATAATGCAATTAACTGATCTGTTTTGCTCAGTGTTCACTCGGTATAGTTGACAATCCAACCTTGCTCTAAAATTTCATCTCTGCCCTAGTTGAGATGCGGCCTAATCATCACGTGACGTGTGTACCTAATACCAGCCGAGATGGCCCATAAATTCGCAGGACCCAAGTTCTCTGTCAGCCCACCACCCTCCATCACATACAATAATCATCCGCTGTGGTTTACCCGCCAAGAAGGTTTATATTGATGGCCAGGTCCGAAAGAAATCTGGAAAAACACGGCGTGACAATACTAGAAATGGGATTGTTGAGAAAATGCTGCTTGCTGCCTCTCATGGTGAGATTATCGTCGTATTATTCTGGACACCATTCTACAAATAATTCTACCCCGAATGACTATGGATCCAACCAATTTCAGCAATTTTCCGAATTTAAAACGGCAAAAGATATTACTGAAATGAGTAGTGATGGAGATACGTTATGAACATAAAGAAATATTGGGAAAATATGAAATAGATTAGGATCACGCATTCATTTTTTAAGCTAACGGTTAAAGTACATGTGAATTACGTTATACAGTGTTTTGAAGGCTTATCTTAGGTATATCATCGTAGATAATACAACAACGTGTATTGGTGATTATCGAAATAGAAATTCCTTCGATTTTGAGAAACAATTTATGTTTCTCGGCAAACACACGAGCGCTTAATAATTTGTTTCGAAAACGAGAAGGAATTTACGATAATCGATAATTAACGAGTTGTATATTTATTAAGATTATTTCATGAATAAAATCGAAACCATTTGAACTGCTATGGCCAGTGACTTTAATTATTTGTTGTTCTTCGATTCCGGAACTTGCCAACTGACTGACAGCTGTATATCTATATACATATTTTGTAGCCAATCAAGAGCCGAACTACAAAATCGAAAACATGTTTTCAATTATCAACCCAAAGATTTCAACCACTCAAAACACGCTATTTTAGCATAAGTGGAATAATCGATAGCCAGGATAGGTCACAAGACAATAATTATGCCACCTGTGTGTCCCATGAACCTCACTATATTACTTTCCTTGGTAAAACCGTGACTGATAGTGCATTACATCTCGCATTTGGTTGTACATTGTTTTGTAAGAAAACACATCTGGTAGGGCTTCTTGTGATCTTCAAGCGGTATTGATAATGTTGTAAGCCTCATATTATCCTTTTGAGGATTACTGGATTAATTACTTCTTTTTTGATATCTGCATATTTGCATTGAGCAGAATGAAATCTTACATAATATAAGGCACTATTGGTTCTAAACAAAGCATACCAACAAAAAAATTAGGTAAATGAATATATCAAATCAACGTTTGTTGAAATGGAAATTTCAAAACCACTGGCATATTTTAAGTACCTAGTTTGAAACTCGCGGTGTCTAATGAAATTTGGTATTCTGGTACTAATGAGAAATAAAAGTTCCTATGTTTTTCTGCCACTTATAGATATTTGTACTGCATTTATATCCTATATGGACATCATCAAACAATTTCAAACTGAATTTTGAAAACCTCTTCATACTCTCATATGTACCTTAGGGTAAATAACCCCTCAAACCTGTAACAGGCCGAAACACATTATTAATTACAATTATTGTACCTGTAGATTACAAAAATTGATGCCTGTTATCAATTACAATGTTTGTATCTGAACTCTGTTCACTTGAGACGTTGTGGGTACGCTAATTGATCATTCTGCAGGTTACATTCGTAATGTTTATGTTTATTAATTTCTTAAGGATTGTAAATAATTAAGTTTCACTCTGGACTTTGGCGTTGAAAAAGAAATTAGATAGCCTGGCATGTGGCCTAAATGCTACTTCTACATCGTTTTCAGAAAAAACCCGCAGTATTCCCTTTTTTTTTCATGATGTCCTACCACGTAGTAACGGCTACATCCATCAATACTGAAACTCATCAAAATTACATTTAGTTAGTAGACTGATAGTGTTTTCATATAGTGTCTTAAGTAAAATTGTACTCATTCAAATATAACTATAGTATTGGATAATTGATTCCATCAAGATGTTTATGAATTGTTTATTATTTCGTTGTCATGTTTTCATGTATATTGAAATGAATGAAATTGTGTTGAAGTTATTACAATTTCGTGCGATCATTGAAATCTGCTGATAATTGAATTGAATAAGGACATAAATTTATTCATAAACAGTATGCAGAAGAAAAATTACATCAGGATCCTTCAACCCGTTGAAAATTCCGTAAAAGTTTTTCGTAAAGGTGAATTTAAGTATTTGTAATTGATACTATTCATTCGAAACTCTATTAGTCTATTGGTCAGGCAAAATTTTGGTTTAATTTGAAGGTACTCATTTCCCTTGATAACGCCACAAAAAATCATGATTGCCATCACTAAGTGGCAGTGAATAGAAAGGGGGCTAATCAAATGTTTGACTAATCAATTGAAATGGTCATTACTCTTGAAGTAATTTACCGATTTCGAAAATCTTTCTCTCGATTGAGAGCTTGTAATGTGCTTTATAAGTGACGTTCCCGACAGCTTTTCGATGTTTGTAGCTGTTAAGTGATAAAATAATATTGAAGTTTTGAAAAAAAAACTTTCAGGGTTTGAAAAACTTCCAAATGACAGGATATTTTTGAACACTAAGCATAACTTCTGTAATCTCTACAACTCTGATTAAAATTCTAATGATCAAGTGTTGAAACTTTCGAAGATATGCAATTTTAAAGATAATTGGTGGTACAAACTTTTTTTTTCACAAAAATCGTAATAACGCAAAATCGAATGAGAATTACAACAGTAACATATTAAATGAACCAAATTGTTTCAAAATAATACGTAGATTTTAAAAATGTTATAAAGTATAAGTGTTATAAGTGGCAAGATACACGTGGACAGAAATTCTCTACGGATTTATATATCTTTTGGGGTAGTGAATCAGAATCGGTATACTTTTTTTTGTTCAGTTTGTTGCCTGTTTTTGCATAGGTGGACTTGATATCAAAATAATATTCATAATTTGAATTCAAATTCATGTTACTCATAATGACGGGATTGATATAGTCAGGAAATAAAAAAAAACGTATCATATCATAAAAATTGTTCAAACGGTCCGCCTTGATTGCAACGATCGCATGCGCTTATACAAGGGAGGGGTCTAATGGGGGTAATTACCCCCCACGATCGAAGAAAATTCAGTGTAACAATCAAAATTGACATTAAGATATTTACAAAATGAATCTAACTTCATTCACCGCCTAGGTAATTATCTAAATCGAATCATCGTTGAATTTATTTTTTTCATATCAAATAAAACAAACTGAATTTGCCCTCGTTTTTTCCCCCTACATGATACCCCTCTGATAAACCTACCTATCAATTTAAAGGCATTTGACCTTGAACAAAAAAAATTACCCCCTCCCCATGGAACAAATCTGTATACGCGCCTGCATCGATGCAAAAAAAGACTTTCGATTATTCCAGGCATATTTTGAATGTGATTACATGCTGCTGAAATTCTACTAACCAAATTCTCTTAATTTTCACTAGAAACTAGCGTTTCTTTTATCATTAACTTGAGGAAACAATCTGATCTTCAGGTGGATACTGACAAGTTTAGATGATACGAGGTCTCATACAGGTTTATTGATGGGATGTAATTATGCTGGTGTTGTGGCGCGTGTAGTTTCGCGCTTTTTCTTTCCTCTAAGGTTTCAGATACAGTGGATGCGTGTTCTGACGAAAATGTGTTCTGACGAGTTCTGATGAATTCGTCGGAACAATCAAACGCCTATTTTTCAATTAGAATGTTAATACTGACAGTGGAAATCACGTCAGAATATGCGGTTTCCATACGATTTTAATTTCTACGCTCGGCTGACTGAAAGCTCCATTGGGCTTCGATATACGCGGTTTCTATGAATTTTCCCTTGAACCAATATTTCTTCCTCTCTATGAAGAACACTAGCCTCGTGTCAAAGAATTCGATGGTGCGCAGTTCAGGCATAGTCAGCAATTCCCGATTCAGATATCTCCCCCAGTTGTCAACACTTTTTGTGTTCGGTTATTTCTACTGACAACGGTCTCTTGGCCTCTCCGATGTAACAATCTCCACGTTCACGCGAGATCTTGTAAAGCAGTTTTTGCTGGATTCTGCTGTATTTTCTGGTTTGGTCTTGGTGAGCAAGCTCCGTAAGGTACTGCCGGATTGAAAGCAGCTCTTAATGTTGTAATTGTTTCCGATTCTTTTGATTTTCTCGGAGATACCTCTGAGGTATGGAAGTATGACAACTGATTTTTGTGGTCGTTCTTCGATCGTCTTGGTCTTTTTTAGTCGTTTCTGTAGTTCTCCTAGGAGTATTCATTTCGGCGTAGGTTCTTTCTGATATGATTTATATCCGCATCCAGTAACTCCTAGTTGCAGATCCCCCCCTTTGTAGAATTTGGGTGATTGTAGCAGAAGTTGAGATATTGCTCTGTGTGGGTTTTCTTTCCGTAAAAGAGGTGCGGACATTGTCTGTTCTTTCGACATTCACTTCGAGAAACAGCAAGTTATTGTTGTCACATTCAAAACCATATAACTCGGTTAATACTCATCTTAGGGTATATTTTCATTGGAACTTCTAGCCTTAAAATGAATTGAGGATTCTACCGTCGGAGTTTATCTCCTTTATTCTAGAACAATATGTATATATCACATTATGCAAACGATCAAACACGTATTATTTCTGTTAGAAAATAACGGACCCTTCTGCACCTAACTCGTTTTCCTCATTACCCCGTGCAGTAGTTGTCTTCCGTACGAACGTGACCCAAAACAGTTGCTCAACATCCATTAAAAGTGATTCAGGAAGCGCAGCACTTGTCGCAATTACTGGTGTTCTACTCCACGCCACTCTGCACCCAATCCTACAACACTATAAGTTGTTCCATACATATTTTATGTTTACTTCGGCCGCGAGTATGATAGTGAGAGTGCCTCATGCATCCGGTTTGGATAAAGAATTCCATTTCACTTAGAGAAAGGAATGTGTGTTTTGAAATAGGAAGCTGGTAAAATACTCCAGGGTGGACTGTTGGAAGAAGACTGGCTGGTCTGTTTTTGTTCAAAGATAGTTCGTCCAGGCTAAGAAAATAATGGAAATAAAAATACTACACTCTGAAGTCACTAACTATCATTTATTTGAAGAGTTTTCACTTTTCTGACCTTTTTGTTTGAAACACGTTTTTTTCATCTGATCGCGTGTAGGCATGACGATGACCAGTTGTCCGAGAGCTTTGGGCTACTTGCAATGAACTCACTGTCTCGTTAACTTGGACAACAAATTTTTGAAATTTCAGAAAAATTCCCTTGAGCTTTGTCTTATTTTGATTTCAAGATTTCAATATAACAGCATATTTTTTCAATCTTCACCTTTTTATACTTTTTTTCGGTGAATTTCATTATATTTTCGGTGATACAAAATGGATTCGTAAGGTAGTGTTGGGGGATAGGGCCCACCTTCATTTTCTTTGGAAACTGGTAACTTTCTTAAAATCTGTCAACATGGTGGCATCATCCGAATGGTGGAGCTATAAGAAAATATTGTTGAGTTCAGACCCTTTTACTTTAAAAAATTGAGTCATCTATAATTCACTATAACATTGGTACTATCTATTGCACTGAGAGACAAATATTAAGCAGTGCTTATTTTCCTGATGAAACTGTAAAAATGAAACGAATAGAATCGACAAAGTCGAAGTACCCTTTCTCTCTACAGCTTTTTATTAAAATTTACATTTTAAATACTCGAAAAATTAAGTTTCCGTCTTACATTGATAAACTGCTGAGAACAGTGATTTCGTCAATCTTTAATTCTAATCACTTATCCATTAGTTTTTGCTTCTTTGATGGCATTTCTTCATAACCATGACAATTTGAATATGAATTAAACCATGTTTTCGTTAGCCACATTTCACACTGTTACATCCAGTTTCACAGTTGCAGCAAATAGTCTTGAACAATGTTTCCGAAATTAATGCTTTATCTGTTTATTTGGGCATAATGCCACGTGAGGCTGTTTCTAGCCCAAATCGGTTGCAGTGAGTTTGTTACCCAGCCAAGTTTGAAGCTGATAATATGCCTGTAACAATGTTGTTCTACTGCCCTTCCTGTTGGTATGAAATATGAAAGATGAGTTAATTCTTGGCAATTGATATTTTCGAATTCCTGATTGATTTAGTATTATATTTTCATTTTTACATATATTCTTAAATATATTTGAATAATTTCCATCCATCGCTGTTTGCATCTTTTTTATAAAAAGTATTGTCCAAATCTGACAAATTTTTATTGTCCAATAATAAATTTACGATGGTTTTCTTTCCTTTTTTTTGGCAAATCCAGATGTTGTGTGACAGCCGGAAAAATAAAGCAGAAATGCAACGAGATTTTTGGAGAATTCATATTTAAAACTGTTGGACGTGAAAAATTGATTTTTCACATTTTCAGAACCTGGCTTCTGGCTTGAAAAAAATAAATGTCATAAATATTTGAATTCAATTTATTCAAAAGAACCAAAAGATCAATATCTTGACCCACTACTATGACAGTTTCATTAGTATCTCTGGCAATTTCTATCAAGATCTTAATTTTGTCAGCATCAGCGTACTTTGCCAATAGGTATAAACCTCCGTTCAAAGTTTTTTGGTCACAAGAATATATCGTCCCTGGCCGCACACGCATTGAAATTTGTGTGAAGGACTGGTTTCCTTGCGGCCGTCGACGGCGGCGTTCGACGGTCGCTGACAAACGCTCTGTACTGCTCTTATGGGTTCATGTAGAAACGGTTTCCTTGGAGCCCGTCGGCCGACACATGCGACCGTCGTGCGCCGCCGTTGCAGTTGTCTACTTTGTGGCGTTTGTCGGTCGCGTTCGTTTCTGTCAGTGTCATCATGATTATGAGGAGTAAACCTCGATAATAAATCCCCAATGCTACGGCGTGAGTCATCGTGTCTACGGCATGAATGGCACTGGGGTCACAGTGCTTATAACGATACCTGTGGGATACATGGGCAACATCCTACTGAAAACCTGCCCTCACCCCTGTATGCGGGGCTCTGCGGGGGTGAACTTTTATTTTCCTAGCTACTCGTGGGATGAAATATGGAACAAAGTATTAAAAATTTTAAAATGGATCACGGTGCTATGTATCACGGTGCAAGTACGAGGAAGCGAACGAGGTCGGAAGTACGGATCGACGAATTCTACCGGGAGCACGGTAGGTTCCCGAAAGCCGGGGAGCTGAAATCACCAGAGGCGGAGAGAGAAAGGAACAAGATGCAACGAACAGAAAAGGTACTGGGAGAACTCGTAAATCAGGCAGCCGGAGCAATGCAGAACGCTATGACTGACATCATGAACAAGTCGGTGGAAAAGCTACAAGAGATAGTAGCAAACCAGCTATCATCTACCATGCATGATGAAGGGGAGGGAACTGGGAAAGAGGGAGAACGGGATCTGGAATTCAGTGAGGAAGAGGATAACGGAGGACAAGGAGGCGAACAACAAGAAGCAGAAGAGGACATAATTAGCTCGAGATGGGAGAGGATCAAGGAGTGCATGAACGCCGTGAGGCAGGCCACCACTAGATACGCGGGCGGTAAAATTCAGTTCAATAAAGATGAACAGGCGATCGTTGCTCAGAAATTGCAGGAAATGGCACTAGGGATTGGAGACATTATGTTGGAAGTTGGAAGGATGAAAGGTGATGGAGTTAAAATGAGAGTGATGGAAAGAAGAGTAGAGGAATGTGAGGACAAACTAAACGAGATGGATGGGATGAAAGTAGTGATCGAGGGGTTGGTTGAGGAAACTAGAAGAATGAATGTTACCATCGAAGACATGGGTAGGGCAATGATTACTAACAGGAAGAAAGCGGAGGTAATTAGAAGAGGGGGCGAGTCGACTGGGAGCCGAGTGAGGGAAGGAAGAAAGGAAATGGAGGCACCAGTGTCGACGGCTAACGAGGAGGGTTTCGATACGGAGATGGAAACTGATTCTGAACAGGGAGGACAGTTCCAGCAGACTAGGCGTAGAAAAAGGAGGGGAAGGGGCGACAATGGACCTAGAACCTACGCTGATATGACCAGCATACCCATGCGAGGAGAGAGGCCAAAACCAAGTGAAGGATGGACAACGCCAACGCGGATACAAGAAATCAAGGTAGAGGGTGTGACCGAGGAAGCGAAGAGGACGGCCGCTAGGATCATCAAGGAATGTCTGGAGAAGGAAGGATGTGCGGATGACGTGCTGGGCCAGACGAAAGTGAAGGGAGGTACGCTATATTTGGAAAGTAAGGGCGTGGAAGAAAGGGAGAGAGTGAAAAGGGCGATAGAAAATGATGACAGGGTGAGAGTTAAGGAAATTAAGGGAAGGAAACCGTCGCTACTTCTTACAGGGGTGGAAAAGGGATATAAGGATGAAGAGCTACCGAGGCTGATAAGGGAACAAAACTTGGATTTGAATAATGAGACGAATGATGAGGACTGGGAGGGGATGATTGTGAGAAGCAGGAGAGAATGTAGGACGAATAGTTGGAAGGAGAACATAGTGGTGGAAGTAGGAGCGAAACTGTTTAGGAAGATGATGACTGTGGGAGTTATATTTATTGATTTAACGAGAATATTTGTGGAAGAACATGCGAGTGTAGCAGTATGCTACAAATGCTGCCATTATGGACATACTGCTAAACACTGCACGGAGACGGCGGTATGTAATAAATGTGGAGGTAGACACGAAGGCAAGGAGTGCTTGGCTATCCGGCCACTTGACTGCATAAACTGCAAAAGGGCGGGGGTAAGTGAAAGAAGACATCCGGCGATAGACCCGAAATGCCCGGTATATATGAGGAGGGTAGAGCTTAGCAGAAGGCGGACAGAGTATTAAAGTCCTGCAATTCAACGCAGGACGGGGCAGGGAGGCCACACACCTCATAAGAGGTATGGCAGAGGAAAAAGGGGCGGATATAGTATGTTTACAGGAACCGTGGCAGAGAGAGGGGAACTGGGAAGGGTGGCATAAACATGACGGGGGTAAAGGTACCAAGGTCAGAACATGGATAAGGACAAAGATAGACAGCTCTGCCCTCATGGCAGTGAGGAGCATAAATGGGGTCGGAGTGATATTAAGGATGCAAGATGGGCAGGATGTCAAGATAATGAATGTGTATGAGGAACCTGGAAGGAGGAGGAATGATGAATGGAAAAAGGTGAGAAGGAATTTTGATAAATGGGCAGGCGGGAAGATCATCCTAGGGGACTTCAACGCCAAGCATGTCGCATGGGGAGGAATGGTGACGGATGAAAGAGGAGAGGATATACTGGACTGGATAGTGGAGAAGGGTTATCAGATTGAGAATGATGCGAACAGCCTGGCGACGTTCTCTAGTGGAAGAGGCGAGAGCTGGATTGACCTAACCATTTGCAGCAAGAGCTGGGTGAGAGACTGGGAGGTAAGCGAGGATGAGTCACTGAGCGATCATCGAGTGATACGTTTCCTAATAGCCGGAGAGCCGACAACGCGAAAAAGGACCTTTTTGAATGTGGGAAGGACAAATTGGGCCGTGGTGGAGGAGATAGTCTCGACATATGATATGGGGAAAATAGATAGCAGTGAGGAGGTAGAAGCAGAAGCGGGGAAACTCAAGTCCTTGATTGTTCGGGCGTGTCGCAAGGCAATACCCAGGAGTACAAAAGAGGAGCAAGAGGAGAGAGAATGGTGGAATGATGAGTTGGGTAGGATGAGAAGAAGAGTGAGGAAACTCAGGAGGGAGTACCAGGAAGAAAGAATAGAGGATGAAAGAATCAGAAAACAGGGGATATTTAGGAGAGAGAGGAATGAGTACAAGAGGGGGATTGCAAGGGCAAGAATCGAGTGGCTGAAAGAAAGGGTCGAGAGGTTGCAATCGGAGAAACCGTGGAACAGAGTGTTTGGGCTCCTGAGGAAAGAAAGGGCAGAGGAAATACCGGGCACGGCTAAGAGGGAGGATGGCACATACACCGAGGGAAAGCACGAAACCAGCAGATACCTGCTGGACAAGTACTTCCCGAACGATGACAGGGGAAAAGACACCATGGGTAGACGCTGCATTAGGGAGGACGGAGATGAAGGATGGGGACCGGAGCAGCCCAACTTCACGGTGAGGGAGGTACAAGAGGTAATGGAAGGATTAAAAGACAACAAAGCGACGGGAACAGACGGCATACCTAATGAGGTGATGAAACACGTGGCGAACCTAATAAGCGAAGATCTTACGGATATACTCAACGCATGCCTTAGGCTGAGGTATTTCCCTGCAGTATGGAAGGTGATGAAGGTTGTGTGGATTCCTAAGAAGGATAGTAGCCTAAGGCCGATCAGCTTGCTGACCGCGTTAGGGCGAACTTTCGACCGGCTTCTCAGCGGAAGAGTACAGGTGTGGTGTGAAAGAGGACAGAAGTTCTCGCCCTGCCAATTTGGCTTCAGGGCGGGATTGGACACATCGACTGCTGTTGAGAATATGGTGGAGAGAATAAAGAGAAGTAAGAACGAGGGTATGCATAGCATGGTGATGGCGCTGGATTTGTCAAACGCTTTCAACACGGCATGGGGACCTGCGATAGGATGGAATATGAGGAAGATGGGGCTACCGGAGAACATTGGCAAGTTGTGTATGGAATTTGTAGGCGAAAGAAGAGTCAAGAGTGGAGGCGTGGAAGCAATCGTGGACAGGGGGTGCCCGCAGGGATCCAGCCTGGGACCCACGCTATGGCTTATTGTCATGGAAGCGTGGTTCGAGAGGATGAGGGCAGTAAACGAAAAGGAATATGACAGGATAAATGAAGGGGTGCCAGTAGCGCACAGAGTAAGTAGTGGGACGAAGGTGTGGGCCCAGGCCTACGCCGACGACCAACTGATAGTGGTGGTTGGCCCGTCGGTAAAGAAAATAGAAAGGATGTGGAAGGAGGTGTGGAAAGAATGTCAAGAATGGGAGGATGAAATGTGGCTGAGGTATAACGAAAACAAGACCGAATGCATGTTTGTCCCGGCCAAGAAACTGGACAAGGAACCGGTGGTTAGGGTGAGAGAGCAACGGATTGAGTGCGGCGGTAACATCACATACTTGGGCATGATAGTAGACAAGGGCCTACTGTACATTGATCATCTTAAGGAGGTAAGAAGGAGAACGGCTATAGTTGCAGGAAGACTGATTTTCGAAAGAGTGGTTAAGCCGGCGATGATGTATGGCGTCCAAGTGTGGGGAGCAAGAGCGAAGGACTCTAGGGTGATCAGACAATTGGGGGCGATACAGAGACCGTTTACGCTATCGGCCAGCGGGGCATATAGAACGGCGCCGTCAGCCGCGTTATGCGTGCTGACTGGGATAGCGCCTCTATACATAGAGGCAGCAACGAGGTATGAAGAATGGAAGGCGCACGGAAAAGAAAAAGTAAGAGGACGGATAAACGGGTGCGACAGAATATACCCATGGATGATCGGAACAATTCTGGAGAACCGAGAAGGGCTAAAAGAGGTATTTGTGGACGCGGTTAAGAGAGAGGATGGACGAGTGGGTATAGGATGGGCGCATAAGGAGGGGAGCGAGTGGAGAATGGGTCGGGAAAGAATCAGTGAGCTGGGAAGCGTACAGGAAGCCGAAATGGTGGCTATAGGTACTGATGGGTGGAGAGATGGACATAAGAATAATAAGTGACTCGCCTGGAGCAGTGGAGACCATTAGGAATGCGAGGACGAAGAGCAAAAGGGCAGCTCGTATTAGGAGAATGCTTGAAAACAGAAGGGTAGCGGGATTGGTGACGGAAATTGAGTGGAGGAAAGGGCATGTTAGGGAGAATGAGGGTAACAGAAGAGCAGATGAAGAGAGTAGAAGAGGTGCGGAACTGCAAGAGATCACATGGCAAATAGACTTGGGACATAGCAGAATGGAGGAGAGGGAAAGGATTAGGAGAATGGTGATGGAAAAATGGCAGGGTGAATGGGACAGCGGCAGGACCGGCAGAAGCGTACATGGTATGTGCAACAGGGTAGGGATGGGGTGTATACCATTAGCAAGGAAGGCAGTGCAACTGGTCACAGGGCATGGGAACTTTCGGGGTTACCTGGCAAGGTTCGGAATTGCACAAGAGACCCCATGCCAGTGTGGAACTGGCGGGACTGACACGGCGGAGCACATCAGGAACGATTGCATGCGGAGAGAAAGGGTAGAATGGAGAAGGAGGATCGAGGAAGAGGAGGATAGACTTGGAGCGTTACAGCTAAGGGATACGAATGGTGTGAAGGATGAATGGGTAAGGATATTGAATGAATGGGCGGGGGCTGTGGTCGAGGATGAAGAAGTATGAGAACCAACATAGTGTCAATGCGACGGTAATAGTGGCCTGGCTTCGGGATAAACGAGCGACGAAAGTAAATCGGGAGAGCAGGCGCTCGGATAGAATAAGACTGCCGACCAGGGAGGGCGCTGTTTGAATGTGGAGGATGAGCGGAATAAATAAGGAAGGATCTTCCCCGCTGATTGCCCGCCCGGTATTCGGTGGGTCACGACCCAACGGTGGTGGGGGGGTGTGGCGGGGCGGAGGAGCGAGGGATATCGTGACGTGGACGTTGGAATGGGATGTAGGTGCAGCTTTATGGCCTAACGGCTTGGCAAGTGCAGCACACCTGGGGTGGTTTTAGTCAGTAAGAGTCTGACACTACTGATACGCGATGGACACCGAGCGATCAGAGTCCATGAGGATTTCCACCCCACTGAAAAAAAAAAAAAAAAAAAAAAAAAAAAAAAAAAAAAAAAAAAAAAAAAAAAAAAAAAAAAAAAAAAGTGTCATCATGAATCCAGCATATACTGAACAGGAAGATGAAGTTCTGATCGGGGACAGAGCAATATACGATAAGGGGGAAAAGGATTTTAAAAATATCGATATTAAAGACAATATCTGGATGGATATTGCCAAAATTGTTGGATAAACTGTATTCCCGAATAAAAAGTCACGAAATACTTGAAAAAATTTATTCAAAATATATATATATGCGAACACCGTTTTGTATTCAATTTATCAACTATGTAATCGTGTCACATAATGTTCTTGTCAAGCTACGGAATTCACCTGTTTAAAATACTTGGCAAAATTGAGATTGAAGAATTGCCGGAACATTTCTTCATTACTTGATGAATGTTTGCTAATAAGTTGATTGAAGTATCCCCCTTCAATTCTTTTCTTGAATAACACAGTTTTTTTTCTGTCTCTGCATAAGCAATAATAAAAAATCATTTTCCTCTTCCATGCATAAAAAAACTAGCTACTGTTTTTTTTTTCATCATGATGACAAAAATAAAACACTTCTTGTTTCAGTCGTGTGAGAGAGTAGTTGCCAAACGTCACATACAAACGCGTCAAGGAAACCAACTAGATCGAGCGTTCGTCGGTCGCCGTCGACGGTGACCGTCGAACGCCGCCGTCGACTGTCGCAAAGAAACCAGACCTAGGACATCTTCTCCCAATGGCAGTGTTGTGCGTTGTTAACAGAAATATAGAGGTTCAATAAAATAGAAATAATGGAAACCCAATATGGAATGGAAATCTGAAATTACGATGAAATAGTCTCATCAGGATTTTGAGAACAGCCGATGCTCTAATCGACATGTTTTTTCATAATTCTTCCATTTTACTCTTTTCCAATTCGGTTTTCCTTTCTCGGTAGTAACGACACTGGTAGCTTACCTATGAAAAGACATATTTTGAGTTCCAGCTTCAAAAGGTCTTTTACATATTTCACAATGCTATTGCTTAATAATAAAAACTAACGATAGTTTAACACAAATTAACTCAGAATTTGTCCTTTATTTACGAAAAAACCCTCCAGTAAGCCAAAGATGAAAAAACAGAGATGTTTTGTTGTTGTTCTGTCATATTTGACATTCGATATTCCAGACTACATCGACAACGAAGAATCTCCGTTTGGCGACGGAAATACTATCGTTTTTACATGCTCCAACAAGCTGCAATTAACGTTTCAATTGCCTTCTTATTATATATTTCATCCAAGACCGTATTTTTGGGTTTTCGTTGCCATGAATATACCCGACAGGAATCAAAACCAGCTGACGTGCTTATTGTATTCTGAAAAAATTGCGACATGGCAATAATGTCATGATTTGAGGGATAACATTAAGAAAACATGTTACCTTCAGTTCCTCCGATCAAATAACCTAGATGAGTAACTCGCCGTACACGCATTAAGATTTGTGTGTAAGGGACATCTTTCCCCAACGGCAGTGTCGTGCGTTGTTAATAGAAATATCAAGGTTCAATAAAATAGAAATAATAGAAACCCAATATGGAATGGAAACCTGAAATTATGATGAAATAATCTCCTCAAGATTTTGAGAACTGCCGATGCTCTAATTGACATGTTTTTTCATAATTCATTAATTTTTCTCTATTCCAATTTGGTGTCCCTTTCTCGATAGTTAGGACGCTGGTAGCTTTAAATGATTGTTCTGTCAAATATCAAATGCAGCGTTGTCGTACTGACAAGACTATATTGACAACGAAGAATCTCAGTTCGGCGATGGAAATACTATCGTTTTTACATGCTCCCAACACGCTGCAATGAACGTTTCAGTTGCCTTCTAATTGTAATATATTTCATACAAGGCAGTATTTTTGGGTTTTCGTTGCCATGAATCTACCCGACAGATATCAAAATCTAGCTGACGTGCTTATTGTTTCCTTAAAAAATTGCGACATGGTAATAATGGGATAACATTATGAAAAGATATTACCTTCAGTTCTATTTGAGTATCACTTATCTAGGTTGTGTTACTTGATCGGAGTTCAGTTCTGTTTGAATATTATACTCATCTAGGTTGTGTTACATGATCGGAGCGTGCTTGAAACTGCCTTCAGACCATTTTTGAAGAGCAGTTCCAAGCAGCTTGAATAGCCATACGAAAAAATTACCCTCAGCAATATGTAGCACAAAGGTTCGTCCTAGTTCGGCATTCCAAAACGACCTCTGATGAACCATTTGCAAAAAAAATATTTCCTCGATCCAGAGCCATTATTATTCTGATCACACCCCACAATCTTGTTAGTTGATTTATTTTTCAATTTTGTTTTGTTTTGCATCTTGTTTTTTATCTTATTTTATTCCTGAATCTAATATTCTAAATCGCAATTTGCAAAACTTATTACATAAATCTTCCATTGTGTCTGAGGCTTTAGACATTCGATAGTGTATTAAATCAATTAAATGATGAACTTGGTTTCACAAAACTTGCATAGAACTGACGGCTGAAGATGTTGAGAATATTTACTGCTATGAATGTTCCTTAAGTTTGTCTTTATCAGTTCTTCAAAGAATAAACTAATGTTTCTGTTGGAATTTCATTAAGTTTATCAGTTTTGTACAAAATGATGTTCATTTTTGTTTTTTCATTGCAATTTTATTTAGTTTCTATCATTTTCGATTAATACAAATGATTTATATTCAATAAATAAATAAAATTCTGCATGAATTACTGGCTTTATTACCCTAACATTCGAAATTGTTTGTATGAAATATGAAGGATAAATAAATCACAAAAGTTAGGTGGGCCTTATCATACTGTAAAGGATATTAGAAGTTTTACCAAGAATTAATAAATACTACTGAATCAATTTCTGAGATGAAATAAATTATTTTTCTTGTGATCGAAAACGAATTGGCTTTCGAAAATATATGCTGAATTTCTTTTTCTGAATACGAATGCCTGTAAAGCTTCCTGGATGGGTGATTAGCCACATGTTACACGATTGATTTCCATATTTTCTTCACTAATGACCCCCACTGAACGTGTTCGGTTATACGGAGAATCCTAGATACATATCAAAGAGAAAGATGAATTAGCGCGGCTTTGTGGTAAACCGGTAGAAATTAATTGAGAGCTCAGGGCAATTTAAACCAAAAAGCCCTCTTCCAGGAAATGTTTTCAATGGAGTAATGATTTCAAATTATTTACACAGATCTGCTTGAGACAATGTTTGGTAGTTGCATAATTTCCATTAGTTGCCTGACATAAAATTAGCTTAAGATATATTAATTGAAAGTTTGATTTTGTGGAGGAAATTGGTTTGTCATGTTTTTTTTATTTTAACCTTCTCAGTCTGAAAATGTAAATTCGAAATGAAAATTTGTAGAAGGGCAAATGAATATGTTCGCCTCTATATATTACTGCATTAACAAGACTGTCGTATTCGAATTTTGTCAGTAACTTATGGTAGGTATTCTGAATTTGCTATTATGGAAAAATCAAGTTCAAAATAACTAAACTCTGATATACTGGCTACATTCTCAGAAAGGTTCGAATAAAAATATTCATAAAAAATGTACTTTCTACAGATTCCGTCTACATTGCGACTGATCATAGATCGCCAGGTAATTGTTGATTGGGCATGAATTAATTGAATCTTTAATGGGACTTTAACCAACTTCATAATGAATATAAATTAGTATTTAATTTAAATAGACTGTGACTTCCAAAATTGAGTTGCAATTGGCAGCTTGTCACAGTCTGACAATTATTTAAACTAAATGACACGTTAAGTACATTATGAAATTGGACCTAAGTGTTTCAGTCCCTCGTTTATTCTTCAATCCGAATATTTAACAATTGGAGACGAGGTTTCTTGTTTCCGCATTGACCAGTTTAATAATTCGTAGGTGTGACAAACCGAACAAAAGTTAAGAATTATGTTGGAAGCTCTGGGAACCGGAATAGCACACTTATATTGGGACAATATTGGTGTTATATTATGGAAACATTGGCAAAATAGTCAAACGTAATAATAGCAAGCAAAAAAATGAGAACATTTCGGGTAATTGGTCCAATGTTACTTGGATAATATTGGCGAAATATTCTCGGAACAATATAAGCCTTAAAAAATTCCGCGATATTGATACACTTATATTATGAAATTGTCAAATGTTATATTGCGAGAAGAAGACGGAACATTTCGTGATATTGTACAATATTTCTTGAACATTTTGAAAGAAATATTGGTGGAATATTTTCAAAACAATATTCATTTGGATATATATTGGAAAAATATTCAAAATTAATTATTCATTACACTTCTCATTCAGGTGTCATGAGGCCTGCCTTACGACCATCATAGCCACTGAGTTAACTTCTTTGCAAATTAGTTTTAATACATTTCCTTGAGTTTTAGCTGACGTTCTATGTGTTGAACCTCCTGACGTTCTCATAATCATGCAAGAATAATATTTATTGAATAGTCGGCCAATATTTGTAGGTAATAAGACAATGACAAATAGCCGACTATTATTTTAGGGGATAAAACGATAAGGGCTTTGAAAATTACCGATGATTCTGAAAAAATAAACGACGAGTGTATTTGTTTCGGATGACAGAACAAAAATAGGCTTTCATTAGAAATAATTTTTCCTTAGATATTTTAAAAAACAAGTGTACCATATACATATGAATGAGAACAGTTAGTACTTAATTTTTATTCGTAAATTTGACCATGTTTCATTTATTGTGCAATCTATCTTACCATACCTATGTCTATTGAATATACCCGATAGACAAATCGCAATGCACAGTTAAGTTGATGTCGCGTTTTCGTTGATTATCTGTCAACATTTTTTACGACTGTGAAGTCAGAGAACCTCAACTATAGGTTCATCTTATAACGGTTTCACAAATACCTACATAAAAATCGTTGATTTATCTTATGATAAGTTCATAATCGAAACTAACGTTGGTTGGAATAATTTTGAAACATCGAACTTCTATTTGTCGAAGGAAGAACCTTCTGAAGGGCCATGCACACTTTATCACAGGTATGATTAACTTCATTTTCTTCCTCTGCTTTTAGAGTCATCTCACTTGTAAACTCATCTCAATCACGTTTATGGTATATTTTCTTACAGGTGTTTCCTTTCAGGCCTTCTATTAAGTTAAGTAGTATAACATTCTACTTACATTGTAGCGCTAATAATAATTGCTTGCGTTCAAACGCACTCTTAAGCTTATTCTCCAGTCCTAGTAGATGACTAACACCTGCTTAGTTTTGCACAAAACCTGCTCTTGGCTTTCACTCTCTGCCCTGAACTATCTAGTTGCTCAGTACCTACTGAGCAACTAGACCAGTACGAGCCAAGAATCCAAGAAATATAAAGTAATTTTCAACATGGATGTTTTGTTCTCGAATGAATCCAAGATAGTAGGTATTTATAGAGAAGAGAGCCTTGCTGAAAGTCACCAAATCTCTAGAGTCAAGATAACCTTCTTGTCATTATTTGATTACTATTGAGACCAATGGGTCAATAAAGGACGGTATCAACAACCTTTCATCATCTAGCCCTACAAGATAAATAATATAAAATAAGTATTTTTGAATTCAACTTGCCTCATTGAATATCAGAATAACACATAATGATAATGTGAACTGGTGGTATGCATAATGAAGGTAATCTTATTCTTTAATCAGTACCTCAATTATTGTAGTCTAATTTCGCTGGTAAAAATATTTCTTTATATTAGTGATAATCGAACCATCACCTTCGTTTTCATTTATGTTGTTATAGTTGTTCGTTACTGTTTAGCATCCTGCCAATTGCAAATTGTAGTGCTACTTTCTATTTTCTTCTTCTTTTAAATTCTCTTTCTCTATATTTCTTGGTCCTTGCTTCCTTTTATTCGCCGCATTTGACCAGCTCAATTCCGCTTCTTTTAAATTCATGGCCTGTTAATTTATATCTCTTCCTGATTGGCTGGCCCACGGTTGTAAGAATCAGCAGCCAAGGTCTTATTTTCACTGTTCTCCTTCTTCTTCTCCTATACATTATACCTATTGGTTATACCCACCAGAATTTTTTGTACTGTCAATCTTTTCTAGCCAAGGTATTGACAAACATGTCACGGTCCATTACCAACTAGAAAGAGCAATATTGTTTAAAAAATTTAAAAAATTCCTTCTATCTATTTGTCTTTCAACTATATTTAAAACTAAAACACTCTTGCGGAACTTAAAAACTTGCGAAACAGTTTTAATCAATCTTACAAAAACAATTTTTCGCCTTCTATTCATCCTCGTCCGACGGTCGGATTAAAGGGTGCAATATGGCGCCCAAACGATCCGAAAAACAACATTTTCTTCTCGACAATTAATCTTGAGGTGGTCACTGCCAGATATCAGACGTCCCGATTATTCTCTGTGACTTTTTCTCCGCGTTCTCTTTGAAAGCCGAGGATCAAGACTTGACATGACTTGACGTCTTTCAGTTATATGTGGAGTTCTTCTGGGAATTATCCCTATTCTTGGGGTTTTTGTGTGTTTGTATGGATAGTGCGAGTTTATTTGTTTTGCGGAAATATATTGTGGTGGAACTTCATTTGTTCATTCAGTAAACTGGGATCGGCATTGAAAATATTTTGCTCGGCATATGGAAAAGAAATGTATCGCTATCTGACTGCGACATGCAATTGTGTACAATGTTCCACCAATATTAATATTTCATTAATTCATTGAATTCATAAAGTGACTCACAACAAAAAGTCAAAATGCCCTTCTCTCCACACATTTCCATAAAGTGGAAAACATAAGGCAAATATACGACAAAAAACAATCACTTTCCTTTACGGACATTGAATTACATCTGACAGCTGAAGTATATAGTTCAGTGGTGCCATGATGACTGGCATACGTAGACGGGCATTTTCAGTTACCATTCCAGTCCGTGCTTAGAATCGCACGTTGAAAAGTAATACCTTCGTCATACCTGCTGCTGCCGGATAACGGGCAAAACAAATTTTGATCATAAATGGAACCAAATAGGTATATTTGTGCAATGTTCTTCAAGGAGGACACTATATTTTTGTACGTCGAATATTTCTAGAAAATAAGGGGAAAACACCAGCATTGAGAAGATGCTGGAAATTGGAAATGCCGTGGACTGACCTAGAACAGAGGCTGCAGAAGGTTCAAGAACGTAATGAAAAATCATTCAAGTTGCTACGTTAGTTATTTCAGTTGATTTGAAGGCGGGGTTTAAGGGGGTTAAGGAAACACTACACAAACCTTGGTCGAACTATTCAGAAAACTTCGAAAAAATGCCTAGAAACAAACTGTAACATTCTTAGTGAAGATTCCAAGGGCTTTAATTTTAAAACGTACCTACTACCTATATTTGCTCGGTCTCTATATAAAATCTAAAAATATTCAAAAAAACGTTGAACTTCTTTTCAAGGGGGACATTTTGTGGGCTGGTTTTCAATTGACTTATATCAACCCTCTAGCGGGGGCAGACATAACCCATAAAATCTCGAATGGAAAAGGGGGTTGAATGCTACCTCATTTTAAAGGCAATTCCACTCCCTTTTTAAAAATATCAAATACTTGACCGTTCTTGTTAGAACTTTTAGAGGAATCAAGTAACACCGTGGAGATATTTAATTATCAAGTGTTTTGCGATAAAACAAAAAGTTATTTGTCTTATTGAATTTTCCAAATATTGTCCACTATTTGCTCAACCATGATGAAGTCTGCTCCCAAACATTCTATAACATTCCGAAAAACTTTTGGCAGAAGTTTACGCAGCTGTTATGTCTCTTCAAATCTGTTTTATAAACAATCGATTTTTCCCCATAGAGAAAAATCTTTGGACGATAAGTCGGGTGATCGTGCATGGCTGCTAGGAAATCTGTCATTTAGCCACTGTTTAACTGGAAGAAAGTAGTCTGGCGGAGCTCCATTTTGTTGGAAGTGAATGAGATCTTTGTGCAAAATCAAGACTGATTAGTCTTGGTCTGGGTCTCAAAAAATAAATGTAGTCTTGGTCTTGGTATGGGTCTTGATGTTTCAAGACTAAGACGAGACTGGCTCAGTCTTGGTCTTGATAGTCTTGGTCTTCGTCTGGATAGTCTTGGTCTTGGATAAAAATTTGTCTAGAAATTTGAATTATTCAATTCAATTGTCTAACAGTTCATATGCATATAATAGGTATTTCGTATTTGTCAGTATTTAACAATAATTATCAATTTGTACGGGTAAAGTAAGCGAAATAAATTTATCATTTTACCATCATAATATAGTGTTTAAGAAATCTTAAATAAAGATTGAATAAGACCCACACAGCACACAAGTCGACGACTGATAGGCCAGAAAAAAGGTTCAAAACGGTTGGAATGTTAATTTGGTTTTATATTGACCATTTTACAATGGATCATTGTGTGATGAGCAGTGTTGCGGCAGGGGGGTGGAATCGGAATCCCGAGGAAATTGCAATACTTTTTAATCACTGCGACCTTACAACATACACCTATTTGTTTTGAAATGTATAACTGCAATACAGATTTTGAAAAATATATTTTCGATTTTGAATGAACAAAATTTAAAAACCTACCATATGAAAAATAAATAATTGAAATGAATTGCCGTAACATTCTCCATCAATTTTTTTTAATATTGCGTACATTTAAAATCACTATATTTCTTTCGAGTCTTGATCATGGCCTTGGTTTTGAAAGTCGAGTCTTGGTCTTGGGAAGATTTATTAAGTCTTGATCTTGGTCTTGTATCATGACCAAGAAAAGACCAAGACAAATCTCTTGGTCTCGCGAAGTCCAACTGTGTAAGACCTTTTCTAAAAAGGCGCGGATTTTCATCGCTCCAGTACCGAGAATTTTGTTTGTGAAAATGACCATTGAGAAGAAACGTTCACTCGTCAGTAAGGCCAATATTGTGCAAAATATTTTGGTTTCCATTCATAAAATCCTTCATTGTTTTACAAAATACAAGTCTGTCGATATCGTCGTCAAAAGCTGTGGAAGAATTTGCAGTTTATACGGGTGGAATTTTTGTAACTTTAATGCTTTCTCTACTGTTTCGTGAGACATTCCTACTTGGCGTACCACATTGCGAAGTGATGTGGAGGGTTCTGCAGTTAAGGTGCCTGAAACTTCTATTTGTGGTGCTTTATCCAAAACATATCGCTTATTCCATTTTTTGTTAGCAACGGAACCAGTTTCACTAAACTTCGCAATTAATTCCAGGACATATTTATGATATAAATTACTATGAGGATTTCATTTAACATTGTTGCCGTTCTTCTTGCGCATCTTTGACATTTCCCATAAATAATAATTATTTCGGTTCTTTGTTAAAGCGTGAAAACATATTTTTTTAAAACTACTTTTGCAATAAAGTTATTTATGCAAAAAGAATGATCTCAAGAATGATAAACAGCTAACAACTGTTTAAACTATTCAAATGACCACCAGGGCTGGCTTCAGAGTTTTGTGCGCCCTAAGGCAAACAAAATATGCAAAATATGCACCACAAAAAAAAAACTGACTACCTACCATACAAGTACTAGTTTAGGTAAACTACAGTCTTTCCCATAATAATTTTCAACTGAATATTATGCTTCTTTATCGTGTTGTTAAAAATTGACAGAAAAAATACTTCAAAGATTTACCGTTAGGCAATATGACTTCAGTTTCATTAATTTTTGATACCTACCATTTCACCAGATTTCTCGCGAACTGCTAAAAACAATGGTCAAGTATAGGTATGTAGTATTTTTGAAAAGGTAGTTGAGTGACCTTCAAAATGAGATATTACTCAACCCCTTCTCCATTTGAGATTTTAGGGGTTCTGTCTGCCCCTACTAGAAGGTTGATATAATTCATTTAAAAACCAGCCTGTAAAATGTCCCCCCATTTGAAAATAAGTTTAATATTCATTTGGCACATTTCATCAATAAGGTACATAGATACGATAAAAACATACATTATTCAAGAAATATAATATCACAAAAGGATTTTTCTGAGCAAGCATCAAGTCACTTTTATTCCACCTCAGACCAGCGCTGATAAATCCGCCGATGTGCTTTCATTGACATTTTTCCACACCGAAGTAGAATGTTTTCGCAGTACAATTTCGTGCCTTATCGCGACTTTCCGATGGGGATATACTTGGGAGATACAGTTGAAGTATTTCCGCTTTATTAGACATTTCTTCATTATTGTGACGGAAAATAAAAAGTGAGAATATTTTCGTGCCGATCGAAGATTCCTTTTTTGTATTTGTTGGATTCGTTTGATTATTATGGTATTATAATTCTTGAGACACTTCTTGAGAATGACATAAACATTAATGATAATAATAATGATTTTAGTAAATATTTATTTTCCATATATATGAAAACTAAAAGTTCGGGTTGAACCGCGTCTAGAATTTGTTGAAATTCGACGTTTTGGCTCCGATTTTGGAGCCATTTTCAAGAACTGAAAAGGAATGAAAATTAATAAATGGTTGAAACGTAATTCTACGCTGAGGTCTCAATCTGCCTACTCCTCAGGTATAATTACGTTAGGTTTTTGTGACTTGACGTCGGGGTCTCAATCTGCCTACTCCCCATGTCTCGTCACTGGTTCTCTCTAAGGTCTCAATCTGCCTACTCCTTCGAGAGAACTGAGGAATTGTGGGTTGAGGAACTGTATTTATAGTGGTCGTGGCTGTAATGGCCGTGTGCAATGTATTGGCGCGAGGTGAACTATGGGCGGGAACTGAGTTGGCGCTAGATGAGCTGTGTGCGGGAACTTGGTTGGCGCTAAGTGAGCTGTGTGCGGGAACTGGGTTGGTGGGAAATGAGTTGATGCATGCAATGAGAGGCTTCCAGGTATTGGGAAGTCTACGTCTGTCGTCGCGAGTGTTGAGGCAATTGGGGCGCTTCTCTATCTCAAGGGCTTCTCGGATGATCCTGGTTTGCAGAGTTTTCTCGGTGGAAATTGTTTTTGTGTTTTTGAAGTCTATTTTGTGACCTGTGTCTTCTCGATGTTTATAAAGTGCGGAAGTGGAAGATGCCTGACGCACAGCAAGTTCGTGTTCGTAGACTCTGGAAGTTACTCGTCTGTTAGTCTGGCCAATATAACTTCTCGGGCAGTCTGAACATGGTATTTCATATATACCTTGAGAGTCGTTTGGTATTGTGTCCTTGGGAGATCTGAGGAATTTGGATATTTGGTTGTTGGCCGTAAATATTGTTTTTATCTCGTGTTTTCTCAAGATGTTACTGATTTTGTCTGTCACACCTTTGATGTATGGTAGGAAAGCTTTGTGTGGCTGAATACTCTCTAGTGGATCATTTGTTTTTGGAGGACGGGTCAGTTGATGGCGGATAGACTTGTCGATTAGCGAATTGTTGTAACCATTTTGAAGTGAGGCTGATTTTAGTTTGTCCAGCTCTTGTGGTCTATTCTGGTTGTCGGTAAGCTGAATTGATCTGTATATCAGGGAGTTCAATACGGAGTTTGTTTGTGCTGGATGGTGATGAGAGTTTGCGTGTAGGTATCGGTTGGTGTGGGTCTGTTTCCTGTGTACTGTGTGTGTAAAAGAGTTATTGGATTTCGTGATGAGAACGTCCAGGAAAGCTAGGGAGTTGTTCATTTCGGTCTCCATTGTAAATTTCATGTTGGGATGGATATCGTTTAGGTGATCTAAGAACGTGTTTAAGATTTCGTAACCATGAGGCCATATGACGAAAATGTCGTCAACGTATCTGAACCAGCAAGTAGGCTTGTGGTCAAATGCTTCTATATACAGCACTGGTTTCGAAGTCTTCCATGAAAAGGTTTGCAAGGACTGGAGAAAGGGGGGAACCCATGGGAGCACCTTTCACTTGTTTGTAGTAAGTTCCTTGGAAGAGGAAGTACGTGTTGTTCATACAGTGACTGATGAGGTCCAGGGTGTCTTTTGGAATTCTGTGTTTCGTTTTAAGGATTTCTAGCGTGTCCGTTAGGGGAATATTTGTGAAGAGGGAGACAACATCGAAGCTCACTAGGATATCTGTGTTCTGGATTCTATAGGATTTGAGAAGGTCTAAGAAGTGGAATGAATTTTTCACGTAGGATGAAGCTTCTTCTGCTCGTGGCTGAAGAGTACTGGCTAGATACTTGGCGAGGTTCTGGGTTGGTGATCCAAAGGCACTGACGATAGGTCGGAGTGGGATATCAGGCTTGTGTATTTTTGGTAGTCCGTAGATACGAGGGGTGCGTGATGACTTCTCTCTAGGGATAGTGGCTTTCTTGGTTTCGGCTGGTAGTTTAGAATTATTGATCAGATTTTTGGTCTTCTTTTCGAGGTAGGTTGTCGGGTCTCGTTGGGTGATCTGATACTCGGATGAGTTTAATAGTGTACTCATTTTGTCTACATAATCTGAGGTATTCAGAACTACTGTGGCGTTGCCTTTGTCTGCTGGGAGAATGATTATGTCAGGATTGTTGTGGAGGTCTCTGAGGAAATGTTTTTCGGCAGGTGTTATGTTGGATGGAGGGAGTTTCGCTCTCCTAAGTGTGGTGGCAATATCTTGTCTAGTTTCTTCAGCTGTGTTTTCTGGTAGATGGGTTATAGCGCTTTCTATTTGTGTGATAATGTATATATATATATGTATATATATGTATATATGTATATATGTATATATATATATGTATATATATATATATATATATATATATATATATATATATATATATATATATATATATATATATATGAAAACTAAAAGTTCGGGTTGAACCGCGTCTAGAATTTGTTGAAATTTGACGTTTCGGCTCCGATTTTGGAGCCATTTTCAAGAACTGAAAAAGAAAGAAAATTAATAAATGGTTGAAACGTAATTCTACGCTGAGATCTCAATCTGCCCACTCCTCAGGTACAATTACGTTAGGTTTTTGTGACTTGACGTCGGGGTCTCAATCTGCCTACTCCCCATGTCTCGTCACTGGTTCTCTCTAAGGTCTCAATCTGCCTACTCCTTCGAGAGAACTGAAGTTCTCTCGAAGGAGTAGGCAGATTGAGACCTTAGAGAGAACCAGTGACGAGACATGGGGAGTAGGCAGATTGAGACCCCGACGTCAAGTCACAAAAACCTAACGTAATTGTACCTGAGGAGTGGGCAGATTGAGATCTCAGCGTAGAATTACGTTTCAACCATTTATTAATTTTCTTTCTTTTTCAGTTCTTGAAAATGGCTCCAAAATCGGAGCCGAAACGTCGAATTTCAACAAATTCTAGACGCGGTTCAACCCGAACTTTTAGTTTTCAAATATCTGACCGCGGAAACCTATCTGAACATATATATATATATATATATATATATATATATATATATATATATGTTCAGATATATATATATATATATATATATATATATATATGTTCAGATAGGTTTCCGCGGTCAGATATTTGAAAACTAAAAGTTCGGGTTGAACCGCGTCTAGAATTTGTTGAAATTCGACGTTTCGGCTCCGATTTTGGAGCCATTTTCAAGAACTGAAAAAGAAAGAAAATTAGTAAATGGTTGAAACGTAATTCTACGCTGAGGTCTCAATCTGCCTACTCCTCAGGTATAATTACGTTAGGTTTTTGTGACTTGACGTCGGGGTCTCAATCTGCCTACTCCCCATGTCTCGTCACTGGTTCTCTCTAAGGTCTCAATCTGCCTACTCCTTCGAGAGAACTGAGGAATTGTGGGTTGAGGAACTGTATTTATAGTGGACGTGGCTGTAATGGCCGTGTGCAATGTATTGGCGCGAGGTGAACTATGGGCAGGAACTGAGTTGGCGCTAGATGAGCTGTGTGCGGGAACTTGGTTGGCGCTAAGTGAGCTGTGTGCGGGAACTGGGTTGGTGGGAAATGAGTTGGTGCGTACAATGAGAGGCTTCCAGGTATTGGGAAGTCTACGTCCGTCGTCGCGAGTGTTGAGGCAATTGGGGCGCTTCTCTATCTCAAGGGCTTCTCGGATGATCCTGGTTTGCAAAGTTTTCTCGGTGGAAATTGTTTTTGTGTTTTTGAAGTCTATTTTGTGACCTGTGTCTTCTCGATGTTTATAAAGTGCGGAAGTGGAAGATGCCTGACGCACAGCAAGTTCGTGTTCGTAGACTCTGGAAGTTAGTCGTCTGTTAGTCTGGCCAATATAACTTCTCTGGCAGTCTGAACATGGTATTTCATATATACCTTGAGAATCGTTTGGTATTGTGTCCTTGGGAGATCTGAGGAATTTGGATATTTGGTTGTTGGCCGTGAATATTGTTTTTATCTCGTGTTTTCTCAAGATATTACTGATTTTGTCTGTCACACCTCTGATGTATGGTAGGAAAGCTTTGTGTGGCTGAATATATATAATGTATATATATATATATATATATATATATAATATTAACCGGAAAATACCCGAAGATCAGAAGGTGTCATGTATTCAGATACGTCATACCTCTGTCTGATCACTAACGTGCTAAATTTTCATGAGTAGCGACAAGATGACCTCCCGCTAGTTTGAGCTAATAATGATAAAATCGATGGTTTTAAAGGGGGATCTATCACCCACAACATGTCTCACTAACAAGGTGACAAAAAATTATTTCTAACCAGCTGATTTTTTTGTGCGGCTTGACAAGTGTTTTTGAAATCAAATATCAGGACATCGTCGCACAAATCGGACAGAAGTTTATTCAAAGAATGTTGAAAACTACCTATTTTTTAATTACTAACAACCTAGTTTTTATTTTAATTTTTTTCTTTTGGGAGTAAAGTTTGAATCCCTATTTTCCGAATGTCCTACGAGAAAGGCGGTATGGATTGTATAAGTCTTGTGAATTAAAAAATGCCTGAAATTGAAAGTATCTTACAGGATGAATTACGACCAACTAACAAAATTATAAAGTGTTCTCTCCCCACCAACTAGAGTGAAAAAATTAGTGAACTTTGGACCAGAAAATTAGCTTGTGTGTGTAGGTAAGCTTCCCCCTGGACATTCACAGTTAGACTCAATTTTCTTGTTCATCTTCCTTTATGAAACGTGATACTAAGCTGGTGATTTCAAAAGAAATTTTGCAAAATATAAGTTGAAGTAGACAAAGTCCATGTCGAATGAATTTTCCGTGTACGCAAGCACGTATCACTACTTTTCGATTGACCTATTAAGTAATGAAAATACATCGAAATTCGTAAACATCGTAATGTACTAGGAATGACAGACCACTTGAAAAGAGTTGTAAAGAGCGCGGAATCGTAAAAAATGTAAAATATGTATAATATAATAAATATAGTTGTTTTATTCAGTAGCGCGTCTAGAGAGGTTGACGAACAAAAAGTAAATAAATCATCACGATTCGCTCTGAAACTTTCAGGTATGTTTCCACATAATAGAATAGTACACCATTTTATTTTCGGTAATTGGTAATACAGCCTGTAAAAGAATACCATTTGAAGTAAATAATCGTGCACTTCATCGAAAGTATCTCCTTACAGGGAATACAATTATTCATAATACTTTTTTTATTTTGTTGTTATACCTATACTTACTTGATTGAAAACTCTTCATTTGGTCAATACTTTTGTCGAATTTTAGTTTCGTATTTCCTAGTATTTTTTTTGAGGGGGGTTATTGCCAACATTCATTAGTGCATGGAATAAAAAATGTATCAATTGGTAATAATGAAGTTTTTTCGTAATTATGTATTTTAGTGAAGAATTTGTGCTTTATAAGATAATAATATTTTACTATTATGAGCCATTGGGGAGAGAATAGGAAAAGTATTAAGTGCCGCTTAAATTAAAAAGTGCTTCTGGCTAGTAATCTCTGGTAGAAGTCCATTTCAGCTCAGATTTAAGCAGTATAGACGATTGAAGAAAAATTCACACAATCATCTACAAAACTTTTATTCGACAAGTGAGTGTCATTGGACTGTAAATTTAATGCAATTACTATGCCCAATGTCCAAGCATGGTGATGGTTTTGAAAATTAAAATAAATTATAAGAAATATGGCCCCGAAGGAATAAACCAGATGGGGACGGACTTCAGATTTCATAAATTATTCTTATGAGACTGTACTTAATATCGAGTATCCTTAAACAGAATGTTTCACATAAAAAATAACTGATTTTTCTGGTTTTAACTAGCCGGTGAGTAGGTGAATCATATTATCCAAAAATAAGTACAATACAAGAAGTTACAATAACTTTAGTAATGCAGATTCAGTTGGAGGAGATTATAAGAGGGTTGAAAAATCCTAGAAAAGTTACCTATATGAAGAAACTTGTGCAACTGCCAGAAACTTGTACGAGTAATTCCCTATGTCAGAGCAGTTTTCCGTTATCAAACTTCTGATTAGCTGTTGAATACGAAAATATTAAAAACGATATCCGAGTGGCTCATTTTCTGTAGGACTGAAAAAACCTTTCATCCAGTTTGTAGAACGATTTCGTGATATTTGTTTTCAAATCCATTTATCGAGCCACAAAAAAAATCAGCCGGTCATAGAATCTCTTTTGTCATCCCGTTTGTGAAACATGGTTTGGTTGCCGACCCCCTAAAATCATCGATTCAAATAATTTTAAGATTCCGATGAAAATATAACTCATTGCAAAAAAATTTGAACAATCACTCAAGGGACATGTTTTACGCCCGCGCAATTGTTTAGATTCCTCTAGCGAAATTTTCTCATTGGGAAAAAAGTTTCGTCAACAGCGAAGCTATTCATGAAAATTCAGCAGATATTGATAATTAAACAGAAAGAGCACTGTACTGTGGACTACAAATTTAAAAACATCCATTTTGAACTGTAACTCTTGTATATTTTGACAAATGATATTCGTGTAGCACACGCATTAATATTTTTCTGGAGCACTAGCATGTGTGCCACTGATTTTGTCGGAGAGCTATTTTGAAGTAGTAATTTATCTGACGAATCACCGTCTTTTCGACAATATATTTAATGAAATACTAATGAGCTTAAACGCTGATACTGCTTCAGTACTTATCTAGGTCGGAAGTAGAACTCCCTGTATTTATTATTTATATATAATTCCGGAAACGGCTGGTCTAATGGCCGGTTACATGAGGTTTATTAGCTGATATTAATCACCCCAACCACGTAATCATATCCTGAGTAATGTCCTTTCACGCCAGACATATGTTTTGTGGCGTTTTTCACGAAAGTCTCTGTTATTAAAGCTCTTATTACAAATCTCTCAATGCCAACACGTTTCGGAGATTTTGCAGAAGTAATGTGCGGCTGTGACAGGCAATTTCGGTGTGATTTTTCATTTTTTGAAAAGTGTATTTTCGAGTAGCATATTCACTGAAGGATGGTGTGAAGTATTTCACTGAAGAACATTGGGAACATATAGGTGTATCGTTGATTTAGAATAAGTCAACGAATATGGATATTGATCACGGAACTAGTTGGTATGCACTATACCGTATACGGGAATACTTCAGAAATCATTTTAATCGTATTTGAATCTCTCATCTTTTGTGATATGAGCACAAACTGCACAAATCGGAATATTGCTTGTTAATAGTACACACTTCCATCCTTTTGAATTGGTAAGATCGTGTATACATCGTCATGGGCAACCACGATTCCATACAGAATAATGAAGAAAACATCCTGTTACCTGTTGCGACATAAGGGTCAGTTCAACAGACTTTATTTAGTCATTAGGTATAAATGAAGAAAAATTCGATCAACGAACGGATTCAGAGAACGCTTTGTATTTGTATTTTTTTATTTCCAATAAAAACCCGCATCAGCCAATCGGTTAGAGTAGCTGTGCTGTTTGTCAACAATGAGTACTTTAGATGATTTAATTACATTAGAATCTTAGAGAACATAATTAGGTATATTTTGAAAAGAATATTTGTATCCTGTGTCTATGGCACAACTCTTGAAGATTTCACGTGAATCACTCGGAATTTTACTTCTGTCTTTCGATTTCAAAAAGTGAAAACTTCACTCAAATATGATTTATGGTTAATGGCATCTCACATATGAAAAATTTTGATTGAGGTTGCTTTGCCAGTAAATGATGGAAACGACTGATTGGTGAATATATAGGAATGCTGGCTTGATATATATCTTCGAGTTTTGAAGCTTTCGATTGCCATATTCGGTTTCATGATTTAATAATGCTAAAGTGGAGATATTATTTCTAATCTGTATATTTTGTATTTTATTGTGTATATTTGTACTTTCCTAACTTAGTTGGTTATAAAAACAATTCGTGCTTACAACACCATCGAAAACTCTGTCAGATTTATTAAACATGATCAAATACCACGAGTCTGCAGGACAGAAAAAACTGTTTTAATAATGTAACAGTAACACTGAATGTACTTCAGAAATGTGCCTTCAACTATGAGTACCAAAAAAATACAACCAGCAAGAACAATATCTTCAAAACATAAGCAATCTGTAGATTACAACAATATTTGTCAAAAATGATATGCAGGCCATCCTGAAACTTATTGTAATAATTGGGTAACAAATATAGGAGATTTCACATTTTTTTCTCAAACGTCGTTTGGGCGGATCAGAGCCCTATTACTAATTGTGATTTCTTCAATTCGGAATCTGAACATTCCCAGAGATTTAAGGGTAGTTTGGCCACGGTAAGATTTAGTTTCAATCTGTGGTTGGAATTTAGGATTCTCTTTACATTTTTCCCCTCTTCAATTATAATACAAATTGGTGATAACCACCCCACACGACACCTAAGCATTATTTGGAAACCAAGATAGGTGGATTGGGAGTAATGACCTTGTGAAATTACTGTACCTGATCTGTAAGGCACGTTGAAAAAACCCTGGACGTATCTTTCAAAGAACGGAAATATCAGGTTATTCTCTGCCGCCTACGTATAGGCCATGTCAAATTTTCGCATGATTGCCTTCTATCGTGAGGACCAAACAGTTGATACCATAGTAACTGTAAAACACGTACTCCAAATCTGACCCAAATTCCAAGAAGTAAGAACGAAATTTTTAATGTTGAGAACCTCATATCATTACTGTTAAATATTAATATGTTCCAAGTAATATGGTTCTACTGATCTAATGAAATATCACCCTAGTGGTTAATGCATTTATATATAAATAAAAAAAAAATAAAAAATGTCGAGGATCTTAGGGTCAACATAATTGAACTCTGTCGGCTCATAAAAAGACGAGATTTATTAAGAGCTGTTTGAGGTAAAAACAGATATTTTGGTTTTCTAGTATTACCATAAAAATTTCGAAAAATATGTGAAAAAACACTCCTGCGTAACCAGTACTGCTGAAATTGTTGCCTAAAAGTAGCGGATTTGATTTGAATGGAGTTAAACTCGACGTACTAGGCACCGAAAAAAAATATACAGAAACAAACGAATATTTTGAAGAACCTCGCACAAACATATATAGGAAGTGGATAGAATTTCAGACATGAGACTATTTTCTGTTCCCTGTTAAGAATCTGTAAGGTATAGTGAATGTTTATCTGCCGACCTCATTAACTTATCTTGGATATCGAGAAAGGCAGGAACATGGTATTGGTTAGTTTGTTTTGCTAACCATCGATGACTCAAAGAGATAATATGCCTCTGAAACGGTCATGGGTTTTAGATTTCCAATATAATTGGATTCAACTGAGTTTCTGTCACACATGTCACACCCTATATTTCATGAAGAAAGTGCATTAACATCTTGTTGGTTCGATGACTTAATGTTGACAGTGTAACGGCCGAAGAGTAATCATATTGAAAAAGAAAACATTATCAATTGAACATTGAAAAATATTTTTATTTTTTTCAATGATAATTTTTTTTTATATATCTAACAGAAAACAACTAGTTTCCCGGCTACGGCCACGCTGGACGTTGAAATACATCTGATTGATATTGTGAAAAGTCTATAACTGGAAAGAAATAATAATTTATTTCGTTTGTTGTGTCTGAAAGTGAAAATTTGCATTTTTATTCATAGATGACTGATTTTTTAATCATTCAGGTTTTATTCGACATTCATATTATTCAACTACCATGGATGTTTATTACTTACCCTCTTGTGAAGTTAAAAAAAAGATTAAGAAGAAACAGTTAATTAATCAAACAATTACAATAAAGAACTGAAAATAATTGTGGTTTCAGCAATGCGTAACTTGAATTTCCCAACGTAACAGTCTATTTCGGAACAGAAAAGGAGAACGACTTTAACTGAAATTCTTGATACAAGTCGAAACTTGGCACATCGTAAGTTATCCCGTGGTGTGAAAATGTCGGCAATTACAGAGATCATTGTGTTGAAATCGCGTTGTTAGATGTGATTAATATCTTTTGTAATATTGCCGGAATCCAAGGATGCCTTCATCCTTCTCAGCGATGCTTGCTTTGTATATCCTTGTGGCAGAAGTCGATTTATAAAACTGTTTCTGAATTATATCATCAAAGAACGTGATTTAGTGGTTGTATAATGAATGAAACTGTTGGCTGTATATAGGGAAGGATTTTTCCTTCTTTAATTAAAATCAGCCTTATGCAAAGGATCCTGCACGGTTCTTATGGAAAGTCAAATTGTCTGAAAACTTGATGTAATTGTAGTTTATGATTTCCTGATCAAATGTCTCCGTGGGCACAACAAAATCTAATGGACAATTTTCGGAATACAAGGTGTTAAACATGCGGAGGAAGGGTTGTTACTCACTCAAAACAATCAATAATGTGGCGATTATTTTGTAACAAAAAGTTGGGGATAGCAATAACATACAATCTTAATATTTTTGACACAAGTTGCAACCTAAGACTCCTTATGAAGGTGATTCTTTTTCTCATAGTCAATGTTGAAATCAGACTTGCAAATGATTAAAATATCATTTGATTTTAATATTGGGTGATCTGAGGTTTTGTATCAGATAGGGTTACTCAAGATTGTCTTTTTAGTTGTTTTACATTAATTTTTTCAGGAACAAATATTAAACAAAATAAGAAACTAAATAGGTATAATATGAACAATATTTTGTGGCTCTTGTCTATTTGTTGCATCTTGTACGGATCCTGTAATTCGTAATTGTGATGAAAAGTTCTAAGGATATTTACATATAGGGTGATTCTTCTTTTACGAGCTGATGCTGAGATTCGTATGTAATTGTTTGTATAAAATCAGATAGACTTTCAACATACGTAGATATTATAGAAAAAAAAAACCCATTGAATAATATTTTGTGGCTGTGATGTGTTCGCTTCATCTTGAACGAATTCGTTTGATTGAGAATGTTTTGTTGATGACGTGCATATACCACAAAATCAAATTACACTAGCAATATGTGCAAGGGTACCGATAGTTCGAGCACCTGATTTTCAGGTACAGTAATAACCATCTATAGCTTCTTTTTCATCAATTAATCCTCCATTACTTGTTGGTCGATATGAAATCCACAGAGCTGATATACTTAGCTGAATTTCTAAAATGAGAGAATACTTTATATCGTAAAAACCCTAGCCATGGTAGTCTGTACTCGAAGTTTTGAACTGAAATTCTTCGTCGTGATCCGTCTGTAGTACTTGATAAATTCCAGTTGTGAGAATTTTTATGAAATCAAGCTTCAGGATTGGTACAAGTACCTAATCGTTTCACGAATTTTCTCTTGGTGAATCACATAGATCTTTAATGCAGTAGTCTCCCATTTGATTTCTCATCATGCCGTTGACCAGGATCCGTACAAGATGTAAAAAACAGACATGAGCCACAAAATATTGATCTCATTATAGTTAGTTTTCTAGTTTTCTAGTAGTTGTTTTTTGTTGAATACTTGCCGACGACTTTACCTATTGTATAGGTTTTATTGCGGAAGATTGGATTACGTAATCCACCATATTTCATTATTAGTTTTATGGTCTTCCGTCAAGTGGTGTCGCCCCTCTTTCATGATGTTAGTTTTCTACTTTGTTTCATATATGTTTTTGAATAAAATTAATATAAATACATCTGAAAAGGACAATTCTGAGTGACCCTGTATAATAGTAACCTCAGATCACCCAATATCAAAATCAAATGACATTCACATAATTTGTAATTCTAACAGGTTTAGCTTTTGACTGGGTCTATTCAAACAATTACATAAAAATCTTAACATTGACTAGTAACAAAAAACAATATACGGACTCTTTATTGCAACTCGGCAACTCGTGTCGAAAACATTAAGATTGTAATCGCTATACCTAATTTTTTGTAACCACATTATTGATTTAATAGGTAACTTCTGCATGTTCAACACCCTGTATTTCAAAAACTGTCAATTAGATCTAGTTGAGCTCATGTTGACATTTGATCAGGACATCATAAGAATCGGGCAGGGTCGTTTGATTATGTAATGTTTTGCCATAATCAACGATACTTTTAAGTTTCGTTGTGTTGTGAGTATCGGACTGTGGATTATTTTCCGTTCGATGCCGACGAAACTCTTGAGTACTTATGGAAAATCATGCAAAAGGCTGGAATATTTTCAGTCCATTTTTATAAAACTTCATTAAACAAACACAAAATACATAAAACAAAAATTGATATTGCAAGATGTCTTCGAAAATATTATAAATTAAAATGTCTTATTGTATTGCCATGATGGCCATGTTTGATCTACCATTAGAGTAGATCTTTTGGGTATCTCACTTTCCGTAACTTCTGTAATTTTTGCCAAAATATTCTGATATCCGAATCGCCTCACCAAAAAATGTTCAATATGAAGTGATATACACTGCACGCCACAAGAGATGACAAATCCATGTAGGTAATTCTGATGCATATTATAGGAGATGCATATTATATAAATTCATAAAAATTTAAGATAATTTACCTTCACATCAACTGAAAACTCTTTATGACTTTCTGGTAGAGAGTCATATGCGCTACGGAATTCTGGCATGGGGTGAGGCATCGAAAAGTCACCTAAACCCGTTGTAAATAATACAGAAAAAATTCATAAAATTAATATTTTTCAAAAACTCCAGGTACTCATCGGTCTTGCTCTATTCTGAATCCAAAATCTTCGACGTAAGACAATTACACTTTTTTATCACATGCATAAAATATCACATCAAGCATCAAAACCATCTCCGAACCCACAACTACAATACTCGGAGAAAACTTCATTATATACCACTCTTGATGGTCAAAGCTACCACACAGAGAATGTTCCCCTACTTAGCACCTACGTTTAATAGCATCCCTGAAGAATTAAAATGTATATATACATTATAGCAATAAATTCAAACAACGATTGAAAGCGTTTATAAAAGAAAATCCTAGAAGTAAGTTAAGTTCCTTCTTTGAGGACTAAAAATGAAGAAAAAGTTACTCAATTAATAAAAATAAAAGAGGAAAATTGTTCGCATATCAATACATATCGTTAAAATGTTCTTAGTCGTTTCTCAAATAAATGTTCAACCACCCATCGAGTAAATAACTTATTTTCATATCTGCTGTTCTGAATTTACCACTAAACATTTCATGGTAAATTTCTAGTTGATTTCAAAACTGTATATATCTTTATTCCTGTTCTCTACCTGTTTTTAAATTTTTATATGATGACCTTGATTATTTTTATCAATGAGACCAAATATTTTATATTGATTCACAATACTTTCTCTTTGTGCTTCTTGATCATTGATTATTCATTATAAATTTTTGTTGTATTTTATATTCTAAAATGAATATTTTATTATATCTCTTCGTGTATGTGTGATTATTTTATCGATATATCACTATTGGTAATTATATATAATTGTATGCTTGATTTTATACATGTTTATTTTAGCTAACTTACTGTGTTTTTCAATTATTTTTATATTCGTGAAACAAGTGCAATGGCACTTATCACTGTCCTCTTCATTCAAGAATTCGTTCAGTATATTTATTGTATATATTTTATTTCATTTGCATGAATAAATTATAATTCACCTCTTAATCTCGCTTTCTCCATCTTATAGTAGGTATTGACGACTTCGATGCCTCAGTATGGTACATAGATGGATCCAAGATGGACGAAGGGGTTGGAGTGGGCGTTACAGGGTCAAATTTTAGGCTTTCAAAACCATTTGGTAGGACCCCAAACATCTTCCAAGCAGAAGTACACTTTATAGAGATATGTGCCCAAGATGAACGAAGGGGTTGGAGTGGGTATTACAGGGTGAAATTTCAGGCTCTCAATACCCATTGGTAGGGCCCCAACCATCTTCCAAGCAGAAATATGTGCTATAGAGATATGTGCCCAAGAATGTCTTGAAAGGGGCACCCAAAGGACAGACACCTATATAATATCAGATAGCCAAGCAGCACTGAAAGCTCTGAAGTCACACACTTGCGAGTCTAAGCTGACTTGGGACTATACACAAACCCTAAAAGAAAACTGGCAGCAAACAATTAGATAACCCTGATACCCTGATGTGGGTGCCAGGTCACATGGGCATCAAAGGCAATGAGGAAGCAGAAGGCTCTGCCAGAGAAGGGGCGAACACACCACTAATAAAGTGCCAGGACAAAGACACATGTGGAAAGGCTAGTGAGCCTCGTACCAAGAAAAGCTGAACAGCTTCTCGAGTTGGACAAAAAAGACTTGAAATTGGGTAATGGAACTGTCCTCAAAAACTTCTGTTCAGATGGTATCGAGAACCTCTGGATGTACAACAGGGCCATAACTATGTTGAGGTCTTGCTGGAGGCCCTCCCTCACATCGTGGCCAATCCTAACCACCTGAAAGGATGTAGAGTGTTTTCTCCGGAAGCCGAACTATGTCGCCAGGATGAGTCCGAGTCTCTCTTCAGGTTTAACAAATCCTACAAGGAGTAAGCCAAGGTGGTGTTGTAATAGATCTCGATCCTCACTTTGGACTTGGCCAGTTTTAAGATTGGGATAATCTCCGCCTATTTGATGCACTGCATTATAACAAAGACATTTGTATAACGCACCCACAAAAACTTAGTTGAAGACAACATTTTATGCCAGAGTAGGATTTTTTTTCTAGTGATTTTTATTTACTTTTGATAATTTTTAGATGGACACTTGTGAAGCGTAGAACAAGTCACACCTTTCACAGTTAGTAGTGATTCAAGCTGTAATACTGGAAACCAAATAGAACGACTAGAACATATGTAGTTTGTGAGAACAAAACGAAAATAGATAAGTTGTGAATTATTCTGATAGTGCATCACAGAATTTATTAATCTTGTAGCGATAACTTGTAGAACATTAATTTATCAATAAATATGTTTTATAGATCGAAATCTGCATCGGTATATTGATAATGATTCAATAATTGAGTTTAGATAACCATCTGCCGTACGGATATGTATGCTGCGTTCCGGCTCACTGAAAGTACATCACAAACAGGCTGCATTCTAAATTGCTCTGAGGCGATACCAAAAAATAACAAAATACTGTAGCGAAAACGTGCTAGACGGTGTATGAGAAATATATGATCCGCTGTGTTTTGGTAGTTTCCAATAGTATTTGTTTGAAAATAGGTCACTATTTATGAAACATCAATCAATAGTTCAGAGAAAATTATGTACATATTGAAATAATCGATACAACGTCTACTGACGTCTTGGTAATACCGCTTTTGAGCACAAATCGTTCCTAATCATTATGCGGCAATATGGATATCTAGTTATTGCTTTTATTTTCGCACATTTCCATCTTCAACATTCGTGGGTATATTCTTCTGCATTATATCTCTCGACGCAAGCTCTATATTTTGTGGTTAATAGACTTCATCAACTAACTCACCCGCATCCTGAAACAAATGCATTGTTTATAGCAAATTTAGATGATTTTTACGTTAAGAGAGATGTAGATTAATGTACAATATTCTGATATTCGGAATGTTCTTCTATTCGGGCCGTAATTAAGTAAATTTTTGTAAACATCTCAGTTCAAATACTCTCTGAACCCCTTTCAACTGATTCCACCCAGTGGGATTATCGGGAGTGACACATACCCGAAGTATAAAAATGGGAATTCTCAAGGAGAAATTCGATTATAAAACGGACGTTTCAGCTTGAGCATTGAAGCATTTTCTCGAAAAGGGGTAGGATCTAGCCATACTCGTCCGGATAAGCGGGAATTAGATTTCCAAAATAATGTGATAAACTGGAAAACGTAAACAATGTCATCAAGCTCAGGACCGAGAACTAAACCGCTTATATTCCACGTTGGAACAACAAAAAACTAAAATGTTTGCTGAGTATAGTCGGAAAAATAGAGACAATAACGAGATTTCATTTGAAACAACTTTCAGAAGGATATGAATGAAAGGGAATATTCCTTGTCGCCATGATGATATTTAGTCTGCACTTGGAAATACCACTAGCTTCAATGAAAAAAGAGATTACACTTTCCTCTGGGTACACATTATTTTGACATTTTATGTTGAGATGTTTGAACTGTTTTGGCTGCTCATTGAACTAACACTATTATACTACCAATGCTGTTCAAGTGAAAATCAAGGTTTCTCTTGAAAGAGTTATTGCGTACGCACAGTTGTAAATTTAGCCACGCCCACACTCCCATGGGCGTAACATTATCGAGGGCAGTTACAGGAGAATAAAATGCATTAGAAATATTTATTTGAAATAGGAAATCCAAGATTCAATTTTCAAATTGTTCATTACAAGTTACAATTTATTTTTACTTATTTTAAAGTTAGGTCTATATTATTCCATTGAAATTTTAATGCAGGTAAATAACCATTCAGTATTAATTTTTCAATTCGAAGTATAATTCAAGTATGGAAAACTAACAAATAAGTTCATAAAATCATATGAGGCAATTCCCGACACGATAAAATTTTATTATTCTTATATATAGTATTGTAACACTGAAGAAATAATAAATTATTATAATAATAATAGTGATAATTTTTATCACCAACTGGAGTCAATTTCATTATGTAAAATGATTGAAAAGTTTACATGGTTTAAATGAATTATGAATAATCCAATTTTCGGAAATTTCCTACAATAGTTTTTTCAGCAAATATCAAATAGAAAAGAATCCTATACAGCCCAATACCATCTCTGCCCATCGCCTGGCGAAGTTTTTCTACAAGAACATAAGGTACTGATGGGGAATAAGGCCCGGCGGTTAATAAGGCCCAGCGTCTTTTTCCTTAAAGTCTGGCAACTTTTTTCAAATCTGGCACCATGGTTAGTTGCATCATCCAAGGGTTGAAACTATACGAAAACATCGTTGAGTTCAGTCTTCCATTATCAACACTAGGTGCATGTGTACTTTCAGGCTGCGCAGATTGTAAGTTTGGGCAAGAAGGTAAGACGTATTGTTACGAACCTGGTAGTAGATAGAAAAATCATGAATCCTTCTGTTTGCCTTCTAGAAACCCATTAGAATGTACCAGAATCATTAAAGTTTATTCGAGAACTTAGTATGGAATGTTGAAAGTTCTATAGCTTCTAGAATAATGTTATCCTATAAATACGATCAGATTTGCCAAGTTTGGAAAGTTTTTGAGTTTTGTTTACTTTTTAACATTTGACTGTTGTAACGTTACCAAGTGAAGTTTGAAGTATTTATTTGAACTGCAAAGTGTCAAACAGTGTTGTCAGTTGTATTATTTGTTCTGTGACAATAAAGGCGAGTTTATAAGTAAGTGTACCACTTATTGAACCTGAAAAACGGAACATTTGGTGGCAGCGGTGGGATAAGTGGTACTGAAGAAAGAAGAGTGGAGCAGATTTACAGTATTTGATGGTGAATACTCGAGCACAGAATTACGACGAGATGGCGACGTTAGACATAATCCAGTTTTTGAAGGAACAAGAAGCGAAAAGAAAACAAGAGCAAGAGGAACAAGAAGCTAAAAGAAAACAAGAGCAAGAGGGACAAGAACTCAAAAGGAAACAGGAACAAGAAGAGTTTTTCCAATAATTTGAAATGCGCAGAAAACAAGAACAAGATGAACAAGAAGCTAGAAGAAGACAAGAACAAGAGGAGCAAGAGGCGCGGTTAGTCCAACGGTTACAACAGCAGCATGTCGATCTCCTGCAACAGTTTAGTCACAGCCAACAGTGCTTCCAGAATGAAATCACCGAAATAGTCCAGGAAGTTAAAGGGGAGGTCCGGGAGGTCAGAGATGAAGTCCAGGAAGTCAGAGGAAGAGTCCAGGAGGTCGAAATTGAACTGTCCTAAATGAATGAACGGGTGGCACAAGAATTCAACGAAGAAGTGGATAGGATTAAGGAGAGGATAGAAACAATACACCTTCCACACAAGCGGGCACCCTCTGAGGAAATTTCTCCCACCAGTGAAAGGCAATTTTCACTGACATATCCAGAGCCTGCTCATGCAAAAATTTTGAAGCCTCCAACATTTGATGGGCAATCTTCGTGGTCTATGTATCGACGTCAATTTGAGGCGGCAGCAAACGAAAACGGCTGGTCCGAGGATGAAAAGGCCACTTCACTAGTCCTGCGTCTGCGAGGCCAAGCGTTAGAGATATTGCAGAATATCCCCGAGAATAAGCAGGAGTATTCTAGAATCGTGGAAGCTTTAGAGATAAGATATGGGCAGCAGTATCTTAAACAAGTGTTCCAGAGTCAGCTAAAGAGTCGATCCCAAAAACCAAACGAATCACTGCAGGAATATGGAGCAGATGTGGAGCGACTCATTAATTTGGCCTATCCACAAGCACCGAAAGAGTTCATAGAACAAATTGGAGTGCAAACCTTCATCGACGGCCTAAGAGATCGTGACATGCAGCAAGCCCTTCGACTAGGACGTCTTCAGACCATAACCGGGGTACTAATAGCATCATTGGAGTTCAAAGCGGCTAAAAATGCATCAAGAAATACGAGATCCAAGTTACGAGAAGTCAAATTCATCGAAGATTCTTCTACGAATAAGTTATTGGACTCCATATCGGCATTGGGTAAACAAATGACTTCTGAAGAAAATAAAAGGAGGCGCTGCTATAGCTGCGGAAAAACTGGTCATCTACAAAGAAGCTGCTGGGAAAGATCAAGGTCCAGAAGTCCAATGAGGGTAAGGACGACATCTACAAGCAATGAAGCGAGATCGAGATTCCCAATCCCAAGAAAGGAACAACGTGGTCGTTTTATCAGAGGAGGCTACAGGAGGTCACCCACGCCGGAAGGGAGACCTCGAACGCCTAAAAGAAGACTCTCTTCCAACCAGGAAAACGAGAATTAGTCGGCACTAGGGGGTGTGTGTCGACTTTCAGTGTTCAAAGCCCCAAGATTCCTATCTCGACGTTGAAGAGAAATGGACAAAGTCTACTAGTCCAAGGCCAATTAGAAGATCGAAGATGCACCTTCACTATAGATACAGGAGCTTCCAGAACAGTTGTTCGTCCAGACCTCATACAAAAATCTGTAAAGCCGATAAAGAGGAATATGGTTTTGGAAACAGCTACGGGACAAACCTCACCAATCATAGGAGAGACGCTTGTACGCATCCAGATAGGCCCCATTACCATGGAACATTTTATGTTGGTTGCAGACACAAAGGATGAATGTGTTTTGGGTCTAGATATCATGGAGAAGAACGACTTCATCCTTAATGTCAGAAAGAAAATATTGCGGATCGGCAATGAAGAAATCTTCCTGAGCAGATACGAAGAAAAACTCCAACCAATGAAGATTTATGTTGAGGAAGACATCAATATTCCGAAAAACTCCGAAACCATTGTTATGGCCAGACTGGAAGGTGAACCTGGGGATTTGAGCACTGGAATAATTGAAAACGATGAATACCGTAACGATGGACTTCTATTGCCCGATGTCTTGTGAACACGGAACAACAAATTCCTGTCAGGGTTGCTACTACAGATATCAAAGTTTTCCTGAGGAAAAAGGACCAATTGGGCATCTGCAAACCCGTCACTCGAGATATCAATTGTGAAAACCAAACTCGAACACTTCGAAGAAAAACTACCAACATCGATCAGAGAACAATCGACAAAATGATGGAATCCACGGAACACCTATCTCTGGAAGAAAAACAGAAGGTCAAAGAGTTTCTCGATAGTCATGGAGACATCTTCTCGACAGAAACTTCAACGGGACGTACCAATCTAGTCCAACACCGAATCAACACCTGCGACGCCCAACCAATCCGACAAGCTCCAAGGAGACTACCATTTGCCAAACAGAGAGAGGTAGTCAACATGATCAACAACATGCTGAAGGATGACGTAATTGAAGAATCCACAAGCCCGTGGTCCTCACCGGTAATCTTTGTAACTAAAAAGGATGGATCAACCCGATTTTGCGTGGACTATCGACGATTGAATGACGTCAACATGAAGGACAGCTATCCATTGCCAAGAATCAATGACACGCTCAACACACATCTGGTTCAAAATGGTTTTCAGCGTTGGATTTGAAAAGCGGTTACTGGCAAGTGGAAGTCCATCCCGATGACAGAGACAAGACAGCATTCTCTGCCGGACACGGGCTGGGCTGTACCAATTCAAAGTTCTTCCGTTTGGATTATGTAACGCTCCTGCCACTTTTGAACGACTTATGGAACTAGTACTAAGGGGTTTGACATGGAAAACCTGCCTTGTCTACTTGGATGACGTAATGGTAATGGGAAAGACGTTTGACGAACAATTGAAAAATTTGGAAGAAGTATTTTTGAAATTAGAAAACGCCAACCTACAGCTCAATCCAAAAAATGCTGTTTATTTTAAAAGGAAGTTAATTTCTTAGGCCATGTCATCTCGGCCGAAGGAATCAAGACCGATCCTGCGAAAATCGAGGCTGTTAGGAGTTGGACACGTCCCAGAGACAAACACGAAGTAAGAAGTTTCTTGGGACTATGCACTTACTATCGAAAATTCGTACAGGATTTTGGAAAAATCGCCAAGCCACTCCATCGCTTGACTGAGAACAACGTTCAGTTTGATTGGAGTTCTGATTGTCAGCAGTCATTCACTGAACTGAAGAAGAAATTAACAACTGCACCTATTTTAGCTTATCCACAAGAGAAAGGCACTTTCATTTTGGGCTGTGATGCGTCTCAGCATGGTATTGGATCCGTTTTATCTCAGGAACAGGATGGCGAAGAGAAAGTTATAGTCTACTATAGTAAAATTCTGGGCAAAGACGAAAAGAACTACTGTGTTACGAGAAAGGAACTTTTACCCATAGTCAAAGCCATTGAACATTTCCACACCTACCTCTATGGCAAGGACTGATCACAGCGCTCTGCAGTGGATAATGAACTTCAAGAAGCCTGAGGGTCAGGTTGCCAGATGGATAGAAAGACTCCAACAATATGACTTCAACATAATTCATCGTAGGGGCAGGAAACTCAGCAATGCAGACACCTTATCAAGACGTCCATGCTTGGAGCAGGAATTGTCAGAAACTTGAAAACATAGAGGCCAACTTCTACAATGAAGAGCAGTACAAGGAAATTTTGCAAGCCACTACCGTGAGAGTCGAGTCCGAAGGATCTGATTTATGTACAACAGAAGAAATGAGGAAAAGTCAGAAGATAGATAACAATCTGAAGTTAGTCCTAAGCTGGCTAAAAAATGGAGTAAGACCCGAGTGGTAGGAAGTATCCAAGTTTGGTGCAGTTGCCAAAGGATACTGGGCTCAGTGGGATTCCCTATGTCTTTGTGATGGCCTATTGCATCGCAGATGGGAGAGCCCAGATGGATTAACCGTGGTGTACCAACTGGTGCTGCCAAAGGTTGATGTCAAAGATGTGCTTGAACAACTTCATAGTAGTCGTGCAGGTGGACACTTCGGAATCAAGAGGACCCTAGCTAGAGTTCGAGATCGATTCTATTGGGTGAATTGCCGTCGAGATGTTGAAGAATGGTGTAAGAGATGTGATCTATGTTCTTCAAAGAAGGGACCGACAGCCAGAAGTCGAGGAAAAATGGCCCAGTATCTTTCTGGTGAACCATTCGAAAGAGTAGCAGTTGACATTCTGGGGCCGTTTCCTGTTACTGAACATGGAAATAAATACTTGATGGTAGCCATGGACTATTTCTCCAAATGGCCCGAAGTTGTGCCCATTCCAAACCAGGAGGCAAAGACAGTTGCAAAGGCCTTCCTAGAAAATGTGATTGCCAGACAAGGAGTTCCGCTAGAATTACATTCAGATCAAGGAAGAAACTTCGAATCCGAGTTATGGCAGGAAATGATGAACATTTTAGGCGTGAAGAAAACTCGCACAACAACCTTACATCCACAATCAGATGGAATGGTTGAACGACACAATAAAATCATCAGCCAGTATCTGTCGATGTTCATCTCCAAGAATCAAAAGGATTGGGATGAGTTGGTGCCACTATTTCTCCTATCCTATCGAAGTACCCAGCATGAGTCCACCGGATATACCCCTTCAATGTTAATGACTGGGAGAGAAATGAAACTGCCAATCGATCTGCTATTTGGAATGCCACCCGTCAGGAATGTAGATGAGGACAAAGTTCTTCCAGAATTTGTCAAAGCATTGCGAGAAAGACTGGATCGAGTGCTTGAATTCTGCGGACATCGTCTTCAAATCACCAGTGACAAGATGAAGAAGAGATTTGACAGGAATACTCCAGGGACTATGTTTGAGCCAGGTGATGCTGTTTGGCTGTACCAACCTCAAAGAAAGAAAGGTCCCAAGCTACAGAGGAACTGGACAGGCCCTTATGTCGTCGTAAAGAAAATCAACGATTTGGTGTACCGCATCCAGCTTACCCCAAGGAGCAAACCCAAAGTTGTTCACGTGGAGAGGTTAGCAGAATACCGAGGCCACGACCCTCCAAATTGGTTCCAGCGAGACAATCAAGATGGAGATGATGTTATCCGGGACGGAATAACCTAGAAGAGGAGGCAGTGATACGAACCTGGTAGTAGATAGAAAAATCATGAATCCTTCTGGTTGCCTTCTAGAAACCCATTAGAATGTACTAGAATCATTAAAGTTTATTCGAGAACTTAGTATGGAATGTTCTGTTGAAAGTTCTATAGCTTCTAGAATAATGTTATCCTATAAATACGATCAGATTTGCCATGTTTGGAAAGATTTTGAGTTTTGTTTACTTTTTAACATTTGACTGTTGTAACGTTACCAAGTGAAGATTGAAGTATTTATTTGAACTGCAAAGTGTCAAACAGTGTTGTCAGTTGTATTATTTGTTCTGTGACAATATAGGCGAGTTTATAAGTAAGTGTACCACTTATTGAATCTGAAAAACGCAACAGTATTTTTAAATTCAAACCATTTTACTTAAAAAAAATTAATAGTACTACATCATTTATTATAACATTGGTACTGTCTTTCACACTGAGAGAAAAATTAAAAGCATTTTTTAATATCCTGGAAACTGCATGATTGAGAAAAAGTGCTCTCCCGATAATAAGGCCCACCCAACGATCGCGTAATAAGGCCCGCGGGCCTTATTATCGGACGTGGGCCTTATTATCGGACGTGGGCCATATTAGCGGACGTAATGGTTGTATTTTTTAAAACAAATCAATTGATTTCATATAGGTTATAAAATGTGAAAGACTTCCAAGAATATTTGTGCCAAATGGTCTGAAGAGCAGTTGCAAGCAGGTTTAACAGCCATACAAAACAATGAATCTCAGCGAAATGTTGCACAAAGGTTTGGCATTCCAAGACGAACTCTAAGGAACCATTTGCAATCAGGAAAAACTACAAAACGTTTGGGCCGAACCGGAGTGCTGACCCAAGATCAAGAAACAGAATTTGCATCAAGAATTATTCGCTATTGCAATGTCGGTATGCCACTCACCCCTTCAATAGTACGCCATCAAGTATTCAGATTTTGTGAACTCAACAATATTAAACATAGTTTTGATCAGTGGAAACAAATGGCGGGTAAGGATTGGCTTTACCGATTCCTTAAACGGAATCCAAATATTTCAAAACGAAAAGCTCAGGCAATGAATCCTGCAAGAGCCCAAAAATTAAATAAAACAATTGTTGGTGATTATTTTGAGAAGGTGGAACGAATCATTATCGAACTGAACATAAAGTCAAACCCACAAAACTTGTTTAATATGGATGAAAAAGGATGCCGGTTGACTATACATCATCAGCAGAGTGTCCTTGCTCAAAAAGGCACAAAGCGTGTGCACCTAGTCGCCCCAGAACACGCAGAAAACGTTACTATCGTTGGATGCTATAATGCTATAGGGAACTCGATTCCTCCAATGATCGTCTTCAAAGGCAAACGCTTAAAGCCGGAATTCTCAGACAACTTACCACCTGGAAGTATTGTTAGAATGGCACCAAAAGGAAGTATGACAACAGAGTTGTTCATCGAGTTTGTGCGACATCTTGCGCGGTACAAAGGTCCAGTCGCCATTTTACTCGTATTTGATGGAGCAACATGTCATCTCGACTATGATATTGTCGATGCCGCAGAAGAACACAATATAAAATTGTTTTGCTTGCCTTCGAACACAACACATGAATTGCAGCCATTGGATAAGTCGGTGTATCGATCGTTCGAATCGCACTGGGACCAAGAGCTTCTTCGGTTTTGGGATCAGCATCCTGATAGAGTACTGACTAAAATAAGATTCAATGAAGGTTTCTCTAAAGTTTGGCCTAAATGCATGACACCAGCGAATATCATCAGCGGTTTTAGAGCGATAGGGCTGTATCCTTTCAATTCGGAGGAAATTCCAGAACATGCTTTCGCGCCTTCTATCCCAACTGAAAGACCTGCTCCAGTAGAAACAGATGAAGATATGGTTACGCTGGGATCTATAGACTTGAAAATTCATTGGATGCTAGTGATGACGGATTTTCAGATGAAGATTTAATTCAACTGCAGCAGCTTGCTTGCCAGCAAACCACAACCGAAAACGAAACTGTAGAACGGGAAGAAACAATACAGATTCAAACAAAGTCGCCACTGAGACCCGATGCCCAAACTGAACAACAGTCAGAAGAAGGAGAACTCAATATGTCTTTTACAGAGTTACTACCAACACCAAACATGAAACTCAAACCGAAATCTAATCGCCGAAAAGCTTTAAATTATAAAGCTCAAGCTGTTACCAAGGATCTCTTTGATACACAGCCATCGACCTCAGGGTTGGCTACAACAAAACAAACATGGAAAAAGCGTAGTCCCAAAATATCTGAAAGCTGGTTCTGCAGTGTGTGTGAGACTGAAGCACAGTTAGGTATGAAAATGTGTGTAAAATGTGGAACTTGGTTCCACGAAACTTGTATAGGACTGACGGCTGAAAATAATGAAGATTTTACTGCGATGAATGTTCTTGAAGTTTTTGTTAATCAGTTAAAAAAAAAATTTATTAGAATGTTTTTAAGTTAATAGTTTTGAAATAAATAATGTTTGTCTTTTTGTTAGAATTTTATTAAGATATCGTTTTCGATTTAAAAGTGATATTTGTATGTAACTGTATAAACAAAAAATAAACAAAATTCTACATAACTTACTATGGGCCTTATTACCCAAACATGCGGGTAATAACGCCCGATAGCAAGTTTTCATTATTTGCATCATTTTGGTTACCAAGGTTTTAAAGAAGACGAATATTAATGTTGACATAACGTCAAACATGACAATAAGTTAAGTGGGCCTTATTACCCATCAGTACCTTACTATGCAATGTTTCCTGTAAAAACCAGTAACTGTTGATCGAAACAAGTGGCTTCATATCAGTTTCATGGTTCTGCTGATCACCGGTGCAGACCCGGTCAGGATGCTCATGCTCAAATCCATCATCCTACAGATTTCTATCTACTTTTGTCAAATGGCCCTATTATAACTCCAGTAAGCAAGTAGGTACAGGACCATTTATTAAAACCACAGCCAAGCCAAGAATATTGTGTCATGTAAAATTGAATATTTTAAATGTAGTATAGGGCATACTTAGGAGCATTACAAGGTATTTTTCCGAAAAGTATATTGTTTTTATTCCATTTAAGATGATCAAAAAAATGCTATGCCTAAATATTTTATTTCAGAAGCTGAGTGTATTTCACTATAATCGTAATTATTTTGATTTCTGAAAGTCTATTTTAATAGCACGTGTTGAACATACACTTTGTTTCATTACAGTTGATCAGTTGATGTCAAATTACGAGAGTTGAACAAATTTGATATGTTGACGTCTTTGTGAAATATTACTGTATCATCAGTGAAACTTGTTATTTCATCAATTGTATCGTGAAGTAGGAATTCGATAAGATGTAGTATGAATAAAATTGGTCACAGCATTGTACTTTGAGGAACTCCACACAAAACAACTTTTTATCTGAGGCTTTTCATTTGGCGAATTTATACAATTTGTTTCTCCTTGTCGGTCGGTGGCTCAGTGGCTAAGGTCTCTAGCGTAGAACTTCTAGCTCGCATCAGACAGACGTTCGAGGCTCGGGAACGGAATCTTTTTTCTTAAGTACACGGGTCTCTTTAGGTGGCCACATGCCTTGTTGAGAATCAAGTGTGATGTGAGTTGCCTAGATGCCAATCCCGACGTCTGGTGCTAGCTTGAAGTGCGCACCGACCAACCGGGTGGTGCTGTAGGTTTTCCTACCACCGAAAACATCAGTAAGTCGCCCCGGAGCGGCACTGCAAATAATAATAATAGCCGTCCTCTACCCGCACAGGCTATGCCTTTGGGTACACTCTACGAGTGTTTATGAGGGAGTATTAATATATATATATATATTTTTTTTTTTCGTTAAGAATTACCCAGTCAGGCCCTGTCTCCGGAGCTCCGACACTTCCGGAGGGCGCGCTGGCGTGTCATTAACCCCAGTAAACACTCCCCACGTCCATGGGGTAAGTGATTACTGGGTCCGAGAATCATGTGCCCTGAGTAGGCGGAGTGAACCAAGAATTATGGCCTTCTGCATTCGCCCGGCTAGGATTTCTGCCATGTCACGGCAAGCCGGTATGATTTTTAGGTTTGAGAGCAGTGTGTCCATCATTCCACCAAGGACCCCTATTATCAGAACCACCATCTTGACAGAATGGTTTGGGTAAAGCCTGCGGAGTTCAAAGAGAAGATCTCGATATTTAGTCCGTTTTTCCTCCTCTTTTCGGACGATGTTCGTTTCGCCAGGAGCTGAAAACTCAATGACGAAAATCGTCCTACTTTGATGGTCGAGGAGTACTACATCAGGCTTATTGGCTTGTATTTGCCTGAGGGTGGGGAATGAATAGTTCCAATAGATCCGGCACTTCTCATTCACCACCATGGACTCAATATCCCCCAGAGCATAAGGCAACACTGGTGTCTCGTCTACACCGTACGAGTGTCGTAGATGGTTGAAGACACCATCCTGGCATGCCATTATGAATCCCTCGGGCTCCGACTTCAGCCCACTTGACCTGAGAAACGAGAAGGTCAGGTCTCTGGATAAGCCTAGGTCTTCAATGTTCTTGAAGAAGACCCCATGCATCGGCTTATCCTTATGTAGCTGCAGGAGCCTCTCACACTCCGCAGCTTTTACGTGGGCTTTTTGCTGAACGGGTTCCAACTCGGTGATAGAGTTTGGGTTTGTCCGTTCAGTGTCGAATACGAGATCGAGTTCATCGGCTGCACGGGTTGCTGCCTTGAAAAGAAATGCTCCAATCCCTGCCTTTTCATGATCACATACCAAGCAGAGAAGGGGATCTGAACTCCTGATGACTTTACAGGCTCCATCCAGTACCATTCTGTTATGTAGACACTCCAAACTCAAAAGTCCACGGCCTCCTTGTTGTCTGGGGAAGTATAACCGTGGAACAGACGATTTAGGATGCAAGCTTCTATGAAGATGCATCATTTTGCGAGTTTTTACGTCGAGTTGTCGCAGCTCTTCCTGAGTCCATTTCATTACTCCAAAGGAGTAAAGTAGAATCGGAACGGCAAGCATATTAGTTGCAGCAACTTTGTTCTTTCCCGACAGTTCTGAAGACCAGATCTGTCGGAGTTTGTGCTGATACTTGCCGCGGAGAGAGCTTTTGACAGTAGCTACCTCTTGGGTGTGGCGTTGTTCCACCCCTAGATAGGTATACGTCTCTCGGGCATCCAGATGATGTAGGATGCTTCCGTCTACGAGCTGAACGTCCTCTCCGTATTCCTCGCATCGTCCTCTTTTGAGATGAACCGTGGCACATTTGTCTATCCCAAACTCTATTCCGACAGCATGCGTGTACTCTTGCTCCACCCTTAAGGACTGGTGAAGGTCCTTTTCTCCGGAGGCATAAAGTTTGAGGTCATCCATGTAAAACAGATGGGTGACCTTATGCCTCCGGTTGCTGGGGGTGCCGCAGTTGTATCCGCGGGTTTTCCGTAGTGCAACGGACAATGACAGTAGTGAGATACAGAAGAGAAGAGGGCTGAGGGAGTCTCCCTGAAACACGCCTCTTCTAAAGAATACCTGCTCTGTTTGGACTCTGACTTGACCAGATGTTATGGTAAATCGAGTCCTCCAGAGCGGCATCAGCTGTTCAATGCATTTCACTATTTGATCGGGTACCGCAAGGCATCTGAGCAAATGCATGATGAGTTCATGCGATGTTGTATCAAATGCCTTGCGATAATCGATCCAGGCCATTGAAAGGTTACGCTTATACTGCACGGAGTCCTGCGTGATGCATCTGTCGATCAGCAGGTTCTCCTTGCAGCCAGCGACCCCCTTTTTTGACCCTCTTTGCTCATATATCCGTTCATACACCGGCTCAACTGCGGAGAGTATTCGCATGTACAAGATGCGTGTAAACATCTTATAACATGCGTTCAAGCATGTTATCGGTCTGTAGTTCTTCGGATCAGACAAATTATTATTATTATTATTATTATTATTATTACTATCAAAGTTTAGTTTGAGGGTCCGTAGTTCTTTCTTCTGGGAGTTAGGTATTTGGTTGATTATGGTTACAGCTACATTGGCGAAATAATTTTTTTGTGATATCCAAATCTGTTTGTACAATTACAATAAGCTAATTAAAATGAAATTTCAATATTTATCAACTGGGTGATGCATATTAATGGGTAGAAAATAATTTTTCTGACAGTCGAAGGAACACATTCAAATCTATTTCAAATCTGTTATTTTGAAATGTACACATATCGAGTGTTAAATGAAACAAAATTATTGAATAGTGACCGAATACCACAAATCATTATGCTCACTTTTATACTTGTAGAATTATAGAGTAATTAAATTAAATACTTTCTGCATTTATTGAATTTGTTATCCCATCTATTATAATTATTAAATAAATAATTGAAGTCGACAGCATATAAATATTATGAATTATCTGAACCATATATTACTCATGATGACCTATTGGGCGACATAACCTCAAAAACTCAATCCAATAAAAATATTAAAAATGCCCCTTTCAATGCATTCACAATTCCTCCAAGATTCACATTGAGTTTCGAGCTTATTTATTGGTATTATTTTCAAATCACGTTTCAGAAATGGAAACAACCGTAACTGTCTCTTTCTATGAATAAATAGGAGAAACACCATTATTGCTGGTTGTTCAAATGATTTTAGAACAAAGAAGGTCGGTAAAATAACTAAATAAGTATATCTACACATTTACTGGTCATGCTCAGACCGTCTGTAATTGATATTATCGAGTATGTAGACAGCTTGCATGTAAGCAAATAATTTAGCTGATTACTCAGCTTTTACGTATTTTGGACTAACTGGCAATTATATACCGCGTAACAAGCGGTAATATACATTGTACTTAGAGCTTGACTCTGTATTGACCGCAGCTATAAATATAAATAAATAGGTATATGTTATTAGGTCATTGGATATCCTACGGTTGATATCCATATCATGGACTTACTCTGTTTCTTTCTTGATATGCATTTAATTACTTGTCTCACTAATATGAGCACAGTTATATTTTCAAACTTCGCATTGTCTATTTCACGTCAGAACTCATCTAATAAAAAAACGTGTTTTTCAAGCTCACAGTACCTCTTACCTTACATGAACAGCAAATTACGATTAACATAGTTAACAAAAGAAGGAATTTGATCTTATCAAAACTCGGTCAAAAATCGAGAGTGAGATCTGGATCTGGGATTTCTTTGAACTATCCTTCTCAGTATGTAATCCTCACGTCCTGGCGCTCCCATTCCCGGTTTCCCACCTTGGCTCATCGCACAATGTTCTGCACACACTGCCAGAACGCAAAGAAAACAAATAAAGTAGACGATTCCCTCTCACATTCGTTCGCAAACTTCCCCAACTGTCAACAAAATCAACGTATTTCGGTAATAAACCCGATCTGATTTATTGACTGCCCTTATCGCTGACACATCCCACTCGAAAATTATTAGAATGTAAATTCCGGAGGAAAACAAAAGAGGGGCCGAACAACGACATGAAAAGTGGCCTGAAGAGGACGGGCGTGGGGCGTCGGAACTATCTTCCACATCCGGAATATCTGCGGGGTCGCCAAAACAAATTACCGTTCACAAGTGGTCGAGCTGTTGAGTTTGGCACATTCAAAGGAGACGGAGACAAGTTAATTTATTCAGAATTTGCTGGCCTGTGTTTATGAATATTTTATGGGTTTGGAGGTTTGGGGGATTGGAGTAATGTTGCGTTTATTGCCGAGCGCAGCGCTGGCTGGATTTCCATGTTTCGTGAGTGTTTGCCGGAGTAGACGGGAAAAGGGCTGTAGTTGGTCGGGGAAATGGGAAATGAAATGTATATGTTTATTGTTGACGACTTTATGTTTAGTTACTGACAAATATTGTTGGGGACCACTTTAAAGAGTCATTTGATTGATAAGTTCGAGCGATAGATACTTAGTTATTTTTGTGACAGGCTGGAAAGTGCTAGGTTATCTTATATTTTGGTTGATAGGGTGATCTTCAATAATAAGATCCCGACAAAACATGGAATTTTCAAAAAAACATTAACTTTGCTGTCACGTAAACTTTGTTGTTAGAATCGCCACAAGAACTTGCTCGAGTGGTGTTTTGTACAGCATAAGATGTCTAGAAACCCTGGTTTACCTGGTATACTTGGAGAGTCAAGAGACCATTTTAATGAGAAGATTACGGACAATTCGTCCCTCAAAACACGTACTGATAGAAATTGGTGGAAAAACACAGCATATTTTCTGTAAAATAATACAGAATATTCACAAAATTTTTACAGGGAAACGGTATTTCTATCATGTTATATTGGGATTTTCTGGTATTTGTTATGTTTTTTCTCCATCACACTGCGTTCCTCTCTGGGAAATATGTAGATTTTCAGCAAATCGGTGAAATTTGGTTACCGATTCTTGAATTTATGCTTGACGTCTACGCCTATAATATGAAAGCGAATGCTGAGAGAGAAAAAACTCGTTACACTGATAAAAAGGATTCTTTTGCATCAATGCATAATTGCATTGATTCAAGAAGATTGTATTCTTGAATAGGTCCAACCAAATATAAGTTTGATTTTTTGACAGAATCCTCTTGACCACAGGAAAAGAAAATGTTTTGAGATATAAGATCACTTTCTTCTTTGAATGATGGAATTTCAACTTCAATAATGAACACTATTCTTCCATAAATGTTATCCTTTAACACAGGTGAGCGTTGAACCTCTTTACACAAGAGGTTTCATGTTTGATCAGGATGAACACATCTTCTATTAATTATTTGGTATTTTTCCATGAAATCCCAGCATTTTTTTTTAAATTTGTATGTATTCCATAAGAAATAATGAAATTCTTATAAAAATAACATTTATTAAATAAATAAATACTCATTGAAACAATTTCAACAAGGGAATAAAAATTAAATTTATTATAACATAAACTTTACATACAATAATATAGATTAGCAAACATTTTCAAATCTTCGTTATTCATATGACCATACTTGTTAATGAAATGAGTAACTGCCAATCTGTCTCTATCGGTGTTATTTAAGGTGCTAGAACTGGCCTTCGTCAAAAGAGCTTGTCCCAAGAAGTAATTTCTGAAAAATACAATAAGGTCAAAGTTTCTCGTCACATCTGAGGCAATATAAAAATTAATTCTGTACAGAAACTTTTTATAGGCTTTCTTATGATGATATCAGTTTCAATGTCAGACGTTTCATTATCGAAAAACCATCAACTTATATTCTTCAAATACCTACTGCCTGTTTTCGAATGGGATTTGGAGTTGACATAATCTTGAAATAATGAGAGACAGATGTATGAAACAAATATTTTTTATTCAAGATTATCTGCATTTGGAGGTTGCGTATGTGGACTGTGCGTGCACTTGGTAATAAAAATATGCCATGAAGACAAGATTGAAATACTTAGGATATTTCGCATGAAATGTTCGAAATGGTTTTGGCCTATTGGGAATACAATAATTATTGATGAATATGGTTAACTACCTCTTTGTTGTGAATTGTAACGCACGAAGTTCATAAAAAAGGTCAATTGAACAGAAAATAATGCATTAACAACTACAAACAATTGAAGTATAATGGCTATATGTAAGAATAGTTTTGTAATATTAATTTTATACCTACACATATTTGATGAAAATCGTTAGCAATGATGCACAACAATGCGATCGAATACAGAAAAAATGTTTTTCGCCATTATACACACAACAATTGAAAACGAAAATATTTTCAACTTACCTTCACAACTGGCCCACAAATGATCTGAATTCCAATTCTGCACTTCCTTAGTGGCACATCTGCACACAAAACCGCTGAATACTATGACGAATATAACAACTTTGATATTCGAACTCACCCTCTCAGTCAGTTGAACGGAATACGATTACAAGATGGAGGTCACGGTAGCAGTTCTCGCTTTCGCGTGGGTTCGCAGGGTTTTGCGAACACCCGCTATGGCTTAAGCTTACTGGTTGACTGTATCACGTGCTTCCTCCAGATCTCTGCCAAAGAATTATATTTTTGAATCAAGAGGAACATGTTCTGCAGATGAGTCAGTGTTGGCGTTCTCTAGGTTGAAGTGTTAGAATGTTTTGCTGCGTTCAAATTCATTCCAAGAGAATTTATGTAAGGAAGCTATCAGCTCAATTAGTTTGAAATAAGAGTATATTCATCAATTAGAAATAATTATTTTTCTCAGATGAGTATTCTGTTCATGAGTTTGTATATATTTGATTGAAGATATCCTTTTTATCTATGTAGCAGTGTTCCAGTCCGCCAGTATGCACGAAACCTAAACTTCAACTTCAGATAATTTCAGTGATACCCAGTTGAAAACGTTAAGACAATATCATTATTATTACTCAAGAGTTTCACCATAGAAAAATATAATAGACACAAGAAATAGTCTAATGAAATTCCTCTCGTGATTGAATGTATCTCATAGGTCTGTTTTATTTCTAAACGCAACTGAATTGAATTAAGAAAACACTTCGCTTGCTGACCTGCGGACTTGTGGTATTTTCTCGAAGCAATTCAGTTTCGTTCCGAAATGAATCGACAGACTTATCAATCACTTGTGGTATTACTACTGACCATTTCACGCACTTGGCAAATGAACCAATCAGCAGCTCTAGTCAAATTCGAATTAACGATAACACCAAACTTGACTCTTGACTGTGATTAACCTGTCAAGTTCGGTGTTTTCAAATTTGTGACAGTTGATCTTACCTGAATTCAGTTCAGTATCGCGAAATCACTTGTAGTATTACTACTGATATTCACATAGATGGTGGATTACCGCTGTAATTCAGTGATAATTCCATACCTCTTATGGACATATTACCACATGAGTGAAATTTTTTCATCCGTTTTAACGTTTTTTTCATTTTCCTACCAGATTGTTTCAATCACAGCAAATCAAGAGCACTAGTGCCCATTTTATTCTTCACTACTCCAAAAGGAAAATGTACTTTTTCTATCCACCAAGCTAGGCACAGCCACAGCTAAATCACCGCTATTATATTGTGTTTTTTTCTATTTGCTGGATACAATCACGAAATCGAGCAGACGAGGAACAGAAACAGCAACGCGTCAGTCTCGAGATTCCACACTTACCAAACAAGGCGAGTAATGGATTTATAATGGCCGTCACGTCGTATATAGAGGGATTACACGAGTCAAATCATGATTATACCTTCCATCAGCCGATATCACTCCCAGAAATATATACATTTACATGTTTATTTGCAGTAATCATTCGAGTATGTGCCCGACTAGCGTTCTAGGAAAAATCAATAATCTTTATTATGCAGTATTATAGGAATAGGAAATGCACGCAAAGCTTCATTGAAATAATACATTATATATGAATACATTACATTATCAGAAATAATTATTAAGTAAATTATTGGTTCAAGAGATTAAACGAAACTTGATTAATTTGATTCAAAAAATATTTTTTTCCACTCTTGTACAAATTATTCTTCGTCTGGCTCAGACTTCTCGGATAGCATACGCTGTGCCAAAGGTACGTCTCACGCCGAACTTCAGATCTACTTGAATAAAAGGTGCACACAATTTCAAATTCAGTAGAAATTACTACGAACTATTTCCAACAGTTTGAATGCACATATATCTGAAACTGCAAAACCGCTGAAAGTCGCTTCTACACAATCCCAGGCGGTTTATCCGGAAACCAGCGTAAACAAGATTTGACAAGGTAATGAGCAGAAGCCACAGTGGTTACTCCGCACTGTTTCTCGACTTGAGATCCCCTAATCCCGGTCATCATCCCGTTCGTAAACACATACCAGACGGTCTCCTAAGCGCTCTACCAACAACTCTCGCAATGATGTATGCTACAGAGTCCATCTTGCCGACCGCTAACGACCTGTATTTAATGACGTCAGCGACACTCTCATTTGTCACGACATGCCAACTTGTACATCCATTAAGTCGGGAGTAGAGCGAATTTTGCTATACGTTTCTGCTCTTCTCTCTTCGAATAACACTTCTCATCCCTTGGCTGTCATGCCGCTTTCCGAAATGCTTTGTTTCGTCTTAATTGGCCTGTATCGTACCAACTACGCGGGATATATGTCATATTCGGTAAAGCAGGCAGTTTCGGAGAAACAATTTTCTGAATAGTGTCTCAAATATATCTGAATAATTATAGGTGAAGATCAGTAGTTGTTAATAAATTAAAAGTAAAACACTTTTTTTAAAAACAAGCTTTTATTTAAACGCGCTAAAATAAACTTATTCTTTCAAACATTTACTATCAACTTATATAACGTCATTTCACAATTTATATAATATTAAAGTTTGATGCGAGATTTAAGTACTAGTATTTACTTAGTTTGAAACATTTAAATTTGAAATCAAGCAGATCAAGTTATATAATTTACTTGTTTATCTACACAGGTAAATCTCGCGACAAGCTTTTATATCATATAAATTGTGTAATGCTGTTATATGTTGACAGTGAGTAAAAGTTTTTAAGGAAAAGTAAATTAATTCTTTTTATTGCATTTAAATAAAAGTTTGTTTTTGGAAAAATTGTTTTAGACTTTTAATTTATTTTTCACTTTTTAGTTATCGCTGGATAGGTTTTTCAGTCTGTTAATCTCATTCAATCATTGTTGCAAGGTTGTTTGCCGGTTAATTTCTAATAAGGAGACCTTCTAATGATTTTACCCTACTTAAGGCCACGTATGCTTGACCAGCAGCGAAGAGCTTCTAGCCTAAGTATACAACGGCATGGTCCACAGTACTACCCTGCATTTTGTGTGTTGTGCAAGCCCAATATTCTTCGTTCTGCAATGCCGTGACTATATTGTTGAAGATATCTGCTTCAAAATTGAGTTGTAAAATTCTACCCGAACAAACATACCTAGTTTACATTGCAAGTTAAATAAAAGCTTGGATATAATATCACCTTCTTAGCCAACTGAACGAGTTGAAGTTTTGCGCGGACATAGTTATTATATCTGTAAATTGCAATTTCGATAACTATCGTAACCAGTGGCAACGTCTTGAAGCATGTATGTAGCCGTTATTATGTGGTAGGAGATCATAATGGAAAATGAGAACTAAAACTTCAATTTTTTTTGTACCGTGTGTACTTACGAAAGTGAGGTTAGAAATCCCTTTCACTCGCCGTAATTTATAAAATAACATGTCACAACAAACAATGTTCTGCATATCTTTTGAAATAAATTCGCCCCACATAAAGACTGTTCCACTCTTGGACACTTAAGTTTATAAACTCAAGATTTTCCCATGCTCGCATTCTATCTTTGGCATTGAAAAGAAAATTAGAAAACCTGGCATGCGGCCTGAGATGGCGCTGTATATAAACTTCTTCCAAAGTGAGGATATTTGCGTAGATGTCTGATATTATACAATTCCATATTCTACATGGTATTCCCAGAAAATGATATACAGAACTGGAATCAAATTATCGGAATGACCAGTACAAAATATACCAGTTATATGCGATCAGGTGAAAATTTTACGATCGAAGGATGGGTTTCATGAAACAGATATTTTTTGTATGGGCTCGGTGGTCCCATAAGAATTCGGGAACTTTTCAATTTCTTTAATTATTAAAGTCATTTCAATTTGTTTTTCTTAAAAATTATCATAACCAAAAATCACTGAAGTTCCCGAATTTACACATAAACATTAAATTATTTGCAAAAAAAATTCTTAAACAAAAACTGTAGGCGTAAAACCGATTCCTGTGTTACCAAGGTCTTAAAAATTCCAGAAGGAAGTTGGTAGTCGTATCGCAACCAGAAAAACTGTGACATATTCATCAATAATATTTGCTTTGGTGTATTCATTTATGCTTTTCAGTACGCCTCTCTTAGTCGTTCTCAACATATTTTTTGTATGTACGTCGTCACCAGAAGTTTGATATTGTACTCGCGAACAGTCTCACTTTGGTCGTTTGCGACACCGTAGATGAGTAAACTCAGTAAACAGAAGTAAATTCACTCGCCGTCATATTTGTGTCGACATCCCCACCCCGAATTTTGCGTTTAGCTGACCTATTTTGTGCTATCGCGCAGCTAAAATGAATCCGAGATAGAAAGCCGTACGTGAGTGAGACCACGTGAGACAGGACAACTCTCAGCCGACCTCTCTTACCCCACCGCATGCCAGAAAAAATGTAATATAAACCCGATAAATCAAAGGCGCCGACTGGGAGTGAACCTGCTTCAGTTTACTTATGTACGGTGGTTGCGAATAAATACATTGAGTGGGATTTACAGTATTTCATTCAAGTATACACCAGAAAAATTGCCAAAATGGCACAAAACCTCCTGTTTGATATCAGACTGACTGCAGAACACAATATTGAAACATATCAAGATAGATTCCAATTTCCTTTATTCAATATCGTTTACAGACTAAACTAGGTAATACGGGACGTCGAGTTATGCACATAAGTTGGTAGAATAGCAGAAGAGAACACTTTTCCTCATTATTAAAGAGATAGGTATACTTTTTGTACCTAGAGAAGATAATTAGACTTTTTAACTCATGTTTCAATCGAATCTAATTAGAGAAGCTGGAATATGGAAATAAAAGTGAAGTACGATAAAACGGAATAAAACTAACAGGTAGCAGCAGAGTGCATCAAAGCTTCCAAGTATCACGAGACGGAGTCGCTTTTGAAGTAGACTGAATTGGTTAATGCCTTATCAAAAAGCAGTATCCTCATACACTCGTGCAAGTGGAATATATATAAGAAGCACGAAGGAGTAGTTCGTTATGCTTGACGGAAACCCATTTAACAAATTGTACTGTAATTTAAAATCCCACCTCTTGCAATATTCTATTCGAATACACGGGATTTTGTCGGTACGCATCCAACAAAAGACAACTACTGTACTATACTGAATTATATGCGTCATGAGATTTTTCATAATGTGAATCGAGGAAATTCGTGTATTTGCAAAGACAATTGTGGTTGACGGTCCAAATTTTAAAAGTTTTTTTTCTTGGTGAGAAGAGTCACTATTTGGATGAATATAAATGTTTCTGATCCAAATTAAAGTAAGAACAAGTGTTCGTAATTATATCATTACCAAATAATATATTCAGAACTGGAATGAAACATTTTTTGTTGAAATAATTGCCTAACATCCAGTATATTCGTTTCGGAATGAAGCAGATCAGTATGGGATATCTGTTTATTTATCAGTATTTTATAAAATTCGTTCAGTGACACCTGCAGTGAATTGTAAGGTAAAAGCACCAGTAATTGACATTACTAGACAACGACTTTGGTGATAATTTTTGTATATTTTCCTGGATAGTTTATGCTTTGATGAATCTGCCTAGACTCTAGTCTTAAGTACATAAAAATATGAAATCGGCAAAAAATTGATACAGACATAAACTAAACATTTGGTTTTATGCTATGCCTCGAATATCTATGTTCCTAGAAAAAAAGTATTCAACTCTGTCCCCGGAATTTTGTAATTTTGGCTGGAATAGTTGTTTCCACCCAAAAACTTCGCCAAATTATCTTCATCTACTGAAGAGATGATACTAATATCATCCAGTCTATCACCACTTTCTTTCCACTCTTCATTATCTTCAGATTAACTATCAGATATTTTCTTCTTTTTCTTAGTACTTTTTTGGATCTCCATAGCTTTTCTCTCAATAGTTCTTTTCTCCTTTTCCTTTTATCTGATCGCTTTTGATTATGAGTTAAACACCGTGTAATTGCTGTTCTTTACTCCAGGTCGTTTTCTTTGTTGATTGTGAGAAAAGTACTTGATCCTATTCGGCAATCTAGAGGTAGCTTCCCGGATTTTTTGTATAATAATTTTGTTCTAGGAATGGAGTATATTTTAGAAGCTGTAGGTACTGGCATCTCATTTGATATATCAGCAAGTTCGGTATAGGTACAACTATTCTTTCGTTTACATTTTCTTTGGCGCCATATCTGTAAAGAATGATGCTCCAGTCATTTACAGTTCTGTTGATGTACCAATCATTGATACCCCTATCAATGACTGTACCAAAAATTTGCTTGAACTCTCATTTAGAGGGAAGCACATTTGTGTTCAGTGAAACAGTTCGAATTATCATCAACTGATGTACCAATCATTTGATGTTATTAAAACCAGGATGACTTAAACTCAACAATATATTAAAGATACAGTTACAACTCATACATCGTACATCTTTATTCTTTTAAATCGCGGTAACCCTTCTAGAAAGATGAAAACCGGAAACCCTGATATCATCCCAGTCTTACGTTGTTGCCAAGCAACCATCTGATAACCACAAAACATCAAAAAAGGAAATAATGTACCACAGAACTATAATTATCCAGGAACATAAATATATACGAAGGCGTAGAAGGGCCACAGTATTTTTTTATAACTCCGACTTAGTAAGTCGGAATTATAAAAAATAATTTAGGTCGGAACTACACTAATTCTGACTTACCAAGTCGGAATTACGCTAATTCTGACTTACTAAATCGGAATTATAAAAAAAATACTGTGGCCCTTCTGCGCCTTCGTAAATATAGAAGAGATGTTTAGCGTATATTTCATCATCATTAACATGCATGTCAGTCACTGGAATACACAGGTTTTTCTTGAGCTAGTCATTGACTCCCAGATGAATATTATATTAGAAGATCTAACGCTTTGGAAAGTTATCAGAAACGAATCAAAGGTGTTGAATAAACACCCTCAAAATAATATGAAATGATTAAACAAATAAAAAAATATCATCTAGTGGACTTTCAGAATCACAGATAATTTTATTGTGATGTACCTCGCCTTTTTATAACCATAAATTGCATCGGCTGATTACTGCGAAATCTGCTAGAGGATTGGCGGATACTCTATTCTTAAGCGTTTTTCAGAAATATTTTTAATATTATAGCATATAGTCTTATTATTTATAAGAAAATAGCAAGTGTCGATCACTAGAACACTGTCATTAACTGAGACTCTAACCTAAGTGTGTTTTAGAAACACCTCATGTAATGGTTCATAGTTTAGATGAGGTACCACTATACTTGGATATACGATGATTTATTCTTTCATATATTTAAGTATTCCAAATGATCTTGAGCAAACTCTATGTTGTGTTGACTCCATTAATTTCTAGTTTTTCTTTCCGATGTACTCGTATACTGGAAGTATTTATTGTTCGGAATAAGATCATCAAAACATAAAATTTCCACATTCGAGATTGTCAAATGTGATCTCGGTAAATGAATTTTCTACACTTAAAAATGATCGGATCAATTATACCGATTGATGAAAAACAATCCAGATAATGGAAATCCGAGACAGAAGTGATCTTTATTCAGATCTTTCAAATACATATTTTTGTGAACCATGAAAGGCAAGTATTCCAAATTGTTTTCTTAAAAAACGGAAGAGCACAATTCTTGAATGTTCCTTTCTGTTCAAGATTCTTTCGAATTTATGACACGGCTAAATGCCACTCTCATTAATAAAAGTGTTTGAATTCGACAAATAAATGAGCGCTGGGTTTGCAGCATTCGCGACGCCATGGAAAATGAATCTCACTGATAATGAAAGATTTTATTTTCGTATTTCTTGATTACTGCTTGCTTGAATATCTCGCGACGGTTTTTTAATACCGGAATCGATAAAAAATATAATTCAATCGTAAAATACTTCAATACTCTAGGGCTAATAATTATTTACCCTCGACGCCAGCAAATAAATTAGACGGAGAATTTTTATGATTGAGAAAGTAATGAGAATGAGATCTTAGGGTTAAATCGCACTAGTGATTGGTATGAATTGGTGGCAAAAATTCATCCATTTACACTAAAAACAAATATGCTAAACTTACAATTCAAATTTTATTTTTTGAAGTGAGGTTGAAAACTAACGGTGGTTAATTCAAAAATTAGGATTTAATGGATAATACATTAACGAAGCTCATATGTTGTTTTTTTTCTAGATCCATATGCTAATAAGACATGTAATCCAATACAAAATTATATCCGATGCTGATGATATGTTATAAACACGAATACTTTTCCTGACTTCTGAGCTTATTTTTTATGTTTATGACAGATACTGAAAATGTGTAAATTAGTTTTCTTACAAGCGTGCGTGTTCCGCCCTATTCCCGCACGCAATTTTGTTTGAGAGGTGTCATTTTTCCGCACTAGTGCAGATGAAATTTTCCCGCACGCTAATGTCACTTCAAGTGAGTTTTTCCCGCACTAGCGAGGGAATAATTTTTCCCCCACACGAAAGTTTGTTCAAGAGCGCTACATAAGATGTTTCAATGCGCTTGTAGAAAAGAATCTTGGTCCTTACTCATACGGAAAGATACTATCCCGCACTCGACTGCTTACCCGAACTCTTAGGAAAACTTGTTAGGATAATAACTATTAGGAAGGAAAAGTGTTTTTCTACAAACACCCACCAAAGTAACCTTTTGACGCTTTCAGATCTCATCGCAAAGTTGATGTTTTTCGAGAAATGTCATTTTGTGCCCTATAGCAGGAATAATAAAGTGCTTTTTTTAAAACGAACCTATATTCTTGCATGATGGCAAATCCGCTGGAAATTGCTCAAGCTGCAAAATCAGTTGCTCTCAAATTACTGCCAGAAAACTCGAGAAGCATTCTAATCTTATTAACAAAATGTCTACATGTGAAAACAATTTGGTACAGACATCGACACGACGGTAAATAAATCAGTCACCACCAGAAGCTTCATCTGAAATTGTTATCAAAAATTGTGAATATTGCTCATTTATACCTTTAATATTGTAAATGATGAGAAAAATTATAGTTTTTAGATAAGTAGGTCATAATTGGATTTAAAAAATATTAATATGTTATTGTGTTATTATTATGTTATTTGAGGTATTCAAATATCTGTCATTCTAGCTGAATTGAAATCTAAATTTACATACATAATGATTATTGTAATGAAATAAGCTGATATAATAGCCACGGTATTATTACATATTTTTCCATTAACTACTTCACCTCCACTTTGCATGTTCAGTTGAATAGTGTTGAAATACAAATTACCAACTTTAGTTATACAAAATAACAAAAGTAAATGTTCAGAAAGTCTAATACATGGTTCTGAGGAATTAACTTCCACTGAATATGGGAGAAATATACTTTTTTATAAGTTATTGAATTTTAGATTCTACATCATATAACTATGTATATTACGATAAATAGAGCGATGAATAGAGCAAATTACAAACTTTTGTTATAGAAAGTAATGAAAAAATAGTTATTATGATTATAAACTGTTGAAAATAAACGTTTCTGCCGCAAAAATTCAATTAGTAAACATGCAGAATACCTGAGCGTACACAAACTCATAACTTAATGAATATAACAGTGAACAAATATTATTGGATATTTTAGTACCGGTATGAATGTACTCTTCTATTTGATTAAAAAAGTTTTTTTTACAGGTACAGTACCAGTCTCCCATTCCATACGGCTAGTTGAGATGATTTATAGTAGCTAGAAGAATACTTCTGTAATGTGGTACTATGTCACGATCATCATAATATTTTGGTGAGTTTTGTTCTATTCCCCTACCCATTCTACTCAGTCATTAAAACATTAGATGATATTTCAAGAACCTAGAACTACGTATTTATAATCATCATCATCGTTTGTTGCCTCTCCCCACCGATAGTGGCCATTTCAATGCATTTTCGCAAATAAAAACTTTTTGAAAGATAATTTTTCTTCAATATTGTTGCAACGAAAGTAAATAGACGATACAATATATATTATTATCAATGTGGTAAGTGACCCGTTTCAACTAAGTGGGAGAATATTGAAAAAATCCCAAAGTGTGAATTGGCAGTTAGCACACAAGATATGTACATTTTTTCTCCAATGACCTCAGATTAAGGCACGACCTGAAACATAATATCAACCACTTAGAAATGTAGAAATTGAAATTAATGTTTTTATTATTACAATTTGAAAATTATATCGGATTTTGCAATGAAGAGTTATAGATATGTCTCTCTGTTAGTTATTCATACATTACGTACAGAAGCAGAGTCGATGTCAGTCTCTGGAAAAGGTGGATCGAATCTGTTACTAGCAGAATCATCAATATATTCTGCGACTGAAGGCGATTTCCATCCTCCATGTCTTGCCAGAGAAGTTAAATTTCCTCCTATCTATCTATCTACTGATATCGTAGTAGATGCGATAATATGGTTACATCTTAGTACACATCACTCCAGAGTGATCTTTGAGATTTCGACTTCAGAGTAACTAAATGACTACTATAATTTTTTCTTCCATCCAGAATTTACCAGTCAGGTCCTGTCTTTGGAGCCCCTATATACTTGGAGGGTGAGCTGGTGTGTCGTTAACCCCACTAAACACTCCCCACCTCTGTGGGGTGAGTGATTGCTGGGTCCGAGAATCATGTGCCCTGAGTAGGCAAAGTGAACCAAGAATAACGGCCTTCTGCATTCGTTCGGCTAAGATTTCTGCCATATTACGGCAAGCCGGTATGAGTTTTAAACTCGAGAGCAGCGTGTCCATCATTTCACCAAGGACCCCTATTATCAGAGCCGTCATTTTGACAGAATGGTTTGGGTATGTAGTCCGTTTTTATAATAATCACAATATTAATACAACATATTGTGTTTTCGACACTCGTAATATAAGGCCTCTGAATTTTTCGGTTACCTGAAACAAACATCCACTTTTGTTAGTTCGTATGTAAATGTCTCCACTTGCTTACACCAAAATGTCTCTGAAAGAAAAGAGTATTCATGAAATTAGGCCTCTGACTAAATTTCCATAGATCAATAGAAATTGGATAGCTTGAGAATGTCCATCAGTGGCACTTCTTCAAAAAAATGATGAAGTCGGACGAGAAGAGTTCGAAACTGCAAGAGCTATTTATATTTTCAACGATCCACTCTACTTTGATATTCAAATTTTTATGTGGAGCATCCCTCGACAGAAAATAGCAAAAAGAGCTTCTTTTTCAGACCACATGAAAGGTCTTAAGGCGTTAAACAGAGGCGGCAGCATTATTCAATTTAATGGGTACAGCAATTGTTAGTTGCCGTTTTATCTTTGATCTTTCCGTACACAAGTCACAAAAGACCTATTCAAAGCAGCCCTATCGAAATACGTCTGTCCGCTTAGCCGTGGCATTAACACATTCCGATTTGCTATTGATACATCAGAGTTTTTGTATATATCTTTCACTGTCCCATAACACTAATCACTATATTATGAAATTATTTCCTGCCGAGTTTGTACGTCGTTCTATTTCCAGAAACTAAGTAATAGGTATTTTTCTGTATTGATCCACCTACGTGTGCGATAATTTCAATAAATAATTTATATGTTTCTGAAGTGAAAGAGAACTATTCGAAAATTATGGACACTTTACTTTTATTTTGGACTTTCATTTCTGAATTGTTAATGAATATTGTTTTACATACATTCTTTATTTCTACGCTTGGTCAACTGAAGGTGTGTTGACTTGGATTTACAGGGACTCTAATGCTGAGCTGTCTTTTGGTTTCACCGATGTAGCGGCGATCGCGTTATTAAGTATTATTCTTACATGAAAACGCGGCGTAATGTAGAAATCAACCAATTTACAAAAGTACGGTATTATTCTAGGATAAATAAAAAAATTAAATGTTTTGGAATATTTTATGAAAAAATTGAAAAACTTCCTAAACGTTTCCATACTATTTGGAATCATTTCAGAACACATACAAACACTCTGCTTATCAGGAATGGAGAACGTGTGGAAATAGACGTTTATAGGAAACCTACCAACACTGTAATAGATTTATACCCGCTGATCCTAACCACCACATCCAGCACAAGATGGCAAGTTTCAATTTCCTTTTATCATACGGTATTGAGCGTCCCATTTTGTGATGTACGTCTTCGGAAAGAAATAAAAACAAAGGAGATAGCCAGTAACAATTGGTATTCTCCCAACATAATAGATAATTAGCTGGAAAAGAATAAGTTCAAAATGTCATTCAGACAAATAACTACACAAGATCATAAAAATTACAAAATTGTGATCTATATGACCTATATTATGGCCAAACCAAGCGATTTACGAATACATTTAACCCATGCTAAATATACACAAGAAAATAAATCGAGTATTGCTGATCATTTACTAGAAATTAGATTGTTATGAAAGTATTGCTATATACAAGAACGGTTCTAATTGGCCCTTGCTGAATAACGATGATGGTTCAATGAAATCGAAACTATTTGAGTTCATACCGACAAATTGAATAATAACATATTATCAGTGTGGGTGGTTGTGGTTATACCTGGTCGCAGGTATGTTTACAAGTTAGAATCACGCCGATGTTATTTTGTTGATTTTAATAAATAATTGGATTGATATAAATATAACTTTTATTAGTTTAGTAATTCTACTGATGATGTTTACTTGGTTAATGAAATGTACCTCTAACTCTCAAAATTCAAAATCTTCCAGAACGTATTGTAGCATTTGAGATCATTATAGAACCTAAAGAGAACTTTATTTTATTAGAACTTCTGAACTAACTTGGGTGAGTATTTCAAAATGTTCGTATAATTTGTTGATATACTTCTCAGGGGGTTTGAAATTTCCTCCGTCTGAAAATAAAAAATGGAAAATGAAAATAATCTGTTTGAGTGTGGAAGAGTAAATGAGTTATTATGGAAGGGTAAAATGACACAAAACCTCGTCAATGTATGAGTTCCCGCCACACAGTCAAACTTTTAATAAATGTCCATATAATATTGGTACACGGAGCAACACCCGGTATAAATGATGCAAAAACATTTTATGACTTTAGTTGAACCTACAAAATAGGCATGAACAAGTCCGAAATTTTGTGCCGGAGAGTATCAACATAGTGAAATGAATAGCGATTCCACCAAGTATGGAAAAATAAATACAAACATCTGTCAGAAAACAACTACTTCCCTGACTACTACCACGACAGACATTGAACTATATCTAACAGAGATATTTGTGCAACGTTTTTTCAAGAAGACCCAATTGTACGTGCTCGTTTTGTAATCAAACAGAATGTTATCCTTCGGTTGGCTGGGAATGACCACCTGTAGACATGCATGTTTCGAGGTTTTGCCTCTCATCAGTGCCAGGGTAGGTCGGACAACACTATTATTTTTTACACAATGTTTGTCGATTTCATGAATCTTCAGATATATACTTGACGAGTATCGCACTGATGACGGCATAATAGCCGAAAGCGCTTTGCAGTTTAATACTTTTATTTACACAGAATACAATTTCTCTTGGTTAACATTATAATTGTTCTGTCTCTGCCAAATGATAAAGAATCAACTGTTCAACTTGGTGCGTCACTTATAATGAGAGACAAAACCTCGAAACATGTATGTCTATAGGTGGTTATTCCGTGCCAAAGGAAGGATAATCGTCTGTTTCTTCTTGAAAGAATGTTACACAAATATGTGTCAGATGTACTTTAATTCGCGTCGTGGTATTACCTAGGGAAGTAGTTGTTTTCTGACAGTTGTTTCCTTTATTTTTCCACTTGATGAAAACGCTTGGAGAGAAGGGTACCTCGTATTCATTTCAAGTCCCGAACTATTTATCCACTTCTCAGTATATATACAGTACGTTCACCATATTTTAAAATTCTTTCACCCTACTGTCACGAAAACTTTAGAAAAACCACGAGATCATACACGAGTCCTGTGTACAGCAGCACAGTTTGAGTGACAGGAAAGGTGATGAAAAATATTTAAAAAAAATTTACATTTTGAGGGGATATTGGATCGAAAAATTGAAGAATGAATAGGAATAACTTTACGAACCATTTTGAATAATTACAAATTACCATTCAAGCAGTACCTATAACTAGCGTTTCTGTATTTTCTATTATTGTACTTATGGAAACCTCGCAGTTGGGAATCATCAGATCATCGATTTGAAAACATTACGAGCTGTAAGCACTGTTCTCAAGGTTTTTCAATGAGTTTTATTGTAATTGGTTTGAAATGAGAAAATGATAGGATTGGATTGGTTTACATATAAGAAAAAAATGGCCAACAATAATATTCTGACAAAATGCAGAATTTAAAAAAAATATCTCCACAGAAGCACATTTCTCATATTTTCCTCACCTTCTATATTTTCAGTATTTTCCCGTTTGAGTAGTACGTGATATCTCTCCTAGCTCATAACTGATGCCACGCCGTCACTGATGCAGAGAGGCTCATTTGTTTATAAATCACCTCACCCAAATTCGGCATCAGCATAAAGTGCCGAGATAAAAAGAAATATATAAAACAATAATCCTAAAAGGAGTTCACCTATGAATTTTATATCTTCTTATTATATCGGAGGAGAATACGAGTGGAAAAAAGTTTCAAGCTTGCGTATGGGAGGATAAGCTTTATGAGATAGTGGTAATGGACGAAGAAAGTATTATGAGGAGCTGGTGTTTTTCGAAAGTTTCCTTTTATGCGGCGATATCGTCTTGTTTTGATGGTAAACAATGCGGGGATGCCTTTTCTGTGTGGAAGCTTATGAGAGAGGATTTAAACGTTTACTTTGTATATTCTCAAGCTGTCGTAAGTCAACATATAAATTCTTGGTGCAGGTAACACAACAGAATTGTCGTTGGTAGTATCACTATCGATATTAATTTCCTTGAGGATCTTTATATTCGCGAATTTCTTCGAGAAATTCATAGACCCTGTTTTTTCAGAATTTTTGCATATATAGCGGTATCCTTCGCATATATGTTGGTATCATCCATATACAGGGTGTTCCAAATTAAGTCGGCACCATTGCCAACTCCGTTATTATTGATGCTACGAATTCGGTCAAATGGGCAGCAAGCAAACTAGTAGCATTTTTAATGGCCTTCTCGATGCCGCAAACAAAAAAAAAATGACAGAATATTTCATAAAATGATATTTCTTTCAATGGAACACCCTATATTTTTTTATGCATTTCGATTCGTAAAAACATTCTCAACAACAAAGCTCATATCATCTTCCTTCCTAAAGTAGAAAATAGTCGACTTATGTGGAAATATTAATTTCTTTCAATGTACAAAAAATTTCTTTGTTTTGGCGAATAAAACCTCATGATTGTCCTAACACCCAATTTTGGTACTTATACGAATGACCTGTTACTAATAGCAAAATAAGACAGTAAAAAGAAAAAATTGCGCTGGGATGTGAACTCGTGAAACCCGTGATCATCATGTCTCACCACTGCGCTATTTGATATTAATGTACAAAACGATAATTTCCATCTTAAAGCCATTCCGCTAGCCGTATTTATTTTGTGAAACAAAATATGTCTGCTGTAATGATAACTTTGAAGCCGTTTTTGTACAGAACAGAAAATACTGGAGGGTCATATGAATGTGGTTGGAAAAAATGTGTTTGATTCGATAAAACATAATTATTATGAGCAATCAAGTTGCCTCGAAACTTTGTTGAAATACCATTTGTCAAATATTCTCAAGTATATCATGGTCAACTACTGTTCGAATATTTTTCGAAATGCCGTTTTCCCATAAAAAAAGTGAAATGTTAGAATCCTACTTGGTTTGCCAGAAAAATAGCGTAAGAGCACTCCAAAACTAATACATCAATTCGTTTCCTGATCGGCGTTTTTTTGCTGTGCTTTATCGTCGATTCAGGAACAATGAAAAAGTTTTTGAGAAGAGGAGAACTATAAAACGTTTTGTATTATCTGAAGATACAGAAATTGACGTTTTATCCTACTTTGAGATATATCCAAATAACTCCTTCAGAGATTTATCTAGAGAAATAGCTGTTCCACTGTCTGGTATTCAACGAATACTGAAGAAACATAAGATTTCCCCTTATAAGTTGAGACCAGTGCAAACAATATGATCTAGTGATCCTGAGTGACGATTAGGGTTTTGTCGGTGGTTTAAGAATAAATGCAGACAAGGTCTAAACTTCTATAGAAATATTATATGGAGCGATGAGGCTAATTTTTCAAATAGTGGGATGTATAATAGAAAGAATACATAATCTATTTCTAGTCCATCCCCACAATCCGCAAAGAAGATTTTGTATTAATGTTTGGTGTGGTCTATTTAGAGACAGAATTATCGGTCCATTTTTCTACCATGGTTCTTTGAACGGACCCCGTTATATTAATTTATTAACAAGATTGTTGGAAGAGTTTTTCGATGATCTTGATCTGGAGGCTCATCAGATGATCTATTGTCAGCAGGAGGGAGCACCAGTACATAATGTCAGTGGCGTTCTGGAAACAGATGGATTGCTACAAATGGTCCTGTTAAGTGGCCCCCTCGTTCACCAGATATGACACCTCTAAATTTTTATTTTTGGGGATTTCTGAAAAATGAGATGTACAAAATGAAACATAATAATGTAGATGAACTGAAAAATTATATTGAAACTATAATTAATAGAATTGATGGCTGAACTGTCAATAGAAGGGCCTAAATATGTGTTCAATAAGAAGGCGGTGTTTTTGAACATTTACTCGATATTTTATAGCGCTTTATCAAATCCGTTTGTTATAAATGCTACCTATTGATAAAACTGTCTTATTTTCACCTTTACGAAAAAAAGTCAAATGAAATTTGTTGTTGAGATGTTATTACGAATCGAAATTCATGAAAAAATATAGGGTGTTCCATTGAAAAAAATATCATTTTATGAAATATTCTGAAAACGCGACTGCCATTTTTTTTTGTTTTCGGCATCGAGAAGGCCATTGACAATGCTACTACTTTGCCCATTCAACCGAATTCGTAGCATCAATAATAACGGAGTTGGCAATGGTGTCGACTTAATTTGGAACACCCTGTATAGGTTTTCCCAGAATAGAGGGGATATACTACGATGAAAGTTCCTATGAATATACCGTCTAGTAGTAGTAGTAGTAGTACTTATGGGGAGGCTGTAGGTACAGCCAAGCAAGTAGGCCCCCATGGTCACTTTTTGCTATCCCCTGCTCTCCTCATGCATGGTGTTCTGCCTGCCTGTGGTTTCCACCTGCTCTCCTCAAAGTCTGGGTGTGTAGTGTGTATGTGCTTGTCAAGGGAGCGAGTTCCTTCAATCCGCCACTTCAAGCTCTGGTAGGGCTGGTTCTTGGTCGGGTGGTGCGGCGGCTGCGGGTGATTATATCACCGGCTACCAGACCCGCAGTATCCGAACCAAGGCCCCTCCTTGGCTCCCACCGAAGACCAAATTTTCCAGTTCCCGCAGCGAATTCCCTCCTCGGCTTTCTTTGGAGACTAGTTCTCCAGTTCTCACTGCGAGTTCCTTCCATCCGCCTCCTCGGTAAAGTCCTAATAAGGCTGGTTCTTGATCGGATGGTGCGGCGGCCGCAGGTGATTCATTCACCGGCTTCCAGTCCCGCAGCACCCGAACCAAAGCCCCTCCTTGGCTCCCACCGAAGACCAGATTTTCCAGTTCCCGCAGCGAGTTCCTTCGATTCCCCTCATCGTGAAAACCGTGGTATGGCGAAGCGGCGGCCACGGGTGACCGGCTAGCAGCACCCAATCCGAGGCCCCTCCTTAGCTCCCACTGGAGGCAGATTTTCAAGCTCTCGCACCTGTAGGTGAGTGGGTGTGTGTTAAGTGTCGGGAAACACATTTGTTTTTGACGTTGGTGTACGGTAAGCTAGGGCCCACGGGTCGCCAATCCCGTTGGCTGCAACTCCTCAGCCACCCTTGGGGAAAATACCGTCTAAGATAAGTATCAACTGAGTTACAGGGTGGTGAAAGCGACAAAAAAGGAAGTTTTTCAGAACAACTCAATGACTTTTTTCTTGATGAAATTTGGTATGTCATTGCGTAGCATCAAGCTCAACATTTGAATGCAAACTTATTCTAGGAAACATATTTTTTTGTTACCACTCCCAGCACCCTGTAGCCCATCTTAGAAGATATGTTTATTGGAACTTCAAATCAAACGAGGATTATATCATCGGAGATTGTCTCCTTTATTCTGGGACACCCTATATGTCACTGTCATTGCTAGATCCTTGGGCACTTCTGCGTCAACGAACCACGTGCTTAAGCCTCGTTCCGCTTCATCGTTTCCTTGACCTCTTAGTAGTTGTCTCAGAGATGATCAGTGCGACTTCACGAAAAACCGTCACAGACAGACAATTTGTATAGGCTAATCCAACATAAGGAGAAGAAGGATAAAATATATTAATTCAGATTATCAATTAATGTCGATCTATTCTAAGGAGGACTTTCTTGAAGCGACATTCTTGTTCATGTATATCATATTTCTAATAGTTCACGAACCCAGTTTATTAGATGATTGAATATTTATGGTAATATCTGAAACCTAAACCCTGCTAACCCAATTATTATTGTCCTGTATTCATGAGTTCACCCTACGTTAAACAACAAAGCTAGATATAGATATTTGTGGCTTATAGAAGCTTTGTAAGATACTGCACTGGCTTGCTTCGTTAGAGTTCGAGGTATGACGACAATGAATCAATTTTCGTGAGATATCATATAATATTCATTCAATATCTGAGACAATCCTCAGAAAGAAGTTTAAATATACAACGGACTAGAAACAGGATATGCCTGTCTGTACACATGAAACTCCGTGGATAATCCTTCAATATAAAATGGGATAATAGACGCTGTGGTATTTTGATTTAATTGAAAATATGAACATGATGTTCATAAAGTCAGATATGGAATCATATGCCCCTTCCGCTACTGCCTTCAACATACCCTTTTTTATACTTAGTCTGAGAGGCATTATTCTATGTTAAGAAAATGTGGATAATAATGATGATTCCGTCAATCTCATAAGTGCAGGGTGACTCAGAAAACTGCATCGAATCAATGTTCTTCGAGTTAGATTAAAATAATATTGATTCATAACCCAGAGATCTGCAAAACAAAACAACAGACCATTTTGCTGAATTTGCAAGAATTCAATTTCAGAGATATAAAATGAAAAACAAATAACAAATCACAAAAAATATTTGAAATAATATTTGAAAAAGGGTTCTTGGTTCAAAAATAATTCAGAGTAAAATTGATTTGGACCTACATTGCCTAACAAAAAAATTTAAGCAAATATCTGTCAGAAAACAACTTCTTCCCTTTATGAACATTGAATTACATCTGACACTTTTTCATCCCTCAAGTTGCCTATTATCTCACCCAGGATACCGTACTGAAAGTTGAGTTATCAGTGAACAATGCATTTCGTAAATTTATAGAATTTGGATATAATATAGATTTGGTTTTCTTGTATTCGTCAGTAGCTAACCAAATTAAGTAGTGGAAATTCTATTACCACAGCTTTCATATTGAATAATTGATATAATTTATGTGGAACTGAATAACAATCTCCACTCGAATTTGATAATGACTTTTTTTACGACAGTACTTAAACTAAGTATTCAAAGCGACACTTTCCATCGTGAAAAAATCAACTGTGCTCAAGAATATCAACTGTGCGTTCAATAATTGTTCACACACCATTCATAAATTATTTTGCATCAAATTTTACTTGGAAGCCACTACTTGATAATATGAAAAAAATTCAAAACTTCAAAAGATAAAACATTCAGATTAATCATAAAATTGTAAAAAAATTGAATACAATAACTGCCTCAGAAAAAATATTGTATGATACACTTTCGTGAACTCGCGTGTTACTTCACCTTTCTCAAAAAAGTGTTACTTTACAAACTGGTTACATAAATAACTATTTTATCGAACAAATGTGTATAAGTGATTATAGCTTGGCACATCTTTTAAAATTTACAACTGAAGGTATTATGTAGTTTATTTATATTTCAGTACCAAAATATTTTATTTTTCCAACATTTCGTGTGGTTAGGGCACCTCCGGTCCATAGTAAAATTAATCTATTCTTCAAATGGAAATTGCTCCAATTTCAGAATCTTGCAACATTCCGTGCACAGTACTTTGCATACTGTGAAATAATATAATGACATTCATGACTGCAAATATGAAATGAAGTCGTATCCATAAATTAACTTGCCTAATAAATCGTGAAGATGTAACGATCTAGCGTCACCTTCGCTGATGTCTGAATCTCTTGGAATTCCGTAATTTACTCGAAACGTTTTACAAGGTCCTGAGATCGGTACACAATTTCTGCATTAATTTAGACATGACGTTGTCTCCGGATCTGTCTGTCGTCTGGTGATAATGCATCTGCTAGGGATCATTGTTCGCCTCAGAGTAAACTGAATGTTCATCTAGCAAATAGCAGCTATTTCGAAGTACATTCTATGTGACATTCCCAGGATGATATTCGAAGATGAAAACTTGATTGTTCAGACTTCCCCAATATCGGGAATATCATTTCCGCAAGTAATACTAGTTATGAATTGTAGTTCTAATCACATAATAATTTTTTTCCTGCGAAGTACGGAGTGTTCAAGCAGTAGAAAAAATTGATAACTGGAATATTATTATTTCAGTCATTTATATCGATCAATGTTTTATTTAGAAATTTTCCCACTTCTTAATTGAAAACTTTTGCCTTTTAATAAGCTTTTATATAACTTGCTTTGTTCGTATGTCTAATAAATATTTGCAATCATTTTCTTTAAACACTGAACTGATTGAAGTGATATTCTGCAAACATGTATTAGAAAATGATGATAATACAATAATTTTAAAGAATTTTAACCCCTTAATGCTAAATATAGAACGCGTAGGAATCTGGAAGAATTTTAAACGGTTTCGAATGTGAAAAATGTTGACGAAATTAAGCATGCCAGTAAAAAATTTCCCAAAAGAAATAGAGAAAAACCGTTTGAGAAATGAAAAACATCTGACCGTTGAAGCTGGATGGCTAGAAGTAATACACATATGCAAACCACTAATTGAAATGTTGCACACATATTAAGACCGACGACAAAACAATAGTTATGAAAATGTTAACCACCCTGCCGGAAAGTTTAGTGGAAACTTTGGAAAATCGTCCGGTAGTTCAGGACGATGAAAATTCGGTGAAAATAAAAACATATCAGTAGGTGGACTGGCTCCACACAATGATTCGCGAAAATTGGGAAAAACATCAAGCCATTTCAAAATTTTCATAGCTCGATCTACGAGTAGAAAATGGATTATTTCATGCTCATTGTACATTACAATTTTTCTACAACTACTGGAATCATATATTTTTGCTCACATTTTCAATCGTTGTATGTTGGTGAGCAATGAAACCACTATTCAAAGGAGGAACGAAAAAGAATATGTCCAACTATCGTTCCATTTCACTAACATTGGGCCTCTCGAAAATTCTTTGGAAAAATCACCAAAAAAAGATTATGTACCTACCTCAAATAAATACAAAATCATCTTAAGGAAACAATATGGCTTTAGGGAAAATGTAAGTACACAATATGCTACTGCAAAGGTGACCTCTATGATTACAAGGTAATGGACAAGAAAATATGTTCGCTTGGAGTTTTCCTTGATCTGGTAAAGGTCTTTGCCACGGTTAGTCATAGGCTATTGCTAGAAAAGAAGTCATTGGCATAAGAGGTAATGTACTCAGCCTATCTAAAATCTTCCTTTCCATCCGTAAGCAGGTGGTTCAGATAAAGGGAATGGATAGTGGAACGAGAGCTGTCACTTGTGATGTGCCACAGAGGACAGTCCTCAGACCAGTTTTGTTGACAACCTCATCAAAATGAATACTTCTGGAAGCATAGTTTCTTCTGCAGATGATACGGTGGATTATTTACAGAATACACGTTCAATCGGGTCGACGATAATGCAAAAAGTGGATTGAAATAATAATGAATTGGTTCAACGCCAATCTTCCCACAGTGAATCTCTCTAAAACTGAAGCGGCCCCTATTACTCTTTTTCAGAAATATTTACACTTGCCAATTGATAACCGAATGCTATCACTTATGATATCTATTAAATATCTTGGAATTTGAGTGGACTTTATTAAAATGTGATATAAAAATTAAGTATTGAGATCTGGTAAATGATTTTCGTAACTAACAAATGCGATATATAGTGGTTTTTTTTAATGGTGGCTTCGATGTAGATATGAAAAAGTTGTTGAAAAAATTGAAATATGGTTGTTTCGGTATGTCATGTTTTGGTAGGCCTTCTGAAGGACCCTGTATATTTTCTCGTGATGTTTGAAATCACTTTGGGTGATATGAGTAAACTTTGACTGAATCATTTTTTCGCATTTTGACTAATAATGAGCTATTTTACTAAATTCAGAATTGCATTTCAATATACGACTTGACTACAATATATTTCGGTCGACCCCACTCTTGTTGAAATAAAGGAATTCTGGATTAGAATATCTTCAGTCAACGAAATGAACAGTTGATACAAACTATATTCAACATTAATGATCATTTATTATTTATTTGAATACATTTATATCAACATTCGTAATGTTACAATTAGATGAACTGAAAGAAAGATACTGACAGAGTCCATGTGTACATTTGATTTTTATGAACTCAAAAACAATTACATTTTCAAGTACTTGAGTATAAACTGGTTTGACTCCATGATCACATTTTATGACCATATTTTATCCTGTGTTCCCAATTATTTGACTTGTTTTAGTTACGTTTTTCCCACCTCTACTGTTATAGAAAATCAGACTTTTGGAGCAATACCCCCATATACGTAGTTTGTAGAAGTTGTCCCATTTCGGAACTGTAGTTCCTTTTTTGTGAAGGTGTCGACTTCGATAACGAATATGAAATCAAATCATAAACGATTGTTTCCTTCACACGTGAGGTTTCAGTAAACTTTGCTGAAAGTCGTTAAATAATGCGTTGTTTATTCAATGTATCTGTGGATGCCAGGAATTCACAAATTGCATCTCTATCTAGGCCTCAGCATGAACAAAATAGACTTGAGCTACATTTTCCGCTTTCAATAGAAATGAGGAATACTCCTTCAATAGCTATTATAAATTTTCCGTTACACAGCTATTTCACCGCTTTGTGGCTTAAGAATTTTCGACGTCGTGTAAGAGGATTGCAGTAAAAGACATGTACCTTCACACTAAAGACTCGGCAAATTGAAACTGGATTTGTGCCAGATTGGCAAAATAAAATACTCACTTTCAATGCTTGAATTATTCACTATGCTCTAAATATCTTGGTAATGGTGCAGTAGATGAATGTGATTCTTAGTTGCGGAATTTTCTCTATTCATCGATTATGAAAGAACAAAAAATCTTAATACATTTCCCAGACCTCTTTTTTGAAAGCTCGTACCTGCCCAGGTTTATAAAAATCTCTGTATCACAACCACATTAATGAAAAAATAACTGAAGGAACGAACTATTTAACAAAACAAATCTCATCGATGTCCAGCAATATTGCTAATGTCTATAGAAGCAAGTGATCGCTTGATAAAACATTCTTTTTCCACTAATTCCAGCGAAAAGTTTTCGCCGAAAACAACGTTTTATCAGTGATTTCAGGGAATTATTTGGACTGACTCTAACAATTAACTCATTCGAAATGTTCTCCCATTTTCCCTTTTGTCTGATCTTCCCTCTGACATTATATGTGGGTTCTATAATTACGTTTTTATCGAATCGTTTCTGTCCGTTAGCAACTTCCAACTGGAATTAAGTACTTGGGAATTGTTATTTTGAAACAAAAGAAATAATTCGCCGATGGTGGGGTTATGTCATTTGAAATATTCACTTATTTAATATGAGACGGGAAAGTTTGAAAACAATTGAGAAAATTCACGTAATAAACTTTGCGGATTTTTTTATCTGTGCACGGTTTTGTTCACTAAGTGCGGCTAACAAATTTGTCAGGAAACTTTGACAGGGGTCAGTTAGGGGTGAACTCATGATTTCGTTACAGTTCGTAGGTAGTTGTGAAAACGAATAAGTGCCATTTTGAAAAATTCCGGCTCGCATATTCAGATCGAGTAAAAAAGCTGTATAACAGCTAATAGAAGATACAACTGATCCAGAAGTGAGAAAATAAAACTAGAAATTGTTATTAGATTTGAATGAATAGATTGTATTAATAAATCAACTCCTGTTCAAAGAAAACCCATTTTTTTGATGATGACGTCTCAGTAACATTGACAATGAAAATGCCTGTTTCTTGAATCCATCTTGGCAGCTATGATTGTGAGTATTCTCGAAACAATAGAGCAGTTGATTTGGGAATGTTTCATCTGAGTAAATCTCAAATGGACGTTACATCTTTATATAGGTACACGGAATGTAACCACTTATTCCTTTAGACCTAGGACCATAATAAAATTAGGTTGTAAAGTTTTTGGATGCTAAGCATGAATTAATCTTATAAGAAAAAGTTCAAGTAATATCAAACAATTTTATTAAAAATATAAAATGTCGTATCTCAATTATTTATTTTAAATTTAAAAAGTTTTAATATCAATTAAAATAAATTTTTATTCAGAATGCTCAACGATACATTAACTTTGCACCAAAAAAAGTGAAACTTGGAACGGTTTTCTAATTTTCTCTAAAAAAAAACAAGTTTTCATTGACAGTATCAGTGATTCAAACTTAGTGGTATGATGAAGCTAGTGGTAAAAAAAGATTTCAGTCAAAGTAACGATTAGTTCAATACCTACATCAGAAATTTTGTAGATTGAAAAAATGTAAAAAAATTAAGGTTACAATAGATAGAACGTTCAAATTTGGAATAGATGTGTAAAATTGGAAAAGAAAAAAACGTAATTCACGTGACCCCTTCCGAGTAGGCTACATTTAAAGGTCATTATTAAGAATTTTTTCCATATATGATGCCAACTCATTGGAGGACACTGTATATACAGTCTGTGATACTTCTCATGGAAACACTCCGTACCTTCATTAATTCTTCATGTAGAATCTTGAACACATGTGTTTTCGTACACTGCACGCCAGGAGCAATTGAACAACCGACATTTCCGAAAAATCAAAGTAGGAGGCAAAATAGATCTAATATGTCTTCGGATTTGTAATCAGAATAATAAATTTTTTTCTTAAAAGGAATGCAGTCCTAAAAAATCCGAATTTGTCTTACTTGTCTTAGAAACACCATACCGTACCTTCAATAATTATTGACATTGAACGGTTCATTTTTGCTGCATCTATTTGCCTTCTCTATATGTTTTTTCGGAAATGTCGGTGATTCAATTGCTGTTGTCGTGCAGTGTACCTATATCACTCGAAATGACCCGTTGTAGGTCATTTTATACATTTTTGAAGTACCTAGGTACCTATCGATACTGTAAATTTTGCAATTCTTTATAAAGTTATTACAGAAATTACAGGGATGTTTCCATAAAAAATGAGACACACTGTATATATCGGGACCTTATAGAGTTGAAACTTATTCTGGATACCGCTTTATGTACTCCAATCTACAAGATCATTGGACCACCAGACCACTACTTGGTCAGAACTTCTTTTATATTTTCTCTGCCAGCTACTCGTTTCAAAAAATTTAAATTCTCGTATTTTCTTTTTATCATGCCAAATCCAAAATTCCCTATTTCATGAACAACTTATTAAGATTACATGCCCTAAGAGAGGATGGGTGCGGGTGGAAGGGTGTAGAATCAATTCCAGTCATATTGGCTAGCAGATTGACCCGTTAACGTTTTTTCCTGATAGGCCCCCGCTGTTTTCAACACTGGTTTGTATCCGGGCTGTTTTCTTAAGTTCATTTAGCTTTCGTCTCCAGTACACGAAATAATTACTTAATTGTCAAATTTCGTTCGTTCATATTTGTTATTCATGTCCCGGAAAAAATACCGAAAAAAAAGCGGGAAATTGTCTACTGCACTTCAACGTAGTTTAATGTTTGTTGTTGATTTTATTTTTTCTTGTTATGGAGATTTCACGAAATACGTCTAATTCCTGGTGAAGGGGCCGGTATTGTTTGTGATCATCCCTAATTTGGTGATATTCCTCGTCAGAGAACTTTGAGGTAACTGTGCTAGTGCTCTCGGGTGGTAGAGACATCAGCGCCTTCTAATGATACAACCAGCCTGGTGTACTTGCTACTTACTGTGTTCGTGACTATTCAGATTGTCTTCAGCATACTCTCGAGGATCAGAAACACCGATCGGGCGGAGGGCCTTGTCCCATGCTATGAGGCACGTCCACTCTGCAGCTCCAGCGGCTGCCTCCCTCGGTATTTATCGCAAATCCGATGATGAATGTTCAAATGCTTTGGTAGAGAGTTTGGGAGTGAATTTTCATATCCACTTATTTCAATGATTGGAATGCTCACCACACCGAGATATGATTCACTTCTGTACAAGTTGGTCGTGAGAATGAAACTGTAAAAACTTCGTCATCACCATCAGGCACGTCAACTCATCAAAATACCAGAAAGCCACGTAAACGTGAGTCAAACTTTATTTTCCATTAACCCGGTTACGCATCAACAGGAGAAGAGTGGTAATTTGGCACTGATCATTAATTTCGTGATAAAATTTCTTAATGTCATCTATTTATTACCGACATCAAATTTACTGCTTCCTTTATTACGATTGAAGAAAGAGCATTATAATATAAAAGTAAAATTATAGCCGTACAAGAAACTCTGCGATAATAATTCAATAAGGCCATAATGTATTCACGGCTATATTTTTATTCAACTCGGGAAATTCTGCCCGTATTTTCGGAATTTGCTGAGGAAGCGGCTTTTCTTTCGATCTCATATTATTGTATGGAACAACTATTCGACAGTTTCATGTGATTGTTGAATGTATATTGAATCCAATGAGTTTTTATGCATTGGCTGCAGTTATTGATTATTAGTGTGTTCTGATTTCCCATGTAAAAACACGAAATAGCATATTTTTTTAAAGAGTCGAGAGAATAGTATTTTTCCGTACGAGGCGCAGCCGAACAGGAAAGACGTGTAAGCACGAAAAAAGCATTTATGGGCGTGTAATGAACGATATTTTCCATTATATCTACCTGAAAACCTCAGACTGTTGAAAAACATTAATTTTTAAAGATGTACGAGCAAAAACATGGTTTCTTAATTTGTATCAATTGAAATATTTATGGTATAATTTGTGTTGGAAATAGCTAATATTTTAGCAGCTACTTCATTTTCAACAACTGTAGTTAATAAAGTTGATTTCTAGAGAACTATCAAAAACACATTATTTTATTTTGACATGTAAGTAGGCAGCTAATGACACTAGGACACATAACATTTTCCGTACGGGTGCACGGAAAAAGCCCAATTTTGGTGCACTAAATATGCATGTAAATATAGTGTTTTCAGATAGGTATAATGAAGATGATGTTTCCTTCGCTCTTATGTAATATCAGATATATGGCAACGTTATAAGTCGCATATTGCATCGGAAGTAAACAACTTGCTTCTGCTTTGTATATCACTAAAATATTTTTATGTTTATGGTTCAGTTTGAAATCCTATTCTATACGAAGCTACATGTTGAGAGAAAGCTTTTCCTGAAACCGGAATGAACGTTATACAAATAAATCCGCTAATGTCATAATATTGTCGAGTAACTCATAAAAATTTTTCCTTGAGGCGCACCAGAAAAACAGTAAAATGTTCACATGTTCAGTATTCAGACATGATATATTGCTGCTTTCCAAGTGCCAACATATGTACAAATGTATGTAATCGTTAAATATCTGTTCAATTGAGAAAATTGTATATAATGATTGAAAACAAAACAAAGTCAGTGGGGATGATTTCAGATAAATGTTTGTTTCACCATCAAGAAATGAACCCAACATTCTCCTAGATATTCCAAATTCCAGAGCTTTCGACTGCATTGACTCCTCTATTTTTTTAAAGAAGCTTAATTATGGAATCCAAGGAATTGAACTAAACTGGTTTGACTCTTATAGGCATGCACTTCGAGTAAGAGACCTGGGAACAGGACAGAAGGTGCAATCGAGGGCTCTGCATGTCAGTATGGGGGTACCACAAGGAATTGTTTTAGGTCCTCTTCTCTTTATAATCTATTTCAATGATGTTGGTAGGTATGCTTGCTGAGTACAATGCAACTATAATAAATTATCTCCATGATAGCACAATATTATTCCTGACATCAACCATTCCAGTCTAAGATTCCGTATAACGTCCTTCACCGAGCTGGTTAACGGATGGAAAGTATTTTATATCAAATTGAATATGGCAATAAATATATTTCAAATGGGTTGACTAAAAAATTGTAGTCCAGAATATGATTAACAATTTAAAAATAATTTTTTTTCAAACATTTCAGTGGTTTGGTTAATAGAAAAATTCTATACCAATAGAAAGTATGAAGTCTATAGAATATGCAAACAATAGGTTGACTTTTTTCCCTTCACAACTCTTGGGTAGGCAGGTATAAACAGGTAAATCGATACTAGTTAGTTACTTGCACCGGTCGATAAATGCATTAAATCATATTTTCGACACTGAAAAAAAATCCTATTGATCAGTTGTCATTTCAATGTGAATAACGTCAGTTTTAGACACCAGTGCGTGAAAAGTAGGTTATATATTTTTCCTACAAGCGTGCGTGTTCCGCCCTATTCCCGCACGCAATTTAGTTTGAGAGGTGTCATTTTCCCGCACTAGTGCGGGAAAAATTTTCCCGCACGCTACTGTCACTTTAAGTGAGTTTTTCCCGCACTAGTGCGGGAATAATTTTTCCCGCACGCAAAAGTTTGTTCAAGAGAGCAACATAAGATGTTTCAATGCGCTTGTAGAAAAAATATTGATCCTAACTCATACGGAAAGGTACTCTCCCGCACTCGACTGCTTACCCGAACTCCGCTTTGCGTCGTTCGGGTAACGGCAGTCTCATGCGGGAATGGTACTCTTTCCGTACTTGTTAGGATAATAACTATTTCCTACAAGCGTGCGTGATTCACCCTCTACCCGCACGCAATTCAGTTTGGAAAGTGTCATTTTCCCACTGTTGTGCGGGAAAAGTTTTCCCACACTAGTGCGGGAAATTTTTTCCCACACTAGTGCGGGAAAAACATTTATATGATATCCTCGTAAAATATAAGTGGTGGGTGACAAAATATGAAAGTTCAAGATTTTTTGTTGCAATACTAAGTGAGTTTGTTCAAAATCATCCATCATTTTGAACTATTTATTGGAAAAATGAACAAATATTGATAAATAAAAATGTATTGTTATGAAAATCACCCTATATATAGGCTTTGATTGATCTGATAACGAGTAGGTAACAATTGATGTTGTAATTGTCAGAGTGACAGACAAAGCGTTACTTATATAAAATTTTCGATTCAGTGAAATTGCCACAATGGATTATTCATCTGATGAAGAACTTCCACAAGAAATCGTGCAAGCAGCTACAGATGCGAACTTAGAGTTATTGCCAACGAAATCTAAATAAAGGTATGAGAAGCAATACACGAGTTTTATTGAATGGTGCAACAATAAAAAAGTGAAAACACCAAATAAAGAAGAAGTATTCTTGGCTTATTCTCTAGAAATGTCTAAAACATGGAAGCCGAACACTTTATGGGCAAGATATTCAATGTTGAAAAGTGTATTCAAAGTAAAGCAAAATTTGGATATTAGCAAATTTTACAAAATAATTGCATTCATTAAAAGACAGAATGTCGGTTTTCGACCGAAAAAGGCCAAAATCTTCACTCAAGAAGACGTTTCAAAATTTATGACTGAAGCACCCGATGACATATACCTCATGATTAAGTTAGTAGCAATTTTTGGATTAGCTGGTGCTTGCAGACGAGAAGAGCTGACAAAACTCACCATTGACGACATATAGACGACAAAGAAAACCTGATAATTGTTAATATCAAGGATTCCAAAAATCATTCCTCTAGATCCTTCGTGATATCTGAAGAAGCAAATAATGGTTATTTTTTGAACGTATACAGAAATTATGTACATTTTCGTCCAAAAGAGACTCCTCACCGTCGTTTATTCTTGTATTACAAAAGTGGAAAATGTACTGTGCAATGTGTAGGAATCAATACCATAGGAAAGATACCCTCCGAAATAGCAGTATATCTGCGCCTTCAAAATCCAGAGCTTTACATTGGTCACAGCTTCAGGCGTTCCTCAGCCACTTTACTTGCTGACTGTGGTGTGGTTATAACTAATATCAAACGCCTAGGAGGATGGAAATCGACTTCAGTTGCAGAGGGGTATTTAGAAGACTCAACCAATCGAAAAAAAGAAATGTCCAACAAAATTCTCAATTTGAACACTACATCGTCTTCCGGGTGCATTTTAGAACCATCCACGTCTATATCGATCGGCGACGATTTGATGCCTGTGCCTGCACATTCGATTTCTTTCGATAATGTATTGCCCGAGTTACCTTCTTCTTCAGGAAATCAGCCATCTTCAAAAAATATGCTGGCTTCCGCTATAAATTTACATAATGCATCAAATTGTACATTTACAATAAATATTACGAATAATTAGTGGATAGAAAATGTTACTCTTGTTAGTTGTTTCCATTTGCATGAATAAATAATTGAAAAAATGAATTTGTTTCCTACGCTTGTAGAAAAAGTATTGTTCCTAACTCATGCGGAAAGTGTCTTTCCCGCACTCGACTGCTTACCCGAACTCCGCTCCGCGTCGTTCGGGTTAACGGCAGTCGCGTGCGGGAAAGCATCACTTTCCGCACTTGTTAGGAAAATTACTATTCCCTACAGGCGTTCGTATTCCGCCCTATTCCCGCACGCTTAAATCACTTCAAGGGAGTTATTCCCGTACTAGTGGGGGTTAAATTTTTTCCTCACGCGAAAGTTTGTTCAAAAGTGCTACATATTTTATTTTAATTCGCTTGTAGAAAAATTATTGATCCAAACTCATACCGAAAGGTACTCTTCCACACTCGACTGCTTACCCGAACAGCAGTCGCATGCGGGAAAGGTACTCTTTCCGTACTTGTTAAGCAGGGGATACATCTTAAAAACTTGTTCGCATTCGCTGGTATTGCCATCAGTGCTGCTCGTTCGTAGTCATTCGCGGCAAAGTCGTGAAGATTAGTTGACGGTGTAAAAATCTCGTGCACGTGTTTATTTAATAGTTTTCAATAAAAAAGGGTATTTGTTTGTTAGCTTCTCTGAGGTATGTAAAAATTCGAACGAGTTCGAATACTGTTCGATTATTGTATCTTTACCCATGCGTCATCAATTTATGATCGAAGAAATCACACACGCTCTATCGAACATCTCTTTCTAACAACCGCTATGAGCGAATCAAGATTCGTTGACATTTGTCTACTAAGCTAAGAATTATGGTATTGTGATGATGACGCACGGGTAAAGATATAATAGTCGAACTGTATTCTGCTTAACAATTTAATACTTTGCAGAAGTTTTTAAATTCGTATGATTTAAATCTGCTAGTAAATTCATACCATCATATCTAGTTCTTCATAAATATAAATCACTCATCCATGCAAACAAGTCTCTGCTTTCTCTTCTTTTTTTCTTTTCGTCGCTTTATGATTTTATGTATAATGATGTACGAGGCACAGGCTACTATTAACTGATTTTCACTCATATTTTTTCCTTCACCATCGAAATCAACCTTTCTCGTCGAATTACAGCGAAGTATACTACAAATTATTTTCGTCACTGCCACATATGAACGCCTAACAACATTCGAAGACATTCGCAACTCGGATTTCCTTTTGATCTTTTGAGTTTTACCGACAGGCGATGGAAAACGTTCGTTCGCATCGCTGGCCTTTCACCAAAAATTTATTCGTTACAAATGAGCGTCTACACTTGACGAATGAATGCGAACGTATGCAGACGAATGCGAACGAATGGCTACGTTTCTCAGATGTATCCCCGGCTTTAGAATAACAACTATTTCCGCACCATGAATTTCGCTCCTTCTGTATCGAATTCTTCAGAATATTCATCGATTTCATCGAAATTAATTAATTTTGTCAAGAGTTTCTCTCATTTCTTTTATGAGCTTTGAATTATCACGAAGAAACAAAATTTATTTATAAACAAACTATAGCAACCGACATCGCTACCTTAGTAACGCCTACTTTATGAGTTTATCTGAAATTCGAATAATACATAACAGGTACATATTTTATATTTTTCCGATTTTTGAATTATTCGTTGGTGTCAAAAAATATCAAAACTTGGAAAAAGGCTTGATACCCATCAATATGATACTTACCACAAGGCTAGTTTTCTCAGTACTAAAATATGCTTTCTGTCCCTTGTTGATAATATTTATACAGCACTATTAATTTTTACATACATGAACCACATTCGTATCAATTATCACTACTTCATTCATGCTATGTTTTGAAGGCCTATAATTACTTCAAGTTTTAAGTAGTGTACTATAAACGTACAGAACCTTGAAATTTTGGAATCTGCGGCTTTTATAAATTAATTTTAAATTGTCCACGGGGGTATTGATTACATTTATGTATCCCGCTGGGAGAAATGCATCCCGTTTCTGATGAAAGCTATTTGTTGAGTACAAGCAAAACGTTATTGAAATTGGTTAGATTTAATAGCATGGTGTTAATGTATTTTGGCTCTAGGATCATAACGGCGTCTATTTTCATCTTAATAACAGTTCTCGTGTTCACAACTATGACAATTTTATATTCCACTTTCCACTGAACATAATATGGTGAGCAAAGTAAATGGCATCACTGAATACATTTATTCTTGGGGCTCGAAAGATTTATTGTATTTTTGAATATGTCATTCTAGAGGTCAAAAGAAGCAACTTCCTTCATCAGACTTTTTTCTGAGCCTACAGGGTGAGCTACAAAAATGAGTTGATTGTTTAACGCCAATTATGGAACATACTGTCTAGGAGAGGACTTTTCTTAATTCTGTAGTACAGCATGTGAAAAATATCAATTGACTTCGAATATATCCATTGTGGTGTATATACTTACAAGATGAGGCAAAAAGTTTCGAAATGTGGTATTTACGTTTACTTTCTCGAAGCATATTCTGTGGATCGTACAATCTGTGAAAGAATTTTTTCTATACATGTTGACGTGAAATTTATTATTTATTTCTATGATAGATAGATCCAGAGAGTTGATCATATTGATTTGTTCGATTTCAACCCTGATTTTATCTTATCATGAAAAGTGTTTCTAGTCCCCCTGGGTGAAAAGGAACCAGAGGAATCGATGGTATGCTCGAAACAAAGTTAGCAGAAGGACCTCCCAAGGGACCCCTAAACCACTTAAAAGGTAAACCAAAGCAGGGACCTCTGGATTCCAGGGGGAAAGAACAAAGTCAACTGTCCTGAGGATGCAACCAGCAAAGTAATCCTAAAGGGGTCGCTGAAATGCAGTTCTAGGTGCGGAGGCGGGCTCCCAGGAAAAAAAACGAGGAACCGGAGGTAGGTGCGCTCAAAATACAAGTTAGCAGGAAAATTCCCAGGGGCCCCCGAAACCACTTGCAAGGGCAACTGAAGCAGGCACTGTTAAACCCATTCGAGGGGAGCCGAACCAACAGTTCCAATGGCGCCGACCAGATTATCCCCAAGGGTACCTATAACGTGCAACCCAGGGTGCTGAGGCAGGCACCTGCGGAAATGGAACCAGAGAAACCAAAGGTACGCCCAAACCACAAGTTAGCAGGGAACCTTTCGAATGTACCCCCGAAACAACTACAGGAGGAACCTTCACAGGTGCTTTCAATTGAAGCAAAACATGTGGGTGCATAAAGGGTTCAAATTGAGAATCCTACATGCAAAGGATTCAAAACCCTCCCATATGTGCCACAAAAAGAAGAAGCAGAGGATCAAGAACCTACCAGGATGTCATCAACATCTTTGAACCAGAATGCAATATGTTTATGGGATGAGGTGTAATTTAGGACGCGTGTGTTTTCTTGATTGTTCATGAAAATGTCTGCTAGTGAGGGACGTGATGGTGAGCCCACTGGGAAAGCCGAAACCAGTTGTAAAAAAACTCAGTGAAAATTAGAAAAAAAAATTCTTTGTTCAGTATTTCAATAAGAACTTTCACAAAATAAATCAATTATCAATGGAATAAATTAATTTTTCTAGATAAATCGTCTTGCATTACAACATGTGAAAGTTTGTGTCTTTGTATATGAAGAAAATTGTTTTATGGTAGTTAATATATTGCGATATACAAGGAGGGCCAATGGAAACTTTCCACCCTAATTTGTAGGATTTCAAATCAAAATTTTGAAAAACGCTCGAACACGTCGATATTTGATTTGGGAGGGAAATAATTTTCAGTTTTTTTCACCCCCGTAGCTTTAAACCTGTAGCTGGGGGGTGAACAACCCTCAAAATTCTAATAGGGAAAACGGGTTGTGCCATACATCTTTTTGAAGGTCTCATTGTGGGCCGAGGTGGTGTGCGGGTTGAGTCCTCGCCTCATAAGCCAGAGAGCGTGAGTTCGATTCTCAGCATTGCCACCGGTCTCGTGCATAGCATCACACTTATTAAAAGGTAAGGGCTACGTCTTCCCCTAGCTCGCACAAGTCTCTGACTTTTGAGGGTTGCACGTAGGGGTGCAACCGGTTGACGGATATATCAATTTTAACAATTTTTTTAACAATTTCTTTATGACCCTATAATTTTGCCCCGGTTTTCTTAGGCGTGACATTAGGGAAAATACAATAATTAAAAATAATCTCCGCCGCAGTAATTTTAATATTCGCCTATTGACACAAAAACTAACAAAAACATCCGATTTTTTGGCCGTTGAAGAAAAAAGTATGTTTTTACAAACTTCATTTCTACTAGACATTGTCGCACCATCATTTACATAGCGTTAGTTCGAGAGTTTATAGCGAAATTTGATAAGTATGGTTTACACTATAGCTGAGCGGTTCGAATTCGTGTCTCTTTATTTCAAAAACAATGACTGTGCAAGACAAACTGCACGACTATGTAATGAAAGACATCGTGATAAAGATGTTTCAAATACTTACGTTAGACAACTGATGGAGAAGTTTTTGGAAACTGGAATAGTGCAGAACCAAAAAGATAATCCGGTGCGTGTCGTTAGGAATGAAGCCATGCAAATCGCAGTTTTAGGGCACATTACAATGGATAACACATTAAATACGATGCAATTGGCTGAAGTTTCTGGTGTCTCACGAACAAACGTTAGAAGAATCTTCTAAGCCCACAAATTTTACCCCTACAAGATAAAAATGCTTCACGAATTTAATGAGGATGATTATGATCGACGCTTACAATTTGTAGAAGAAATGAGTGAACGGTGAATGATGTATCTTGCTTTGCTTCAAGAAACTATTTTTCCTAGAATAAGGCAGGTTATTGCCGAAGATAACAACTTGACACACAATAATTTTTTTTTCCATCAAGATGGAGCTCCACCACATTTTTCAGCACCCGTTCGAAACTTTCTAGACGAAAATTTTAGAGGACATTGGATTGGCCGTAGAGGATCTATTGAGTGGCCTGCAAGGTCTCCTGATCTTTCTCCTCTTGACTTCTTTCTCTGGGGCCATTTGAGGTCTACCATTTGAAAAACACGCCGGCTTCTCTTCAAGTTCTGCAAGAACGTATAACTGTAGAGTGTCAAAGAATAACTGCTGATATGTTGCAGAATGTTAGAGACACCATAGAACATTGATTTTGTTATTGCATAAATGTTAATGGAGGACATTTCGATAACTTTGACGTGTACACCTGATTATTGAACTTGAAACTCTAATTATTTGGTATTTTTATTACGGAAACAATAGTCTCTTACCAAGATATTGACAACCTGTCATTTCGTTATCGAAGAAAATAATAAGGCAAAATAATAGGGTCATGAAGAACTCAATGAGACCTTCACGACGAGGTATGGCACGACCCCTTTTCCCTATTCAAATTTTGAGGGTTGTTCACCCACCAGCTACAGGGTTAAAGCTACGGGGGTGAAAACCACTGAAAATTAGTTCCCCCTCAAATCAAATATCGACGTGTTCAAGCGTTTTCCAAAATTTTGAGTTTCAATCCTACAAATTAGGCTGGAAAGTTTCCATTGGCTCACCCTGTATAATGGGTGTCCCAGAGCTTTTAGGCCAGCTGTTATATTCGTTATCAGTCGAAATATATATTTTTGAACAAATGTTTGAAGGGGATCATAAGCCCTTCCGAATAACATATCGGACCCCGAAATTTGGCTTGCCAAATTATAGTCGTATTTAAATGTCGAAATTCAGCTGAGCATATTTGAGAAAGATTTAAAAACTGCATGTATTAATCTCCCTAAAATACAATCAAGATCACATTTTTGTAAATAAATACATTTTAAATTGTATTTGAATATCAATGGCAGTACAAAAAACACTCGGACAAGCTCTCGCGACTTCTTTTGTTTACAATAAAGTGTTCAACTGTGTTTAATTATGTTTTTATCGATAATGTATATAATAGTTAGTGTAAATGAGACATTGGTAACAGGTGTTTCTAATAATATAAATATTGAAGCGCGCAAAGGAGTGCAAATCTACGTTGTTTTAGTTTTAGAATAGGGAATTATCATTTTCTATGATGGCAATATTAGATCAATACTCGATGATGAATTATTGGAATCAATCCGGTCGTGTCGAAAAACTCAGATTTCTTACTGAAAACCTGGACTTATAGCATACTGGAACATGCAGGAGTGATTCTGGGTGGATTCAAATAATCAATGATAGTGGGCGAATTGATTAAACCCAAGGAATTATAATAGAGACCTGTATGTAATCTGAAGGGATAAACAAGAAATCGCGATGAAAGGGCAAACATTCTTAAATGAAAAATTTTGATTTTTTTGATAATAAAAATGCAAATTTTCACTTTCAGATATTTTGTTTCTAGTTATGGTCTTTTCACAATATCTATTGTCTGATTATTTACTCAAATAATTGATATGGGCGGATCTCTACCTTCGTGACTAGTAATTAAACATCCAGCGTGGTCTTGGCAGGTAGAGCTGTTGTCATTTTGACTTCGGTATTTCGCCGAACGTTTTTTCCAGGACTCGTTTCTTCAGCGAACCGCATATTAGTTCTGGAACTTATTACCCAAGAAAGTTTTACCATATATTCAAGAAACACTCCAATTCCTAACTACCTCCGTTAGGTTCTCACAATGTTTTCTGTAGGATCTTAGTGTTTATGGCAACCAGAAGATTAATAAAAAGAGCTTAATTAAATAATGATTATATCAGTCTCAGTCTCGTTTCTCTTCCATTATTTATTTTTCGATGTAACAGAATTCCCCGTACCTAATTTATTCTTCTATGATTTCCACCATAACAATTTCTTACATGATTCACGTAATCAAGGTAACATCAAAGAAAATTCGCCCTTCTTCGGTGTTTGACATTGAGAAACTCAGAAAATATCACGCGTGGAAGTGATTAACGTTTCATCTCTAGAGACGTAAAAGTTATTGGTCAAGTCGAAAGTTATTTTTATTTTTCATGAAGAAAGATGTGAGTAGGAGTTGAAGCCAAGAGAAGTTTTCGGAAAGTGCATTATAGTGGTGGAATGTTGAAATCAACTGATCAGAAAGAATATTATTTAGTTGAATCTAAAAATTTATAGGTCAACTAGACTTTCTTGCTCAAGATTCAATAAGTGTTGCAAATTCTTTCAGAAAACTGGTTCAGTGATATTAACCTGAAATTTATAATATATTATTATATTTCTACAGGTGTGCGTGATTCACCACCCGCAAGTAATTTACTTTGGCACGCACACAAAAGTTTTTTCAAGTGAGTTAGTTGATCATGCACGCAAAACAAAAGTATTTTCGAGAGCACTACATAAGATTTTGCAATGCTCTTGGAGCAAAAATATTAAACCTAACTCATATGGAAAATATCTATAAAAACATTATAACCTAAAGGATTTTCGCAAAAGAGGGTTTAAAACCACGATAATTGTTTCGATGTACAACAGCTTCTTCAATGGAGAAGATCCATAATTGTTCAACATGTAGAAGTGAAAAGAGCTACTTCAAGTTTTTTCAACAATATCTTTCAGTTTTTAGTAAATTTTTGATAATTATTGTTGAAAAATACTGGTAACTGCCAACGCCGTTTGTCAGTTATGATGATTTAAGTTTAATTTTCATGGCCAACTTTGTTCGATTGAATAATCAACTGTATCTCATTCGCCATTGTTCGAAAAAGTTCGAATTTCGAGAAAAGATTTTGTCACAAATTCGAGTGTCTTTAAGATAATTAGGAAAAATATAGTGTCATTTGAAAAAAGAAGTTTGAGGTCACTAGTGAAACCGAAAGTCGTAAATTCTCAGATATAGCGTCAGGCGCATTTGAGTACTCTAGCGACATACCAAATTTGAAACCTTCAAAACCATAGAAAAATTGTGAGCGTAACTCACCTCGTGGTCTCTCGGTATATTGAAATGATCAATATCCAGGATTCCCAACTTTTCAATCAAATTAACTCTTAGATAACTAATACAGGAATTTTGTTAGCCAAGTAAAAATTTAAGATAAATTTCAATTTGATTTGCTAAGGAGTTATTTAGCACTATTCTTCTAATTAATATACACTATTTAAGGCAATATCAATTCAAGGGCTGTATTGCCCAATTTCACACTCTTATAAACTAATGGTCATAAACAATTTAGTGAGTGAAGAAATGCGAAATTATAAGACAAGGGTTTTCAGAATTTTTTGATTCTCTCATCCTTTAATACTAGCAAACTCACTGAAAATGAGGATAAATACTTATTTCGTTGTGTCCTTTTAATAAATCCGTTTTTCTTCATAATTTTCGATGTAACATGCCATCTTATCCTGGAGTTCAGTTCATGAACGTAGTTTCATAAGTAAATTAGCCCTAGCCTCTCGTACCAAATTACAGTGTACACAAACAATCAGCTTGATGAAACTACACAGCCCTTGAATCAAACTCAAGATTAAATTTGATGGACCTAATTGACTCTGTGCATGGTGAATAAGAATGTTTGTTTTCGGTTTTGATTTACCTCAAAAGTTGCCCTAGCTAAGTACTGACGAAATAAATATACCTATCTCTTGAGTTTGAAAAGGAGAACGAATGTAATTTTCTGAAATAATTTGGAGTCACTCTTCAACCTGAAGTTCATTGGAAAAACATAGAAATTTTTTAAGCAACTGTTTTTCTTTTAAAAACTTTTCAGAATTAACTTTTTTATCAATCTCAGTTTATACCTACATTTGTATTAATAATAATGATTCAACTCAACCGTGGAATGGAAAGAAAAATTAATTACTAGAAAAGTAACTTGCATCTAACAAAAATATATGATTTTTGTAGGTAATACAACAAGTGTTTCAGTGATTATCGAAATAGAAATTCCTAAGATTTTGAGAAACAAATTATGTTGTTTGGTTGCCTAAAGCAACATAATTTGTTTCGAAAACGAAAAGGAATTTACGATATTCGCCTACAACACGAATTGTATTTAAGATTATTTCATGAATAGAATCGAAACCATTTGAACTACTATGGCCAGTGACTCTAATTATTTGTTGTTCTTCGGTTCCGGAACTTGCCAACTGACTGACAACTGTAGATCTAGAAAACATGATGTTTTCAATTATCAACACAAAAATTTCAACTACTTAATCAAAACACGCTATTTTAGCATAAGTGGAATAATCAAAGTAATTTGATAATAATATAATATAATAAAATTTGCTACCATGCTTGCAGTTTTCCATAACAGTGTCCTGGAACCTGGCTAGATATTGTATTGAAGTGAACCTATGTGATGTGGAGAAGTTGGGACTTGAACTTCTATTTGAAATTCATTATAGAATAGATCAGGTATTCTGGTGAATTTGGTTGAAAAGCTTGCTTGCATTGAAAATGAAACTAAGCCTGTTTGTGTAATAATGCCTGTTTTGTGTTTGGGAATGACAAGTTCTCGCCAATTTCTTGTTGGCAAATGGGCAATGTGGCTATAATTTGATTTCGTCATGAATGTATAGCTTTTCCAAAAATAAGGGATACGTATTTTGTATTTTATCATGTTTTTCATGATCTTTGTTAAAAAAGCGAAAAATCAAATTGTGACGTCATATCAAATTGGCAACTTCGCATGACGAAAAGATCTATTCCATCAGTTTTGACACCATAATTCTTGCTCCGTGGTCGCTGACCAGTGACACTAACATACGTGTCTGTGTTACTTCACTCTGACAGCTGTCCATATCAAAAGATTAATTATGTTATGCGCGTGCGCAAACGAATCCGAACCGCAAATTCAGTAAGCACCGTTGCCATATTGACTTTTTGATCAATTGACGTCACATGCAGTGAAATTTGTTTATTTTATATAATGAAGCATCGTCTGAAGAAAATAATTCAGTGGTGTCATTTAATGTCTTCTTCCAATGTATCCAATTTCCAAAAAACTTTTATCAAACGTGGCATTCCCCATTGTTTATATTTTCAAACATTTTCATGTTGGCATTGAAACAAAAAATTCTCAATTTTTGACAAAGTATGTCAGGGTCCAGAGTGTCGAAAGCTTGGCTGTAGTCAAGAAGCAGGTGACAAGACGTATTTCCCGAGTCATTGGCCAGTACTATATCATCAGTAAATTGGCTATGGCCGTTGCTGTACCTACTATGCCGTACTCTTTCTTAATCCTGATTGTGAGTGTGGAATAATCTCGTGAGGAAAAACATAATTCGTAATCTGCTGATTCATGACTTTTTCTAAAAGGACCCTGCACTTTTTGCTATATAAAATGGCGTTCTGTCAAATGTTCCAAATATTTTGTATTTTGTAGGAGTCGGTCTCCTTAAGAAATATGTCCGGGCCCAACTCGATCCTATGACTATCAGGAAAATATAACATTTCCATCTTGTCGGCTCCTGAATTCTATTTCAGATGCTTCAGATCGAATTCAACCGGAAATTATGAACCTCGGTCCAGAATTGATTTGAGTTTCAGGACAATATCTTTGATACTTGTTTGTTTTCGTGAAATAAATTCAAAGTTATGAAATATTTCAGAATGGACTAAGCCTAAAGGAAACAAAACGTGCCGGAAACTCTACCTCTTGGGTGGTGTGGAAACGAGTTTAAGTATTAAATATAATATATTGATTTTTGTCACACACTGAGTGAACAATAATCATTAAATACATGATTTGAAATGACTCATCATTAGTACGCTATCAATTCGTGTAGTTGATATATTCTCATAACTAATTTTGTGCTTCAGTATGATATTATTTCTAAATATAGAGCATTCAAGCTAATTTCGTGAACTTGTTCATGTAGGAACACACAAAACATCTGAACATGCTGGCACACAAACCGAGCTAATTTCAGAATTAATTTGGAATGTTTTCATTTTCCACATAGCCTTTCAGAACCCTTGCATGATTAAAAGGTCGGAACTTCCTGTTTCATTTCCTGTAAAACCCGACCAAAACCGAATATGGGCTAGAATAATCGTTAAATAGTGGTAGAAGATGAGGGAGAGAAGTAATATTCAGTAATTTCATTTTATCCAATGACTATGAAACTTTTATCCTGAGAAATGTTTGCATAATATAGGTTTCGAAGTCGAATTACAATATTTGATTCAAATTTCTTGTTTTAAAATTCGAAAGTGGGTATCAAAATGTTCGGGTATCAAAATGTTCCGAAAGATCACTGCCATTTGTTTTTTGGTTCTTCGACTTGGCTTTGCAATTTTTTTCTCTAATTTACTGAAATTTTCATTCACTTGGTTATTAATCTGTATTCTGGTTTTCTCCCTTCAGTTCCAGCTAGTATTGCCAGTGTCAAAATTTATCATACGATTCATATTATCTGTCTCTGGCTGGAACCTTAAAAGATGGGAAACAATGTGTTATGTTTTTAGTTTTGATTTTTATAATTTCAGATTTCCATTCAACAAGAAACTTATCAATGCCATTATTATTCCTATCACGCCCCACAAACAATCTTGTTTGTAGAACCGTCATTGTTCAATTCTGTTTTGCATCCTGTTTCATTTCAAAAATTTATATTATCCAAAAACTCAAATTTTATTACATAAAACCTCTATGGTGTCTACGATTCAATGCACTTTAGGTCTCTTCGATCATCAATTAATCTCATTATCTCACGACAATATCTCTGACGGTAGCAAGAACCAAATACTACTGAGAATGCATATACAAACACTAATATCTTGTTACAACTTAATGTTTTCCATCTCAAAGAACAATACGATACCCTCAGTTATAGGTGTAGGCGTATTCAGCTTAAAAACTGATGCCGACGAGAAAAAGTCGTATCTCTAGACCAAGAAGTTACGAAGAAATCTACTTGAAAAAAGTTGTATTTCGTAAATATTAAAAACAAATTTCAGTATTTCGGCCCTCCTGAAATATGATAAAATATGAGTTACGTCTTTATTCGTTAGGAGTGTCGAATTATCGAATACATCTTGTAGTAATGAGTAATGGGAAAACATTGTTGTTATCTAATATCGTCTAAAACATTCTTTGAAATCAGTCAATTTCCTCTGCCTAGCCAGAAAAATGATCGTGAGTATCAACGGAAGAAATTGACTTTAAATCCTTCCGTCATTTCCAACAGAAACAAAAATTATGTCGCCGATATATTTTACGAATAATAGTTATTATCCTAACAAGTACGGAAAGAGTACCATTCCCGCATGTGACTGCCGTTACCCGAAAGACGCCCGAAAGACGCAAAGAGTAAGGATCAAGATTTTTTCTACAAGCGCTCTTGAACAAACTTTCGCTGGCGGGAATAGTATATTACACACCGGAGGTGGGAAGAGATTCATTCCTGTCGTGAGATCAGTTAGTTAACCGAGACGCAAAGCGAGACAGGAATGAAACTTCCTACCGAGGTTTGTATACTATTTCATTTACAACCATCATATTTCGATCAAAATTAATAAATCTCTGTTTCGTTCTGAACATACCTAAAATATTACATTTAACGACAAATTACCAAGAACGCGGTTTTCTCAGAATAATCAAGTAGATATATTGTTACCGTGACTACGGGGTATACAATTGTCACCAATATGAATAAATGTCAGATAAAGTCTGATATTAAATTCGCGAATAATAAATTGAAAAACATCTCTTCCGACGAAGAATTTATGGATTGTACCCCATCAGAAGTACGACAGGCTGCTCACGCAGTAGTCCAGGGCTTGGTGCCAGAGAAAATAATAGATGAAATGAGGGCGGGAAATGATTGCGGGAAGTGAGGGCGGGGAGTAGAGGTGTGTAATGTGACGCTTCACAACCCTCAATGACGTTGGTAATGACAGCATTACATAATAAATGGTTGTAAATAAAAATTATTCCCGCACTATTGCGGGAAAAACTCACTTGAAGTGACATTAGCGTGCGGAAATAGGGTGGAACACGTACGCTTGTAGGAAATAGTTATTTACCTAACAAGTGCGGAAAGTAGTACTTTTCCGCTCGCGACGGCAGTTGCACGAACGACGGTAGGGTATTTCCTAATGATATGCAGATATTCAAAGGTGTGATTCTAGATGAAAAATTAGTGACAGAAAAACCGTGGTTCAAAAATATTCTTTAACGAAAATACGGGGTTTGGACTGTAATTATTTGTTTCTTGTTATTTATTGACAAATGATTAACGAATATAAGTAACAAATGAATCAGGTATGACTGTCTAACGAAATTTGTGATTTTTTCGTAAAGTTCTCGTTGTTATGCGAAATGGTTAGCACAGGTGTTTCTTCCGGCATTTGCTTGTGCATACACTTTTTGTACTGTGAAAAAGTGGGAGCGACACAGTGGTTTCGATAACGGGTCGATACGACCTTATTCACGTTTTGTGAGCTACTGACAGCGATCTTCCGTCTTGAGGTCGAAATCGTGCATGAAAATCACAGCCCAACACGGTAAATCTTAAGTTTTATAAAAAAGTAGAAATTGCACTGGGAGTATATACAATAATGATAATAATATATGAACCTTAACCTAACAACGGGGTGTTATAGTTGAAGAAAAAAATAGGGAAAATATTAATATTTCCATAACCTTATAATATTCCAGTGATATTCATATGATGGTTGCATTTAATAAAGGTGCATGTTTTTCATTACTAACATAATTTTCATCTTCAACACTACTGACTATGATATTTTCGAAGACAAGAATGGCACGCCAGTGGTTTTTTCAAAATAAAAATGATTCTTGACTTTTCTTTTCAATTTGGAATATAAGTGCCCTTCTGAGAGTTTGTTTTCCGATAAACCGTTTTTGGGAAAAAAATTAAAGCCGTTATACAGGGTGTATCACCGATGTGTGGGTGGACGATAGCTGCTTTTCTATTCAAGATAGGAAATAATGTTCTGAATAAAAAATAAACAGGGTGTCCGATAAATGTGTGACCCATCAAAGTTTTCTATAATAATAGATGAGCCCTAACCGAACAACAGGGTTTTATAGTTGATGAAAAAAATAGAGAAAATTATTAATATTTCCGTAACCTCATGATATTCCAGTGATATTCAGGTGATGGTTGCATTTAATAAAGGTGCATGTTTTTCATTATTAACATAATTTTCATCTTCAACACTACTGACTATGATATTTTCGAAGACAAGAATGGCACGCCAGTGGTTTTTTCAAAATAAAAATGATTCTTGACTTTTCTTTTCAATTTGGAATATAAGTGCCCTTCTGAGAGTGAGAACACTGGTGAGCACTATGATATTTTTGAAGACAAGACTGAGTTTGTTTTGTTCGTATTGAAGCACAAATAATTAGAATCGCACCAGTTTCTTACAATTTTCAAACGTTCAATGATAGTATTTTTCATAATTTTGCCATCCTTTTCATGCCAGCGAATATTGTGAATTTTCCGTGAATTGAAATGAGGGCCAGGTCATTTAATTATATAAGGAAAAGTATCGGGCCCAAAACAGATCCTTGTGGGACGCCCCACAAAATGTCTTTGCTGCCAGAAAACTTTTCATTAGATTTAACCAATTAGTTTCTATCGCTTATATAAGACCTGAACCATTCATTACCGACTCCTCTGAATCCATAATAGCCAAGCTTATTCAGAAGGAGTTTATAATTTACACAATCTAAAGCTTTCGAATACTCCATTATCAATGTGTAGGTATGTAGAATTTAATACATACATTAATTTTCTCGGACAATAAAAGTATTTTTTTTCTCATAAACAGCACACAAAACAAAAGAGCATGTATCTGTCAAATTGAACAGGAAATGCATTTATAATTTTCATTTGGGAAAAAAATAATTGGCGTACCATTTTTGTCTTCAAAAATATCAAATTCAGTGCTCGAACCGAGTCTCGTACGCACACCGCTGTTGAAGCTGAAATTATGTTTCTATAGAAAAATATCATATTTGTTATAAATCTCGACCTACTGAATCTCAGTGGAATATCTCTAGCAGATTCGGAAATATTGATGAATATCTCTTTTTTTCCTTAAACTGTAACACTTTTTTGTTCTTTTCATGTAAACCTGTAGATCTAAAAAAAACTATAAATCCAAAACAAGGGATCCGTTTTGCCCCGCTCGGTTTTTTCGTATTTCCGATTGTAACTCAAATTTTATCTGCGGCTTTTCAGTGGAAATCACAGAGGAAATTTGAAATGACACTGAATGTTGTTTGTGCTCGTTTTCAAGAACCGAACCAGACCTCGATTCGAGAAAAACATTGCGGAAAATTGACTTGGAATAAAACTCGCTAACATTTTCTCGGGAAAAGCGGTATAGGGGAGTTTTTCACCGTGAGACGAGAATAGGCACCTTATGTGATAGTCGGCGGTGTTAGAGTCTGAAATGAAGTCGGAGAGGTTTGGTTTCCCTAGAAATGGAACTATTTTCTTGTCGTTTGCCGTATATGGAAGGTAACATTTTTGGAGAAATCGGGGTTTGTCTTCGGAGTTGGTTAGATGTTCTTCTTTTCAGGTCTCTGATTGGTATTGAAAAAACATTGACTAGTTGAAATGATTCCTTTTAGATTCGCAACGGAAGCAAATATTCCGGAGATTCAGCGCAGTGATTGTCTAACGTATCATCCGTGTTGTTTAAACAGTGGTTCAGGATATATCTGGTCTGAATAATTGATGAAGGAGTATGGAGTAATAGTTTGGGTAGAATCATTGATTGCAATGTTATAAAATAAATTGATTGAACTGTTTTTGTTCAATTAATCTCGCGACGGAAACTTCATAGAAAATTACTCATTAATTTTACTCATTTTACTCCCACTTACATACAGTGTAGGCGATTACAGCGAATATCAGTCAGAAAACACGGTGATTATTGAACTGTATCAAACTGATAATTGTGTAATGTTCCCCATTACTGAGCACAGTATTGCAAGAACTTTCTATAACCAATAGAATAAAAGGGTTGTATTTCGTGTGATAAATATATTACAATTGCAAAGCCCTTTATGCTATCAGGCCATCATCATTGCGATACCTGCAAGTGAGTGATAGTCTGAAATATTGGAAAAAAGTCAAGAAAAAATGTTTGAATTATGTACTCGTCAACTACTTACAAGAAGTTTCATAAAAATCAACACAATCGAAGTTAACACTTGTCAAAATTGTCATACATTCAGAATATTTTCATCTAAAATTGAAATCCTCATTAGTGTTTACATCTATGAAACTGCATATCGAATTGTAATTTCCATATTCGTTCTGGAATAACAGACATGAGTCAATGACGGGAATAAGAAAAATTGGAATATGGCAGATGAGACTTACTGAAGTGACATTGACTGAAGATCCATGTCCAATCAAATTTTAATATCAAATTCAACAATTGGCATTATAAATTACCATTGAATGTGAAATGTGAATGTGAGGGAAGGAAAGAGAACAGGATAGATAGCAATTGAATTTGGATTGACTTTGATACATGTCACTAGAAAGACCAGGTCGGAGCTATCAAAGCTACACCTGTCATTTACTTAACTGTCAGTTTATTTATTCAACTACAAAATATCAACTAATTGATTGACCGCCTCATCAGAAAACAGGTTTCACCTGAGAATGCTTCACAAGAGAAACGATCCGTTGATTATTTTAGATTTTTATTTACGATTTCATTGCCTACTACCTGATACGATGTTGCATAATTCTCTGGTTTGAATGCATTCTCTTTTGATTAATTCTGAGAAGGTGTCGCGAATTTATTTCACAGAGCAATTGCAGTTATTCAAAGTACTAGCAAAAGTTTCTGTGGAAGTGGATTCCGAACCTCTTTAGCTCCATGGTTAGCGATGAGATTGACCACAATTTAGCACCACGACCCCTTCAGTTATCGCAGAAGATAAAAAAAATATAGAGTTGTCGGAAGTTGATTCGGAGACAGAAATTTAAAATGAACGGTTTGGTGTCATCGGCTTGATGATGCTAATGTAAGGCGAAACAATTGTGGTGGTTTTGTAAACCCATAATCTGTGTTAATAATTGAGGTTGAAGTTTCATTATAAATGTTGATCTGAGCCAAGTAATAATTAATGGATTGAAATAAAAAAAAAATTTTTCTCTACTCAATTCATTATAGACACAAAAAAATTTTTCATCTCTGTTTTCCTCCAAAATGGTTTGCACACTAACTTTTTGATATAAATTTGTTTTTTCCCAGTTATATAAGTAGCTTTTTGTGCTTTTGCTCAATCTGCATTGTAAATTCCCATTTATGCCGGATACAAGAAATTGTTGCAGTTATTACATTTTCTACTCGTAATTTTTGTCTATTTTATTTTACTCATAAAATTGAAATAATCCTAGCAAATATCTCTAATAATCTCCAAATAGTCTATTAGTTGCATTGTGACACTTTGATTCCTTTTTTAATTCATGAAGGCAATTCCTACACTCGCTTCCTGTGTTTATTATAAGCTTGTTTCTCGATAAGAGTTCAGTCAGTGGCGTCGACTGGTCTGTGCAAATATATCGATTTATAACCATTTACAATTGATGGATGAGCTGATGTCAAATTGAAATGTCAATATAAAGCAAGCAAGCCGCTATTACTAAAGTTTGTTTTATAGTCGCAATTGAAGGGGCAAGTGGAACAAGGAGTTATCTGATTGTGAGAAAAATAGGTTTTAGTAAAGTAAGCGTCCTTGATGTTTAATGTACATAGCCCATTTTACCACTGTGGATCTGCTCAGATATGAAGAATAGAAGCAAATCTGGACGGGGCAGGTTACATATGCACATAACACCTTCTTCCATGACAACCGAATATTTTCAGAAAATGTTATTTGACCCCTTCTTCCACTTGCCCCTTCAATTGTGAAAAAGGTAAAGAGTAGTCTGAAGTTCGGATGATATTACATTTACACTCAAGTATCAGCTACATCGACAAAAAAAGTTCATATTGTCATTTAACATCCAAAATTACTGATTTCCTTTAATGACGAAGCCAGACAACTTCACAAACCATCTTAATCGATTTATTGTCGTCAAGAACAGATGATGTTCACCCGACTTTTTTTGATTCTGCTTTTAATATGTGCTCCATTCGAATCAGTAGTATGTACTCAGATACAGAGATAGGAATAGATATAAACGGGCTCTCTAAAAAATCAGACAACTTTTCTTCTCAATGGAAATATATGCGAGTTTCATGAACCCACCTTAAGTTTGTTCATGCAGGATGTGAATGATACATTATCTGAAATTTCTGAAATCAACCTTCTATATTCTGAATTAATTTCGGATGTTGAATTCCTTTTCTGAATTTCCTTGATGTACAATTTGATTCAAAATGAAAAAAATGTAAATAGGACTTCCATACAGTTTGACCCATCTGAAATGGAAGCACCCTTGTAGAATACGCATCTTTCAATCAATCTCTAAATAAAAATATATATACTTTTCATCAAAAACTGTATCTTGACACAAATTTTCATAATTTTAGTTTAATTGCCAAGGCACTCTACGTTTCTTTTCTTTGTCGAAAACGTCAAAAGTTTATTAGGCACTTTGTTTTTCAAGTTTGACTAAACCACTAGATTCGTAGTCGTTATAAATAAAAACCATCATGATGTACCTATCAATAACTCAGAACCAGTTTCATTACGGTTTTCTACAAACCATTTATTACCAAACTTATTGTACTTTAAGGTTCATGTCTTGCCTTTTTTCCCCGTATATTTCTCATATAATACTACTGTCTCATCAACTCGTCGATCCCTTGATATACGAGTTCTTGATGACGAACTGAATATGCATGTATATTTCTGAATAAACTGTTCAGTAACTGGCACAAATAATCATAATTGCAATAAACGATTCCGCAAAATCAGGCGGTCGATAGCTGATACCCAATTTCGAATCATTTCCATATGTCCGTCGCGAATGATTTTTTTTTCGGATATTGTATGTGTGGGTTTTCATACACACCAGTCCATTAAGCACGACGGACTACTTTTCACGTTTTTTTTTTATATGGAAATTGATACATGTTTGCCGCCATGCACGGATTTGAGTGTGTGCGATTTTGGCAGATATGAGATTTTGAATGGTCACGATTAAAATGAAAATCTGGCAGCACATGTCTACCTAAAATTGAGTTACAGCGCTTAATTTGTGCTAACTTGGTTGTGTTCGACGTGTTGAAAAATTGCATTTGGGCTGAATTTGGATTTTGATCTGTTCCACTGGCTGATGATCGTAATGAAAATACCAAATCGAAACGTGTCTATGCTCCACCAAAGTTAAAATACATATAAAATACAGATATAATACTGATGAAAATAATCGTTTGTACATGCAAGCGTGAGATTTTACAAAAAATAAATTATCAAAAGCAATACTTACGTGTTGTTGTTTGATTCCAACGAAAACGAAGATTCTTTAATGTTCAGTGAGACAACAAAAAAGTGTGAAGACTGAACTCGTCGGGTCAATCTCGATGAAATTTTACCTCATTGAACCACCCTCTATATATCACCTTCACCTAGATTACAATTCATTAAACTCGAATTTGAATAGCCCTGTATAAACTGACAAGGGTTGAAAATCCATAAAGAAGATTGGTCCTTGTGAAGACATTTCAGAAACACTAAAAGTACAACGCAAAATATACCAAAAGTAAGTGCAAAAGTAATTGGGTTCTGATTGATAAAGTTTTCAAGTTTCTGGCAATAGAATTCAAAATTGAAATGAAATTTTCACAATGTGATTACCAATAGTCATGTCTAGGTAACATTTTAATTGTGATCGATATTTGATAAGATTGTACATTTATATTTAAATGAACGAGTTTCAATCTGATAATGATGGAAACTCTGGCCTTTTAACTCTGAAATATTTTCAGATGAAGACTTTTTCATCTCATCCGTGACAGACAGACGTTTTCAACAACCGGAAGGAATCAACCAAGAGAAAAATTCTATTGGAGAAAAAGTACGAATCGATGCTGTTGCTATGCGAAACAGCGATTCATTACATTACATTAAATTTGGTGTTTGCTTTAACTCTAGTCTGACATGAAGAAAATTTGGTGACTAAAAACTTTGACGTGATGTGGTTCAAGCTGGCTGATACCAAAACCTCTGCTGCCTTTACTTATTTTCTAACGAATTATCATCAATAACCTCTTCTAGTTTTTATCACGCAAATTGTACTTTTTCTAGCAAAATCATCCAACAGCTGAAGTCATTATAATGGGAGATTTCAATGTACTCCACCTGGATCCAATTCTCTAAAAAATAGACGAGGCAGGTCGTCATGCTGGTGCCTTCGATATCACGTGTGATCTAGAACAACTGGTCGAACCACCCATGAGCATTTCTGATGTCTACAACTATGCTTGGTATTTTTCTCACCACCAATCCTGATTTGTATAGTATAGAAGTTTGTGCTTGAGAACTCCAATAACAACCTCATCTCCTCTCTTTGCTCTTTTCCCACACCGTCAAAGGGCAACTTCACGTTAAGTATGCTCAACGCTTCAAGTAGCACTTGAATTTGGGTTGCCGAAAGAAATGACTTCACCTAAATTGTGACCTACGAAACGAGAACTAGAAATTTAGGGATCCAGTGGAAGCCCAGAGTAGAATAAGTTCAAAAATGATAATAATAAAGATTATATAAACACTAAGTTATCAAAAAAATCACAGGGATATCCATAACAAATTACCGAGAGCTCCAGTAATGAAGTATATAAATTGAACATACAAAATAAGTGATATTCAAGAAATGGAAATTACCCAAAACACCAAATCAATAGTAAGTAAGTAGTCTTTATCAGTTCTGTTAATTTACATACCTCATAGAAGTGTAGAACATGTCAAATGAATAAACTTAAAATACGAACAATGAGTAAAAAAGTATTCAAGTATTCACAAGCTATGCCAATTCACACTGTTGTCTTTAATTAAAAACATATTAAAATTATGAAGGTTATCCGGATAGAAGGTAATCAATCCCAATGGTCCGGACTTGTCGAATAAGAAAAAAATATAGTTGTGTGCATTCTTGAACTGATATAAACATATAAGCACACTTTTGTTTATACACATACATATATACATATATAGATATAAATATAACAGACATACTTTCGTACAAACACTCTTACAAATCATCCATATATACCTCGAGTTCACAATACAAATACCAACGTGTTTAAATAAAATTGTATATGAAAAATTCATAAACTGTGTAAAATGGATTATAAAAGTACAACAAAATGACACGAACACAGTATATATATTTAAATAAATTTGTATATGAATAATAAATAAAAAAATTGTAAAATGAACACATTAAAATCACATACTCACATATTAAAACACTTCTTCAATTTTAAGTATCATAGACTTTCCATGTCATTTTGAAAATATTATTCAATGTTATAAAATGCAATTTTACTCATGAACATTTTGAGTTTTTTTCAACTACTCCATTTTCCATTAATCTGATATTATTAGGCAGCTTATTCCATATTTTCACCAAACTATACTGTACATTTTTCTGAATATACGTATACTTAACTTGGTCATTCCTTAAATCGCCCTTTTTTCTTGTATTGTGCATATGAGTTCCTTCCCTATCACTGAACAAGTGTTCATTATTTAAAATAAAATTTATGCACTAGCAGGCGGTAAAGTACACTTTACCGCCCGGTTCGCCGGGCGTTAAATGCAGTTTACCGCCCGTGGGCGCATCATGGCCCGCGGGCGGTAAAGTAGACAATATACTAAAATTATGAACTCATTATACGTCTTTTCGTAAAGTTTCTTTCTCGTTGGTAGCAGTTCGAGTTTGGCACTCTCAGCCGATTCCAAAATTTCCATTGGTATGTATATATTATGTTCTTCATCTGATGATTCCATAATTTTCGTGTTGAGTTCACTCACGCACTTTTTCAGATAAACAGGAAGATGACCGTTTACCTTGTTTATTGAATTTGTTGCTAGACAACAACCAGCTTGCTTAACAACGTCATAATTAGGTGGGTATATACTGGGTATTCTGTGTACAATTTGAATAACTGAATCTATTTCAGTATACAGAGATGATTATTGACACGATAATTGCGATATAAATATATATACAGTATCCGCCAAAATCTTGGAACCATATGGAAAACTTTTTTATTAATAGTTTCTCAGAAAATGTCATTCTTCATAAAAGTTAGTTTCCCATGCTGTTCCAAGATTTTGGTGGACACTGTATAAACCGCTAGTGCATAAAATTTTGTATGTATCACGTGCGTAAAAGGCGTTTATGGCCTTTGGCGTGTAATGGCCCTCGGCTAACGCCTTCGGGCCATTATCCACGCCGCAGGCCATAAACGCCTACTTTACGCCCTTGATACATAAATAACTATTATAGACTCAAATATATACAAAGAGATAACCGTTAAGATATTATTTTTGACAAATAATGGTTTGAAGCTCTCACTGCGAGCAACTTTAAAAATTTTTCTCACACATTTTTTCTGAAGAATGAGTACTGTTTGTATGTGGGAAGAGTTTCTCCAAATTATTATTCCATAACGGAGTTTAGACTGTACGTAAGCGTGATATGACATTAAAGCTGCATTCTCATTAATATTTAATGAGATTATATATAGAGCATATGTATATTTTGACAGATCTCGAGTCAGCTGATCTATATGAACTTTTGAACTTTCCAATCTAAACGGTGATCTATTTTTACCCCCAAAAAAGATATATTGCTGAATGTTTCAACTACTGCATTGTCAACCACTATGTTTTGTTTGTTGGTTTGTCTATCAAAATGCATGATTTGTGTTTTATCTACATTCAACAAAAGATTATTGTCTGAAAACCAACAATTCAACTTTTGCAAATTTTCATTGATCGTTGCAGGGGCCTGCAAGAAGTTATTTTTATTAATAATCAAAGACGTATCATCTGTATACAATATGACAGCTTGTTTATCTAATTCTGGAAGTTCATTTGTATATAAAATTGAACCTTGTGGTACTACTCTTTTAATTATGGCCATTTCTGATTTAATGAGTTTTCCGGTTTACCACTCTACGCGCGTTTCGTCAACAAATTTGGCATTCTCACGAGCTTAAAAAAGCGTACTTTATTTATTTGAAACAAGTAATATGAAATAAATTATGATTGACACACAAATAGACAAAAACGACGAATATATATTTATAATTGGTCCCAACAGCATCTCGAGATGAAGAAGATAACTCCCAACTTCCTAACATCGTTTCGAAGTTTGAAATTATATGCATTATTGTAACATTAGGTTCGATTTAATGAAATCTAGTGGCCTCGAACGCTATATCGGTTCAGTTTCTCAAGAAAGAGATGAGTATTGGTCAACACATTCGAAAGCTCAGGAAAAATTAATGCATTAACCTAGAGGAATCAACTTTGACTTATTGGCATCGACAATCTGAATATTCAAATCTGTTAAAGCAGTATCCACGCCATGTTGGTTACTGGAAATTATAATATTCCTCGAACAGAAGTTAGGCAGTTGTTCGTTTGAGTTCTTTTGAAATATCTTTGATATGCTTGACAGCAAGGTAATCGCTCTGTAATTGGAGTATTCATTAGTGTTACTTTTTTATAGAGCGGCCTGATAACTGAAGATTTCAGTTTGTTAGAGAAAATACCTTGGGTGAAACTTGAATTTATCTAAACAGTTAGAACACTGCATTTACAATATTCACATTGTTTCAAAATGTTCGATATTTTGTCACGACTGCTAGAATTAGAAGACTTTAGTTTGTTTATGAAACCGACTACCTCCTGCTCTGTCACAGGCGCCATATAAAATTATTTGTCATTGAGCTGTATATTCGATGTCAGAAAGTCATGTTTTTCACCTTTATCGGTTGCAAAAAACTAAAATGTCCGAGATTGGCGACTACCTCATCTTCGAGTTTGTTCATTTTCTATTATTTTCAAATTAGTTAAGTATCTTTTTTTTACCCTATATTTCCGAAATTATGTTCCATGTTGCTTTCATTTTGGAAGTTTCTTGGGCAAATCTGAAAACGCGCAAATTTTACTACTCATCGGTGTCAAATCCTCGTTTATTCACACATTTTTTTTTCGTCTTCTGTTGCTTGAATACCTAGACGTTGAGGCTTACGCGGTCACCAGTTCTTTTCTTTGAATAAAAAATGTTCGCAAGTGAAAAACTTGTCTGTCTCGGTTAGGCTTTCTTGAATATTTTCAGATCTGAGCCCGATAAGACTACTACTACATAAATACTATTATGTGCTTGTTAAATTTATCAGAAGCATGAAATTCGTAATTCAATGTGTCGAATGACGAATGACGAATTGACGACCTCAGAGAATTCTCTGCAAGTTCATGAGACTTTCCAAAGTCAAATATACATTTTTGTTTTCTTTCTGATTTTTCATGTTCTACCAAATTGACATTCAAGCTGCCCCATGCTCTGTCCCTACTTTAAGTACAAACCTCTAGCAAGCTTCACCATTTTTTATTTTTCCTGTTTTTTTTTAACGGGATTCAAGATTTTTCGTAAGTTTTTTTTACTGAAATGTAGCAGAGTATATGCTGTACATAATGAATAAATGTTTATTCATTTCTTTAAGAATATGCTTTATATTCAATATTATGCGGTCCTTGGGTCCCCCCTCTTCCCTACTTTTCTTCCGTTCGACAATCGCAAATACCAAAAATGTACATCACCAATTCATAGAAAAACGCATCTAACGCTATAATTTCAGAACGAAATTTTCTGGTATAATGTTTTGTGACACGGAATACTTATTTCAAATAACCACACCACCACCTTCTAATCTCTGCCTTATCGGTGACCAGTAGTAATGTGTAGCTTTCTCACACGCTAAATCGTGTGTTCGTAGTAATCAATATTGCATAGAGGACATATTTCAGTAACATAAATGGAACGTGAGGGTGGCGTAGGAAGTGAAGGTAGAGAAATAAGAGCTTCCCAAAAATAGGAATGAATTAAGATATTTTTTCATGATCACTTTTCAATTTTGATTTCGGGGAGAATATTGGAAGAAAATTGGGACCGACAAAAGGAATGGGTCCTTTACTGAGTCGCCTATCCAGCTATTCGCTGTACTCAGATATTTCACAGCTTCGGACTCATCTATGACATTATTTCGTTCGTCAATTTCCCCGAGAAGTTTTTCGGTTTTGTTGTTGGAGGAACGAGCACAGCTACAAAGATGGAGAATTCTGAAACAGAAAAAGGAAATAGACGAAGTGAATACATACTGTTGAATAAAATTTTAATGAGAAAGCGTCCTTCAACACAACACAACATCGAACACGCAAACTTTGACCTCACAAACCTTAAACTAAATAATGGGATAGAGTGAAAGTTATGAAATGAAGAGAAGTTAAAAAGAAGTTGAAAATTCGGTGGTTAAACGAGTCAATTGATAATAACGAATACATTCTTGTTATGAATGTAAGATTGTTGTTGAAAAGTGCTGAAGTATTTCCTAGTAAACTTGCACTTCATTCTATAAATAGAAGGGACAGTTAAGATTTCGTATTGATTGAAAACGTATCTACTACTTGCACGATAGTCTAAATCGAAAATTAGTCTTATTTTTGTTAGAACTCTACTAAGATTATTGACACAACTCCCATAATATTATATTATATGAAAGATAGATGGCAGTAAGCGAGTGCATATCAGAGTTTATTATTATTATTAGGGTGCTCGGTAGCGAGGTGGTTGGATTCCAGCCTTCGAAACTTCCGCTTGCATTTGGCCAAGTTCGGATCCTGGGAATGGAAAATTTTTCTCAATTTCCTAGGAGGCAATGTAATTTGTCTATACAGGCCGTTTCTTTTATCATGTGGTAACATTGCTATATTCTAAACCGTAATAGATACAAAGACGATTAAATGGGAAAAAATTTAACTATTGTGGTGAGAAGTACATTGATTAGAGAAAATCAACGGGGACTCTCGCCCTTCCCGACTTATACAGGAAAAACTAAAAATGCTGTTTTCGGTTTTTTACGAATAGAATGGTTATTTCAAAAAATATAAAAAAATTAAACAGGAAAGTTTTATTGTATTCAAAATGTACTAGAACTACGTAATGATAAATTTTTAATTAAACGTTTCGTGTCAACACGGCCACCATCAACTATTTTTTTTCAAATACGGACCTGTCTATTTTATCACAAATATTGATAGTACATTTTGAATACAATAAAACTTTCCTCTTTAATTTTTTTATATTTTCTGAAATAACCATTTTATTCGTAAAAAAACGAAAACAGCATTTTCAGTTTTCCCTGTATAAGTTGGGAAGGGCGAGAATCTCCTTAAATTTTCTATGACTAATTTACTGCTCACCACAATAGTCACCTTTTCTTTCTTTTCTTTGTATCTATTACGGTTTAGAATATAGCAATGTTACCACATGATAAAAGAAACGGCCTGTATAGATGCCAATCCCGACGTCAGGGGCCGTATGTTTGAATTTTAACGCGTGCTATGTCAACATCATTTTTTCCAGGGCTATAGCGGCAATGGGGTCTGCAACCAAAAATAAGTTATTGGACATACAAAACGATCATTCCTCAATTACGCCTTACTGGTATGATGGTGAAAAATGCAACAAACTCAAGTCAAGCTGCAGAATGTGCAGCGGCTAGCTTGCCTGGAAAGCACAGGAGCAATATACGTGCCCTACTGCAGCTCTGGAGGCAATGCTAAACCTTCCTTCATTGCACCTATGTGTAATGGGAGAAGCAGCATATAGTGACTTCAGACTATAACAGACAAGAAACTTCATCTTGCCCATATCAGGTACGACTAGGAGGTGCCGTTTGAAGTGGTAATAAACAACCACCAGATTTACACAGAGAACGGTCCTCAAGTGGTAATGGATGCCTCAGTGTGGTACACAGATGGATCCAAGATGGACGAAGGGGGTGGATTGGGCATTACAGGATAAAATTTCAGGCTCTGAAGGAGTTCATAATGAAAATTATAAAAATTAAAAGATCAAATCATTGGAAAAGAATGGGCAACCTCAAATTAAATTACAGGGAAGAAAAAATTAATTATCTAGTTACCCATTCTTTTGCTGTTGAATAATTGTAATTAGCTGTAAGAAAAAAATATATTGAATTACTCGGTATGCTTGCTTCTTTGAAATTTGACTAATGAAATAATCATTATATAATTTTTAGCCATTTATATACCTAAGTAACATGGTGTCATGTATTGGCCTGAAAGTATGTCATCCACTGGTTCGGACCATTTTAAGGGTGTCATGTATTGATGACATTCGGGAATATTACAAAATATTTTTCTACAGACTCCAAAACATACTTATAATTAAGACATGGATGAAAACTAATACGTGTTATACCTGATACAGTATGTTTTTTTTTAAATACGAAGAGTGAAGTGAGGGGTTTTACTGAAGATTTCAAGACTTCAGCTCAACTGGTGTCATCTACTGGTCCTCGTACCTTATTGAGCCACTAACCCATATTTCAATATCAATCTTGATCATAATAATGCAAATTAGAGTATTTTCAGTGTTATGGAATTTTCATAACGTTTGATAACTAAACCAAGAACTTTAAAGGCATTTGATATTGTTTGGTTGATATTGAATAAATGTGAATTTGTTATCAAATGAAACTTTTAGGTCTTTTCATTCAGAGCAACGCTCTTACATGTTATGATGGATAGAAAGAAATGTTTGCATGAAGTGACCCACTACAGCTCAAACTAACCATTCATTATCGAACAATAAAGTGGATCGATGGAATTTCAGCTTCTTTTTTCAATATTACACAATCTTTTTTTTTTAATACTATATGCTTAATATATTGATTTTGATGAGAATTTTCCTGTTCGTATATAGCTTTGTTGAAGGTCTGCGAATTCCACCGAACCGTGTCATCCTAATGGAACAAAATTCCTCATCTAAGCCTCTTATTTCATATTGCAGTCACCTCACGCGTGGAAATATTGAAAACTCCTATTACGGCAAAACTTGGAAAAATAGATTGCTCGCGCGGATATAATCTACTTATTATTACTTACCTATTCTAAGGAAGCAGCTTGGGCGAGAAAATTTTAATCATAGCAGGCGAAGGAACACGGGATCCGGGCTTCTCATTCAGAGAGGATTGATTGATTGCCCTAGTATTGACGCTGAAGTGGATACTGAAATCAATGAAATTGGCAATAGAATGCATCACCTACCGATCGCAAAGTAAAACGTATTCATTGTAAGTTTTTTTTCAAGAGGAAATTCGTTTTTCTATACAACTGCCATGAAATACCTTCATTGTAAGTTCAATGATGATTCCTGAATGTAGTACATTGTGATACTCCTTTTCATTGCGCACTAGTAAAAAGCACACGGGTAAATCTTCGAAATCTTCATCACGACAAAAGAGGCGTGGAGTAGATAAAACAAAAGACGCAGTAACCAGGTATCATTACCGTAACCTTACAGACAATATAATTACATACATAAGTGACAATTAAATATTTCTTTGACAAATATTTCTTTGACAGAACGATATAATAAAGGTATTTCAAAATTAGTTCAGCATGGAAAGTAGTGATAGTGAAAGAAGTTTAACACCGCCAAGTTTTATGGAGGCAACAAATAACGCTTCATTAAATTTAGTGCCTGCAAAATCTAAAGAAAAATACACAGTTTCTTATACCCTATTCATGGACTGGTGCAAAGAACAGAAAACTAGTTCTCATTCAGAGAATGTTCTGATGGCTTACTTTGGAAATATATCAAACAAATTCAAATCTTCCACTTTATATGGGCATTATTATAGCATGTTATTAACGATACTTAGTATAAATAATGGCGTGGATATCAATAAATTTTCCAAATTAAGAGCATTTCTAAAGCAGAAATCAGATGGATATAAGCGAAAAAAATTTAAGTTTTCATAACGAAGGAGATTGATATATACGTTCATCAAAGAAGCCCCAGACAGCAAATACCTTGTACCAAAAGTAAGTTCCACAATAATTAGTTGATTAATTATAATTTGTTTATATTTTTTCAATGCAGGTTGTACTTATCTTGGGACTTATGGGTGCTTGTAGGAGAGATGAGATGTACAAAATGAAAATTCACGATTTTGAAGATTAAGGTGTCGGAGTTTTGGTTCACATTCCGAACACTGGAAGAAATTCTTCTCAAAAATTTACTGTAATGGAAGAATATGCTAACATTGTGAAAAAATATTGGAATCTACGACCAAGTCAAAGATGCTTATTTTTTCTAAATTATCAGAATGGAAAATGCACTTTCCAAAAAATTGGAATAAATAAAATAAGAAACATGGGAAAACAAATTGCTTCATACTCAAAATTTACGAAACCTGAGTTATACACCGGTCACTGTTTCCGCCGATCTTCAGCTACAATATTGATAGATATATAGTAACGAAGATATAACGACATGGTGGCTGGCGCTCTGCAACAGTAGCTGAGGGTTACATCGAAGAGTACCTGACTAGTCGAAATAACATAGCCAATGAAATCAATAAGTTGTCAGAACTTCCATAGACATCAGACACAGAAAATGTTAATAATGTCAACTTTTCCCTTAAAAAACGGATTATATTTACCCATAATTTGTTTTTAAAGATTGTACCAATGTAACATTGAATATTGTAAATAACAAATAGTATTTTTTCGCGATTATTGCGGTAGAGGTGCTTTACACATTTACTTGGTGCGTTAATTTTTTCGATTAATTAATAAGAGTACATTTCATGTTGTTGTTTTTTACTTAAACTGTATAATACTATAACAGTCGTACAAAAAGTGAAGTGTAAAACTCGCTCGGAATGAGCATTTCCTACTCGTATGATTTGCAGCGCTCGCTTGCAGCTCGTGCTGCAAACTTTCATACTCGTAGGAAAGGTATGTCATTCCGTGCTCGTTGTACAAAAACTATTTTTGACATGATTATTCGGGATTTAATATTCCACAGTCTGAAACTGAAGAAGTGTAAATTCAAGAAAAGGCATTCAAGTGTAGAACGGCAAATAAAACCATTTTCGCCAAAAAGTTACTGCGCTTACAAGACTACAATCTTCTTAACGCAGTTAGTTACGTGGCATTAATTTGTCCTTCTATAAACTTATGTACTATATATATTTCGTTGAATTAACATTTTTTCGTGTTCAATCTGATGGCGCGTTCATACGTTGATGTTGTGGGCGAAAAAAACTCAAGTCAACGATCTGATCCGAACTGAATTTTCGATTTCGATGGATATCATTGAAATTTCAAAGTACTTTTGTTCATGTGATACTGACAAACTCTCCAATAAATCTCAATTTTTTTCCCACTACTAATCAAATGTACTACTCACGTAATAATTGTCCTGGAACTACATGTTCGATATTTTATTGTCGCATTAAGTGGAATTTCGTCGCTTGAGTGAATGTAGAATATCCAGGACTTAAGTGAATGTAATTTGTGCTCACTTTTAAAAACATTGAAGAAGTATTGAAAATTAATAATATCACTTCGATCTATACTAACTCTGGTTGATATTCGAAAGATTAAAGTTAGAAACATTTGACGGTATACAATTTTAAAGATTTCAGTGCACTCGAAATGTCTACATTATTTGTGTACCTACTCTAATTATTTACTTCATTTTGGAATTCACCTGTTGTAATTTACCTTTTACATTCTTACTCTGTTTTTCATTCAACGACAATCATTTTCGAAAATTAATTACTATTGATATCTTTATGAAGAGAAAAAGCTTTTACAGTACTATGAACTTTAACTAGGGGCTATATGGTATTGGGGCCCCCATCCGCATTCGAACTATTTTTACATTTTTCAATTTCCAATTCATCGAGGAGTCTATGATCATGAACCCGTATAATTTATTTCAAACGGTGATCGTGATCCAAAGCAGCTACACTCGATTGTTCTGTTATCAAAAATCGGATATGCTCTCTGAACCGTACTTTCATGACCCCTCTAGATTGACCCACATACTTCTTGTAGTCGTAAGAGCTAATTCTATGACTCCCAGATTCTTCTCTTCTTCAGCTTGCATTCGATGTCTACAGGAAAGCCACAAGTACTCTCAGATAAGTACATACCTGAGAGCTTCCACTAGTGCAGACAGCAAAAAATGGCGGGATTAAATTCCATGGTGAATCGACTCGTCGTTCCCACTCAACAGGGAGAGATACAAAATATCACTTCAAAAATTATTATTGAGAAGGTATCTGAACTGAACCGTTATTCTGTGGATTTGGTGGATTCATATCAGGTGACAACAGTAGAATATCTTGCAAAGGAAGTATTCTTCTCAACCTCCTTCAGAAAAAGCTTCTTCCCACTTCTAATAGAAGGACTTGCTTCAAAATGGCATCAAAAGAGGACTCATTCCAACAACTCTCATATAGTATGCGAAACAAAATAATCCACGATTATGGCCAAGTAAAGCAGCAATGGGCCACCATTATCGTCATAAAATACGTTAGCCCCAGGATTCAGGATCAGAACGCTCTCCAAAGTAAAAACCAAGAGTCTCACTATGAAAAATTACACAAAATGATGTTTTTCCAAACGAAAGCTTGCCAGTTTTTATTGAAATTTACGTTGTTCGTGCTGAACCCCTGACACGTGACAAGTGATATACAACACATTCGACATTTCCCGACACGATTAATTTTTATAAGGGATACATCATAAACATTCTCCGTAACAGCTACACGGTGAAATATCCTTGGGAGTAAGTGCATTTCATTATTTCAGTCGACGAAGTTATACATTTATTCAAAATTCGTTGTGCCATCTAGTTACGGGAATTCCAAGCGAACTGAGAAGTCTGACAACAAAGCCTCCTGTAATCCAAAACATGATAAAATACAGGGTGTTCAAAAAAAAGTAAGGGAGTTTGCGTCCATTTCTGGTTTGACGATATATCAAATCTATTATTTATGTTGACTCGTAACGTCGGCCAGTATACGAAAAGACCTATCTCAGAATAATACATCATGAGTTTCGTTTAATTCGAAGACTTCGAAAACGTACTCAGTTATATCTCGGTTGTAACTGTTTGTATTCCCGTTCCGTGAGAGAAAACAAATTTGCAACATTTTGAAAACGTTCTTCTGAGAAATTACAATTTTTAAAATACGCCTTAGCGTATGCTGAGTGACAAACTTTCAGTTAACGAGTTTCGTTATACTCACTGTATCAATACCATTCATTTAAATTCAAAATTTGAATGACACAAATTTTTCTCTCATTTATATGTTGTTTCTTTTCGGGTAAAGATCTGTCGACGTAAAGTCTGGGATGTTGCACAAAGCTCTGGATAATGGTCGGATAATTTATATCGTGTTATCTACGAAAATACTGCAGCGACTTGGGACTCTGAAAAGTGCAACAAAGTATGAAGTGCTTGGAAATATAATAGCTTTCGAAAGTTTGGTGCAGTCATGAGTTGATAAAACCCGGATGCGAGCACGAAACATTCGGATTTTATGAAGGTAATTCGATTATTGGTATGGGAGCCACTGATTGTGTTTCAATATAGGTGATACAATCAGTTTTTTCACAAAGAGTCAACTGTAGCTATTTTCTCATTGATAATATATTATTCCAATAACATTATAGCAATCTTTAGGTTGGTGGCTACAGAAAAACTAGAACTGGACTAGTTATAAATAGTTTTTTCACAGCTGAAAGGTCAATTAAAGGACCCCGCACTTTTTATAGGTAAAATGGTTCTCGGTGAAATTGTATGAATTTTTAGTATATTGTAGTATTCAGTGAACATACTGATCCATTGGTTCGATTCCCAGCATGGTCACTAGTCTCGGGCTAGGAATCACACGTTAAAAGGTAAGACCTCGTACACGTTAAAAGGTAAGACCTCGTTAATCCTTTGCTCGCACAAGTTTCGACTTCTTAGGGCTGTCGTTCGTAGGGGGATGACAGCTGGTTAACGGATAAAACAATTTTGAACAATTCAATTTGAAAAATTAATCAGGTCAACGCATGTATATTAAGATCTATATTCGATAGAGAATAAATGACTTAATTTTATTCACTTCATTTTTAATGAAAAGAAATAAATCTGACTAGGGTCGGAAATACCCTTCTTTCCACACATTTCAAATGCAAATATCGGACTGAAAACTTCATTTTAGATGAACTCATTTGCCACAGTCTTGATGACAATGAAGTATGCTTATAACATTCTGGCACTGGTTTTTGTGACTCACTCTATATACATAACAGAAAAACACATGAATATGTGAAAACATTTATTCAAATCGGCTGATTAGTATAGGTGAATAGAGTTTTCCAATCTTATTTCCAACCACTTTGAATGATATAAAAAATAGAATATTAAAAACATACCCTGAATATGACAATTGACAATTTGTATGCAAAAATGATGGTTGATGGTAGCAGTAAGACATACAAATTTTGAGAATTATACTTCATTAACCTGTTCTGGTACCATAATATTTTGCTGAAACCGGGTCTGTTAAAAACTATACTGACGAGGTACATGAGCAATGCTGAAGACCCTAACACTTTTGGCTTATGGTATTAGCATTCTAGAGTAATTATATAATATAAATTTCCATGGTCACACCGAACAGTCGAATTTATTCCTCACCCCGCGCAGCAATGGTTTTTAGCCATATATTTATGAAGCATGTTAGTGAAGATATCAGAGTCGTCAAATCTTAATTAAATGCTACTATAATATATAGGGGGCAGCGCTAATTGGGTACCAATTTTACGATCGTAGGTTCGCTTTTTGGTAAAAACTATTGATTTCATGACTGAGATATTTTTTGTATGGGCTCGGTGGTCCCATAAGAATTCGGGAACTTCTTAATTTTTTCAATTAATCATGCCATTCTAATATTTTCTTTTGAAATTCCCGAATTCACACAAAAAAATTTAATCATTTGCTGAAGAAAAAAAAATCTTAAATAAAAACTGTAGGTGTAAAACCGATTTCCGTTTTACCAAGGTGGGGTTTGCTCTTGATTGTAAAAAACGAATATTGACTCTACCGTGCACCTCATTATATTCTTATGAACACATTGATTCTGCAGCTGAAGGTGATATTTTTTTAAGAAAAATAGTGCATAATATAGTAAAGAATGGTAGATTCAGAAGATTGGATTCATACAAAAAAAAAACTATCCAGCAATTGCACTGCACTGTTTGGAACCTTTGGTGTAGTAATTAATATACTGGAGTTTTATCCCAATACCAAACCACTATTTTCAACAGCTCGACACGTGTTTCGATCACCAAGTGACCATCTTCAAGAGGAAGATCAATCTTCCTCTTGAAGATGGTCACTTGCTTGCTTGGTGATCGAAACATGTTTCGAGGTGTTGAAAATAGTGGTTTGGTGTTGGGATAAAACTCCAGTATATTCTTTATCCAGCAATGTAAGAACGTTGCCACCCATATCGGTGCGACTATTTAAATGCCTTGTATATTAATGACGTAATAATAATTTCGGTACCGCATAAAAGAAAACGAATGCTATGGTATTTCGAAGGAAATAGCCATTAAATTTGTGCTAAGATCTTCGTTTAGATAAACTAAAAAGAAACAATAATTGAAATTTTCTTATTATTATACCTCAGAAAACACACTGTGTGCGCCACTCAAATATTTCCATTGATCTGGTGTCCTCTGTTTAATATATCAGTATAGATAATTTATCGTTCAACTTCGAGTATTCGCTCTTTTTATATATTCCCGAAATTCATTCGTCAAAAGGTATGTTTCCGTAATATCATTAAAATAGTCCTCCTGCTTTCTTCTACACAGTTTTTATCTTTGTAGTCTGTTACACGAGATTTTAATCTGCGGGATTTCAAGAAAAGGTAGGTACTCTGGGTCATTTTCCTTCTTGAGTGAGTCGTATGCAGAGCTTTTCCGACGAAAGGTCTTCGGAGGCTTTCAAGACACAATGGGTCGGCTTTTCCACATTTCCGAAGAATCTCTTTTAATGCTTTTACTCTGTAAATAGTTCCATTGTATGCATATTCTCCGATTATATTTATCTGGAGTTCAGCTTACGGTTTACTTCGAGTCGTGGAACAGGAACCGGTGCGTTGGATTTAACGACGTACATTTTCACATGCGTAGTATATGAAATTGTACTACACTCACACTCCCTTTGTGATTTAATGTATAAACAATATATCATTATTGAAAAACAACTAATAAGTACTAAAACTTAAAGTTATATCTATAAATAACAAATACAACAAAACATATGATTACAATTAATTATAATAATTTCAACAATATTTAAATCAAATAGGCACAAGATAGAAACATATATTCACTTAATGTATTTGAAAATATTCAGTATAACAGAGCTACCTTTAGAGAATGCTCGAAAATCCGAGGATAATCTTCAAATATTTCTATCTATTATAGTGGAGAATTCATCCAATTGTTTTTTAGAGTAGAATGGCATCTAAGAAGTTCTGATATGTCGTAGTGTTCTGCTTGGAATGTTTGAATTATTGATAAGTTTGAAAATATCTATAACAGCTATAATCATCCGTATCGTAAGTATATTGGATGCTGCCCTATCCAAGTTGCAACATACCGAAAGACTTGTCGTTAAATGTTTTAAGACTGTTTCAGAAAACAAATTCATTTTGTTTTAACATCTTCTTCAAAAAACAATAAAAATTCAGTATGTGTACCGTTATTTCTTGTTATGATAATGTGATCTATGATATTGTAGGATATAATCAGTAGTCGTTCACATTATGAAAACGTTGCTTCGAACCAATTATATTTTTTATTAACTTTCCGTCAAGTATTGTCGTTCCTTCTGGGATTAATGTTTAATTTTTTTTCAGGTAAGACGGTTTCTAGATCATTCCTTGAAGAAAGTCGTGTTGTTCAAGGTAAGATATTACTACTACCACTTAATTCCAAAAGTTCCGATATCAGTGGAGAACAAACAATATTTTCATGCCTTAGTTGGTTCGATATACTTAACCTCTCACTTATTTACACAATATTTTTTTTATCCGTTCAAAATAATTTATTGTTAAAAAATTTGTATTGACTTGAAATTTGTTTTTGAACCTACAGTTTAAATAAAAGTGGATTCCGATCCACTTCAGCTCAGTGCCAGGCTGTCACAAGGATCGAAGGAAATTCGTTTCTTGACATGTTTTTAAGAAATATGAAGCTTCTGGTCTAAAAAAAATTACTTCTGTAGGTCTATGAATTTGATTGCAATCATTTGATTGTGTCAGTAATTTATCCTAAAATTTGATTGGAAACGTTCAGTACTTCGATGTTTTTTTCTTCTACTAATTAGTTTGTATCATTTTAGTACTGACAAAAATCGATTAAATATATTTTTATCCTAAATGTTTAACGATTGCATTAAAAACAATGAAGTTTGAAACGGTTATCTCATTTTCTTGAAGAAACACCTGATGTTTTCATCATTTAGTGTCAAAACTAAGTGGCATGATGGAGCTAATGGTATAGAACAGTTTTGTGGAAGTTAAAAAAAATTAATGCAGAAATTTCCTAGATTTAAAATAATGGCATAAACTAAAACAGGAAATTAATTTTTGAAATGTTTTGAATTTCAAACAAATAAGCATATTATTTTATGCCCAGGTCGAATTTCAAAATAAACTATCAAAACTTTTCTCAATATGACGCCAACTCATCCAAGGACACTGTAGACTGGTTTTAATGACTACCTAGGTAACGGATGAAGGTGTAACGGAAATAATATGTGCGGGTCATACTTTTGCCTTAGATATGTTAATGTGAGCGAAAGTAAGGAAGAATATTATTATTATTCGTAGCATGTCTCATGCAGGGTGCTCTGTCTGATAATGACATAAAGAAAATGCAACAATTTTTTTACGTCCAGATTATTATCGATTATCAGCATGGAATTGTGGATCCACAAATATGACTCGGTTCATCTCGAAAGAGGACGATGCCAATAATGTGGAGACGCTGTCCAGCTTGTGGAAGAAAGCAACATACATCAGCTTGTAGCCGGAGAGACGCCTACTTTCCTACGGGTGGAACAACTCTGGAGTAATGAAGTGGATTCAAGAGAAGCTGCGGCAACTCGTCGTGAAAACTCATAAGACTTATCGTATCCTGAATCTTCCATTCCTTGATTCGACTTCCTCAAACAACGGGGAGGCCATGGACTTTTGATATTCAAGTATTCCTTCTCTGCATGGTTCTCGAGCATGACTTGGTCTAGTTTTCGACACTGAACGGGGTGATATATCACTGTATCACTGAGTTGGAACCCGTTCAGCAAAAAGCTGACATTAAAGCTGTGAAGACTGAGATACTGCAGCAGCTACATAAAACTTTTATCTCCGCATTACTCCTGTCAATTAGGCTGAATCGGAGAACGAGGAATTCATTGTGTCCTTCAAGACGGTGTTTTCAACATTCTGGGTATAGAGGTCTCAGCGTTCAGCGGTATCAGCCTCTGGGAGATATTGAGTCCGTTGTGGGGAATGAGGAGTGTTAAACCTATTGAAACTACTCATTCTCCACCCTTAGGCAAATATAAGCTACTAAGCATGATGTAGTCCTCCTCGACCACCAAAGTGAGACGATTTTCTTCATAGAGTTTCCGAACATCATATGAAAAGATGAGGATAAAATGATTAAATATCGAGACCTACTCTTCGAACTCCGCAGGCTTTACCCAAACCATATGTTAAAATGTTGATTCTAATCATAGGAGTCCCTGGTGAAATGATCGACACACTAACATTGGAATACATGAACAGAGGAATACACGAACAGAGGGACTACAAACACAAGAATACTCAAACAGAGGAACATGCAAACAGAGGAACACCTGAACATGCAAACCGTATATTCCAGCACCTACTCATTCGTTGGTATTTGAGTTGTCTGTGTACCAGGTTTCCTCGCTTTTGCGGGTAGGATCTACTTCCAATCTTTTATGTTGGAATACTAGTTTCAAATATTTGTTTTAAGCTACGTATTTGGGGACCATATTGTCTACGAACATATTCAAAATCGTCTCTGCCTTCACTTCCTCATAGAGTTAATTGGTCCCATCCTTGTCGCCACTATAATATGCTAGGGCTGGTACTTATATAAAATAAAACACTAGTTATACATCCTCACTCTGTCATCATCGCACATCAATTGAACCTTCTCACTGTCGCGTCGTATCATTTCTGTGATTCAGTGAATATAACTAAGTATCTGTAATCATTGCATAATTCAATACATTACAGGTTTCAACTATTACTCAGAAAATAGTTTCAGTTTCCCACTTCTATGGGCAAATTTTCTCTTGTCCAAATTGAATTCCTGAGACGGTTCGGAGTGGTCAAACCCATAACTATCAAAATTGTTTTGTTACATGTTCCATTTCCGTCGTTTTCAATTTCAACTTGATGTTGCTCTTATCGTAAATCTCTGTTGTCTCCATGGGACTCCTCTGTCAATGCACAATCAACGATTATTGCAATCGATATATGTTAGTCTCAGTTGGCGTTTCGGTATCGATAGTAATGTGTTGATTTATACCCAGTCACCTCAAATCCTGTTTTGAGAGATAATAACATAACGGACTGTTTCGGACCGAAGGTCCTCTATCTTTGACGGATGATAGGGCGGGGAGGCGTGAAAATGTTAGTAAAATGTAAGTGGAAATGTAAAACGTACCCGGAATACGGAGGTCAGGCGTCGTTTCGTTCATTAGAAGGGTCTAATATTAGAGTCGTTATCGGTGTTGACTTAGGACCTTGACAGATCGCTTTATCATATTATTTCTAGAGGCTAGGGAACAATTCATGAAACAACGGACCGGAAACATTCACAATCGCAGATGAAGGGTCTGTTTTCGTTGAAGAGTCAATTTCAGTTCCAGAAATAAGATATCCCGGAGATTATAATATATGGAACAGTCCACCACTTCGTTATGAGTAAAGATTCGTGAATGACCCTTTGTTTGTTACTCATGCAGTCCTCAAATATATATGTCTAAGTTAGCCTACTTATAAAAACCCCGGACAATATATCAAATAAGTATTAGGGTAGTTATATTGAAGTAAAAAAAAGTACAAGTGTATATGGACTGTAAAGTCCTAGTATTAGTTATTTTTAAGCTCATGTATTCAAGAGTATTAGTTTTGTTTTCAATAATACGTGCAAATAATTCAAAGGACTCCGCACATTTACTACGTAAAATGGCTTTCGGCTACATAAAGTTCACATGATTCAATACTTTCATAAGAAGGTCCAACTCCACGACTTGAAAATGGCGAGTTATGATTATTAAAAAAAACGATTTTTTCACTTTTCCTCCTTCACTCATGATCCGATTGGGTCGTGAAAATCTCATTTTGTTCTTATTTCAATTCTCTACAATTCATATCATTGGAGCAACCAGATTGCTGAATGAGTTTTCATTTTATAAGCAAAAAACTAAAAAGACCTTTTTTATATTTTGAAATGTTTATAACAAATTGACGAATGACAGTTGCGAGTCCAAAACATAACAGAATATAACTAAGGAATGTCTTTCATGTGATGGCACAGTCGGTTTTCTACTAGTATTTTATTATCCTTCTCCTTTTGATTTTTGTGTTCTAATTCGAAATAAAACTTTCTTAGAAATGGACTTATCACATCTGAGTTTTACCTCATGAGTCCCTTCAATCGAATATATCTCACAAAGAGTGTTGCATTACCGCATGGCAAGACAATATATATATTGTCATGAAATGAAACGTGGAAAAGAAAATAGCAAAAAAATTATAAAATCAACAAAATTACCATCAGAAAGCCCAACTAGATACTTAATTTTCATGTAAATGTCTTACTTTTCTTTGGAAAGATCATTGTCAAAAACTGAAACCATGTAGTAGCATCAAAAAGTAAAAATAATCACTGAAATCTTTCATTACGATTTGAACCTTTGGAAAGCTCGAAGCGATTTCAAGAATCATGCAAAATCAGAGTCAATTTACAAAATACAAAGTTAAAACTTGCTTAGTTTCTTAGTAAAGACATTACTAATCCAAAAAGACAAAAAAATTCAGTAAAATTTTTTTTTCAAAACATAAATAAGAATTCAGAAATTAACTCTAATCATCCAGTATATCAAATTCCAATGACAGCCAATAACAGGCAAGCTTTTCAAGTAGATGGACGAGGTGGAAAAAGAGATCAAATAAGTGACCTAATCCAGTAGTAAGAGATTTGTAAATAGAATAATTAGTTATAGGAAAATAATAATTAGAAGTGAACTAAAATCATGCAGTGATCAAAGTGAGTCGTGGAAAAATCGCGTAGGACTTTTCAATAATGATAAAAGAAGAGAGAGGACGCCAGAATAAAAAAGAGTGGCAGACAACATCTTTGTGAGAAAGCTCCTGGTAATTTTACAAAAATAAATAGTAAAAAGTATAAAGATTCATCTAAAACCTGTGCCAAAGAAAAGCCAAACTGTTGAACCTGCAGAGAGAAATTCAACTTACCACACGGAGAAAAAAAATCGCTAACCATTAGAAAAATTTAAATTTCCACAAGTAAAAACTTGGATACTATATGGGACAAATAACCAAGTTAATTACCACTGAAAAATCTGCGTATAGTGGAAATAAGCACATAAGTCAAATTATCGCATTTTTGTTATTAACTCATGGTCGAAAACAACTGCAAATGTATAACTGTGTAAAATCACATAAGTCAATAACGAAACGTAAGTAGGTTAAAATGATTGTGTATATACACATTAGTCGAAATGCTACGATATACAGTGGGTATAATAATATAAGTGGCTCATTTTGACTTGCTTTTTCCCCCAATACGCAGAAATATGTGTTCCTGGAAATGAACACCTACCAGTAGTGACCTATTTTGATATATTTAAGATTAATACCTGTTACTTCGCTAACCATGCATTATTGAACTCACTAATTCCATTTAAATTGTTTACTTATGAGTATAATATAGCAGCATTATCATTAGTGTATTGATCAATATCGTTAAGAGTAATCAATTTATAATATTTCTGTCTCTACTTTCTTTTGGACAGATCAGTGTGGTATTAGTTTCTTTTCAATATCCAGTAAAGTATCAGTTTCCTCGTCATTGGTGTATTATTTACTCAAATAATTTTCTCTGACTGTAAACGAATTAAAAATTGTCTGATAGGAAAATATACTTTGAAACGTTTGAACACATGAAATAATGGAATGATTCTGTCTTATTCTATGACGATAGTCCTCGAAACAAATCATTAAAACAAATTCAAGATTCCTTCTTACCTTTTTACAAAAGTCCTCAAGGTATTCGATTATTTCATGTTTCATGTTCAAAATAGGAATGCATGTTCACAAACGATTTGTATCCAATAACAATAGAAATACTTGAAAATGACCAAATGTAATACTCACTGGAAAATTATTTATAAATAATACACTAAAGACGAAGGTTTCATTAAAATCAAACATAAATAGGTATATGAATACCTGTATTATTACGGTCCTCTGTTTTTAAATTGTTTTTGCTAGCATGATTAATTTCATGCAAGATTATTTCACCCAGTAACGAGATCTGAAGAATTCATAACCAATATCGATAATCATGAATATATGAATGGGCACTCTGTGCGACTTTGTAACTTTTTGAACACATATATTTATAATGTGTTTTTGGGATTTCTCGATCGACTTGGGTAGGAAGAGAGTCGACAGCAGTGAGAATTTGGGTGAGGTCACGATCACCCAGCGTACCTGGGTGGCTCGCGCATATCAATTTAGTTTATTTTTGTAAGCTCCAAAGCTATAATACTTACTTGTGGATAGGAATATGAGGAGTAAAGTTTCATTCCCATAATTTCAATATGAACTTTAGGAATGTTTTTCAATTCAATGGCGATAATAATAATGTAGATAAATTGACAGCTTTTGTATATCATAGAAGTGTACCTGAGGCTAATAAGAACGAAATTACGAATCACAATTTCAATTTGAAGGGAAATCCTGTAAACAAAGGCATATTGGTGAGTGACTGGCTTCTGGAAACATTTATATAACAGTAGAGCAAGCTTTTATTTTCTTTGCCAGAGGGTGACCATTTTATTTAACCATTTTATTGGACCATTCTACTTGGACATTTTTTAAGCCTTTAATAATATTTTCCCTTATTTGCAAATATGGAGTGCATGAATTCTTCCGATGGAATCCACATTTGGGTTCATTTTCCTTACAAATTTGAGTTATTTTCGCTACCGAGCACCCTAAATATAATGGAACCAAATATATTCGTCGCACCCACCCCAGTTATTTTTTACATTGCGTCGAGGGAACTGATTCTTTGATGAAAAAGTTTATGGAATGGAATTTGAAAAATTTCTCTCTGATTTTGTATACATCATTCAGTATATGTAATTCCATTTTTTTTCTGCGTGACGTTTCCAGGTACTGTATTTATTGTTTTGAATTTTTCTGAAGCAGCTTATTTTTTTAGAACTCACCCGCTGAGGACATTTTCATTTCCTTATTTTTTCTTCAGGTATTCTTTAAGTCAGATATACATTTTTGCCCTTTTTTTTTTCATAGTACCTATGCTGCTATTCTCGCTAGAGTTTTATATAAAACTGTTGATAAATATTAGGGAAAATTTTGCAATAGATTACTTGTTGATCATTGAAATGAAGTGAAGACTAATTTATTTTAGTAACAATTGTCTTTTCAACTGTACTTAGAACCCTTGTGGTTATTTTGGTCAATTCCTTCATTTGATAACGAATTAACCATGCTTCCAGAAAAAATCTCTCGACAGCTTTCAAGAGCAGGTTCGGTTAAGGTAGATCCGAGACCGGCGACTGGTGGCAGGTGCTTTGATTTGAATACATGTCGTTTGGACTTAATTTCTGTTCATGTTATTCATTGGAATCAGTATGAAATCTATGTGGCTCCACTAGAGTCCAGTCACGAGCCTGGCCTGTCACATGAACAGCATTGATACCATCTCCAAAAAACGTTGAAAAACAAATTGGCGCCCAACGTATTAACGGTGTGTCTCCCTTGTCTTCGCGTCGGATGAAGCATTATGAATGGCTGAATTGGATCACGCGGAGTGTTGAAATATTTCTTAGGTGATCCTGGATCTTGAAATGTTTAATAAAGGGAACCATTTTTTCTCTTTCTCCAGTTTTGAAAGTTTGATAATTCCAAACATGGTACAATGATTCGCAAACTCAGTCTTGTTCTGTAATCAAATACAACTTTCAATTGTTCGGAGAAGATGCCTGCCATTAATTACCGCCCAAACTTCGTTCCAACTGTGTGTAAGCTATTGAAATCTTAGCGAACTCGAATGCATTGTCGCTTGAATCACAATAAGGATCCTAGGTACGCCAACGACAGACTAAACGCGCGTATGATAAAGACACTTTATATATGAAAGGGGTTTAATAAACTTATGTCGACGGCAAAAGAGACTCTACAAAGCATTGCCGTTGGCACAAAGTAACGGTGATGTGGGAGATATTCTGTGTGTAAAGGGAAATTGTTTTTAACAATTGTTCCATTCAGGTTATTTGAGCAGGCAACTGGTATTATAAAATTATGGGGGAGGATAGCAGTAGAGACAGCATTACGTAGTTAGAGTTCAACGATGTGGTACAGGATGGAAACTTGGGATTTATATCACGTAGCATTTATACAATGGACGTATATTATTACCACTCTGTTTTAGTAAAAACACCAAAGATGATGCCAACACAACAATTTTCAACAACAATACAACGACATAATTTGCACTCCTCTTTGGCCCTCAGTTTCACAACATCCTCTGTCCGTCAAAATGTATAATGTAGAGTGAATCCTCGCATTATTAAATCTCTCATCAAAATCGAGGAAATCATCTCTCATCCTCCATTCTGAAGGACAGAGAAGTTTTGTGGATATCAAAAATATTATTTTACTAGAGCCATGTCTTCGAAAGGATCCTGGTATGAAAGTTCGAACGTTATGTACCGCCATTCTGTTTTGGATGAATATTTTCGTCTAAAATTTTTCTGTTGTATAGAGAATTGAGAAACGTTTGAAATGAGGTATCACTCGACACCCAATGTCATTTATAAACGGCAGCTCGAAGCCGTTTTTGGAAAATAAATATTTTTCATTATTGTCAGTTAAAAAAAAATCAAACAAAAATTCCAATCCTTTCGAAGGTTAGCAAGGGAGATTACTCCCAGAATATTAGTAATAATCGTAAAATTGATGGAATTGAAAAAAATCAAAGAATATGTAACGATCTTTACCCATCAATTCGTGAATTTTAAATTGACAAGCATCTATCCAAACCTTTGAGTGTATTATAGGTATTTATTATTTCAGGTAGTTGCGCCCTTCAATATGAATAATACTCCCTCATAAAAACACTCATCCCTCATACATTCGCAGAGGGTGTAATTAAACATAAAACTTAATAAATAACAAAAAATTTATGAAAAATAAAAGAAAATTATTATAAAAAAAATCATCAGATCCTTTAAGATCATTGAATTGATATAGGATAACAAATACATTCATAGGTACAGTCTACATTTATACATAAAAATATAATATTTCCACAAAAACATAAAAATATTACATTTCCACAGAATAAATATAAATATATCACTGATTGAAATTCTCATCAATACTATGAAAATAACTACCTGGAAGCCGCCTGTGCCATCCCGGGCAGGACAGTCCATAGTTTATTCCCACTATGTCCTCAACTCGAAAATGTCATTTTTTAATTTGTTATAAACAATAAACAACAAAATCTCGCGTTTTTTTTTTAGTTTTTTTATTGTAAAATGGAAACTGTTGAGGCAGTGTCAACGGTGCAAGAGGATGAACTGTAGAGAATTGAATTCCGAAGAGAATGACGGATAAAGCAATCCGATCGGATAATTAGAACCGGAGAAAAGCAGGAAAAACCGGAAAATTGTATTTTTTTTTTGTTAAATTTATAACTCTCCATTTCTCAATATTAAAAGCTGAAATTTTGCACGATAGTAGCTATTGACGTGCGCCTTATGTGTACAAAACCTGGATTCAGTCGGATTCATACTTTTCGCACAATCCTCATTTGAATTTTTTTTGGAAATATTTTCGCGGAGAGCTGGATGCGTTTGAGGTCGTCCGATTGAAATTTAAAAAATAGATTGGGAAAGTAGAGGCGAGGAGTAACAAAACGTCTATTCTGATTTTTCGATAAAACGTGTTTAAGTGTGTTAAAAACTAGTGACGAAACATATCATCGGCGAAGCAATATTCGTAAACTACTTTCGCCTGGGACCGTATGGTAAGGTTTGAAAATAGAATAAAGTTCCTTGAATTGAAGTTCCTAATTCTTGTGAAACATTTTTGTAAACAATTCATTATATATTTACACGGTGTTACAGAAAGTATTCACTATTCATTCACAAGAAATGTGCAATTAATTTTAATTTTATTCGAAACAGATTACTTATATAGACTACTTGATGAAAATATTCACAGATGATATCATAAGAATATCCAATATGAAATTGGCAATTGGGAAGACCATAAACGATATCTGGAGAATGTACGATTGTAGGATTTGTAGGTTTTCCAGATGTACATGTGAGACACGAGATGTCCGTAGAACTGCTCATTACTAATATCCTATACAATAGGAGTATTTGGATCTAAAATCCATCAAGAAACAACTACTTTCCTGGCTAATACTGCCGCCAACATCGAATTACATCTGATAAAATTTCCTTGCAGAGTTCCTCTCCAATTGCTTGTTGCATGGGAATGTTTATAAAAATTTTCGGACCACCTATAGACCGATTTCGGGGTGTTGCCCCTCATTAGTATAGGGTAGGTCTAGTAGTCAATAATAGAATGGTTCGATGTAAATCCCATTTTAGGGCCGCGAACGCGCCCACACCGTGGATAAATCCAAACTGAGAGCTCCACTTTTATCACAAGTAATTGAATGTTTGTAGTGGCATTAGCCAGGAAGTAGTTATTTTTTGATAGATTTTCTACCCAAATACTGCTATTTTACAGGATATTAGCAATAAGAAGTCCTACAGACATCTTGTGTCTCATATTATAAGCTCATTGGAACTACAGATTTTTTTATTATTTTGTTACAAGAAAATGCTTTTCTTTCTCCGTAGTGGTTTTCCATAGACTTCCGCAGAAAGTTTGGATTAGGAGTTGGATCTACAATAAGTCTTCTTTTTTTGATGATTTTTAATAACTGAACCAAGAGAGGCAAAGTCCAAACGTGGCTATCTAATAAAATCTGAAAGCCACTGACTGGGGGTGGACTGAACAAAATAATCGTTAAGTTCCCGTAAGAACCACTGATCCACCAATCCTTAAAACATTGCTTTATCAGATTTCGTGTACATGCAGGAAAAAATGATGTTTTGATGCATCATGTAACACAGCTTGAGATGTTCGAATCTTTGTGCACACTGCCACGAAGATACGTGTTACAATTTACTAATAAATAATAATTATACAATTATGTCTGATGATGAATGTAGATCCGAGGATGAAAGCGATGATTTCATGTCAATAGACAATATTAATTTTAATAAAGAAGTAGCAGAATGCGATGAGCCTGCCAAAACAAGAAGGATTTTGTAATTGCGTTAAAATAAAAATGTACAGTTATTATGTAAGAAAATTGATTACTTTGTTTTGTAATAAAAAAGCTGCTATCTATTCATATATTGTCTATAAATAAAGATATGTAGCAAAAAACATAGAATACCTGCTTATTCTTTCATCACTCATGAAATCTGAGTCACGAATCGAATTCCTCAGGTTCAGATACCGCAAAATCAAGAAAAAGACCAATCAAATAGCTGCAGTACATGCCGAGATAAACAAATGCAAAGACCAATCAAATAGCTGCAGTACATGCCGAGATAAACAAATGCAAAGAATTATAAGTTGCGCGCAGCGCGCGCCTATCACCACCTATATTACGTTTCTCCTCGATTCGCACAGTTCTCCACCACTCGATCGCTTACGCGCGGTCGGTCGTTTTCCCTCATGTTCTCACTAGTTTTTAACACACTTAAACGCGTTTTATCGAAAAATCAGAATAGACGTTTTGTTACTGCTCACGTCTACTTTCCAAATCTATTTTTTAAATTTCAATCGGACGACCTCACACGCATCCAGCTCTCCGCGAAAATATTTCCAAAAATATTTCAAATGAGGATTGTGCGAAAACTATTAATCCGACTGAATTCAGGATTTGCACACATAAGGCGCACGTCAATAGCTACTATTGTGCAAAGTTTCAGCTCTTAATATTAAAAGATGGCAGAGTTATGAATTAAAGAAAAAAAACACAATTTTCCGGTTTTTCCGCTTTTCTCCGGTTCTAATTATCCGATCGGATCGTTTTATCCGTCATTCTCTTCGGAATTCAATTCTCTACAGATCACCCTTTTGCACTGTTAATTCAATAGTTTCCATTTTACAATAAAAAAAATAAAATAAACGCGATTTTTTGTTGTTTATTGTTTATAACAAATTAAAAAATGGCATTTTCGAGCTGAGGACATGGTGGGAATAAACTACGGACTGTCCTGCACGAGATGGCTCAGGTGGCTTCCAGGTAGTATTTTTGTCCAAAAAGCAATCATTTGTGGCTCTATAGCTTGGCCTAGTTAATCAAAAATTCTTTGAGCATCGATTTAAAGAGACTGTCGCTGTCTAGATTTTATGAATCAATTTTCATATTGATAAGTTGAATGTTCCTGAAGCCGTTCCTCCTCTATGCATAGACGGCACTCTCCATCTTGTGCAAATCTGATTTCATGCATTTGGTGTTTTGAGTTTGCAGTGACAAGTGAGCAAACCTACTTACTATAACTCTGAGATGAGCTCTACTGAGTTCTAGCCGTTTGTCGGAATCCTGTTTTTCCTTAAAAAAATAGAAGCAGTTCAGTCTTAGCTAAATTCCAGATATTTGTCATTTTCCGCTCATTGGTTTACCACTGGTTATTTATTGAACATCCATTGTTCATTTTAATTATGGGCCGTGATGGTAGAGCGTTGCCTTACAATCATGAGGTCGTGGGTTCAAAGCCCAGCACGGCCATCGGTCCCGGATCTTTTCCTTGCTCGCACAAGCGAGCTTCTGGGGGGTCTCCTCTTTCTGGGAACCTGGAAGATTCGTAACAGAATAAAAAAAATATTGATGCAGAAATAAAAGTTTCCAAAAACTAAAAATTATAGAAAGTTTTCCAAATATGCAATCTGTCTTTTTGGAGTTTCCTCACGATGAGCCAACCACATATTTTCGATATAAAAAGTTTTTTGTAATTTAATTATTTATAACTATAACATAAAAATAATGAAACAAAATATATTTTCAAAGAAATAGTAAAAAAACGTATCTGCCATCGGAACAATACGTGACATCAGAAGTAACTTACCTCCTTGACTCAATTAATGTCATTGAATATAAGGGACGTTATACTGATCAGAAATAATGTTTCAGCTTCGTTTGTATGGGGTCACGCTGCAGAAATAAAAAATAGCGTCTGACACACCTTGCCTTGAAGAAATAGCAATGTTAAAGGTACTTCGCTACTCGTTTCGTGTGTTTAAAACCTCACTTATACATCATGATTATCTATTATTTCAGTAAAGCTCAATAAAGGTTTGAGCTTCTGAGGATGCCAACTTTGGGTAGTTTCAATTTCTTGAATTTCATTCACACCAAAGGTTCCAAATATCCATTCATACAATTAATAAACTAGTGTTTATGAACTTGTTACACGCGTTACACACAGTACTTTTTCTACGAACTCATATTAAAACATCAAAATTGAATTTTATTAAGTTGCTTCGAACATAGATGCCATTTTAGTTAAGTGGGTAGGAAAAGGTATATGATTCCCAAAAAAAGTGTCATTTTGATTTTAACACTATATCAATGATTTTTAATTCAAAACCTTGAGAAACGGTGTTTCACAAACTCATCAAGATCACCATTATGCGTGTGCATTTAAAACTATAAACTTTTTGCCTATTGATATTAATTTCGATTTATCTACCTATTGGGATTTACTCCTGTTTAGACATTAAACGATTTTTTTTTAAGATGGATTACTATGAATTATACCGACATATGTCTGAAATACATCAGGATTCGAGCATTGAAGGATGAACCAGGTTCAAAGGACCATTAAACGCATTGCAGAAATGAGAATTTTTTGTACTTCCCAACTTATTTTTCAACTGAATTATGTTTTTTCCTTACACCACTGAATGGAATTACAGTATATATGGATTTGAAATAGCTGAAATTTGATTTTTCCAATAAACTAAAACATTATGTAAACAATTTTTTTTCAATTCCTGTTTGATCGCCCATGACTTTTTCATTTTGCACCCGAAGTTAACTGAGAACGTGAAATCTTTAGTTGATCTTTCAGTCCCGATATTCTTGTCAAACAAGGAAACTTTTTAGCTCGAGTATATTTTCATAATTTCCACACTTTTTCAGTCTGTGTAACTTGATAGGAAGGAAAATATTAAGGCTTAATTACCAACTCTGTTTTATGAACGCTTTTTTTAATGAAAATTAATAGCAAGTCGGTTAGGGTCAGGATACTCTTTTCACTGAATTTGGAATTTACATATCCCACTTCATACAGAATTAGCGATAAAAATTGATAACTCTCATTAACTTTTTACTTCTGCTGAGCGTACGTAATAAACCTAATGGATTCATCAAAATGAAGTTGATAGAAAATTGGTTATTGCAAAGGTACAATTTCGAAACTTGTCTTTATATATAAAGGTTGTTCGGTAGTGAATCTGTTATAATAGGCTCAAAAAAATTCTGGAAAAGTGGCTTATATTGAATATATCATCGACCAGTGGAAAATAGTATAAACAACCCGAGAAACAACCTTTTTTCAAGAGAGATGTTTATAGTTTCACAATCTAATCTATCATTCATTCGTTTGTTAAAGTGAACTTTGGTGCTGCTTTCCCAATATAACGAAGAACTGTTGTTTCTGGGATTGGACGCCGTGGTCAGTTTCTCTCACAGCTGTGTGAGCATCTTCAGCATAGACGTTGTCTTCTCAAAAAGCATCTCAACATTGGTTCTCAATAATAATAATAATAATATAAGTCGGAGCGTGGCGAAGTGGCAGAGCGTCCAACTCTGGAACCAAAGGATTAAATTATGAAAATCTCGTAGCTCAACTGGGACTAGTTCCGCACGAATCACTGTTGCGTTCAAATCAACAGTACTGCTCCTAAGGTGGCGTATGGAGTTAGTACCAAATCCTATCCAAACCACAGCAGTCTATGCCATTATAAACACCAAATAAAAAGTCTGTCCATAAAGTCCCTGCCAACTTTTGAACGGGTTGGATATTTTGAAATTTTATTCGGTTATATAGTAGGTGATAAGCTACTAGCCATTCTGGCAGGCCATTATGAATCCCTCGGTTTCCGACTTCAGCCCACTTGACCTGAGAAAAGCAAATGTCAGGGTCTGGATAAGCCAAGGTCTTCAATGTTCTTGAAGAAGACCCCATGCATTGCCTTATCCTTATGTAGCTTTAGGGGCCTCACACACTCCGCAGCTTTGACGTGGGCTTTTTGCTGAACGGGTTCCAACTCGGTGACAGAGTTTGGGTTTGTCCATTCAGTGTCGAATACGAGACCGAATCAATAGAACCTTAGGCCATTCAATAGGACCCTACCAATCCATCTTTCTGGAAAATGTTCATATGAAAAGTTGGTTACTGGCCTGAACTAATGAGGAGGTACTCCGTCTTGTTGAAAATGAATACTACATAATGTTAGAACTATCATAAAGCAATATCACCCCTGTTTACTTTTGAACAAATTGGATTTTTCCATTCAGTTCATAAGCTTCTCTTTGACAACAAAAAAATTGATTTTTTCAAAATGACGTCGATCTGCCATTTTTTATGGCAGATGGGGGTCTAGTGATATATCGTTTTAATTGTATTCCCATTCTCTACACAACAACAAAATAAGAAACAGAAATATTCATCCAAAACGAAATGGCGGTACATAATGTTAGAGCTCTGCTCTGAGGATACTTTAGTTCTAGAAAAATCATAAAGTCAAGGTAACCTTCTACAAAATAATAATAATAACAGTAATAATAATAAACATCCAAGGTGGTGGGGCCCAAAACGATGATCTGCCAAACAATGACAACCGCAATGACAACGGACGCTTTGAGTGGACGGATGAACTAAGGGACAGTCTTCTGCATTGCTATGAGAGCAGTGAGCCCGCCCGAAGAGGATACAAGGCGAGAATGCATGCTCTGTGGTGTGCAGCACACCCAGAGCATGCTGCCTTTTCCTCACAAAATTTGAGGGATTATGTATCCCATCGTCAGGTTCGAGGCTGCCCCCTCGCCTGTTAACGCAGTGGCAGAAGTGGCAGATATGCCACATGTTGACTTGGCTGTAGCGGAGGCCCGCATCATACCACCAATGGAAGGCATCAGAACCCGCAGGGCGCTTCATAACACCAAGCCCCTGAAGTCACAACAACTGGCACGGGTGAATGCGGAGATTCACGATGTCCTTCCAAAAGAGGCTGACATCTGGCAGATCAACTCTGCCGTGTATGACGCCGCTCAGGCTCTGTCCCAAGCGGAGAGGAGGGATACCACCCCTCTGATTGGTAAGCATGAGCAACGCATTCACACGATGGAAGCTCAGATCAGGTCGGCGAGACAACACGCGTCTCGTATCCAGTGTGTGGCGGACTACGTGGCGGCAATAGGCCTTTCACGCCCGCAGTGCGGCGAAATGCTGCAAATTCAAGACGAACTCACCACACACTAAATCAAGGCGTGCTGTTTACCATCAAACAGCACTGTCTTGATAGGATACGAATGCTGGTGGCTGCAAAAAAGTCACTGGTGAGGCGGGCGAGGAGCATCGCGGAAAACATGAAGTTCCACGATAAACCTTCTCGCCTATTCCAAGAGCCTCCACGTGTTGTGGATAACCCGCCGGCTGCTGATCGGGTAGAAACCTTCTGGAAGAACATTTATGAGTTTCCGCAACCACTCAACGTAGATACTCCAGCCCTAGCGCAGTTCGAAGCCTTCTGCAGGAGTCTTCGTCAGCCTGAGCTCAATGAACTGCGCAATCCCATAACCTCGGAAGGAGTTCGACGGGCCCTAAAAGGCTCTAAGAACTTTGCTGCTCCAGGCCACGATGGCCTAAATAACTATTGGTGGAAAAAATTTCCATGTACCCACCACCATCTAGCAAGAGTTTTCAACTCATGGCTAGATGGGGAGCAGCAGATTCCGGATTGGTTTGTCGAGGGGCGAACCGTGCTAATCCCCAAAAACTACAGACCGATAACATGCTTGAACGCATGTTATAAGATGTTTACACGCATCTTATGCATGCGAATACTCTCCGCAGTTGAGCCAGTGTATGAACGGATATATGATCAAAGAGGGTCAAAGAAGGGGCTCGCTGGCTGCAAGGAGAACCTGCTGATCGACAGATGCATCACGCAGGACTCCGTGCAGTATAAGCGTAACCTTTCAATGGCCTGGATCGATTATCGCAAGGCATTTGATACAACATCGCATGAGCTCATCATGCATTTGCTCAGATGCCTTGCGGTACCCGATCAAATAGTGAGATGGATTGAACAGCTGATGCCGCTCTGGAGGACTCGATTTACCATAACATCTGGTCAAGTCAGAGTCCAAACAGGGGCGTGTGAAGGGGCGTGTTTCAGGGAGACTCCCTCAGCCCTCTTCTCTTCTGCATCAAACTACTGCCATTGTCCGTTGCACTACGGAAAACCCGTGGATACAACTGCGGCACCCCCAGCAACCGGAGGCATAAGGTCACCCATCTGTTTCACATGGATGACCTTAAACTTTATGCCTCCGGAGAAAAGGACCTTCATCAGTCCTTAAGGGTGGTGCAAGAGTACACGCATGCTATCGGAATGGAGTTTGGGATCGACAAATGTGCCACGGTTCATCTCAAAAGAGGACGATGCGAGGAATACGGAGAGGACGTTCAGCTCGTAGACGGAGGCATCCTACATCATCTGGATGCCGGAGAGACGTATGCCTACCTAGGGGTGGAACAACGCCATACCGTTAAAAACTCTCTCCTCGGCAAGTATCAGCACAAACTCCGACAGATCTGGTCTGGCATGCCGTGATGCGGCAGAAAACCTAGCCGGAAGAATGCAGAAGGCCGTTATTCTTGGGTCACTCCGTTTACTCAGGGCACATGATTCTCTGACCCAGTAATCACTCACCCCACGGACGTGGGGAGTGTTTGCTGGGGTTAGCGCACCCTCCGGTAGTATCGGAGCTCCGGGGACAGGGCCTGACTGGTACATTCCGTATGGAAAAAAAAACATCCTTCAATTAAGTATAATAAATCCCTCAAATTGGAACAATCAATCAATTTAGTCATTATGATATGGTACCTGTGTGAATGTAATAATGAAAGATTTCCTTATCACATCTCATAGTTGTTTACTCCATCTTGCAAACTGGTGAAGTTTTCAGAGCGATGCGTACCGCAGAGGAAACAGTTTTTGCTGTTAAAGTTCACTACCAGTCTCAGGCGAATGCTCATGCAGCTGTGCGATTATTCAATGAGATGTATCCTGACAATCCAGTCGACAGAAATTTTTTTTTCTACTCATTTGTATGAAAATGATAATTTTTCAACCGGATACCCTACATGAAATTGATAGGTTTTCACTGTAGATATGAAAGTAAAACAAATAAATACATGTTGGGTATATACTAAAAACAATTTGATGGATTATTTGAATCATCAAACGAACTTCAATTCAATTTAATGTGCAACAGTTTTTTACTCGTCTCAGTAGACTTGGCCTTGTATCTGCGTAGTTTCAATAAGAGAGGACCAGTTTTTTACAAGGAATTGTTTCAAATTTTCTTTGAGTAATGATATATTGCTGTAAATTAGAATCATATCACACAGTGTTAATGTTACCAAGGTTTTTTGCTATCTTTCAGTTCAATTGAGTCTTGATTTACTGCAATATGAACAATGTCTTTGCATCTTTTTCTTGCTGTCGATCTACTAAAGAGAATAGAATTTGCTTTGGTAGCATTAATAAAAAGGCAAAGGCTTTTAGATATGGATAGTATGGATGCGAGGACATCATTGATTAGCCAACAAATATTTACGACATCCTTTTATCAAAACTGTAATAAACTCGAGTATCATACGAAGAGCAGTGTAGTACACTTTTGTTAAATTCGTGTCCGTAAGGAATGAAGAGTAGTGATACCGGGATAGATCTCTGTGGAATACCACTGTCTACGAGCATGTAGATAATATTTGCACATTTCATTGATAATAATTTTTTTACAAAAATTTATTTGGACCGATTAGATAAAATGTATGAAAAATGGAATGATCAACCGCCATAACTCACAATACTGGAGTGATACTCATCCACACGTATTTCGAGAAAAATAGTTTGAAAGATACTGGTGTCTCAATGTTCTTGCTGCAATGAAAATTGACGGTGTGTTTGAGGTGCATTTTTATAATGAAAATTGGAATGGTAAGCTTTTTGGAGATCGTTTGGCAATATAAAAAAATATTTACCGTTTATTTATGGTCCGTGATGGCGTGCGGGTTAAGCGTTCGCTTCTTAATCCAATCATTCGTTGGTGCATGGGTTCGAATCGCAGCACGGTCACCGCGGTCTCGTGCATCATTAGCTCGCACAAGTCTCTGACTTCTGAAGGTTGCAGCCGGTTGACGGATATAACAACTTTAACAAAAACAAATTAATCTAGGTCAGAGATATTTCGAAATGTTATAAAATTATTTACATCTGATAGATTTGAACAGGAATCAGCTGTGATATTAACAAGACGAAACCCCGCACCTCATAATATTGCAACTGTGAATAACTTTTCCCCGTTTGCTCGATATCACTCCATTAGGTTTTGTGTTTGGTGGGGTCGAATAAAGAAATTGTCTATGCTATGCCGCTCACAACAAAAAAGATTGCCAGAAGAGAGTTACGAATGCATTTCGATCTATTTCTCTTCAAGAGATTCAGAGTGCCACACACGCCGGATTTTCGGGCAGGTTTTTCAATGTTCAGTTAAGAGCCTCAGTTAGCTGGTAGATAGCTGGGAGTCCTTGGGCCCATTACCGGGAGAAAAGAAATTATTACCCAACCTTGGAAACTTCGTAGGTCTGCTCTTCATGTCGAGTTTAACATGTTATTCAACTAGACACGAAAAACACATTTAACAAATCTTAAAAATTTGGTAAAAATTCTTTTTCTTTGATGGCTACTAGCCCGAGACTATTAGCCCTAAGCCGAAAATGAACTGTGTTCAACAGTTTTGGTAAAATGCCAAAATAAACAGGATCCAATGGAACATTCAGAAATTCTTGAAGTATGTGATTTATTTTTTTACATAGTATACAATTATGTCATCGACATGAAACATGGATTACAGCCTTTCACTTCATCAATATTGATCAGAAATGTCATTATTTCTTAACTCTTTTCCCGAAAAAATCATTGCAAAACTATTTTGAACTTGTGTCGACAACATGGCGTTGAGGGAAATTTAGATACTTTCACCATAACTTTTTGTTTTCTGATTCTGTATATTAAAGCTCATTTCTATTCCAGTGTAGATCCCTTTTCCAATCTAAGGATAACACATTCAGGGTACACAAACCTCTGTTTCGTTATGGTGTAACTAAGTGAAAGGGTGGAACGACCCTCATTAAAGACGTATTCAGAATACTGCGTACGTGTTTTGTTCTGCTTATTCACACGACATGGGTCATGTTTATTACATCAAAAAAAAGAACTTGACGCAGAGCAAAGTTTATTTTTGAATTTCAAACTTTGTCGCAATAGAATAAACCAATGACAATGGTGCACCATACGGAACAAAAGCCTGGCCGATCTATAGACGCTATGGATATCAGTGACCAGTGAAAAACAATAGATCGGAAAATGTCATTGAAAGTGTGCCAAACATGTACGAATCGCAGTTGAATGTTATCAGAGGTCGGTATGTGTTTGATTTTATCGTGTGAATAGTCTGGGAGCCCCGGTGAATGAATGGGGATTAATTTCTGGAAGCCAATTTTTTTGTGATGACAGTGAGCAACAAAGAAAAACAGAATTATCATTCGAATAAAGATATCACCATAGGGCGAGACTCAAATTTCAGAATATAGAAAAATCGTTATAAAACTACAAATTTATTTAAGAAAAAAAAACATTTTCATTGGGTTGGAAAAAATATTCTTCAATGTTTCCACTTCCTCTCTTAACATAGTCCCAGGAAAACATACATACATGGAAGAATTCCATGATGATTAACACTGGTTTTGCTGAAACTGTTCTTGACTTTTTATTTCAAACATATAGCATAACACGTGTGTGAAAATTCATGTTCTTAGTCGAGGACTTGAATCCTGTTAATTCTTCCATGATTTTTCACTAGGAAGTCAACATATTCGTTAAAAATTCAATTTTGAGAGATTGTCTCTCAACAAAAACAGATGGTATTTCGACAATTAATAGTCTTCAAAACTGTAACCCCAAAATGATCTTCAATATTTCCGATACGGTTGATTTTGAAAAATCCCCCCAGGAGCTTTTCTCACACAGAGTTTGTGCGAGAAAGATACAAGACCTAGACCCTTTGTGAAATTGGATTCCGAACTATTTTTAGCTCAGTGGCAGACAATGGATTGACTGTGTGAGAGGTTAGGACAATACATGATTATTTATCAATAGTTGAAGATATACAGCCAAAATAATTATAGTTTTAAACTATATAGCAATACGTGAAATTGTAGATGGGGTTGTTCTTGTTGAAGGAGTTAAAATAGTTCCACGCATATCAGGTAATTATGACTATTTCAATTTTATAAACGATAATCGTCATAATACTTCAAGTTGCAGGATACAACGGAATTTTTCTAGGAACGATATTATGTTATTATAAAAACAAAAAAGTACAAATCTGACAAAATCCAGATATTTAGGATCTCAATGAAGACTCAATCGCAAATTTGTAAAGTTATACAAGAATCATGTAACTGCATTTCACGTTTCATTAACAAATTATATATTTCGATGAAGCCAAGTTTTTCCTACACGGTACAGTGAATGGTAAACATTTCAGATCACTGGAGTAAAGAGGACTCTCACAGGATATTCAATACTCTCAGAAAGCGACCGTGAGGATAAAGATGAACAATGGGAGACAATAACTGACAGGGAAATGGGCAATGCCACTATATTTCGATTCCGTCATGAATGTATACCTTTTCCAAAAATAGGAGATACGTATTTTGTATTTTATAATTTTTTTCATGATCTCTGTTAATAAAAGCGAAAAATCAAATTGTGACGTCATATACCCATTAATGCTAATAATTTTCCAAATTCCAATGACACTTTTGCACACTGCACGTGAACTCTGCTAGTTTTTACACATCTGCTTAAAGTAAATTGGTATAAGGGGATCAATAGAGTTGTTCACAAGGGTTCCAGATCTTTCTCTTGAGTTTTACTGTAAGGTTAATAATTCAATACTGAAAGTCAATGTAACCTTATACCAACTTCCACGAAATAGGTACGTTCAGCAAAATTCAGATGTTTTCGAAAAATTTATGGAAAAATAAGAAGCTTACTACAATTGAAAAACGAGTCGTTGCCAATAAAAGATTTTTATTCAACAATAGATTTCGAGAAGATGAATAATTCGATCGTTTCATGAGTGACGTGGAAAAATTACTATTGAAGTGATGTGAGTATGGTGATAAGAAAAAGTAAATTATTATCGATAGAGTTATTCTTAGTATAAGTACCAGATAGAGGTCACAAAAAAAATTGAATAAGACTGGAGGCTGGAATGACACTAAAAGTTATCCAATGAACTTGACGTTCCATAGAAGCATACATGGAAACATACCAATACAAAGACAAATACTAGCGCAGCACCTTCATTCATAGTAGATTCTGGGAAGATTCTGTAGTGAATTCAGACTTGTCTGGTTGGATATAGTTCGAGAATCAATTTATTTGAATGTTGAAAACTTACCTTATATTTTCAATATAATTTCCAAAAAACTTGTTAAGGAAACATTGATTACATCAAGTTTGGCGTGAAATCTGAACAGAACAGGAGAGTTTGTTCTGAACGAAATAATATTTATACAGACTCCTCAAATGTCTTTGATAAAACTAATCATAACATATTGCTGAGCAAGCTGGATGTACTCGGTCTAGATAAACCGTAAGTTTTTGTTTCCTACCTTACGGATCGAAAATTATACGTCGAACAGCGGGTTCACAAATCTTTTACCTTCACCGCATCTAGCGGTGCACCCCAGGGCAGCGTATTAGCCCCACTCCTGTTTTCCTAATTCATTAATGATATATACGAAGAATTTTCGAGCTCTTTAGCTTTATTTGCAGATGACCTGGAATAATTCCGACCCATTAATTCATTGAATGACTGCGTTGTACATTCGAAAGACATTGAACAACTGATGCAGAGTTAATGAGCTACCCCTGAAGTTACACACATTTAATACATCATCTTTAGCATGAAAGCAAACGTTATACTCATTATCCTTACCTAATGAACGATCATATCATATGCTCAGAAACCAAAGATCTGGGTATTTGGTTTGATCCTAAACTGAGCTTTTCTTTACTCCCAAATAAACTCATTTGTAAGATTAAGACTTGAATACGAATCATTAATATGGGCTCTAATATATAACGTGCAAATACAAGCGATCGAATCGTACCAAAGAAAATTTAGGAAAACTTTTGATTTTCAAATTAGATGGTGTCTACCCTAAGCAAGGCTGTTGCAACAAAACACTACTCAATAGGTTCTCTTCCCTATCATGTTCATTTTTGACTATTTTACTTGCGCAAATAGAGGGCCAATATCGCAAGACCCAACAAGCTGGAAGTGTATCTGTTGTCTACGTGACATAACTAAATAAGATGGCAAATAGATATCAACGCCATTGTTGAAACCAACAACCATTTATCAAAATATGATTATTATTCAAATCGTACCTCTACGGGTGATCGTTTAATGCGAACATGGTTTACGGCATAACAAGTGAATTAAAGGGTTTTGTTATCTGGGATTGGCGCACATAAAGAAACGACCAGGACGGCCGTAGCGATTTGTTCTGTGCGCACATAAACGCCAAACATACCTTTTGTTAGCAATCATTTTCGAATACAACATCATTAACAGCTCTATCAGCCTTTTGTTCGCCTATATACCAATGAAAACAAAGCTGAATAATTAACTTTGACATTGATCCACACAGGAAATAAGGCTTCGGTTTATTGTTATGCGATAGGGTGTCTTCAAAAAACTTGAGGCAGTACACTGATAAAATATTGAAATACCTTAGTGTGATTTGTGTCGTGAGAGTGGTTTGAGTATTTATAATTTCATTATAAGTTGTTCCACACCATCTTCATTTGAACTCCGTAAATACCAATTATAGTTACGAAATCGTTTGCTCACAGTGTTAATATAATGCAAAGGGTTTGAGTAAGGATTGAAAGCATTACTGTTCGTTTCATAGGGATGATAGGGTAACATACTGAAATTAACAATATTCCACAGGCTATCGGTGATCGTTTTTCTGCTGCCAGGTTGGTAATAAATTTGGGTTTTTATTATTTGAAACACTGCATTTTGATACACTGACATGTGCCATGTGTCAGCAATGACAAACGTCAAATTATTATAACCAATCCCCAGCCAATTATAATTTGACATTTGTCATTGCTGACACATGGCACATGTCAGTGTATCAAAATACAATGTTTCAAATATTAAAAACCAAAGTTCATTACCAACCTGAGAGCAAAAAAACGGTCACCGATAGTCTGTGGAATATTGTCAATTCAAAGGGACAGGATAATTGAGAGTGCTTTGAAAATAATGATATTTGAAGACAGAGAAGAAGTAGAGAATACAGGTGATTTTTCTCAATTGGTGGTATTGTTATATTTCAAATTAAAACAGCTCCTGAGGGCCTGATACAATGTAATCCAATCTTGTAATGCCCATACATAAGAAAACGGCTCTTCGTAAAGTGACGTTTGGTGGGTCTTCAACTAAATAATGAAGGGTTCAACTGACTGGATGCCTCAAGTTTATCGGACCGACAATCATCGAAGTGGGATAATAGGTTGGTAATTTACTTGATTAACCAAAAAAGACAAATATAGTAGTAATTTTAGCATGAGAAATGGGACCAAGGTAATTGTAACATCTTTGAATCAAGGTTTTTTTTTTAATTTTCGGTATAGCTGTTGTTTTGGATGAATGGGTCGAGTGAAAAATGATACTTCACAATTTACACAACGCTAACATTTACTGCTGACAATTGTTTCGACACCCTGTGTCATCTTTTGAGTTAGTTATACACTAACCTGAGTATACAATTACGTCATCTCCTTACATTTTGGAAGGTAGGTAGAGAGAGGTCAAGAGGCATTTGGAAAATTACGATAAGATTATTATGGTGAATTATTTATACAGGTCTATTTGATCATTCAGAACTATGTTGTTTTTATTAGCCAGATGTTTTTTTATTTCTGGCAACAAACACTCTATTTTCCTTATGTAACGCCTCAGTTGAATAAGTTAAACTTTTATTAAACTTAATCTTGAGAATCCACTTTTGAGTTATTTCTAATTTCTCTAGGTGATTATTGGTAATTCTCCCCAAGCTGAAATACTATAATTGATATGAGGTTTCACTAGTACATTATATAGGATTTCGAGTTGATTCTGGTCAAAAATTGTCCACAAAAACTCAAACATAAATATAAGACTCCTTACTTTTTTTACTATATATTCGATGTGTCTTAGGTTATCGTCTATAGTGATGCTAAAATTTTTATTTTTGTTTTGGATTGTATTTCCGTCATTGTATCTAAGACCGACATTGAAGTGTTGTGAGTGGGCAAATTAATGGAGATATGTGAAAAAGCCGATATGAAGTATTTTGGCAAACTTTCACTGAATCCTGATTCTTTAAGATAATATTATCAAGTTAGTTATCTAAGGTCCGATTTCATAATGAACTTGAAGTGTCATTTAGTTTAAATAATTGTCAAACGGGTACAAGCTGCCAATTGCGACACAATTTTGGTAGTCTCAGTCTAACAGCTATTTAAATTAAATACTTCTTTGAGTTCAATTTGAAATCGGGCCTAAGTTGGACAGGAATATTGCATATTTCCGGAAATAAAAGTTGGTATGGAATTTTTCAGATACTTAATAAATATTGTAGGATTCTAAAACGCTCTTTATGTTTTGTTTATGTGTATTTTTGATATACCGTTTACTTTCAAAATCGTGAAAAACTACCAACACCCAAAAATTATTTCAGTTTCGTCAGGAATTTTATCTTCTCAGCTAGTAGCTCCAGAAGTCAGTGCTTAAAGAAGAAAACAAAAGTTATAAAATTTTGGCAAACTTAAAAACCATTTCATTCAAAGGGGTAAAGTACAATCGTAATGGCAAGCATATTTGTTACCCTTTGGATGTGGCGTTATTCCACCCTTGAGTAAGTATACGTCTCTCCGGCATCTAGATGATGTCTACGAGCTGAACGTTCTCTCCGTATTCCTCGCATCTTAAAGACTCATGAAGATCCTTTTCCCTATAGGCATATAGCTTAATGCCATCCATGTAGAACAGATGGGTGACCTTATGCCTCCAGTTGATGGGATGCCGCAGCTGTATCCGCGGGTTTCCGTAGTGCAACGGACAACGGCAATAGGGAGATGCAAAAGAGAAGAGGGGTGAGAGAGTCTCCCTGAAACACGCTCCTTCTTGTTATTATAACTTTCATTTTTATTATTATGATTCTCAGGTTAATGCTTTATCATATACAAGCCATACTTTTGTATTGCTTCCGTGATGCCTCTGTTTATTTACAATTTTGTATACCTATTGTTGTTTCAAAAACTTAGTTAATAAACATTTTCAATGAATTAAACTTTTAGCGGTTTTCGAGTTTGCTAGTCGTGATCTTGAGGTTATTTATCCTGACGTTTCGTCTACATCTGCGTTAGTTATTTTTAAAGGCGATGCGGTAACGGACGACGCGTTCGTTTGAGCCTGACTGATTCGGTTTCTGTGCTCATTTCTTCTTTTATTGTGCTCACCGTAATAGGAGGCGTGACTTCATTAAGTTTTTATTTTTGATTATTACTTGTACTTGAAGGTTTTTTAATCTCTCCTAGTACGTTTTACTGAGGTTTTCTTTCTCTCGACAGAAACTATTAGGGTGTTTTTGAATTTCAATGGCCTCTCTGAAAATTCTCTCGTAATAAATACCCTAAGGTCCTATCCAGTACGTAAGTTTCGCTGAACATAATTGTCCTCAGTTAGTAGAGCATGCTCTGTAACCGCGGAATTCTTGGAGTACCCATGCATACCAGCAGTTTCTGTAGTGTTCGGTTAAGCAAGTGTTTATGTTCCTTTTTATGGTACCGATATATACGTCACCACAGCTGCAAGAGATGTGGTAAACACCTGGGAGTAGAGATGTAGTCTCTCGGATCTTTTGCGGATCATCTCAGACTTTCTTTAATGGTCTTCGTTGGTTTCAATATCGTTTTGACTTCACATTTGTTCAGAAGCTTGCCGTGACATCCTTAATGCATCGCAGAAATGATCTTCTTTGAGGTGTGTGTTCCTTTCTCGTAAGTGCGGCCCGCTATATTTCTTGCGGGGTTAACCCATTATTACCCAAAGCACCTTCCAAGTGCCTCAGTTGCTCATTGAGATGTTCTGTTTCACATATTGGTATGGCCCGGTTCGTCAGTGATTTTATTACTCTTCGTTTTTGCTTAGGACGGTGATTTGACTATTTGTTCAAGTATCGGTCGGTATGGGTTGGTTTTCTTTAAACTTTGTGACCTAGGTTTACATTCGGCTTCTTTTAAACAAGTTCACCTAGGAAAGCAATCTGGTTTGTTTTTTCTGTTTCCATTGTTAACTGGATCTTCGGATTTATGGAGTTGAGGTGGTTGTGAAAATTCATCATTTGTTCTTGTTCTCCATTTTGAAAGTGTTGTCCACATAGCGAAACCAATACCACGACTAGCAAACCCGAAAACCACCGAACGTTTAGATATTACCGGTCGTGAGAGTTTACCTCCTAAATAATGAATTGTTGATTTTTTTTTCGGAAATCGAAACAATGATGTTTATTTGTGATTAAATATTTTCAAATATGAATATTTCATTAATTGATCAATTCATGAAGTACTCAATAGTGTTTCCGTTTCCCTCCTCCCCCCCTACTTTCCACAAGAAATATTAAATTCAGCAGTGGATGTTTTGCAATTCCTTTTACGATTCATTATTATTTTCGATTCTGAGTTAATGACTACTGCTCAGTTTTTGTGCGGTATGGGTATCATTCATGCATGGATTCGTATAAATAAAAACATATGCACATTCAAAAATATCTTCTGTGCTACTGTTCGAATAATAAATTATCTTTTATGTGTTATTACCTCGTCCAGCGAACATTTCCGTGAATCACTGCTCTTTTCTCACAATCGACCGGTGTGATCGAATGCATCAAAACAAACAAATCTCCTATCTAAAAGCACAGCTTTCCATAGCCATTTTAGTCATTGAAAGTAGTTTGGAAAAAGTTTCGTAAAATATTGGATTTATCTGTCACGGGAAAGTTCTAAATTTTCGACTTCTTAACCTCAAATCGTCTCATCGTCTGGTACCGAGATGCTAAAGAACAGTAATAAAGTTCGAAGTGTGTGGCTCTGAATTGTATAGTGGGTGAATGGGTTAGGAGATTTTTTTTTATTTATATTTCTTTGAATCTGTCTGGGTATGTTGCTGAGTTCATGCCTGTTGCTGAAGTTTCAAAATTATCGATTGATGACTCAAAGCGATATTGGTCAAATTTGTTGTTAACGTAATTCAGCTGTACGGGGTATTCCAAGTTCAGTAGACTATCATACGTTGGTGGCGTGCTCAAATAAGTGTATTCTGTTTTTTTAAAATAGATAAATAATGCTGCTTATGTTCAGCGACTGATCAAGTGTTCTGACCGCCCTAGGTTAATTATGAGGACGCGCCCCCGCCAGGTGTGTGTGTTACGGTCGGCCTAAAAAGTAGTATGTTAGTTTTGACTTTGCGCCCCCCCCCGATCCTCGCGCCCTAGGCTGCAGCCTAATTAGCCTATGGGTTAATCAGGCACTGCTTATTTTAAAAAAGATTTGGCTACTTGTATTTTTACATCTCCAAAGGACTGTTTTTTTGGAAAAAGGGTCCGAGTCGAATTGGTCGAAAATTTGGTATAATGTAGTTTATGATGTCCTGATCAAATGTTTACGTGGGCTCAATGAGATCTAATGGACAGTTTTCGAGATACAGGGTGTTAAACATTCGGAGGCAGGGTTCTACATATAAAATCAATAATGTGGCGATTATTTTCTATCAAAATGTTATGGCTAGCGATAGCAATCTCAATATTCTCGACACGAGTTGCAATGAAGAGTTCTAAGACTCCGTATACAGGGTGATTATATTTCTACTAGTCAATGTTAAGATTTTTATGTAATTCTTTGAACTCAGAAGCTAAATTGCAAATTGAGTAAATAATCCAATTTCAATAATGGATGATCTGAAGTTACTATTGTCACTCGGGATTATTTTTTTCAGTTGTATTTATTTAAATTTTTTCAGAGAAATATATAAATCAAAGTGGAAAACTAAATAGAATATATTCAATATTTTATGGATCTCGTCTACTTGTTGTAACTTTTATCAATTCTGTAATTTGTAGGTAATTGTGATGGAATGAAAATAAATAATTATAAAGATTACACTTATAGGATGGTTCGAAATTACTAGAAAAATATAATTTATTCATTATCTATACTAAATTATCTGTAACAAACAAACTTTTGAAGTTTGAAATCAGAATAATGATAATAGATACTGAGATTGATACTGTTCTATCAGACATGGTATGAACTAGTGAAATGCACCAATATGGAGCTAGAATGCTGCATTTTACGGACTTTCTCTTGGTATATCACAAAGATCTTTAATGCATGCAGTATATATAGTCTCCCATTTGATTGCTCATGCCGTTGACCAGGATCCGTACAAGAAGTAACAAATAGACAAGAGCCACACAAAATTATCGTATTATATATAGTTAGTATTTTACTGTTTTTTGTTTCGAAAAAAAAAAATTATAAATACAACTAAAAGAGACAATCCTGAGTGACCCTGAATAATAGTAAACTCAGATCATCCAATATCACAATCAAATGATATTTACCTAATTTGCAAGACTACGAGCTTCAGCTCTTGACTGAGTTCGCTCAAAGAATCACACGAAAATTATCGCCACGACATTTGATCAGGACATCATAAACTATATTATACCAAATTTTCAGCCAATTCCATAAGAACTGTTGTTACATTTCTTTATATTTCTCGCTAATGGAGTTACCCACACCACTCTTACGGCGATTTCTGAGTATTGATCATAGTAGGGCGGCTGATGTGATAAACCTTCCCTTTTGTCTCGATATCTGGATCTTACGATGGTAGAGAGGCTCTCGAAACGTCTTAAGATGCTCAGAACGTTAAGAAATTGTATCCGAGCGGTTGGACTTATGTTCTTTAGATTCGGAGACCAAGATAGTGATCTGTCAATGATGAACCATGGACTGAACATACACAGAAGCCTTCAAAAATTAAGTTTTTTGAATAAAAGTAAAAGTGTTCAAAGAATAACTACAATATTATGTACATGTACAATAATTCTCTGTAAACTCCAGTGTACCTAGCTTTTATGCTTAGTCTCTTTTTCAATAACATACAAAAGAACAATGAATATTTCATCGAGTATTTCAATATTAATCAAGACCAAACCGTTAAATAATAATTATATATTTGTGTTGAAAAAACAGCAAGTCGGTAATATATACGAGACCAATCTAATCTTTTGAATCCCAAACAAACAATTCCAGTCATGGATGACAGGTAACAAAGTAAATTAAAGTCAATTCAAATAAACACAATTCATACAGTCGTGTACTCAATTCAACTCAAGATAAACAAAACAAAAATGATTAATTATTATTCAGATAATAATTCAGAAAATAAGTCATCTCGCAAATACTGAGATTTATCAGATTATAATACAAATATTAAATAATTTAACTTTAAAAAAGCAGGTCAATGTGTCAAATCTTTCGCACGAAATGAAATCTGATTGATTCCAAATGTCTAATAGTTTTACAATAAAAGAATAGCAGTATTACGCCCTTCATCACGGGATTTCCTGAATGAGAATAATTCATAACATGGTTGTGCTTATCTGCATAGATTGCGTCCGCTAGTTTTGAACATCAACTCAACTAGCGAGAATTACAAATTCATATTAGATCCATGATTGAATATGACTGAATCATAACGTAAATTACTTTCAAACTGACTTGGTTTACACTATACATATCGCGGTAGTACGGATCTGAAGTAACGGATTATATATGGCTCTTCAGTCTGAGGCTCTTATCCAAAACTGAGAGAATATTTCACAATAAACTTCGCATTGTAACAACTGCCTAGAGCAGTTCGCTACAAAATGCCACCTCCACCAGATCTAACATCATCGGATGAAACAGTTTCAGGCATTCGGTCACCCAAGAACCTCATTTTGAATATTGAAAATATGGCTAGTAGACAGGATAGTGTTTGGTGTCAAATCTGATGTAGTACGGGAAAAATTACTCAAGAAGATAACTTGGATATCATAATTTGTAGATCGAGTGAACAAACAACTAAGCAGTTGAAAAAAATTCAAAAACCAGAACCAAGCCTCGTCAATTTTGTGAAATATAGGTAAATGAGCTGAAGAATTAATCATTCAAATCTGGTTTATCAACGTGATAATAGGAAGTTATAATTTTTAATTTTCGTAAACCAGTGGCGTAGTTACGTTGGTACATGAAAATATTTTTCTTCATATTTTCTATGGACAAGTGAATGAACAAGTGAACGTTTGACATCAGTTAGGCTCATTGATACTCAATAATCATGACATTCCATGTACCTAAAAATAAAGGTTTCTGAGAAAATTAAGAAAAACTGAAGATATGTCCTGGAGTAGCAAAATAATTTCCTCTGTAAAACAATCTCATAACACTAAGTTCTCACAACATATAAGAATATTTGTCGACCTCCTCAACATTTTCAAATGTTGGGTGAATCGGAAACATAGTACGGGTGATTCAGAATGAGACCTAACTCAGTGATTAGACGACATCAATTTCATCAAATAATATGATGAATGAATGACTCACCTGTACTATGTTTCCGATTCTTTCAACATTGAAAAATGTTCAGGAGGTTGACAAGTATTCCGATATGTTGTAAGAACTTAGCATTATGCGATTTTTGCACATGAAATTATTTTGCTACTCCAGGACATATCTTCAGTTTTTCTCAATTTTCTCAGAAACCTCTACTTTTAGGTACATGGAATGTTATGACTTTTGAGTTGAGTATCGATGAGCCTAACTGATGTCACTTGTTCATTCTCTTGTCTAAAGAAAATATGAAGGAAAATATTTCCACCTACCAACGTAACTACGCCACTGGTTTACGAAAATTAAGAATTATAACTTCGAATTATCACGTTGATAAACCTCGATAAGTGTACCAAGTTTGCTATTTTTTGCTTCGGGAATTTTGGAGAAAAAAATTAAATCTAATTTTTTTTTGTACTTTTGACACCCTGTATCTCAGAGGAGATGCATTTTAGGACATACCTTGATAGGAACTTTTCACCTCGAAATGAGGTGAGGAATCTGTAGTCGGAGTTTGTCGGTCTTATTCTGACTCACCCTCTATAGTTAAGCAAATCGATGCAGAAATTCATCCTTCTAGTACGAAACGATTGATTAGTTTCACTGCCAATAGAATTTCTATCATTATATATATATATATATATATATATATATATATATATATATATATATATATATATATATATATATATATATATATATATATATATATATATAGTGGCTAGACACCCCTTGTGGGATCAAGCCGCAAAAGCTATCTAGATCTAGTTTTTTTGGTACATCACACCCTATCTATTAATTTATGATTTTGGATCCATTTTGATCTTGGTCTTCATTTTCTCTTTCTTCCGCCGGGGTCCCATTGTAACATTGAGTATATTACTGCCTCTTTCCCCTCCCCCCTCAATACATGCCCCAACCATCTAATTCTGTGTTGTTTTATTTTACATATTATGTCTTCATTTAATTCCTGTCTAATTTCTTAGTTAGTTCTTATTCTGTATTCTTCCTCTGAGATCTTTTTTGGTCCTAATATTACTCTCATAATTTTTCTTTCAAATTTCCTCATGTCTTCCTCGTCTTTTTTTGTCATTGTCATCGCCTCCGTTCCTTATAACATAATTGGTCTAATTATGACATTAAAAATATTTATTTTACTATTCTTCGTTAATATTTAACTTTTCAATAATGTTTCAATGGCGAAGTATGCTCTGTTTGCGTTTAATATTTTTTCTTGAACTTCTGGTCTTCTCTCTCCCGTTTTACTTACTGTTACTCCTAGATATTCGAACTCTTTTATTTCTTCAAACTCTCTTACTATCATTTTGATCTTTCCCTGTATTTGTTCCGTTCCTAATCTCAGTATTTTCGTTTCTTCTTGGATAATGCTATTCCCCATTATTTCCCCTTCTTCTATAATTTCTTCCAGCATATCTTTCATTACTCTTCTAGTCTTGGAAATTGTGGCTACATCATCAGCATACGCAATAACTTGTCCTCCATCTGTCCTAAGATTCCTTTTGTTAATTCTCACCACATATTCTAAAGTTAGGTTAAATAACGTCGTTGGAAGTGAGTACCCCTGTTTTACCCCTTTGTTGATTGTGAATTCCTGTGTTTCTCCTTTTTGTGTTCTTATTGTGATCTTAATTATTTTCATCGTCATTAATATCAGCTTTCTCAGTTTTTGTGGGATTTTCAACTCTTTCCGTGCTATCATGAGTTGTTTTTTTTTTATTGAGTCAAATGCTTGCTGGAAATAATTTCTGTCATTGGTGAATCAAAAATAAGATGGCAAAATACAAAATATCTCTCTTGTTGGCGAAACGTCGAGTCAAACTCGTTATCAACATCGGCCTCATATCCCGAAAAGTCTTCCTGTAAATAAAGAAACTTCATTTCTTGATCATTTTGGTAACGCGATTTCAACTTTATTCATCTGCACTCGTAAAACTCAATGAAACTTGAAACCCTACAAAGGTATACTGATGGAACTTGCAAAACTACGTCACTATTCACTACATTGATAGATATTACTCCTGGCACTGGATAACAATTTGAGTGGACCTATTGTACTTATACTGATCCATATATATTCATATTTTTGTTTCTAAAGAATTTTTTTGTCAATTAAGGAATGTGTATTTCGAGACAACTCATTGAATGAAATAGGTTCATTACTCTTGGTCACCTGCGTCAAGAACAAGACACCATTATTCAAAACAATACGATACTGTCATATTTTTTATAATTTCGCCCCCTAAATTCAATCAGTTCGGAATGTCCAATGAGAAAGTATTATCATATTCTTATTATTATTTCAATCTTGAATGTTATATCCTTTTCAAGTGGTCTTGAACAAGTTAGGTAGGGCTGAATATCCCACACTTTGTTGACCTACAGATTCTAAAATAAGATTCGAAAACTGTTTCTTATAGTTACTTCTGTCATGCTTATTTATTCTGCTTCTTCCAAATGATTAATACTATTTTTTTGCAATAATTTAAAATTATTCATATAATTAATTTATCTTCATTATACTGGACTTATTTGACACAACCACCGATTACTCCGAACACTCTTGTGAAGACAGAGGATGTTCTTTTCTATGAGTCCCACTCATAGAGTATTTATTGCTTTTGTTTTTCAATGTATTAATTTTTTTATATTATGTATATATTTATTATTATTATATGTATTAAGGATTAAGGTGAATGAACAAATTCAAGTTATTTGAGCCTTGGGAAATTTTGAATTATGAAACTTATTGCTGACAACATAAAACTTCAATAAAATTGTGTCTCAGACTTTTCCCAAAAAAGTTTTCGAAACTCACTAGCCAACATTTCATATTTTGTGATAGTAAATTTTTGTAGTGGATGAGTATTCTGAGTATAATAATTTGTAGAGCTCATATTCATTTCGAAAGAATCGTTGGTATATAAATGTTACGCAGGTCACCAAGCCGACGACAAAAGTGTATGAAGGCTGTGCTTATTGATTGGGTCTCAAAGTATTGTAAACATAGGTTGAATTGGATAGGTATCAGAAAGAAGGCGTATTTTTCACAACCTGTGAAATCGAATAATCTTATTCTTACAGCATAAACTGGCTTGATAAATTCTTCAAACTTGAAATATCATCATTGCACCAATTGAAGCAACCGTTGAATTGAAGCTGTAGTTAGTCTTGAAGTTTTTCAATGGAATTTGCTGAGCTAATCTGCATAGTCTTGTTCTCATTCAATAAACCGATTTGACATAAGGATCTAAAGCATGCAAAAGCTATTTCGTGCTTGCGTTTTTCCCGCCTGGCATATTATTTTCCCATCTCACTCCGGGGTTACTTCGAAATTATGTTAAATATGAGCCGACGTAATTTCATTTCGTTTTACTTCGATACTTATCTCAACGGCTTTGTTTCTTTATCGCCAAAATCCGTCTACATTCGACCTAATATGAATTACAATCACCTTCAGAATATCCCTCTGTCAAGGACTTTTATTCCACCTAGTTATTATATTCTTATTACTGATTTGTACAGCACGGCATGGAGTAGTAATGAATATTTGCATTTTGCTTTGTTTGCTTTTTCGTTTCCTCGTTGAGGAAATATGAGCAAATTCTTTATTATTTGTAGGATGGTAATGAGAACGCACTCAAGGGCGTTAAAGTGACAATGTCTCGGGAGATTTGGGACTGACTGCGATCATTTCGTATCTACCAACAGGATGAGACTTGATGAAATATTGTATATTACCTAGGAAAAAACCTGTAGGAAAAAAATTTGACGGTAGTTTATATCTTGCAAAGGTTCTGATTTAAAATAGAGTTTTTGAGGACAAAAACTTGAGTACATTTCTTTCGGACTTCCATCTCCTTTTAATTTTTGATGTTCATATATTTCACAACGTTTCAACTAGATATCAATTCGTTTGCAAAGGCTTACAATCTACTAAATGCCATGGTAATATTTGTTATTAGTTAATGAGTTTGGTCTAATTACTCGCTTAAAGTTTTCTACTACTTCTGTTACTTGATGACAAAGTCGGTGTACCTGTCTCTCCACACGTGTCCACAAAGTGGAAAAATGAGGGAAACTTCTGACGAAAAATAACTACTTCGCTAGCTCTGACGGACATTAAACAACATCTGACAGATATTTGTGCTCATGTTGTGATTAAACACTAGTTTATCCTTTTTTTGGCTGGGAATCACCACCTGCAGACAAGCATGTTTCGAGGTTTTGCCTTTCCTCAGAATAATATCATGGTATCTTAATAACATGCTACTTTTCAAGAAGGTTCTTGTTGGCTCCATTTGGAAAAAAATCATGAACATATGTCCTAAAGGTCTTAACTTTTGAACTACAGGGTGCTAAAGTTTCAAAATAAAATTCTTGGTATAACCCCAGATATAATTTTTTTTCTTGCCTGTGGCATTCGTGGGGGATTAACATTAAACCATTTGAAAGAGGAATGTGATACGTCACTGATTTATCTTCAAGTAAAGATTATTTTTGAAATCCCCATTTGTTTTTGAGTTTGACATCATAGGTACCTACGGTTTTCGCATGAAAAATAAAATTAATTAATTTGCACGTTCTTCTGAAATAGAGTGTTGGAAAGGATGTGGAACGTTTTTAGTAGTTAATAAGCAGATTTTGTTTTGTGAACATAAAGAGTTCTAACAGTTGTCTACCTAGTCTAGTTGTCACATATTTAAGTCATCGAAAAACATGGTTCATTTTATAGGAACTCCGAGTTTGCAGATATGCACTACAGGTATAGGCTTGCTGATACTAATGAAAACCGCAGGCGGTTAACTGTATGAAGACCGCTTTCCAGATAGAAATATTCGAATAGAAATAATCGGGATGCACGATCATTTCCTAACAATCAGAGAAGGTTGTGCGGAAAGGAAAGTTTTGAACCAGACAATATTCTTGAAGGTGTACAACGTACTGTAGGAACACTAGAAATTGAGATAGTGGTTTCAAATTCAATTGAGAAAAATTCTGAATTAGGTAGGTTCTCGAAACAATGGGAAAATTCTGGTGCGCGCGAATATTTGAGAAAAAATTACAATAATCTCTAAATAGGTCGGAAGATCACAGGCATGGCCACCTAGGTCTCCGGACCCAAGTAGTTCAGATTTTTTCCTGTGCGATTATTCTGAAACATTGGTACAGTACACCAACTCAACAGAAGAGAAGTGATTATTAGAAACAGTCCCAGCAGTTTTCGAAGAGTATGTGAATCTACAAGAAAAATAGTAAAGGCATGCATATTTGCAGGAGGTTCACATTTCGAACATCTAATTTAATTCATTCCTTTGTGCGTTCAGGGTGATTTTGTGTTAGCCCTCCAAAATGTATTTCGAATACTTCAATTTTATCTTTTAAAAATTATTCGTTTGAATGCATTTTCATTTTGAGTTAGGTACATCAAGTGGTCTAGCAAGGTGCAGTTTAACGAATTAATTTTTTCATGCAAAATCCGAAAGTTGAACGAAAAAAAAAATCAGGACACCAGATTTGCTCAGAAAAGATCGGGAATTCTCAAATTAATTTTGACTTCAAGAAAAAGCAATCTCTTGTCTCTTTTCTCTTTAAATTGAATCAGTGCAAATTCCGCACGAACGTCACTGGCAAGAAAAAACATGCGTACTAAGTTCCACAAAAATATATAGGGACATACCAAAGTTACCATTAAAAAAAAATGTGGTAAGACTTTCTGAAAATATGTTAATCAGAAGTTTTTTTCTTAAAATGGGCCGATGAATAACCTCAAATATTAGCATTTCATTAGGAAACACCCGTAACTTACTTCGGGCGTAATCGGTTGAACGTTGTACTTTGAACCAAAACCTATTTCACATCTCCTCTGCTCCATACGATGTAGATACGTTGGTGGAATGATGTAACTTTCATACATTTCTGATATTCTGACTATAACTTTCGAACTGCCTCTGAAAGAACTCCGCCTCTTGCCGACAAAGTTTAATAACTTTAAATATTACCGCGGAAGTACGAAATTGTTAGCTAAACTCCGTTCTTTTTCTGGTCGACGAAATTTGTTTCGTACAGTTTTATGGTTGATGCATTTTCGTTAATTTTCAATTCTAAGCATCTCATGATAATTTTTCACTCATTGATACCGTTAATATGAACATTGTTTCATTTTGCCTACATTGAAAGTGCGAGGGAATTATTAGCTACTTGATAAAAATTGTTCTCGCGAAACAGAAGACAAATTATTTGCGGGTAGTGGGGAGCAGTTATAGTAGCTGTTTTGCAAAAAATCGTCCTTAGGTAAGTGTAATATACAACTTATAACAAATACATCCTTTGATCAAATTGACGAATTTTTATGTTGAAAATACAAAACACCGTCCCCTCTCGGACAGAAAAAAATTACTTTCCTGTCCAATATCACGACAGACGTTCATTACACCACAAACGTTTTATTACATCTGACATATATAAGTGTAATATTCCCAATAATATAAGGAGGACACAATTACAAGTGCCTCCTGTCTCAAATGCCCAATAATATATCAATGCCCTAACTGATATGGGTATATGCCGATGAATATCATACTTTCAACTTTGAAAAAATGAAAAATAAACACCACAAGATATAATTGCGACAATAAAGAAATTTAAATTGTTGAAGGGACATCCAGTTTATTATTTGATGACGTACTAATGACGAATACTAATCCAAAATGAATTAGAAAAACTCAACAGTAATCAGTCGAATAATTAAATATTATTTATTTATTTATAAGACAAAGTGCAACATACCGTTCGAGGTCTATGAGTGATTATAAAATTCATCATTCAATTAGCCAATAGCAACTGCGAAATCTACCTAATTTTCACATATTGATAAGCGATGTTCCTCTGACGACGTTGTATAACCGTATTGGTGTTTCCAAAATTATTTTTTTTCATGGTAAATTGTAGAAGTTTATTGGCAAACGTCACCAAAGAATAAATCATGAACTTTAGGCGTATAATTGTAATGAATGCCACTCGAGCAAATGAAAATATTGATTATACTTCAGTACACGTCCTCTTAGACCAAACTGTAGTTCTTTGGTGGAACACGAATCACTATTTAAGAGTTGCAAAAAATGGAAACCTATTCCTTTGCTGGACCCCATTATGATTAACCATTATGTTTTTCAGTGAGACACGGTCAAGTCGAATATTCAAATTCTTGTGAGTTGTGTACTTTTAATGATTATTTTTCCGACCCAAATATCGACCAATAGAATTGCACCATTCGACGTCACGTGGTACAACCTACATGGTATTATACTGATAATTTTTTGAAAATTTTCTCTAGTAGTTGCTATATATAAAAAACAAAACATGATCCAGTCAAATTAACCACACGTCAAACTGACAAGTTGAATTCAATTGTGAAAATTGGAGATTTTGCATGAAAATGAGTCGATTTGGAGTTTGTTCTCTGTCCACCATCGATAAAAAAGTCAAAGGAAATGTTCCCATTAATACGGAGAAGGCAAAAAAAACAGTTTGGAACCAATTTACTACTTTTTGTACTGAGAGGGAATACACATTGAGTGCTGAAACGAGTGAAGCGCAATTGGCAAACATTATGAAAGATTACGCTTACAATATGAAGAAAATGGATGGAGAAGACTATAAAGAAGGTACAATAAAAACAATTCTTATTTGTTAACTGTACATTTCGTCTCATGGTGCAATTCTATTGGCCGACATTTGGGACGGAAAAATAATCCCCCGAATACCACACGAGCTTCAAAATTATCTGGCATTTCCCTCAAGGTTCCCTGCAAACAGATAAAGTCGTCAAGTTTTTCAGGAAAAATCACTCGCGCTTCGCGCTCGTGATTTTTTAACCTGAAAAACTTGACTCCTTCATTTGTTTGCAACGAACCTATCGGGAAATACCCGATAATTTTGAAGCTCTTGTGGTATTATAAGTGAATATTTCAAAATGCTTAAACCATCTCATGATCTGAACAAATAGGAAAAACAAATCGAAGAGGAGGAAACTAGAATCCATTAAAAATTCTGTCATTTTACTCATGAAAATGAAATGCGTGGAAAGTTTTTCTTACATTGATATTCATGGTAGTAGGAATTTTTAAGGGTTTTTAATATAAATTCGTTAAAAGGCATCCAACAAAACGAATGCATTGACAGAGTAGGCGTGTCGAGAAAATGTTTATGAACGCGTTACATGCCGTACTTTTTCTACGGACCCATATTGGGCAAGATCATTGTATTTTTTTTAATAGATTTCTGTTGATAGTCCGCAAGCCTTCGTACAAAATCTTAAGTGATAACGAGCAAGTTGTATCTTTGTATTCTGTTTAAGTATGCCAAGTCCGAAAAGATTTCGCAAAGAAGAAACCTTGAAAGTGATAAGTATTTCTTTGCCTTTCTGAAAAACATGTCAATTTAGCATTTATATGTAAGGTAAAATGACCAGCATCTAGTTTTCAAGTTAAAGTGAAAGATATTTACTTAAAGTAATCTAAACAAAAATTGTCCGACAAAAAGTTAAGGTATCTACTTCTAGTTTATTCGCCACTCTAAACGTGACGATTTCACGACTTGTAGGTTGGCGACAGGCAGCAATCTGAGTTTTCTAGGAGCATACAATAATTGAATGAGATTTTCAATGGCACCAGTGTCCGACAAAATTGATAGGGATCTTCAGCAGTTCGACGCTCCAAAGATGTCGATTCGACGACAACAATGTTGGTGATAACCAGCTGTCGGACAAAAGTGGTAATTGAGAAAAAAATATAATACTTATCGGAAGTATCGATTGTCCGACAAAAATATTGGACTGTTTTGCCTGTCTGACAAAAACTGTTTCAATTTCAATATTTCTCTCAATAGAAGTGAAAATTCAAAATTATGTAAGAATACAATGTCGCTTTACAGTTTATTTCTCAACTTGAATAATGAATAAACATGAATTTTTCATAAAAAAAACATTCATCATCTTCTTCAGTAGATTCGTCGCTCGCACTCAAAGTATCACTTTCATCGCTTGTCTCGGATTCTGATTGTGCTGCACTGGCAGAGTGAACGTCATCTAAATCTATATCAAGATCAAAATATCTATACAGTGTGTCCAGTTAAGTTGGCACCATATGGGAAACTTTTTTATTATTAATTTTAGGAAAAAAAGTCATTCTTCATAAAAAGTTCTGCATGGTCTTGAATCTGAAAGGCAATCATCAAATAGTTATTAAAATTTTTCAGTGTCTTAAAAAATATGAATTCCATGCTAAAGTTAAATATTAAAATTTGTTTTGGAAAAAAGTTGTTTAGAATTAAAAAGTATGTTACAATTATTTCTATCTACCATGAAAAACAAAATTTTGTTAGTTTTAACTTTTTTTTTTCAACAAATTTACCAACTTTATTGTCGGATATGTATATCGTTGTCTATGCATTCTATTTCTTCGAGAAAAAAAGTCAAAACAACATTGCTGGTTATTACCAACATTGTTGTCGTCAAATCGACATCTTTGGAGCGTCGGAGTGCTGAAGATCCTTAATAATTTCGTCGGACAATGGTGCCATTGAAAATCTCATTTAATTATTGAAAACTCAGATTGCTGCCTGTTGCCAACCTACAAGTCGTGAAATCGACATGATTAGAGTGGCGGACAAACTAAAAGTATACCTAAACTTTTTGTCAGACAATTTTTGTTTATATTACTTTTAGTAAATATCTTTCACTTTAACTTGTAAACTAGATGTTGGTCATTACCTTACATATAAATGCAAAATTGACACGTTTTTCAGAAAGCACCAAAAAAACTAACCACTGTCAAGGATTCCTCTCTGCGAAATCTTGTCGAACTCTGCATACTTAAACAGTATATAAAGTGACAACTTGCTGGTTATCACTTAAGATTTAAGATAAAAATAAAACCAAAAGTCAAACAAATTCAATTATCCATTCTGATCATCACGAATCACATTTATAATACATATACATCTGAATATCCACAACGTTTAATTGAAAATACAGCTAAGTTACACCATGCTATAATGCACCTAAATACAGTCATAGTTCGTTAAAATACGTTCATTAATGGAATGATCCGATGACAAATGAGTTATCGGAGGCAAATTAAAGACGAACAGGTTCTCATTTCGAAATGTGGTTGGAACAGTTCGATTCTTATTGTATTTCCTGAAAATATTCGTATAAAAAAAGGTTTAACAGAAGTGTAGGCTATTTTTCTAAGAATAATTTTGTACAATTATTTCACTCGATCCAGAATATCGTTCACTCTACTATAATGATTTATCATTTCGATAACGAGCTATTTAACATCAAATTATATCTGTTCCTATCGAGAAATCGAGAAAGAATCCCATCTGTTTGTCCTGAAAAATTGGGATTATCGAGCAAACGTGGCCTCCTTTTTTTCGAAGGGAAACGCTAATAAAATGAGACTTAGAGGGAAAGTTTGATATTTGTTTGTGTGTCAGTTTGGTGGCCCTTTTGTGTCCTGTGAAAGCTTGCTTTTTATACTTAAAGAACAACTGAAAAGCTTTTAACGGAGCCGGCTGCTGTGAATGATTGGAAGGATTGTTATACAGGCATTAACTTTCAACAGGATTTAAATAACTTAAAAAAAATATTTTTATATTTTGGTCCTTTTTTTAATGATGAAAGATATTTGTTTTTATTGCCTCCCTTTGCTTTCGAATGAAGTTGTATGAAATGAAAGACATATCAATATTAGGAAATTTATTCAACGATTGCAGACCCCAATCCCATGAAACCCCAATCTATGAATTTGCCCTTAAATAAACCACCGCCGGCAAGTAGCTGTCGTTGAGAAAACAGTTCATATCATTGGCAGTGCAATGAAGTTCCTAATGATTCACTTACTGAAGTGAAGTAGTGATACATCAAACATCTATTGCATGCGCCCCTCTTTTATCGTTTTATGGGGTTATAAATCTGTATGGGGCTAGACGGAATTATTTCATTGTTTTCAGTGTGTTTAAAAACATAGTGTATTAATTCTTTTTAATATACCTAACCATTTTCCGCTTTGTAGTCTCAAGTTATACCTTACTGGGAATTTAATTTAAAACCTATTACAAAATCTGTAGGTCACAGACGAAAAGTATCATTATTATTTTTATATCATGAACATATGAAATAATATTGTATTATCATCCAGTTATGAGCTATGTTTCAAGGAAGTTAATTTACCATCTATTGCAAAATTTGTAACAATCAGAAAAAATTATTCAAACAATCAGGCGGACAAGAGAGCGAATTAACAAAAACGTTTTAAACAAATTTACATTCTGAACAAATATATGTATAATCCTCGCCTTTCAACCTGTGATGTCATGAACTGGACCGGTGACTGTGCTGGGATTTGAACCCACGCACCTACTGATGATTGGGCCAAGAAGCGAACGCTTTACCCACGCGCCACCATGGCCCACTCGACCTAACATAACCTAACCCCAATGCTAGCGATTACTTGAAAAACAATAAAATTATGGTAGTAATTGGAATTATTTGTGAATTTTCGGAGTATATGTGAGCTATTATGTAATTTGCAGTTGCCATGACTGCATTGATATCTTGAGATAAAAGCAAGTATAAAAAAAGGACCATGTGAAAGGGTAAGTTGAAACAAGTTTTGATTTGAAAAATCCTCCTTTGCCTACTCATGGTTTCACGTTCCCAATAAGACACAGTTAAACGAAAAGAGCACATGCTGAAAGTTAAAACAATTACCCTTCCCGTGACTGATTCGTTCTTCATCAAGTAATGAGTTGCGTGTGCAAAATTATTCAAAGGAAAAAGATCGTATTTCAAAAATGGTTAATGATGTTGAAATGAAATTCGATCTGTTTTCATACAAAGTTAATCCACGTCTTATTTTGGCACATTCAACCTCCAATATTACTGCTTGGAGAGTAGGATGGTGTATTTAATAAGATGAAACTGAGGAGAAAATTTCTATTAGAGGTTCCAAATGAGAATTTATATACTGACAGGAACAGGTTAAATAGAAAGCAATTCATTCACAATGTTTTTAACCTCAGTGAATGGCTATTAGAATTCCTATTCTATAGTTGTGAAGAATGACAGGTAAACGTTCCTATGTTTAGTTTGTCAACTGTTTTCAGTGTTTTCTTTGAACGATGAAATGTGGTGATATCTGAGTCTGTTACTTTTCTCTTATATCTACTGTTGTAAAATCATTATATTGGAAGAATGAAGGGGAGGGATAACTTTAATCAGTACAAAAGATTAACTCAATCATTACAATCTTGAATCTAGGGGAATCAGCTAATGATATTTTGTTTCATTGATTTTCATGTAATATCTATCCTATGTTAGTATTTTGAGTACGAGGTTTTTTGGCATTATGCCTGTTTTATGTGTTGGTCTTCGAATACTATATTTTGGCTCCTCAAATGATATTGAGATCCTTTTGAAATTGTGATTGTCGAATACAAAAATTCAATTGCCGAATATGAAGTGTTTAAATCGTCATCATTTTTTGCTACTTCAGGTGTTCCTCAAGGATAACTAAGGACCACTTCTATTCCTTTTTTTTATTAGTTGCATAACATACTGCATTAATTTACATAAATTATTATATACTGATGACATAAAAATCTTTAGAATAGTAGATAATTTAGCACACATGTGGTTGGTGTGAGAAGAACAGACTATGATTAAATGTTGATATTGAATTCCAGTTAAATTTGATTATCAAATCTATAACTCGGACTTAACTCGTGTTATTGAATTTAAAGACCTTTGGCGTTACATTTGATCCTTTTGATCCTACGTTAATGTTTTCGAAACACATTGTGATTACCATCTCAAGAGCCGTCAAGATATTCTCATGTCGGAGGCGAGCTCAAATACTGTAGGCTAGTGTGAAATCCCAATAACTTGAAGTTCATCTCAACTATCAAAAGTATTGAAGAGAAATTTTTTAAATTTAGCTATTGAAAATGCGCGGACACTATCCTGAAAGGATCTAAAATTTGCTTAGAGAGAGCGACTTAATATTGTATAAAATTGGCAAGATTCATCAGTCTTATACCATCCTTTCTCAACTGTAATGTTCTACGTGTGACATCTACATCTCGAGTATCATTCATCATTGGTATTCCGCACACGCATCATTAGTTTCACTTCCCCATTTCAATAATGTGTCGATGTTATAATAACTTATGCCACTTAGATACTTTTTCTAGCCTATTGCATTTTGAACACGCAATAAATCACCTATTACTAAACTAATGTTACAAATACATTTTCATATTTTATCTTTGCTATATTGAAATTGTCTTTTCATCCTTTTACAATACTCACCTACTTATGAAATCATGTTCATAATAGACAGTATGTACACCAGTAATGAGGTTTTCGAACTGCTGAATTTATTCAATAAATGAACAAATAAATAAGACAATTCAATTGAATTTTTGTATTTTTCATCCTTCAACTATCATAAAAATATTAGCACATCAGGATTGTGATTTAGGACCTTCAAAATTTGCATAATCCATTTCAGAATACGAAATCAGAAAACAGCCATTTAAACCAACAAAACATTTGATTACCTAAGGTATCTATACAAATATATCAAAATCCAAGTAGATCAAGTCACTCACACATGAATATGATGCTTCACAGATAAACATAATGAGCCTCTGATGTGCTGGTTTACACATATCTTTATGAATTAAATAATCTAATTCTTCTATTTTATTTGGGACTTTTTAAAAATATTTCATCTGAATTTTTCCGGATTTCTTAGTCACCCAGTAATCGCAATAAATAAGATAACCAACAAAGATAGAAACTTCTCCATATTAAAGTTCATACCACCACCGCCGAGAAAACCTTGTGATGCAAAATCCCATGGATCTTTTATTAAAAGACGCTTATGTGGGATTCTGGATTTAAAAACTTTCCAAAACTTTGAACGTATAGATTTGTTTCCAAAAGAATTCCCTCTTTGGAAAAGGGAAATATTTCAAATATCCATATCATAAAAACCGGTTATACTTAGTTTACTGAAAAGGAATAATTTAAAAATCTTCATCGACTACTAAACCGACTTTTTTTTTAGGTAAGAGTTTCATCTAGAAACTTCAGACGTGGTATTTCAAAGGGAGGATCTTGTGGGAATTATTTATAGACGTAAAATCAGGTGAGTTGTTATCTTATTGCTGATAAAGTGTCAATACAAGCATACACACGTGAAAGAAGCATAATGCCGTTATAAGAGCAGCGTATTTACAACAAAAGTGAATATTGATAGAATTGAATCCGCTGTGTTCCTTTCATTTTCAATTATAACATTTATAAGAAGTGTGCCACAAATTCCTGCCATAGAAGACGTGTTCTGTACAGATGGCTGCAAATGCATGTTCCAATAAAGAAACTGAATAATATGTGGAAAATAGCGAAAGCTGATTAAATAACGAAAAACATACCACGTCATTTGGGATTTTTTAAATTCAGTTATTGCAAATTCAGAGTTCACCAACAGTTTGCGTTTTGAAAATAATGCAAAATGATTTTCAAGAATTTTTCCTATCGATCGGCTACCCCTGTCAACTTTGACATTTTTCTAAACATTACAAAATGTATGGTTATTTCTTCATGTTTTGAGAAATATAAAAAGTTATTCATCTTTCGGTTTCCTAGTTACCTACCAAATTTTAATAACTTATTTTTTTTTTGGTAAAATGTACAAATTTTCTGAAGGGACTTTTCTATTTAAAAATGTTTGTAACTGGATATTTTCCAGAATATACAAATATTCTGAAAATGTAACGTCATACATGATTCAAAGTGGCTCTTGTTTCAATATTTCACAGCAAAATTTGTATTAATAATTTTGATAACAATACAGAAGTCGATTACCCTATTGATTTGGAAAAGGATTGAAATTTAAGAACCATGATATTGTTTTTAGCATATTTGTATTTTTTTTTTAATGGGAAAAAATTCCTCAGCAGATGCTTGTAATATATTGCAACTAGTCTATTAAAATTTTACCAAATATTAATTAGCCGAAAAATAATTAAGGAAACAAAATCAAGATTCAAATTGCAAATTTGGTAGTTGAGTGGGAAACCGAAAAATCACGTACCTATTTTTCGTAATATTGAAAAAAACAGTTGTAATGTTAAAATTTGAGAGGAGCAGCCGATCGATATGAAAAAATGGTGAAGGTCATTCTGCATTGTTTTCAAAGCACGATCTGTTCAGGAACTCTAAATTTACAATAATTTTACCAATTTAATAATTAAAATAATTCTATAGACGGATTACGATGACTCTAATAAAATAGAAGTTAAATATGCGTTTCTCATAAACAAAACTATTTTTTGTAACATCTTGTGAATATATATTCTATAGTCCAAATGTGGCTCCGCAAAAATTAGGAACTCCAGTTCAATAAACATTCTACTACCATTTTTAAACCTCAACGTATACATAAACTGATACAGCACTCAGTAGTGTATAAAATAAGTGATTTTTTAACAAAAATACTAGTAGAAAACCGAGTGTATATATTCTGTTATGATTTGAACTCGAAAGTGTCATTTATTAATTTTTTATAAACATTTAAATACCGAAAAGTGGTCTTTATAGTGGTTCGTGTTGATTTCCAATTATTTTTGGGAATTAAATCATTTAAATATTTTTTCGGCGGTTCGAGCGGATATATACACAAGTTTTCTCAATAAAACAACCCTTGTGCAAAACGTCAACCCCTTAGAATAAATTGTGACTCTGCATCCCTGACCACTAGTCTGTTTAGTATTTATGGCTAGCGTTTGTTCATGTTTCAACGTCATTAGAAGGGGATCAAGGTCAGTATTGAATTACCGCAATGTATTTTGTATCAGCTGATCAATTTCGAATAACGGATATCAGCGCGAAACCAATATCTCATCACAATAAACGGCATTCAATCTTCAGATCGTTATTACCGAATTTGCACCCCAGTTTGTGTACACATACGTTACATTCAACTGCATGGATCGCTACGGTCATTAATACTTGCCATGATGTCGTTTCTCTGTATATATACGATAATGCATCGTCAAATTAAATTATGGCACACCAACGCTTTTGTCTAATTATTGAAAATTAGTTGACTGCCAGCGGATACTATTTCGTTCATACAGTTTGCGAGATGTTTTCAGCTGTTTTATTTCGATTTCACCTATTCTTTATGATTTCACTAATTACTTGTACTCGAATTAGTTAACAACTGTAGCTGGAATGCCATTGATAAATGGATTCAGAAACAACTCATATCAAGATATCTTCAAGTCACAGCATGGTTACAAAAATTTTTTGACTCACCTAGTTGTTCTCATACATTCACAGAAAACACAGATACTTACCTACTTTATTATTGTTTATTCTTACGTTATCCTTGCAGAATCTCATAAGGATAATGTCACGTGGATATTAAGTATGGATATATCAGTACAACATATAGGCCAGGTCTCGTTCTAAGTGTAAATACATCCAGCTTTTTTACGAAGCCCATTAGTTTACTAGGTAAAAGGTAAATGATCTTTGAGGTTCGATGGCAAGAATGAAGCTCTGCCATAGATCGAAAACCTGATTCTGTCAGCGTCGAGAAAGGCACAAATTATAATCCCTGCTGTTGCATCATCTTCAAAACAGAGAATGCATGCGTATGCCAAATTTTCCGACAGTGCTAGTCTTGCCACGTGGTGAATCAGGTGACAGTGGCCAGTAAGTAGGCCTGTTAGATAGCAGAAGTAATCCCTACTGTCGTTTAACAATTGATTGTTGGAAATTACCCGGAGAATACCAAAGCTCTGCCACTGAATACTTGAAGATCCTCTACCAAACGTGAGCTATCGCATAATCAGCTGATACCTTGAAGAGTCTTCGTGGCTTTGGATGGATTCGGTAGAACAAGTCATTTGTCTTCTGCATGCACTCGTTCAGTCCTTCCCGTTAGTTCCACACAACTTCGATTATAAAATATTTGTTGCTACTCTATGGAATTACAGCAAAAATGCCTAATATTTTACCTGTACATTCCATTCACTTGCTCTGGTCGCAGATTCAAACTCGGCTACTCTATGCCAAAACCCAGTATGTGAAAAAAACTAAATTGGGAGAAAAACGAGTTTTACTGTTTTTGTTTGGCGTTGAAGGGGTTGCACATACTAGGTTAGGGGTATGTCATATCTCTGAAATTAGTACAGCTATCAACAAACAGGTCGGGTTGAAAGATACGCCTAAACACAGTATATCCAAAAATATTGAAACTTCATTTTCAGAAAAAATGTTGGATACTGTGTTATGGAAAGAAGCAGCCAAACTGTCGGTGGTAATTAGCCCATGGAGTTTTTCCCTCGATGAAACTGCTTCATGGAAAGCTTCCCTGGTTTAAAACTGACCTTGAAATCTTCTACCCCATTTTGAACTATACATTCAAGTTCAAACTCATGTTCAGCATTGAATATTTGTTTTTATTTTCTCTCGCCTTTGTAGTATCAACTCGTTTTTCTACGATACTGTTTGTTTCTTTAATTTTGTCAATTTCTGCTTCGATTTTATTACTGACTGTTTCCTTAATTTCGTCCATTTCTGTCTCTATCTCAAATTTTATTTCATCTCTCTGAATCAACAATCAACCGTTTGTTATCTTTCTTATAATAGATTTGCCAAACAACAAGTTATACTTTTGAGCCTCTATTAGCTTTTCTTCCAGATTATTTGATTACACCACTCATATTCTTTGCATTTTCTATCAGGTTATCATACCTTTCGAATTTTCTAGAAGTTCTTCTTCCAATGCTTAGGTATTCTCATAGAGTTTGACATTATCAAATTCAAATCAACTCCAGAAACTTCGAATAAATAGATTTCATTTTTCCCCCAACTACACCCCTCGTGGCATCAACCGAAGTTTGTTCTGCCAAATAAATTTCAAATTATATTGATATTTAGGATTTTTTTTACAAAAGATAGGTTAATATTATAAATTTTTTCGTTGAGAGTAGTCAACAGGACAGTAATATTTGTAAAAAGTGAAGTATTAAAGAAAAGTAAGCTGCAAATTTGGCGAATAGAACGTGATTGAGGTCCGCCAATGAAAAATCGTCACAAGAACATGTAGAATTTACATCAATGAGATTTCGGGTTCTCCTTCTTGAATCAATTTTGCCGAACGTATTTTTCGGAGTACGGACCCATTAACAATGGTTTCAAGTTCCCTTTCTGTCAACGCATGCTTCAAATTGGTGACTTTCAAGTCTAAAAGGAGCATGTTGGTCAAACCAATTTTACCTTTCATTGTTTGGTGTATCTACGACAAAAAGTTTTTCCTCTACAGTTTAGTGTGAATATGAAACTCGTTGAGGTCGATTCATTATCTGCTTCAGATTTCTTTGGTAATACATTCAAAATTGTTATTATTGTGTGTATCCGTGATGTCTTATCAACTGACGGTAATATCCTACCAGTATCTCCGCTTCCGATGAGGCTGCAACAGAATCATAACCATCATTCAAGGCTCGTGCTATGCAGGGTAATATAAATATAGCATGCTCCATTATTTTATGTGAATGAACATTCCAACGAAATTACAAAAAGCCTTTTATATAACACATTACAAAATGGCATGTTTTATGCATACGATTTGTTGGTTAACTTTCTATAAAAGCCCATGTTCTAATATTCACATCTGATGCAAAATACACGCTTGTCCTGGAAATTTTTATATAAAAATTTATTTTTATCTGAATTAAATAGTTCATTTCATATTTCGTGACTTCATTCAAGAATTTGTTTATACAGTGTAGTCCATTTGAAATGGGAACATCCTTATGAAAAAAATATTTTTCAACCGATTGAAATTATTCTCTTTTCATCTGGTGGACATTCAGGGTGTTGAACATGCGGAGGCAGAGTTGTCACTTACATATAAAATCAATAATGTGGCGATTATTTTGTTACAAAAAGTTACGGATAGCGATTACGATCTCAATACAGTCGACACGAGTTTCAATAAAGAGTTCTATATAAGACTCCATATACAAGATGATTCTTTTTCTAAGAGTCAGTGTTGAGATTTTCATGTAAGTCGTTAAACAAACTCAGTGTAAAGCTATAGCTCGTAGACTTACAAATTAAGTAAATATTATTTGATTTTGATATTGGGTGATCTGAGGTTACTATTATACAAGGTCACTCAGGATTGTTTGATTTGGTTGAATTTATATTAATTTTTTCCAGGAACAATCTGAGGTCACTATTATACAAGGTCACTCAGGATTGTTTGATTTGGTTGAATTTATATTAATTGTTTCCAGGAACATATATAAAACAAAGTAGAAGACTAACAAGACTAACTGTACAAGCCACATATACCAAGTACCCTGTATTAGTATTTAAGGAATTTCCTAGATAGCTTTGGACATATTTCACCATGGCAACCAATAGTATGTATAAACAAGACCAATAAATAAAAGTTACAATTCATTTTCGAATCCATTCAGATTCATGTTTCAAGAATAAGAAAAACACATAATAGCATTCAATTATAATCACAACATGGTCCTTCGAGTCAGGATGTTCGTTTCACCGGCATCGCAAACACAATAAACGGTTGTCACTTCAGTAAAATAAACTTTCAGTTCAACCTATTCATTAATTCGGCCATTCAGTCAGCCGCATACAATACGGGAATTCATCCTTATAATATTATAATCGATACACAGTCCAGGAAGAAGTTAAAAGGTTAGTGAGCGTTTCTTTCCAATCCTTACTCCTTTCCTATCCTAATATTTGGTATTGCTTTGATTTGTCGAGTGCTTTTGAAATATATTCGCATTTCATTTGATTTTTTCATATTCTGCATAATATGGAAGGAGAACTCAAAAGACTCCACGTAACTATTTCGATAAATGCCAAACATCAGATGTGTCTCAAATCAATTTTATCTAATTTAAAAGCAGACTACGTCGTGTTGAGAGTGTGTTAGACATTTTTCAAGATATTCAATCCGAAATAGAATGTTTAATTGAAGAAACGGGACTGGTGGACGAATTCAATAAGCGCGAAGAGTTCGAAAACTTATACCATTCACTGCTTTCATCTGCTTGTCTGTTCATGTCAAAGAATATCAAAAATGAAATGTGTCAAACAATGATAAGGTCATTAGTTGCCATAGTGACGACGACGAGCGATCAGTTACAGCCTTGGAACACAGGGTGATAGCTTCAAATAGTCCGAGTTTAGCAAAAAATATTCAAAATAGCATTATTCAGGATAGTAACCGATTTGATGCTACAAATGACCTTGATGCTGCAGGGGTCAAACTTCCTTTGATCAATTTACCAACTTTTACAGGGGATTCATGTGATTGGTTACAGTTTCATGATGCTTTCGACGGTCTAATAATAAGAAATTCAAAAATAAATAATATTCAACGTTTCCATTATTTAAGGTCTGAAACTATTGCTAATTTGAAATTTCCCAATGGGAATTTCAGAATTGCGTGGGATACACTTTGCGAAAATTATACAGATAGGCGAGCATTGTTGCACGATCATACCAAAGCACTTTTTAGCATTGACGTCATCAAGAAAGAGTCTTCGAGTGCTCTAAAACATTTGGTCGATCATGTAAAAATGCATTTACGTTCTTTGAAAACATTAGGCGAACTCACAGATCAATGGGACACGCTTATTATTTTCTTAGTCACTAGTAAACTTGACCCAGTTACTACTAGAAAGTGGGAATCTAGTCATTTGTGAAAAACCCTCTAACTCTCGAAGAACTTTTATCATCCTTAAGAGAAAAATAAAATATGCTGAAAAAGATTGATGAAAAACAATCAGATTTGAATTCATCCAAGAATATTTCAAGTTCATTGCAAATACAATTCAAAAAATAAAAATATTCAGAAAACATTTCACGCATTTGCTCGTTCATGTCCAGTTTGTCATTCTCCACACAAGATTTTTCATTGTCCAAAGTTCTTGAAAATGGAAGTCAGTGCACGAATAGAGTTAGTAAAAAAGTTGAAACTGTGCAACAATTGTTTAAATCCTGGGCATCAGCTAGATAGCTACAAGTATAACAATTGCAGAAAATGCTCTGCGAAGCATAATTCATCATTACATATACCATCTGAGCCCAATTCAGAGAGCTCAGAGGCGAGCTGTAGTCGTGATACTACAACAGTACATCATTTCATGGCAATTGACAACCTGTGTCAGAAAAATGTCTTGCTGTCAACGGTAATAGTTCAGGTGGCCGATTCAGACGGTATTTTTCATGACTGCAGGGCACTCCTTGATTCTGGAAGTCAATCCAATTTCCTGAAATAGGTGATAATTTACATGACATAGAAATACAATTATCAATCATTTCCATTCCTCCAAACATTCAGTTGGCAGACCCAAATTTCCATATTCCTAATGCCATTGATTTACTTATCGGCGCAGATTTGTTTTGGGAATCTCTTTGTATTGGTCAAATCAAATTAGGCCAATCTCTTCCGATTTTGCATAAAACCAAGTTTTGTTGGATCGTATCAGGTTCACTTCATGATAGTGCATTCTTGAAGAACAATACGCTTCATTGTAACTTTTTGAAGAACCTTGATGTCCAAGAGTAACTTTCACGCTTTTGGGAAATTGAAGAATGCTCTGAAGAAAAGGTTCATTCAAAGGAGGAGAAGGCTTGTGAGCTGAATTTCATTTCCATACATACACGCGATGAAGATGGTCGTTTTGTTGTTTCTATTCCACTCAAGGAGCCAATTGAAAGGTTGGGTGATTCAAAAGGCCAAGCTCTCAAAAGATTTTTGAATCTCGAACGCAAACTTCAGCGTAATCAGCATTTGAGAGAATTGTATGTTTCTTTCATGGATGAGTACCAAGCATTGGGGCATATGACAAAAATTAATGATGAACCGAGTTCAGTTAAATTTTTTCTTCCACATTATGGAGTTCTCAAAGAGGAATCATTGAGCACGAAACTACGAGTAGTTTTCGACGGTTCTTTTCCTTCTTCATCAGGTTGGTCAGTCAACGATATTCAGATGGTTGGTCCAACTATTCAAAATGACCTATTCAACATACTCATTCGTTTTAGACAGTTCAATTATGTTGTCTCAGCAGACATTTGCAAAATGTACCGTCAAGTCCTTATCAATCCAAGTCAAAGACATCTTCAGCAAATATTTTGGCGCAAAAATCCTACGGAGCCAATTTCTACATTTCAGTTGAACACGGTGACGTATGGAACTTCATCAGCTGCCTTTCTTTCAATTCGATCTCTGTTCCAGCTTTCTATCGAGAACAAAGAATCGTATCCCAAGGCATCAAGTGTCATTCAAAACGATTTTTATGTCGATGACCTCTTGACAAAGTCAGATTCGTTAGAAGAGCTGACAACTACTTGTAAAGAATTATCGATCATTTTGAAACAAGGTTGTTTTGTTTTGAGAAAATGGATTTCGAATGCACATCAGGTTCTTGATCTTGTCCAAGATTCAACAATCGATTGGAATATTCTTCGCATAGGTTCACATGAGAATACGAAAATGCTAGGGTTACTTTGGTCATCACATTCAGATCTTTTGATGTACAATATAAACATCCACAAACCTACAGGTCATATTACCGAACGAATCATCTTGTCAAATATAGCTCAGATATATGACCCACTTGGTTTACTGATTCCTTGTATTGTGGTTGCAAAAATACTTCTTCAAAAGCTTTGGCTTGAGAAACTTTCATGGGATGAATCAGTTCCTGTTGACATTCACACGAAGTGGATAAAATTTGAAAAACGAACCCAATACTATCAACAATATTGAAATTCCTAGACACGTTAGGTGCAATAGTCCCATTCAAACGGAGCTACATACCTTCTCAGATGCGAGTATTGATGCATATGGTGCTTGTGCATATTTTCGTTGCATCGACATTGATGGAATTTCCAGCATACATCTTCTATGTGCCAAATCAAAGGTGGCACCTTTGAAAGCCACAACAGTACCTCGACTTGAGCTTTGTGGTGCTGTTATCGCTGCACGACTCACATTAAAAATAATAAAGGCAGCTAGAATGCAAATTCATGCATTTTTTCATTGGTCAGATTCCACCATAGTGTTAGGATGGATAAATACCCCTTCAAATGTTCTCAAGGCATTCGTTGGTAACAGAGTAGCTGAAATTCAGTCCAAAACTGATCCTCAACCTTGGTGTCACGTTGGTACTAACGACTTTCTATCAAGGGGAATGAATCCATCTCTACTTGAGACTTCACACGGTCCACCATGGCTTTCATCAGATTCATCTGAGTGGCCCACGTTTTCACCCAAATATCATTCAAAACTATCGGAATTAAAATTCTCTCTATCATTTTATGTTTATGTCGAAAGATTTTCGAGTCTTTCACGGTTGAAAGGATAGGCAGCGTATTGTTTGTGCTTCATTCACAATTCAAGAAACAAAACATCGAAATGGACTGGTCCACTATCTGTAAAAGAGCTTAATGACACAACCCTCATTTTAGCCAAATTGTCACAGTTTCAACACTTCAGTTATGAGTATTCCCAACTGACCAAAGAGGGGCAAATAATCAAAAAATGTAAAATTCAATCCTTATCTCCATTTCTAGATTAAAACAGAATTATTCGAGTCGGTGGGAGGTTGAAAAACTCTTCTTTAGATTTTAAGAAGAAACATCCCATTCTATTACCCAAAAATGACAATTTCATAAAACTGATTTTTCGTGACATGCACATCAAGCTCTTTCATGCAGGTCCCAATCATCTCTTGGCTTCCATCAGAGAAGAATTTTGGTCAATTTCAAAAACTGAATGTGTGAGATGTTTTCGAGCAAATCCCAAAACTACTTTTCCACCAATGGGTCCACCCATTTACCCAGAGATCGTATAACTTCTGCTTTTCATTTCTATGCAGCTGGTGTAGATTATGCAGGGCCCTTCCTCCTCAAGGATAGAAAGGGGCGTGGTTGCAAAACCTACAAGGCCTGGATTTGCTTGTTTATATGCTTGAGCACAAAGGAAATATCCACTGATATGACAAAAGACGCATTCATTGCAAGTTTAAAGCGTTTTATATCAAGACGTGGTAAACCTGCAAAATTATATTCCGACAATGGCACTAATTTTACAGGTGCCAAAAATGAAATCAATGATTTGGTGGATTTTCTATAAGCGATAATGAAAATCACTTCACATCATTTTGCACTAATGAAAGTATTGAATGGAAGTTTAATCCCGCATACTCTCCTTACTTCGGTGGTCTTTGGGAGGCTGTAGTCAAATCAATGAAATTTCATCTCAAGCGCGTATTAGGTAATGCACTTCTTGTTTATGAAGATTTTCAAATGGTACTCGTGCAGGTTGAAGCAATATTGAATTTCCGACCTCTACATCCTATGAGTTCCGATCCTAATGATTTGAATCCCATCACTCCTGCTCACTTTCTTATTGGGAGACCTATAACTGCCCTGCCTACTCCTGACTTCAGAGATATTCCGGAAGGGCGGCTCACTAGATTTCAACGACTGCAGCAACTTCAGCAACATATCTGGAGAAGATGGTGCAGAGAGTACCTTGGAGAATTGTAGCAACGCCAAAAATGGAGCAACGATCAATTTCATGTGAAAATGGAATTCTTAGTTCTCATCACATAAAGCAACAATCCACTTCTCTGTTGGCGTTTGGAAAGAGTCATCGTTTTGCACCCTGGAGAAGACAACACAACCAGAGTGGTGTCACTGAAAACACAAAAGGGTGTGGTTCGTCGAGCTGTCGCAACTTTGTGTCCGCTTCCTGTGGAAAAGTCGGCCCCATGTGTTGTGTAAAAACGAACTGATTATTTCTGTATATTTATTCATTGTTGTTATTTTGATTCACATTTGCACTAGCTATCTTTTTTCTCAATCACAGAATAGTATGCCAGTTACTATTAAAATAAAGTTGCCTTCAATACTGGCTGGCGTTATTGCAATATCTCTCTAATAATATGATCTTGCCTATTTGTTACATCTGGTACCGATCCTGTTCAAAGGCATGCTGGGCAATCAAATAGAAGATCTTAATGATATATCAAGGAAAGGTCCGTAAAATCAATACCTGTTAGCAACTCCAAATTGGTGCTTCTTACTAGTTCATACTATGTCTGTTAAGAAATTGCAATTACGATTACTTATATTATATCTATTATTCTAATTTTGAATTGTAAGAGTTTGTTTTAGACAATTGCCAAAATTTCAAATTAGCAATAATAAATAAATTATATTTGTATATTTGATCTGTATACTAATTAAATTTTTATTTATTGAATTTTAAGGATTTTGATTATTTGGTCGAACTCGAATTTTTTTATTGATAGACGTATTCCAACGTTGCTTTGACTGAAACAGAAAAGCTTGTGAATCCAGTGATAATATCAGTATTCTTTCAACAAAATATATACATTCATAATTTTACCTGGAAATTGAAGCCTCATATATGCAATTTGTTGTCCTAATGGACGCTTTGAATGTCTACCCCAATCAGTTGAAAATTTTGTTTTTAAGGGGAGGTCCATTTAAATGAGTCATATTTCATATCTACTTCATGCAATATTTTCATCGATTTTTAAACGAATTGTTATTAGGTAAAAGTAATAACGACTCGTGTTACATAAGATCTAAGTAATCAGATTTAAACGAACAACGTTCGAGTGTGTATGTATAGGACAGAGTTCAATTCAACAAAAACAAATATTTCGTAAAACCGAAAAATACCTGTCTCTGTACACACTTACACAAAGTGGAAATTAAGGCAAAAATTACTTTACTGTAAGTCACAGCTCCATTCGGAGACGGATACTCTAAGGCTTTTGAATGTTATCGTTCATTCTGTAGAAAGAACATTGTCGTCTGACCTATCCTTGCACTGATAAGAAGAAAATAACCTCTAAACATGCATGTATGCAGGTGGTCATTTCTAAAAAAAATAAGGATAATATTCAAAGGCTTTGTAACAATTGGCAGTTGCAATTATGTGCCCGTGAGGAACGTTGCACAAATGGACGACAGATGTAATTCAATATCCGTAGGTGGAAGTAGTTGTTTTCTGTCAGATATTTGCCTTAATTTTCACTTTGTGGTATTTTTTACATGTATTTTTCGGTTTTATGAAATATTTGTTTTCATCTAAGTAATCGTTTCGAGACGTTTTTGCCACAGACATTGACACAATTTTGGCTGAAATAATGCTCTTCGACTACATACATCCAAAAGCGTCCGCTTCAGAATCGGGTCTTAGCAGAATTTATATGCAATCTTCGTTGCAACTAGCATTTAAATTTCGTGCCCAACCAACTTCGGAACGTTTTAAATTGCAAATCGGCCTCTCAAGTTCCTGCGCCGTTGAAAGCACTTCTAAGTACCTCTTAATAATTGATGAGCTCTCTCTGTACCTACTGTTGTGGTTCTCTTCACTATTCCTTCGGCGGTTTTGCTACAGGGCGAAAGACGATTGCAATAGAAAATGCGAGATTAACTTCATCCTTGGTTTTTGTTTAAATTGGTTGTGAGATGTTTCGTTATGAGTTCAACGGATATAAAACTGGAGCGATAGGAATTAAGTGAGATGCAATAGTTATTCCTGATAAAAGTTGGTGAAACAAGACTTTTTCGTTTGTTAGAAGGTTGTAGACGATGTAGTAAATTGATTACTTGGGTTTCGGACGTTCATCGTTTTAATGGGTTGAAAGATCTTTGACTTTGTTCACTTTTTCACAACGTTTCAATTGCTTATATCCGTAATTGTCTTCAGATGAATACTGACAAGTTTAGATGCTACGAGGTCTTATATATTTCTCTTGATGTGGTGTAATTAAGGTGTAATTAAAACGGTGTGGTGGCGCGTGCAGTTTCGCGCATTTTCTTCCCTCCAAAGCGATCTATGAGCGGTCTCCAAACATTTTTAATTTCCACGCTCGGCTTACTGAAAGCGCCATTGGCTTCGATATATGCGGTTTCTATGAATTTTTGTTTGAATCAATGTTTCTCTCTGTGAAGAACACTAGCATCGTTCCAAAGAATTCGATGGTGCTCAGTCCGGGCATGGTCAGCAATTTCCGATTAAGATGCCTCCCTCTCGTTGAGTCCACCTTTTGATTTCGGTTTTTCTCACGGATAATGGTCTCTTAATCTCTTCGACGAAAGAATCTCTTCATTCACACGGGACTTCGCAAATGCAGTTTTTCTGGATTCTGCTGTTTTTTCTGGTTTCGTTTTGGTGAGGACGCTCCGTAAAGTACTGCCGGTTTGAAAGCAGCTCTTGTTTCCGATCTTCCTGATTTTCTCTGAGATATGGAAGGATGCTGACTGAAATATATATTTCATTATTAGTTTTATGGTCTTCCGTCAAGTAGTGTCGCCCCTCTTTCATGAAATAATAATAATGATAGCTTGTCAATCTCATGCGATTTCAGTCTATATTCACAGGCATAACACGGTGCTACAAGTGTTGTACTACCATCTTCAACACTCCAGGAAGTATTGAATCCGTTGTGGAGAATGAGGAGTGCCGAATCTATTGAAACGACTCATTCTCCACTGTCAGGCAAATACAATTCCATCTCGATCGAGGGCAGATTTGAGGAGTGGTAATGACCCCTGAGTAGGGGTAATTTGGGTTATTACCTCCCCCTAGACTGATTCGATGCATAACAAAACTATGCTATAATAATTGAAAAAATTTCCTTGTTCCTACTTTATACCTATATCGCCCAATGGATATGTTTTATCCCCCCCCAGAAAAAAATCTAAATCCGCCTTTGATCTCGATCATCAAAGTGAGACGATTTTTGTCCTAGAGTTTGTGAAAAGAGTATCATCCTGAAAGAGGAGGAGAAAGAAACTCCGCAGGTTTCACCCAAAAGAGTCTGTTAAAATGGTGGTTCTGATCATATGGGTACTTGGTGGAATGATGGCTCTCGAATCTAAATATTACACTGGCTTGTAATCCTAGCCGGAAGAATGCGGAAGGCCGTAGTTCTTGGTTTAATCAGGGCACACGATTCCCGGACACAGTATTCTAAGTGTCTAATGGGGTTGGTTGTTTGAAAGTTTTAGAGTCATCCCAATGAATTACTTCAATTAAGGAAATCGAACAAATTTGCCTATTTCCAGTTCATATTCTTTTTTGAATCTTGGTTGGCTATCTTAGATATTAAATCCATCATTGATAAATACTAAATCATTCTAAACTCTTCTACTTGTAATGAAGGTTCGTTCAACCATATGTAGGTACTTTATTTTTGCAATCTCATTTTGTGTTTTTTAACATCTCTTTCAATCAGAACTATTTTTTCTTACTCTGATCTATTTATGAATCAAGTAACGGCCGAATCAATCAGAAATTAGAAATTCAAATCGTTCCCTGTATTTCTACTTTTACTTGCTCGTTAACTACAATCCTTTCACTGCTCTCCACGCCAAATAATGCCTTGAGATATTTATATCATGGAATTTGCGCCTTTCCTAGCCATTTTTTGAATACGTTCCTTCTTATCGTTATCCTTTATCATTTTAAATAGCAAAGAGGATTTCCTTTCGACGCGTTTTTATTTCCTGAAAGCTTGCGAAAAGAACACAGATATATTGCCTGTTCCCGAATAATATTATCTCTTTTTATGGACTCGTCGTGGGTCTTAAATTAATCAGCTACAGCGATCAAAGCGGATGAAGTTTCACTCTCCGTGTTCCCGAGAATATTTTTGAATGTCTTTATCTCGGTGTTTTTTACAGAATTGGTTGTGATTAGAGATCTCCATAAAAATAGTGGTATATGGATAAAATTTAGTTGAGTCTCATTCGTAATATTTCTTGTACAAAATCTCTTAGGTTATGAAAACTACCTAGTTCTGCATTTATACAGACTGCACTTGCATTACTAAAAATACATATGGGGTATACCACGATAAGCTGCGTTGATATGTACATGGGAAACTACGGGGAGTTTTTTTATGGAAAAATGTATAGGGAAGTTTCCCGAGGAGCTCGTTTCAGTTAAAATACGTACAGTTGTTTACAACTCCCAGTTATACCGGAAGTTGGCAACAACTTGGTTTTTTTGAAGTCAACACCCTGTTTTTTTTTGCATTTTTTATTTTCAGTATTACTTTATTTGAAAAATCATATGTCCAAAGGGCTCCAGATTTCAGATATTCAAACTTTTTTGAAAATTTCTACACTAAGGTATTTTTTGGATACGCTCTAAAGTATACCAAGACTGTAACTTCATTCTCTCCATTACCTAGAACTATATAGCTGCCTAAAAAATGTATTTGACTTTCGTATAAGAGACTCACAATGAGCTCTTCAGTTTAGTGTGTCATCTAGAACAATCTTGACAGAATCTGACTGAAGTAAATGAAAGTTCATTTCCATTATTAATACTGATTATATTCAGTCTTTGCGTATACTGTTGTCTATTACGTAACATCACGATTTGAGTTTTATTAAGATTGAGAAATAACTTAATAGTTAGTTTGCAATTGTACATATTACACAACCTCTGTTTTCCATCTTAGGCTCTAACAAAACATTTTTTATAAAAATTAAAAATTAATTATGATTATAATAATAGTTAATTTTTATATAATGACTCATTGACGAATCCATAGGTGTTTTGATAGAAACAAAAAAGAAAAAAATGTTTGCTACTCATTAATCATATGTCTGAAAGTTGTTTTCTCAGGAATTTTTTAAATTGTAGAGCAGACATAGACATCAGTTCCTCAGCGTTATTTGATAAGAGAAGGACCGTTTAAACTGTTCTGTTCGATGAGCAGGGCCCTGTAACACAAGTCGTACAAGTCCTACAATTGTTAGAATTGTACACTTGTAACTTTTGCATATCACAACCCATCTTGTAATTACCCGTACGGCACCAATAATTACGGAAGAATCTCGACATTTTTAGCGTTTTCTGTAACACAAAGTTAACACTTGTATTATTGTGTTACAGAATTTTCAACAAGTGTAGATAATGTTTTACCAATCTTCAACCCTGGGTAAATGCACACGGTACAGTAGTATTATGACAATTCTCGTACTGTCAACACGTACGTATCTGTCCTCGCAATATGTGGTCAAGCGATTCCGAAAGTGACTATGAAGACGTGCCTAAAGAATATCGTTTTAATATTAGGAAAGACTTCGCTGTTCTCACTGATAACGAATTCAATGAAAGGTTTCGTCTGAGCCGAGACCAATTTGAAAATCTCCTTCGGGATATTGGACCAAGGCTTTCAAATACAACAGTTCGATGGTATGGATTGACACCACCGCATAAGACATTAATTGCCTTGCACTGGTTAGGAAATGGAGGTCAGTATCATGGTGTTTGCGATATGCATGGGGTATCAAAAATGACTGTGTGTAAATGCGTACATGACACTGTTCGTATTTATTTATTTATTTATTTATTTATTTGTTGATCATCCAAACAGACGAACCTTAGTGGTTCATCCTTTGATAGGATGATAGAGTAACAATTAACATATCAGGATATCAATAGCTATAAACGATATACAAAGATTTTACAATGCTTATTTAACAGTTTGGTACAGGAAAGATAAATGCTTAAAAAGATTAAACTCAGAGAAAAATTTAATTTTCAATCTTCAGCAGAGGAAGCATAAAAATCGAGCAAGAATTGCCGCAGTTTCTTTCTAAAATTTATTATATTGAGATAAAAGATGTCTAAATTCAAGTGACAAATCGTGTTGTAAGCGTTCATGCATCGAATCATTGGTGAATTACCATAATAGTTAGTATCATACGAGGGTGGATAGAAAGTAAGGCGATTACGAGTAGATCTTGGGTTGCAGTTCAAATGAAGGTGTTTAGTGCAATCAGGTGAGTCGATATAATTATTCAATATTTTGTAAGTAAACAGTATATCAAAGAACTCCCTCCTAATAAACATTGATTCCAATTTATAGAAGTATAAATTTGATTCATATGTGTAATGATGTCGATATTGAAAAAATCTGTAGTTGAGCGCTTTTACCAGTTTCTTTTGTACCTGTTCAATTTTTGCGACGTATTTCTCATAAAAAGGATTCCAAATACTCGTACAGTATTCCAATATCGGCCTCACTATTGTTTTGTATACACTTATAATAGATTCATGATAACGAAATTCCTTCGTATTTCTAAGAACAAACCCTAACAAGCGAAGGGATTTTCTAACGGTTGTATTCAAGTATGAGTCAAATGTTAACTTTTTATCCAGGATGATCCCAAGGTCACGGACCTCGTCACAGGTTGGTATTATTTCGTTGTTTAAGTATAGATCATTCGATGGGTGATTGTTGTTTCTTGTGAAAACAATATGGTGACATTTTTTTATATTTATGAATAATCTATTAATATTACAATAATGATAAAGACTATTTAGATCTTCTTGAAATTCAACATAATGCAATGCAGTTTTGATAGGCATATAGAGTTTCAGATCGTCAGCGTAAATAGCTATTTTGGCAAATCTGATAATGTTTTCAACATCACTGACGAAAACGCTAAACATAATTGGTCCTAAATGGGAACCCTGGGGGACCCCCGAAGTGATAGGAGTCTTACTAGAGTTGAAATTGTTGACGGCGACATACTGGTGCCTGTCTTTTATGTAGGAAGTCAGGACATTCAGCAGGTTGCCGTGCACACCGAAATTCTCAAGTTTGGTTATCAGGGTCGGATGATGCACTTTGTCGAATGCTTTCGAGAAATCGGTGTACACGGCACATGCCGAATGACCTGTTTCCATAATGTTATATACATTTTGTACAAACGGTGCCAAGTTAGTAATAACGCCTCTTTTTTTGTGAAAGCCGTGTTGATGTATAGTAATAACATCTTTAATCATGAAAAATATTTCTTTTGTTAAGATAGATTCAAATATTTTTCCAAAAATATTTAATATTGATATAGGCCTATAATTCTCAGCGTTTGTTTTATCACCCGATTTGAAGATGGGTATAACTTTTGCAGTTTTCCACCGTGATGGAAATGCGCCAGAACATAAAGATTTGTTGTATAGTAAATGTAGGGGTTTTAACAGATGATTTCGTAGTGTCTTAATGAAATGTGGTGGCAGGCCGTCCGGACCTGGCCCTTTTTTACAATCTAGTTCGTTCAAAGCTTCCATTATCTGTTTTTCGGTAATAGTGGTAATATTGAAGGCATGATTTGTTCGCTCCTTTGCTAACAAGCAAGGAGTCTGGTCACTTTCAAAAACTCCACTAAAATAATTCGAGAACATTTTGCAAATCAATTCCGTCCCCTCATAAGGCACACCGGAGTAATTCATTTGCATAGGAATAGAGTTCGTATTTTTTTTATTTGTTATATATGACCAGAAATATTTGGAGTCATTTTTTATTTTGCTTTCACATTTTTCTACATACTTTTTGTAATCTTTGTCAATATTTTTTTTCAGAGTTCTACGAAAATATGAAAAACTATCATAATCTGCAGGGTTTCCGAGAGTTTTCCACCTTTTGTGGTATATTGCCTTATGTTTGATAAGAAGCAAAGTTTCTTTCGAGAACCATGGAGGATATTTTTTGTTATTGAGAAGTTTCTTTGGTACGAATTTATCGATGGCCTGTTGCAAAATATCATAGAAGATTTCGACACAATCATCAACATTTTTATTATTAAAAGCATTTACCCAGTCAAATCCGGTGAGAAAATCTTTGATTTGAGCAAAGTCCGAGTGTTCATACAGAACCTTGATTCGAGACATTTTATGAAGTTTTTTTTGTTCAACACATTTTAGAGTTATCTCAAGAGCCCTGTGGTGAGGATCTTCGTTAACGAAGGGGATCATCGCGGGGCAAGTATTTACGTTCGTGTAATTCGACAAAATTAGATCTAGAATCTTTCCATTTTGATTTTTTGTACCGTTAAACTGCTTCAAATCTGCTGAAGAAAGAAAGTTGATGAAAGATTCGCTTTTTTTGTCAGTGGAGCCGGATGGGTCAAGGTCAAAGAAATTTTGGTCGTTATTTGTATTCCAACTCAAACAAGGGATGTTATAGTCTCCAATTATAGCAAATATATGTTGTGGACTGTTATTTATAATATTCTCTATTTGGTCTAGGTACAACTTTAACTCTTCAGCGTTTGTAGTCGGAGGGACGTAAACGCAACATACGTATAATTTCTTACCCCCACCCAGCTCCACTGAAGTCCATATATCTTCGATTTTGCCATTATTACTCCATTTTGGCATACTTTTACACATCAAGTCATTATGTACACCTATCATAACCCCTCCACCATGACATTTACCACTAGACACTAAATCACGATCCTTGCGAAACACTTGGTATGATGATGGAAACAGTTCTGGAGTAAGGATATCTTCATCAAGCCATGTTTCAGTAATGCAGATAATATGGAATTCCTGAGATGTGACTGCTCTCAAAAACTGATCAGTTTTTGTTTTGAGACCTCTAGTATTTTGGTAAAAAATGTTTAATTCGTTGAATTTCATTTGAGATATATAACTTTTTGCAACGGGAAATGAAGAAAAGAAAAATCGTATTAATTATTAGGTGGTATTATGAAGTCTCCTTAGAGTGTCTTCATTTATTACAAGGATTGCTCGAGAGCCTTCAGATTTCTTGAGGAATATTTTTCCATCTTTGGTCCAGCAGTATCTGTAGTCTTGAGCTTTTTTGAATTCCCTAGAGAGTTTGAACAACAACTTGTAGTAGTGGGATAAATGGTCATTAACATATATATCATTGTTTTCAGGGAAACCCAGAATACCTGAGGAAAGCTTAATTCTATTAACTTTCAAGGCATCCATGAATTCTTTTTTCAGGAGACGGTTCTTGAATTTCGCAACTATGTTCGTTGGAGTCTTTTTCTCTTTGTTGTTGGGGTGTGACTGTATTCTGTGACATTCTATAATATCACCGTCTTGCAGTGGATGCTTTATTTCTTCACCGATTTTTTTGATGACCAAGAGGAGATTTTCGTTTTTCTTTTCTGGTATTCCAAAAATTTCTATGTTATCCGCGCGATTCATTTGATGGATAGATTCAACTTCAGCAGTATTGTTAATGAGTTAAAATCGACGAAATAGTGTCATGGCCCCATAATATGTTGGACGTTGTTCAAAGATTTCATGCAATAACCTGTTTTCCTGAAGTATGTGGTGCATTGGACGGAATACTTATTAATATAGACGCTCCCGTTATTAACGAATCAGCCTATGTGGATCGCCATGGTAAACACTCAATCAACTGTATGGCTGTTTGTGGTCCAGACCTAACATTCTACTATGTTAGTGCCAACTGGCCTGGTAGTGTTCACAACGTACGGGTACTTCGAAATAGTTCTTTATGTCGCAGAATGGAAAATGGAGACTCTGCTTATCCACTGAAGCAATGGTTGATTCCACCGACATATGAAGACCCATTAAATCCAGCCCAAAATAATTTCAACAGAGCACATAAACGAACAAGAAGATTAATTGAAAATGCATTCGGCATTTTAAAAGAAAAATTTCCTTGTTTGAATCATCTACGTGTCGATCCTGTTTTTGCCGCAAATATTTTTAAATGTTGTGCGGCTCTATGTAATATCTCAAAAAATAATCACGAAGTTGAAGATTTTGCAATAGGAGATGATGAAAACGTCCAAGATGCAGAAAATTATGAAAATCCTGAAGATGATGCACCTGCTGCTGTCGGGGCCCAAGCTAGATTGCAAGATCTCATCAATCATTTTGTGAGAAATTAACTTTATTGTAGTTAGAAGATGAACGAACAAAACATACACATGTAAGCTTCAGTGAAAGTAGTTTATCAAATAAATATTTTTTTAAATGAACACGTTTACGTATTTTCAAAAATTTACCCGAAAATGTCAACGAAATGATTATAAGGTGCGTACTGTGTGAGGTTATCCTACTACAACTTGTGAAAGCACCTGTCATTTTCTGTTTCGTAGTTATGTTGTTGTAAGGTTGCCGTAAATTCTGACATGGGCACTTTAAGCTCTCGTTCTAATTTTACAATTTCCAGTTTAGTTCTATAATTCTTCAGTTTCAGATATTCGACTTACAATGTTAGATTTTCTTGTTTTATAGCAGCAACTTTTTCTGAGGCGGAATTGTTTGCAGTAACTCGTTTTCTTTTTCCTGCAAAAAACTCGCATTATTCCATTATTATTCCTATTATTTTGATTTGAAGTAACTTACCATTGAATTGTTTTGAAGTAGATCACTGATTGGACGATTTTTGTTGACAATATCTTCAGAATTATCCTCTGGGACGGTTTCACGTGCCTGCTGCGGAGGTGTTTCGAACGACTCAGCTACTCCAAGACCGCAAATTACAGGAGACTCTTTCCCAATTATTTCTAGTACGATATTATCGACATCGGTTAATGGGGACTTTAACCAGTACCAGTTTTCTTTGCATTATCAATTTTTACCTATACATATGTACCATAAGTCAATAACAATACTGATTGCAAGTTACAGTAGTAACCTCCATTACAGTTTTCTTCAAATTCTGCCAAACTGTATCCCTTACATAGGTCCAATCTTTATCCGCAGGAACTAAACAAATACTTTGAGCCACCATTGCCATTTCTTTCCACTTTTCTACTTTATCTTGCTTTCTTAGGTTATCTGAGAAAGCACCGAAGAGAATATGCTTATTTTCTCTAATCTTTTTTAAAAATTGCATTTTACGTTCAAAAACAATTTGTTTTGAAGACATTTTACTCAAAATACAGTAACGCCGCAACACACTTACTTAGACGTCTACTTGACAAACCTAACCTAACCACTATCCCACGCGTGTCATGACAAGTCTGCATCGAGTAGGCATAACGTTTTCATGAAATATGTAGCTACATATGAACAAAATTATTTTCTTTCTACAATTGTAGCCATTCGCATTGTGATACGGAATTATGTAGGACTTGTAGTTACAGGCAGATCACTTGTAACTTGTAGACTTGTTACAATTGTACGACTTGTGTTACAGGGCCCAGGTGGTGCGAGTCTTCCTCTATACCGAATATTGAGTGTATGTACATCCGACCGATTGGATATTTTTTATATTTTTTTGTAAAGATTTCGAGGGAATTTCTCATTAACAATTTTGTGATAGAGACGCGGCAAGTAATAACTGCCGTTTTGACATATTCAACCAGCTGGTCTCTCGTAATTTGTAGGAAATACTCCTACTTCTTATACCGTGAATCAAACGAAGGCAGTTATTTTGTACTACTTGTATCTCCGAACAGTTGTCATTCAAGATGTCAAGATTCTTAGCGCAAAGGACAATGGAAATGTCGCCTGGATATAGAATAAATGAATTGTTATTAACTGATCTTTCTAGATCATTAATAAATACTTATTATGAAAAAAAGGGTCCCAATCCTTATCCCTGTGGGACACTCAAAGACTTGTTTTTCTACTGGGACTTATTCACGTTCTCTGTTAGTCAGAAATGACCCAAACCATACATAGGCCAGACCTTGAATTGTGCAAGTATAAAGTTCAGGCAGCAGCAACTCATGATCGATATAATCGAAGTTACTGATCAGATCAGAAAAAAAATATTGCAGGGCACTCGCCTACTTCGATGGAGTTAACAACTTTTTCCAAAAAGGCGATGACACTTCTTGTTGATCTGCTTGGATAGAATCCATGCTGACTGGCTGTTAATAACTACCTTTTCGTGAGAATATCCATTTGATACTTTAGACAGAAGAACAGGATGGAATGGTCATTGGACGATAATAATTCGAAATTCTAGAATTGGGTTTCTTCTTTATGGGAACCACTTTACTAATTCTGAGACTTGAAAAAAAATAGAGCCTGTGATGAATGAAATATTCACGGGATATACTAGTGCTTCAATAATTATTGATATTGCTTTTTTCAGTATGAACATTAGGACTTCATCAGGTACTCTGGAAGACATATTTTCTAATTCATGTTTAAGCGCAGTAGAAACTTTTCTCAGACAAAAGGGTTTAGGATAATGAAGCCATTTTCGATGCATAACTTTTATTGAAATTTGTTTTATTAGTGTTCTCTGGTATTGATTCGATAATTTCTCAAAGTTTATCAATGAAATAATCATTGAATATGATATAAATTATTTGAAAATTCCCATATTCAACCACATTTTTTCTTATTAAAGTATTTGAATTTATCTCTTTCTTCATATGTTGTCTGATGTAAGGATTTTGATTTGGCATTGGATAATGGTTCACATGTTCCCTTGATATGAGTATTTATTGGCAATATTTTTTCAAAAACCGCAACAGAAGGTTATTCCGATTTTATCGAAAGGATTCACAACCCAGAAAAACTGAAGTAATTCCATATTTGATTTCTTACGCGATTTATGCTGAAACCCGTAGTTTACAAATGCCTGTAAGCTCAGCCGCGAATTACATACTGCTTCCGAATCTCATATATAACTCGGCAAGTATGAATATTGAAATGTCAATTTGAAGAAATATATCGTCGAAGTATATTGAATTTTCTCGCAGTGCTGTCACTGCGGAATCGCGTTGAAATCAAAAATATATCATGTATGTTGCTTTCAATTTATCAATCTCGACACGAGTTGAAAATAAAATATTCCTAGTTGAACGGCATGCTATGCGGTTATTAATAGTTCCAGATTAAAGTCAACGGAGAAGTTGTCGATAAAGCTTTAGATTTCGACAAAAATTAATGAACAATCCACAAAGTTTGGAAAATATTTCTACTTCATCAAGATTAGTAACAGTGTTTTCGAACAAAAGAAAATTGAAGGTGGTATTGATGAATGGTTTAATTGATTGAGAAATAAATCAACGTGTTTACTACAGTTTTCCCAGTTGATTCGATTTCGGTTACATGGGCCTATCGGAAGGATGAAAAGTTAGTTTTTTGAGATTTCCCAACTCCACTAAGATAAGAACTTGAGTAACGATGACTTCTCGAACGAGTTGTAGGACCGTAACTTCTATTCGGCTTAACGAGAACGATAAACAAAGACATCAGTGATAAGGAACTATGTTTTACGAAATATTTGAAATCAATGCATTTTCGTCAGCAACCAATACCCATTACCATTGGCTATGATATGTTAATAACACCTATCGTCGGCTTAGTGTGTTAACCTGCTAAGTCTTTATTGTGACCATTTATTAATTGTTATATAAAACATCAGACAGAGAAAAAAAGGATTCATTGAATGGGTAAAGCAGTAAAGTTATTAGTAAACGAATATTCTGTGATGAATTTTATTATGAGTATAACTATTCTATTCCATGCAGTTTTTTCATCACTTGGAAATTATTCTCCAATGGAGTTAGCATGTTAACGCAATAACCTATGCTATGTCATTTGATTCTGTGGCAGAGATTATTATTATTATGCGGCGGGGCTGGCTAGCCATCGACCGAAATACAGGTAGCACCTTTCAGGTTTATCTCGTGAGTACTTCGATTAACTCCTGGAGATTCCACACGAGGTTTTCTTGTGGCCTTATCTGTTCCGTGAGTATTGCCTGAGGCGTCTTCCCAGAGTGATTGATGATGGTTCTTGACCCATGTCTTCGTGTCCTGCTTAATGTCCCCAAATGGGATTGCTCAGGCTGGTTCTGGTCCAATGTTGCTGCCCCCGCTTTCGCTAGGGCATCTGCGTCCTCATTTCCCTGGATGTTCTTGTAATCTGGTATCCAGACAAATTTTATCCTGTTCTGTGCTCCTAGGTCGTTGAGGTTTTTTTAAGTCTCCCAAACTAATTTGGAAATGAATCTGCATGATCGCAGAGCCTTTATTGCCAACTGGCTGTCGGTCTATGGGTTGGTTTCTAGGACCCGTCCTTATAATCTTTCTTGTGCTGACGGAAATAGCTGATACTTCGACTTGGAATACGGAGGCTTTTTAACTGATGTCATGCCTCGGTCTCTGCCCGTATACGCTAGCCCGGCAAGCCCCTACCTCATTGCTTGTCTTAGAGCCATCTGTGTACCAAATTTGCCCCCTTGATAGCATAGGGGGCACTTGATGGCACTTTCCCATCTTGAATGATGGTGGTGAATAATCCATCAAAGGAGTGTAGTTCGGGTCGTTTTGTTCGACGGCATCTCAGATACGTCGATTCTTATGACCTCCGTTATGGTAGAATGGCCTGAGTTGTTGCCCCTCCATTGGTCAATGCACTCCAGTCTGGAAGCTTCTATCCTCCCTTCCGCTATAATGTGCAGCAGCAGAGAAGCGAGGTTAAAGATCACCTCTAGTCTAATCGTCGATTTGCTGGATATCGCACCAGTGACTCCGAGCAGGGCCAGTCTTTGCAAACTAGCTAGCTTCCTTCTGGCTGTAACTCGTTCTGCCTTTGGCCACCACACCATACGTTATCGAGGGCCTCACTATCGCTGTGTATAGTCAAAGCGATTGTTTAGGTCCCAATCCAGATGTTTGTTCCAGGTGAGCTTCGAGTCTAAGTTCAGCACCTCGACTCTCCTGACATCTGTAAGCTTTCACTAAAAATTTTCTTTCTAGTAAAAAGGATACTCGTGTTTTTTTGGGGGTTGACCTTGAGGTTATTCCTGATGCACAGTTTGTGAGTCTGTAAGTGCTGATTGCATCCGATCTACACAGCGTAGCCCTTGCCTTATACTCCTTCCCGATTGATGTCTATAAGAAGGCTGTCTACTACTAGGTTCCACAAAAGTGGGGATAGTACTTCCTCCCGAGGACAGCGTCTCGTGACTTCCACCTCCATCGTGTCCCAGAAAAGGAATAGGAAGGCTTGTGCTACCCTATAGCTCAGCATGGCAGATATTCACTGATTCAGGACTGGAGCGGAGATACCCCGGATTCTTTTCTCATCTATCTCAATGAGGTACACCTATACATTCCCTTCACGAAGGTGTATCATTTTCAGCTATACGACCGACCAAAAGTCCCCCACCATGCACCCCCTAAGGTTGGAGCATGAAAGGATGAACTCCCCAGCAATTAAATTGCTCGGAGGGTTTGGTTGATTTTGCGTCCTAGGAGCTGCCATACCTCGTGCCTTTTGCTAGCACTAATCTATGGAAGACATTCATCCCTCTGAAACGTGTTTCTAGTTAAAGATGACTCCTAGGTGAACGGTTTCATCTATCCATGGTATTCGATCACGTGATCCTCTGGTGTCCTGGGTCTCTTGGTGAACAGGACGGCCTTACTTTCGTCTGCATTGATCCTGATTTTCCATCGGTTCAATCACGGTTCTAGATTGTTAATCTGCCTCAGGAGCTTACTTCCCACTTTCATGGGATGACTCTGTGAATATTGCTGTGTTATCTGAATAGAATGCGAGTTTGGTGGGCTTTTGGCACAGTATATGGAGAACAGGAGTGGTGACAGAATCGCGGGATGAGAGTACGTTGCCGACCCTGCATCGGCAATGTCGTCCTCTTATGGAGGAGTTTATGAGAGTAGTGTAGCCCGTTTCCACTAGTTGGTGATCGTGTCATACTCTTTCTAAGTCCTTGGAGACGTTTAGGAAGACGGCTTCGGTTAGGTGACATCTGATAGTTAGAAAAGTCTCCAACGTAAATGGCTTCATATTATAACGTCTACAGAAAACCCATCCGCACACAAACATACCTTAGCGCCAAAACACACCATAATTGCTGTCATAGTGCAATTATTTACAAACCATATAAATTCATAAGTTCAAACATTGCGGATTTAACTTGCTCAATGACAACTAGATTCAGCTTATATGCCAGTTTCCAATGCCGCATGAAGTCTGTTAGGAAATATAGTATCCTTACATATCGACTTGTAGGGATTTACGGTAGAAATAAGCCGTAAACAAAGCATGTAGTACCGTGTTTATAAGTGATGATATTATATTTCCGGAGAGGGTCCAGGTAAAAAGGGGCTATGAAATATTCAAGTTATTATTGTTTGCTATGTGAAATAGACTGTTAGTCATTAATAACCTGACCTGAACGCTGGATAAATATAGATATAGAGATAGCGTTTAATTAATCACATACCAAATAAAGTTTGAGATTGATTGAGGTAAAACATTATTATCGATCCCTATTATTCACAGAATGTTTTATTCTGGTTTTGAAAAAGTTTCTTTTCTCATTTTAAATTTCCCTTTATTTGATGAATTTACAGCACGGCCTTACTGCTAAGCATTCATACTACGGATATTTTGATTATTATTCAGAATTTTATCACCTTTCCTATCTTTTATGATGTTATAGATACCTATATTGGAGACGGCACCTATCAGTTCTTCAAGTAATATACCTAGTGGGTATTCATTCTGTTAGATATGATTTATATGTCTCTTTAATGTTTTTATGTATATCCATAGAACTACGACACTCTATTATTGACATCCATATATTTTTCATTATAACGCTCTCATAAAGAAGAATTCAAGTCGTGACTGTTAAATTTCTGGGGAATTGGTGTAGTTCGAATAGGTGCTCAGTTATTTTCCTTTGATGAATTTTGAGCCATTAATTAAGCCATTATTTTACGTTGTGGTCATTATCAAAATATTTCATCAGCAGAAATGGATAACAAAGTTTTGTATCGTTTGCTCGTAATGCAATGCCTTCAGATTTTGTTGACCCACAGATAATATGTCAGTTATTAGCTCTTTCTTCGAACGGTGAAATAACTTCACCTTTGTTCACATATTGTTCAAAAATTATGCTGACAGATACACCTGTATCTATTCGAAATGTAAAAGCTCAGTATTTCGAAGATGACTCTTGCAAAACATCAAGTGTGCTACATTTTTGGAAAGGTAATTTTAGGTTCTATTGAAATATGCAGGAATATTTAAAAAAACATAATTTTCTATACATAACTATGGATATCTTATTTGGAAAAATAAGTTACTTACACCATTGGATTCTACGTAAAAAAGTGCTCTGTAAATACTTTCATAGAAACAAGAAATGTTTGATTACCTTCACTTGATACTCAGAAAAGACGATAGATATCGATGTGCGGTTTTCACCATTAAGTTTGGCATAAAATTTGACCCTCAGACACATCCATCAGTTTTCATCTATCTAGTTTGGAAACAGGACTTTCCCTTTAAAAGTGTCCAATATTTGGCTCACTCTGTACACTATACAACTATACACCCCGCTTGGTCAAAAACTAGCAGAATACAATTCGATAGTGAAGAAACTTCTTCATATAGATCGTTATCTATATAGGATAATTTTCACCAATAATGCAATTGAGCAAAATGTCATGATATCCCCATTTTCTACGATAAATGAAAGTGGAATATTATGACTAACTCCTAACAGTGGCTGTCGACCGACTACGCAATTTCAACGCAATATGCTTCCCTCCTTATGGTAACATCACTTCTCGGTCTGTACGTGACTGGAGTTGTGAAGTTACTCATGCGAAATACCCATAAAGGCACCGTATCAATTCTGTCGAACCGACTTCGCACGTCAAAACTCCGTAAATAAACGCAACCACTGCACCGGCATCGAACTTAACAAGTTCTCTCTGACATACGACCCCATTATAGACTCTCACATCATCATATCTCGTTTGACGAATGCGGAAAGCCTCGTTCTAATATAAATGGCCATATTAGATGTAGGAACAGCGCACATAGGCAATGAATCAGTGAGGGAGGAAGTTGGTAACTCCGCGGAGGAAATGAAGCGCGAGATGTGTATAAGCGCTCCGACGTTCGACGTCATGTGGAAAATCACTCGGCACCAAAAAAATTTAATATATCTTTCTGGCACTTTTTACTCGAGGCTTGCTGAAGCCGATTCCTTCCAGCCCAGCTTATTGATAGGAAATCTAAATGTGTTACGAGTTTTATTGGAAACGAGCAGCAGTTGGCGGATACGGGGGAAATGAGGAAAAAGTGACATTAGAAGACGGGCAGATGCTATTAAGATTCCTTTGGAGATTGGGATACACTTTTCTCAAGATCGGGTGAAGAAGGAAAATTATATCGAAAAAATAAATAATTATCACATATCTGAGGCAATATAATTTTTTTGTACAACTGCCATTGAAGGCATATGAAGTAAAAACTAAAGTTATCACATTATGTGTCAAAATCACTTTAAATACTAGTGTTAAAGTGAAATGACGGATGAGATGATGGATACTCCAATATAAACAATTCAATTAGATATCATAATAATTAGAACACCTACTCAGAAGGAATTGTTTATAAAAGTTCACATGTATTTGGCTGTTTGTGTAATTGGTTATATTAATTCCCTGTGAAGTTACTGACGAAGCATTCAGTCTAACTGTATTATCATCGTCAACCAATGATGGTGCTATTGAAGTGGAATGATTGAATAATTCTGGTGCAGAATTAGAACTTATACCCAGGAAACATTTTATTTTTATTTTCAATGGATTCCTATATATAACCCTCAGTTACAGCTGGGGACTTCCAGCCGCCATGTCGTTTCATTGTAGTCAAACCTGCTCCTGAATTCGCTTATATATGCTGATGATATTCGAAAGCAATGGCCGGTAATCTGCTGCGGATCTGGTAATTTTAGAAAATCAGCAAAAGTGGAAGGCATCTTTCCAAAAGAATTTATTCCAACTGGTTAAACAGTGCATTTGTTGTTGGAGTAATTCAGGAAAAACCGACCGTGAGTAACAGAACTTGGTCGTAATATTCACGTTAATGATTCACGTACAACCCAACGATGCAAAAACTTCTTTGAATGTTGGTTTTGGTATCCAAAATATGAGTCAGTAATGACTGTATTCTTCAATGTAATCTATGCTCCATTTTCAGAGTTCTTCATGACGGCTCGCTCCAAATTATCCAAAAATGGTTGTCTTAGAGCCATCTGTGTACCAAATTTGCCCCCTTGATAGCATAGGGGGCACTTGATGGCACTTTCCCATCTTGAATGATGGTGGTGAATAATCCATCAAAGGAGTGTAGTTCGGGTCGTTTTGTTCGACGGCATCTCAGATACGTCGATTCTTATGACCTCCGTTATGGTAGAATGGCCTGAGTTGTTGCCCCTCCATTGGTCAATGCACTCCAGTCTGGAAGCTTCTATCCTCCCTTCCGCTATAATGTGCAGCAGCAGAGAAGCGAGGTTAAAGATCACCTCTAGTCTAATCGTCGATTTGCTGGATATCGCACCAGTGACTCCGAGCAGGGCCAGTCTTTGCAAACTAGCTAGCTTCCTTCTGGCTGTAACTCGTTCTGCCTTTGGCCACCACACCATACGTTATCGAGGGCCTCACTATCGCTGTGTATAGTCAAAGCGATTGTTTAGGTCCCAATCCAGATGTTTGTTCCAGGTGAGCTTCGAGTCTAAGTTCAGCACCTCGACTCTCCTGACATCTGTAAGCTTTCACTAAAAATTTTCTTTCTAGTAAAAAGGATACTCGTGTTTTTTTGGGGGTTGACCTTGAGGTTATTCCTGATGCACAGTTTGTGAGTCTGTGAGTGCTGATTGCATCCGATCTACACAGCGTAGCCCTTGCCTTATACTCCTTCCCGATTGATGTCTATAAGAAGGCTGTCTACTACTAGGTTCCACAAAAGTGGGGATAGTACTTCCTCCCGAGGACAGCGTCTCGTGACTTCCACCTCCATCGTGTCCCAGAAAAGGAATAGGAAGGCTTGTGCTACCCTATAGCTCAGCATGGCAGATATTCACTGATTCAGGACTGGAGCGGAGATACCCCGGATTCTTTTCTCATCTATCTCAATGAGGTACACCTATACATTCCCTTCACGAAGGTGTATCATTTTCAGCTATACGACCGACCAAAAGTCCCCCACCATGCACCCCCTAAGGTTGGAGCAAAAGGGTCGTGCTCGAATTCGAGAACGATTCTATTTGTGATTGCTGTCGGTATGGCCGTTCGAAACTCCAGCATAGCGATAGTCGGTTCGAACCCGATGTAGGTACATGAGAATTTTTCTCATCTACTTTATATCGGAAGTGTATTGTGGGTTGTCTAGATGCCAATCTCGGCTGATGCTAGCTTGGAGTGCACACCGACCACTCGAGGTGGTGCTGTAGGTTTTCCGGGGTTTCCTGCAGCTGAAAAGTGAATACGCCACCAAAAATCAGTAAGTTGCCCCGGAGCGCCACAACAAATAATAATAATAGCCGTCCTCTACCCGTACAGGCTATGCCTTTGGGTACACTCAACGAGTGTTTATGGGGGAGAATTATTATTATTATATTTTTATTTATTTTTTCATAAGGAATGTACCAGTCAGGCCCTGTCCCCGGAGCTCCGATACTAGCGGAGGGCGCACTGGTGTATCATTAACACCAGCAAACACTCCCCACGTCCGTGGGGTGAGTGATTACTGGGTCCGAGAATGATGTGCCCTGAGTAAACGGAGTGAACCAAGAATAACGGCCTTCTGCATTCTACCGGCTAGGTTTTCTGCCGAATCATGGCATGCCGGTATGATTTTTAGATTCGAGAGCAGCATGTCAATCATTCCACCAAGGACCCCTATTATCAGGACCACCATCTTGACAGAATGGTTTGGATAAAACCTACGGAGTTCAAAGAGAAGATCTCGATATTTAGTCCGTTTTTCCTCCTCTTTTCGGACGATGTTCGTTTCGAAAGGAGCTGAAAACTCAATGACAAAAATCGTCCTACTTTGATGGTCGAGGAGGACTACATCAGGCTTATTGGCTTGTATATACCAGAGGGTGGGGAATGAGTAGTTCCAATATATTCGGCACTTCTCATTCTCCACAACGGATTCAATATTCCCCGGAGCATAAGGCAACACCGGTGTCTCGTCTACTCCGTAGGAGTGTCGTAGATGGTAGTACAACACTCGTAAGGCCGCGTTATGCCTGTTGATATAGGCTGAGACCGCATAAGCTGGACAAGCTGACAGCAAATGCATTATGCGATAGACGAGGGTATTGAAGACACCATCCTGGCAGACCATTATGAATCCCTCGGTTTCCGACTTCAGTTCACTTGACCTGTGATACGCGAAGGTCAGGTTTCTGGATAAGCCAAGGTCTTCAATGTTCTTGAAGAAGACCCCATGCATTGGCTTATCCCTATGTAGCTGTAGGAGCCTGTCACACTCCGCAGCTTTCACGTGGGCTTTTTGCTAAACGGGTTCCAACTCAGTGACAGAGTTTGGGTTCGTCCTTTATTTTTTTATTTTTTTTCAATCCGTCAGGAATTTCCCAGACAGTCCCTGTCTCCGGAGCTCCGACAATTCCGGAGGGCGCGCTGGTGTATCATTAACCCCAGTGAACACTTCCTACGTCTGTGGGGTGAGTAATTACTGGGTCCGAGAGACATCTGCCTAAGAAGATGGAGTGAACCAAGAATTACGGCCTTCTGCATTCTTCCGGCCAAGTTTTCTGCCGCATCATGGCGAGTAGGTATGATTTCCAAGTTTGAGAGCAGTGTGTTTATCATTCCACCAAGGACCCCTATTATCAGAACCACCATCTCGACAGAATGGTTTGGATAAAGCCTGCGGAGTTCAAAGAGAAAATCTCGATATTTAGTCCGTTTTTCCTCCTCTTTTCGGACGATGTTCGTTTTGCCAGGAGCTGAAAACTCAATAACGAAAATCGTCCTACTTTGATGGTCGAGGAGGACTACATCAGGCTTATTGGCTTGTATTTGCCTGAGGGTGGGGAATGAGTAGTTCCAATATATTCGGCACTTCTCATTTTCCACAACGGACAATATCCCCCGGAGCATGAGGCAACACCGGTGTCTCGTATACACTGTACGAGTATCGTAGATGGTAGTACAACACTCGTAGGGCCGCGTTATGCCTGTGGATATAGGTTGAGACTGCATAAGCTGGACAAGCTGACAGCAAATGCATTATGGTCTCAGCTGCCCCACGACACGCTCTGCATCTAGTGACAGGGACCTCTATACCCATCACGCGACTACGGTAGACGAGGGTGTTGAAGACACCATCCTGGCAGGCCATAATGAATCCCTCGGTTTCCGACTTCAGCCCACTTGCCCTGAGGAAAGCGAATGTCAGGTTTCTGGATAAACCAAGGTCTTCAATGTTCTTGAAGGAGACCCGCAATTGGCTTATCCTTATGTAGCTGTAGGAGCCTGTCACACTCCGCAGCTTTGACGTGGGCTTTTTGCTGAACGGGATCCAACTCGGTGACAGAGTTTGGGTTCGTCCGTTCAGTGTCGAATACGAGACCGAGTTCATCGCCTGCACGGGTTGCTGCCTTGAAAAGAAATGCTCCAATCCCTGCTTTTTCATGATCGCATACCAAGCAGAGAAGGGGATCTGAACTCCTGATGACTTTACAGGCTCCATCCAGTACCATTCTGCTGTGTAGACACTCCAAACTCAAAAGTTCACGGCCTTCCCGCTGGAGAAGTATAACCGTGGAACAGACGATTTAGGATGCAAGCTCCTATAAAGATGCATCATTTTGCGAGTTTTTACGTCAAGTTGTCACAGCTCTTCCTGTGTCCATTTCATTATTCCAAAGGAGTAGAGTAGAATCGGAACGGCAGCATATTAGTTGCAGCAACTTTGTTCTTCCCCGATAGTTCTGATGACCAGATCTGTCGGAGTTTGTGCTGATACTTGCCGCGGAGAGAGTTTTTGACAGTAGCTACCTCTTGGGATTGGCGTTGTTCCACCCCTAGGTAGGGTGGCCTTATGCCTCCGGTTGCTGGGGGTGCCGCAGTTGTATCCGCGGGTTTTCCGTAGTGCAACGGACAACGGCAGTAGTGAGATGCAGAAGAGAAGAGGACTGAGGGAGTCTCCCTGAAACACGCCCCTTCTAAAGATAACCTGCTCTGTTTGGACTCTGACTTGACCAGATGTTATGGTAAAGCGAGTCCTCCAGAGCGGCATCAGCTGTTCAATGCAAGGCATCTGAGCAAATGCATGATGAGCTCATGCGATAATCGATCCAAGCCATTGAAAGGTTACGCTCATACTGCACGGAGTCCTGCGTGATGCATCTGTCGATCAGCAGGTTCTCCTTGTAGCCAGCGACTCCCTTTTTTAACCCTATTTGCTCATATATCCGTTCATACACCTGCTCAACTGCGGAGAGTATTCGCATGTATAAGATGCGTGTAAACATCTTATAACATGCGTTCAAGCATGTTATCGGTCTGTAGTTTTTCGGATCGGACTAATCTCCGTTTTTGGGGATTAGCACGGTTCGCCCCTCGACAAACCAATCCGGAATTATTAGTATTATTATTATTATTATTATTATATTATTATCTTGGAGAATGTTGCACTTATATGCTTCAAAGGCAGATCCAAGAACTATGTGAGAAGGAAAGTTGACGCAATATTTTTCTTTGCACCTTCCAAAAGAGTAGCACGACCTTCTGGGAACATTTTCTGGTTGACTCGAATTTATGCCCATTCAAAACCAGGAAACAGGGAGGGACAGTGGTGAATGTGATAGCCAAACATGGAGTTTAAATAGAACTACAATTCTGATCATGGACGAAATTTCCATTAAAATTTGTTTCTTAATATGAAATGATAAGAATTTTAGGCATGAAAAACTTCATACAACAACCACCCTCCATCCACAATCAGATGTCGATTGGATGGATACTCACTATCGACATTAACTACTGGGATTCGGTCTGCTATTTGGAACGTTGAAAGGTAAAACCTCGTTAATCCTTAACTCGCACAAGTTTCGACTTCTGAGGGCTGTCGTTCGTACGAGGATGACAGCTGATTAACGGAATGAAACAACAATTTAAAACAATTTTTTAATTCAGAGGAAAACGATCTTCGTCCAGAATACAATGAAGAATTAGCGAGAAACACGAAACAGAATAAATGAACTGTCTATCGGTTTGGAACTATTTCAAATATTTTCAAGCATTACACACTCGATTTTTTCCCGTTCTTATTTATGGATTTTTTTTCTTTTCATGACTTTCATAATCGTGATTTTTGAGAACAGTTAAACAGTTGAAGATGGTTGACATTTAGATCTGAGAATAATAATAAACATTTTTCAAGTATTTGAAAAGTATTTTGAAATGCCAAGTGAGTTAGGAGAATAATGTGGCAAAATCGGCCTATTTTGTGACCTACTTGTCTGACTATAGCAGTCAACCAGCCAGGCCAGTACGTACCTTAATTTATGTTTTTGCTGACCGAGAAAATGGAATGAACTGTGGTGGATATCCTTTTATCGATTTCATTTTCTGTAAATGGTTCCGCTGAAAATATCACAATATGCTACAGTAGTTTTGTGCCGCTGTTCCTTCGGTTACTTGATTCATTTCTCAGAAATCAATTGAATACGTCAAATCGTAAGCAGAATACAACCAACCCCTGGGGAACAAAGTTACTGCTATAACTAATATTTGAGAAAACCAAAACGCCGGTGTTTACATTCTCTCAAGGCTTTCTATACTTTGGATGAAATCATATCCCTAAGCGGCGGAGCGTTATGTGTACAAGTTTTATAAGTATAAGTTTGTGCAAGAGATAAAAAATCCGAGCATACAAGTTTTATCGCCAAGCCTTCATTTATTTTGCAACAAGAGTGAGCTTTTCGTATTCGTTATATGGATGTGATCAAAAATGCTAACTCAGTTAACGCATTTTCTTTCGACGTTGCTGTGAATGAAGTTTTACCTCAAGACTAAGAATGATAGCTGTGAATGACATATTAATTAATCTTATGTCAAATTGATAAATTGTTATTACATATGATGAACTGCATTCTTCGAAAGCATGAGTACCTAGATCTGATTCTTCTTTCCTACGTATTTTTCAGATGTGGCCAAAAAGATCTACTTTATCAAAAAAATGCTTCCAGCAAATGAGTAATTTGTGAACGGTTGCATTAATGAAAAGTGACTGATAATGTGGAAGAATAATTTTTTTGAAATTTAGAGAAAATTTTAAAACGACATATGCTTCTCCACCCACGAAAAACTCATGGTAACACTAAAGCCATTATGCCCATGCCTGCACTGTTATATGTAAAATGCAGTAAGCCGTGTATAGTGTCTGAAATCGGTAGTCGTTTATGGGGCGCCGTTAGTGTCATAAGTAGTTGTTCTCATATATTTTATTTTTACTCAAATATATTTGTTGATGATCATATATTTATTAGTTTACACCAATATATATCGAAACCTAACAGATATTTCCATTTTAGCGTTCATTCATTCATAAATATATCGTCAAAGCATATTAGCAGTGAAGAGCAATATATTTATTACTTGTTACCAATCCATATATAAAAATGAGCTTTTGAGTACCACCACTAGATAGCGCCATGTAACCGATTCATGCCATTTCTGCGCAACGCGTCCGCTATGTTGAAAATAATCGAAAGATTGTTCGAGTTTTCATCATTGCATATCTTCAAAGAGTATGAATGCAATGCATATCAACATAACAGGTTTGCAAAACAAATTATATTCCAAAACATGATGTGAGCGCCACCTAGTGGTGGTAATCGAAAGATCATTTTTATATATGGATTGGTAACAAGTAATAAATATATTGCTCTTCACTGCTAATATGCATTGACGATATATTTATGAATGAATGAACGCTAAAATGGAAATATTTGTTCAGTTTCAATATATATTGGTGTCAACTAATAAATATATGGTCATCAACAAATATATTTGAGTAAAAGTAAAATATATGAGAACAACTACTTTTGACACTAACGGCGCCCCATAGTCGTTTGTGATTGGTCGAGATACGTACAGGTTATAGCGACTATGATTTTTTATATCTAATCTTCTTACAGGAAAATCAATTCTTCCCGAATCTTTCTGTTTCAATGTGACTAAACAATGACTACAATATATATATTTTAATGCAGAATGCGGACACTATAGGCAGTTACAGCAAATACCGTTTTGCATACCAGTTCAGAAGTACAATGACTCTAGTGTGTTACCTATTTATTTTGAGAAAAAATTCTATTTAAATCTATCATTTCAGATGAAAGCGAACAAGTTGTATACTTTTTAGTGTATGAAATGATATTAAAATAATTAATTTCGTCATGTATCGCATATCAAACATGTCAAAAGTCGTTCACAAACAATTCATCAAATACCTTCGTTCTATCATTTCCATATAGGGATGTAATAAAAATTCATCCATTTCCAGTGAATACCTTTGATAAGGAAATAAAGAGATGCCTTATACTTATTGCACATTCCGAGAGAAGATTGTCTTTCTGCACCGAAATATATATCAGTCCTCCATACAATGACCAAATTGTCTGAAGAGAAAGAATTTTTATGAAATCCTCCTTTCACCTTCTCATCTTATCTTACTCCGAGTTTCCTTTTGCATATGTTCCTGACAGAGGTTTTCTGGAATTCTACACGAGACCCGTCACATAAGTTTCCGAAAGACTATTCCATGCACGAAATCTCGTTTTACTGAAGTATTTAGCTTAATGTTATTGGTTTCAGTCGGGAGTGGTAACACGAGAAAGGGTTTTCCATTGTGAACTGCCTTGGTATTTCTTTTATTTCGATTCGAATGGCCTTTTTCGAGGCGAAATGTCTGCGTTCTGCCGAGTGTCACCTCCAGTAATCGGAATTCAGTCTATTCGAATTTTCTGAGATTTCTGATGCTCGATAATTCAGAATTAACTTCCGAACTGAGAATACAGGGACTGAGTTTCCAACTAACTTAATTATGCCTCCCTCTGCCGTATTGTTAAAAGCATCCCGTTCCTTATGAAAGATATTTATAGGAACTTGCAGAAATAATATATGTAAAACGAAAAAGTATAACTCTCTCTTTCATAGATATTCCACCTAGGGTAAATGCTGTAATTTTCACTCCATCTCGCCTCTTTTATCCTTGAAATTCTAAAATTTTTGTGATGAGAAAGTTTTCGACCATTTTATCTGGCTATAATAATTACTCTATCCGTCAGCCAGCTGCGTCCTTATACGAAAAACACTGAGCAGTCTGGAGTCTTCAATGCGCAGAGTAAAAACGAGTTATATGAAGCCTAAGACAAGAAAATGGAAGTTTTATGTTGCAGCATGTTGAATGCTGAGAACTCATTTTTTATACACTCTGTTGTGAAAGGGCAAATTTGTTGTTGTCAAGACAATAAATTTGTTAAACATTCATAGTCTGTCAATACATTCTTCTCACTAAAAGCTTTCTGGTTTCGCTGTTTATTCTTAATAGACTTTGTACCTGCATTTAGGTAAGATAAGGCGCATGATCGAGGAATTCGTTTCATTCTGAAGAGTTTTTTGTGTATTAAGAATTTTTTATAATTTAGTGAGAAGTTATCTGAAGATTAAATCAAATAAAAAATATATTTGGACTATCGTTTCATAACAAAATAGGAGCATATTATTACTATTAACGTCCCTGAGGTTTACATAATAACCTGTTTTGCAACAATTCGGCGCCCAACTCAGGAAGAAACTAAAACGAGTGAAAAATACAAATATGGATTTCAACGGAAATCAACCTGCATTGGATGAAGGCTATGATACGAGATACCGAAGAAAAACAATGCATGGACAGAGGGAGTAATCTGTAACTAATAAAGATCCAGGTAATGTTTCAGCTTTGATAGAAATCATGCCCGATGATATAGATGCAGAAAAGGCTAGAAATGAATCAATAACCATAGATTTTGATGAAAACGATCATTTGAATGAAAGGCAGTCTTGTTCTAGTGTCATTAATCCTTCCAATAGCGTTACTGGCGATAATTTCAATTTGAATTCGATGAAAATGCCATTGATTGAAACTTTGACAGGTCAAAATTATATGACAGCTCATTTAGATGGTGAAGCTACTTTACAGAAATCAAATATAGGTACATTTCCTGCCATTGTGGATACAGGCAGTGATATTTGTTGTATGAGTTTCAAAGTTTTCAATCAAATTAATATGACTGAAAAATTTAACAATATTCAATGTCAGTGGTATTCGTATCACTGGAGCATTCAAAACTAGAATGAAAAGAGTTTCTCATCAAATATTTTTACCTTTTCAGATAGCCAAGCATGAATTTGAATTTGAATTTTTGGTAATCGATTCTCTTGTCTATCCTTTGATAATTAGTATCGATTTTTTTGAGAATGTACGAAGCTACAATTGATTTTCATAAAAATGTATTTTCGTTACGTTTAGACAATTATACAGTAAATGTGGACCAGTTAGAGGTCATTCATGAATTCCAACCACCTGATATACAACCCATAAAGATTATGGCAGTGAATCATTCTCTACCACCACTGCTTAGTGAAACAAATGATTCATATGATAATCAAAGGATTTTCGATGAAGTTGTGTTGAATGAGGAAGAAATGTAAAATTTTCGGTATTTAATTATTAAACATAAACAAGTATTTTCAGATAAGCCAGGTTTAACAACATTATACGAGCATTCTATAATTTTGAAAGATGAAACCCCATTTGCAGTAAAACCGTATCCAATACCGATAGCACATCGACAGGCTGTTCAACAAGAAATAGAAAAATTAGATAAAATTGGTGTGATTGAACGCGCTAATACTCCATTTTGTAGTCCATTAATGACAACATTAAAAAAAAATGGAACAGTGCGTATGTGCTTAGATGCTCGCCGTCTGAATAAAGTCACAGTAAACGATATAGAAGTTCCCAGACCCATTGACGATATTCTGAAAGATTTGAAGGATTTCAAGTATGCTTCTTCATTAGATTTAACGTCAGGCTACTGGCAAATTCCTATAAAAAAAGAACATCGAAAATATACGGGTTTCAGATATGGTAAAAAAAGTTATCAATTTAGGGTTCTTCCATTTGGATTGAAGACGGCGGTAGCAAGCTTCACTAGATGTTTAGATAACATTCTTGGGCCACTTCTGCAGTCTTCTCTTCACATTTATATAGATGATATTCTTGTCGTGAGCAATTCTTTTCAGGAACATATTGAACATTTACATCGGATTTTCAATTGTCTGGCACAAGCAGGTTCCACTCTCAGAATGAGTAAGTGCAACTTTTTCAAAACTGAAATAAAGTTCTTAGGTTATGTTTTGACCACGGAAGGTATTTCACCGGATACGGATAGAATTGAAGCTATAGCTCAATTTCCCATTCCGAAGAATATTAAGAAATTACAGATGTTTCTTGGACTTGCAAATTTTGACAGGTTTTTTTGTGAGGGTTTTGCTACGATAACGTCACCTCTCACCCAGCTACTCCGTAAAAATATTAAGTGGGTATGGGGAGTTCAACAGCAAAATGCATTTGAAAATGTAAAAGAAATTCTATCACGTGAGGTCATGTTGTATCACCCCTGAGAGGACAAAGTATTTTATGTCCAATTTGATGCAAGTGATACAGGTTTAGGCGCTGTGTTATATCAAATGCATGGGGAAAGCAAAAAAATAGTGGCTCATGCTAATAGAAAATTACTGGATAGGGAAACACGTTATTCGGTACCAGAGAAAGAATTGTTGAGTATATTTTTTGCATTACTTAAATGGCGTGTTTATTTGATAGGTGAACATTTCATAATCAGAACCGATCATCGTTCTCTACAATATTTAAAATCGTGTCGTTTACTGTCCAGTCGTATATCACGTTGGGTATTAGCTATCCAGGAATTTTCATTCGAAATCGAGTATATAAAGGGGTCAAATAATATCGTTCCAGACACACTCTCTAGAAATCCTATGATGATAGATCATTCAAAATTCTACATATTGAATTTCCTTATAATTTTTAAAAATGTGTAAAAAATATTGCAAAATATCAGAAACTGGATCCGTATTTCAATAAAATTATTGACAAAATAAATACTGCTCCTGAATATGGTAAATTTATTTTACATAATGATATTCTGTATTACCCTACAGATAATGGTCATCTTCTCTGCACATAACTGAATATATTAAAAACTATCATGAAAGTTTTGGTCACTTCGGAATTTACAAAACCTGGTGTGCCATGAGAAAGGAGATTTGGTGCAAAAATTTGCATCGAAACATAAAAAACAACTCAAAACTTGTGATCTCTGTCAGGAAGCAAAAATATCAATTTTACCGAATCCTCCTTTTGAATCCATCATACCAGAATCTCCTGGTGAAATAATTTCAGAAGATTTGTTTGGACCCTTGCCGGTTTCCAGAGGTGGAGTAACAGGACTTCTGGTAGTGTTAGATGTTTTTTCTAAATTTGTGTCACTTTATATGATGAAACATACCACCGCAGAAGCAATAGTGTATCATCTTTCGAATCATTATTTCAAAAAAATTGGTGTTCCCAAAGCAATTTTATCTGATCAAGGAACACAATTCACATCGAATATTTGGCGTAATACAATGAATAAGTATGGTAATGATGTGAAATATACCTCTGTTCGGCATCCACAAAGTAATCCCACAGAACGTGTCATGAGAGAATTGGGAAGATTATTTCGTAAATTTTGTTATAAAAAACATAACCGTTGGGCATTAGAAGTGCAGCGCATAGCAGAATTTTTAAATAATGTGACTCATGAAGCTACAGGGTATTCGCCTGTAGAATTACAGTTTGGTAAACAGCCTTGTTGTCCATGTAGGAGTATACTGAACTTTCCATCAGTGAACTTAGAAGCTGATGCCCACATAAAATTATTTTTTGCTAAGGAAAATTTATTGAAACGAAGTCAAAAACGTGCGTTTTTGAATAACAAAAACTTTGAAACATTTTCAGTTGATGACTTGGTTTTATTGAAAGCTAATCATATTTCTTCATCCTTGGATCATAAAACTAAAAAATTTTTTCTTTTATTTGAAGGTCCTTATAAAATAAAAAAAAAATTAGTTCAAAAACTTACATATTAGTACATCCTGAATTTCAAGAAGAAAGGGGAATTTTTCATGTTTGCCATATGAAAAAGTATATTTCTTTACCTTAATGTATGTAAGTATGTCAATCATTGCATACAGTAAAGGTAACGAGGGGGGAGTAGTTGCAGCATGTTGAATGCTGAGAACTCATTTTTTATACACTTTGTGGTGAAAGGTGCGAATTTGTTGTTGTCAAGACAATACATTTGTTAAACATTCATAGTCTGTCAATACATTCTTCTCACTAAAAGCTTTCTGGTTTCGCTGTTTATTCTTAATAGACTTTGTACCTGCATTTAGGTAAGTTAAGGCGCATGATCGAGGAATTCGTTTCATTCTGAAGAGTTTTTTGTGTATCAAGAATTTTTTATATTTAAGTGAGAATTTATCTGAAGATTAAATCAAATAAAAAATATATATGGACTATCGTTTCATAACAAAATAGGAGCATATTATTACTATTAAGTCCCTGAGGTTTACATAATAACCTGTTTTGCATAATGTAATAAATTTAAAGTTTCGGGAGTTTAGATATCAATTTCACAAATAAAACAGAATTGAAAAATTTTGCTTGAATTTCATCAACATAATTGTTTATGAGGCGTGATCAGAATAATAATGCCAATGATAGTTTCGCTTTAAAAAATATCTAAAATTATGAAAATTAAAACATAAAACATCCATTGTGTTTCGGCCTTAAGAGTACGCAGTACATTCAGTCAAAAGCCAGAGATTCATTATAATCTTCCACCCTTTTGTTATATGACGATATGATCATCTCGAAAAAGCAGAGTATGCCATCATGAAATTAGAAGTGCTACGGTCGATAGAGACGATACACATTACGATCTGAATATAAATAAAAACAATGGCATAGTTATAGACAATTTAGCTTCTGAGGCCGAGACACAGTTGAAGTTTCACGTTCGTAGTAGTAGTGTTATGATTTAGGATTTTTTTTTTTCAATGAGCATACAATTTCTTATGGGTAACGTCAGAATTCGAATTGAAAAATATCAACACATGCAGTGGAGGTAAGATACAACTGGGTAGGTAAATATCTTTCGGTCAACTCCACGAAAAATCTATCTTTCATAACGATGTAGTCGGATGACTTACATCAGCTCAGACATGTTTCGAAGAATTATTCCTTCATCATCAGTGAATAGGTGGTTGTATTATGAAGAGCAATTTGTAGAAAAATGTCTTGAAATGTCATCATTACCTTACATTACTTAAAATTACTTTGAAAAAGTACTTATTGTGATCATTGAAACTTGCTCAATTGTATCTGACCCAACTTGAGTATATGACACTCTGAAAGAAAGACCTAATCCATAAATTTGATTTTTTCCTCCTGTTTTTCGATAAGCGAAGCTGAAAACTGAAAATCTCAAAAACTTGCTCATTATAGCTCATTTTTATAAAACCTCATATTCATTCATTTATTTACAACAAACTTTTTTCTTTTTCAGAGTATCTGGATTTAAGATTTTGAGTTTCTTGATTAGGCACCGTGTAATTTCTGTAGAAAAACTAGTACCTAGTAGTGAAATCTCAGATAAATCTTGTTTTGATAGCATGTGAACGGCAGCTATGAAGTTTAACAACCAGAAAATTGGCTTTGGTTTGGATGCGGTGACTTTATGTCTTGTTTTCACCAGTATAATCAATCCATGAAAGAAACAACTTTGAGTATTTTCTGTCTAGTGTCAGTTTCAAATGGATTACTTTTAATTCCACTCACCATTATTGTTGTTGTACCTAAACCCTGAGAAAAAGGACACGAGGATCAATCATAAATTACTACAAAAGAAATAGTTAAATGTATCACAAAGCAGAAAATATGAATTTAACAAGTAGTTGATCATTCATTTCTCAAACATCTCTGTCCTACTTGTATATATTTTTTCACCCTCCTAATTGGTTCTCTATATTTATTTTCATATTAAATTTTACTATGATTATATAATTAACTTGTTTCAAGCATATTCTGAAAACTTGTCTATGCAGATTGTAACGAATGAAATAATCAACACAGAAAAGTCTGTACGATCTCAGTTGAGATTCGATGGTATTCAAGAAACTTAAGAGGCAAATAATAATAATGGCCATCCTCTACCCGCACAGGCTATGCCTTTGGGTACACCCTAGGATTGTTTATGAGGGAGTATTATTATTATTATTGTTATTATTATTATCAAATTATTCCGTTGAACTCTCCGTGTACCAGTCCATGTTAATTCGATCTGTCATGTGACTAGGAGTCGCTACTAAAACACCGCGTTTGATTTATTGAACTGCCAAGTTGATATGTCAGAGTTTTTACGAGGGTATAGTTTGATTATTTCGAGCCACATGCTGGGCAATATGGCAGCTTTGAGAACTTCTGCTTCTATTTGAAATTCAGACTACTCGGACCATTCCCTCAATTTATCATGAATTTCTCCTAAATACTTTATTAAGTGAATTCAGTAGTTGTGTTTGATAATATTATAATGAATAAATTATAATACGCAATAGAATAATACAATACAATACCATAATACCTACATGAATACATGATAAAGTAGGGATTGGAGCATTTCTTTTCAAGGCAGCAACCTGTGCAGCCGATGAACTCGGTCTCGTATTCGACACTGAACGGACGAACCCAAACTTTGTCATCGTGATGGAACCCGTTCAGCAAAAAGCCCACGTTAAAGCTGCGGAGAGTGAGAAGCTCCTACAGTTACAAGAGAATAAGCCAATTCGCAGTTCTCAGGTCAAGTAGGCTGAAGTCGGAAACCGAGGGATTCATAATGGCCTACCAAGATGGTGTCTTCAACACCTTCGTTTACCTTTGTCGCGTGATGGATATAGAGGTCCCTAACATAAATGCAGAGTGTGTTGTGGGGCAGCTGAGACCGTAATGCATTTGCTGTCAGCCGGTCCAGCTTATGCGCTCAGCCGATATCCCAGGCATAACGCTGCGCTACGAGTGTTGTACTACCATCTACTACACTAGTACGGTATACACGAGACACCGGTGTTGCCTTGTGCTCCGGGAGTTATAGAGTCCGTTGTGAAGAAAATTAGAAGTGCCGAATCTATTGGAACTACTCATTCCCCACCCTTAGGCAAATACAAGCCAATAAGCTTGATGTAGTCCTTCTCGACCAACAGACTGAAACGATTTCTTCACTGAGTTTTGGCCTCCTAGCGAAACCAGCATAGTCCGAAAAGAGGGGGAAAACAAACTAAATATCTAGATCTACCCTTTAAACTCCGCCGGGTTTACTCAAACCATTTTGTTAAAATGGTACTCATTTCTGATAATAGGCGTCCTTGGTGGAATGATGGACACACTGCTCTCAAACTTAAAAATCATACCGGTTTGCCGTAATATTGCAGAAACCTTAGCCGGGCGAATGCAGAAGGTTGTCATCACATGATTCTCGGACCCAATAGTCATTAACCCCACGACTTGGAGAGCGGAGATAAGGCCTGACTGGAAAATTCCTGACGGATAAATAAATAATACAAATTATATAATTATGAAATTATACAATCATACAATTATACAATCAAACAATTATACAGTTATTCAGTATGAGGATAAAATATCATATGATGATGAAGACTCCAGTCTTTCAGACCATTATCAGACGTCAAACTTCGAAAGTCAAGTAGGCATGACTCAAGTAGTTTTGGTGTATGTGAGTCAATAAAAAGAAATGTGTAAGTGGCAATTCAGACATGAGGAATTGAAATTGAGTAACTGAAATAAAAATATGGTCAGGGGATTCGAAGACTTTGAAAATAAAACGCTTAAATAATACGTGGGTTTACGTTTATGTAAAACTGTAATATTTTTTGAAAATATGAATTTTAAGGATTTCTTTCAATTCTTTGGGTTTGGAGTAATACAGTTTTGGGGCAACAAATTCATAAGAACTCTGCCCTATATTGCTTTTTTGATGAAGGGAACTACATATTTGTCTTTTTGTCTTATTTCGTACCTGTAAGAAACACTCTGTGTGAAAACAGTTGTCTTACATCTGGGACACCTGATTCTTCATGAAGGTTATCTGAAGAGCAAGTTCATTTTTAGGAAAATATAATTTTCAGAATTTTTTGCAGTAAAAGAATTGATGTGTGCTTCCGACAAACATTGCCATTCAGAAATTCCGTATCATATAAGGCTTTCTACTAGCGAGAGGTATACTATTTTTTGTTGTCTATTGGGTATGATTTTCAGTACCCTAAATCTGGATAGTTAATTAATTTGATTGCATTCAGTTTGATTTTTTTGTTATTGAAATGTATGACCGCTCAAGTGATGACCAATGAGCAAACCTTGGTATTTCACTTTATGTCCAGTTGAGATTGAATACGTTTCGTTTGGTGTTATGAAGTCTACGATTTGGAATATTATTTTTTTATTAATGCTTAATGGGAGATACAAGGTTTTATCATGATTTTGGGTGAGTAGGTTGTGATCAAACCAATTCCCTAAATAAACGAAATCATCTTCAACTTTTGATTTAAAATAATCAAATGAGTTACTTGAATTGAACGATACTGTAACGGTATCGGTGATCGACCATCCATCAGTTATCAACAGAGTGAATGACTATTCAAATTCTGAAAACTTCGATAGTGACGAATGATCATTCTAAACTCGTAGACAATATTGTTTCATGTGTCTTCGAATAGTTCGAATGTAATGAAGTAAGTATACGTTTTCATATAGTTTCAGTTGATTCCCTAGGAACAATCCAAAACTCATTTGAGAATAAAAACATATTGTGTATGTAAATACAGTAACATGAAAATGTTCATCGCCGACCATGCCTCTGAATGATTTGCGGCTTGTATGTCCATTTTAAGTTTTTATGTTGTTTCTACTAACTTCGGACGTTTATTCAGTGGACCCTGTCCATTACACAAATTAATGCTATACATTAACCAACGAATGTGTTTTTACAAATACATACATCAATTCAACGATTAATATACATCGGAATGATCCTGCACGAAATACAGAAAATTTCCAAGGTATCACCCTTGGCAATGAATGGTATTATAATTTCAGTGTACTTTCCCTTATTGGTATATTGCGTCATGATTCATATTACTGACGAACACGGTAACTTTACGGAACTATAAAGAATTTGTTCATGGTAAAACAATTGTAAAATGAATATATGTACGTCCAGTGTAACATTATTCCTTTTTTATTCCACATGAAAATACATAGGTACCTTATTTCAAATGGCAATATCAATGAAATTTCAAGAGGGGAAAATTCTGGATATAAATGCGCAAAACACGATCAGAGTTCCTTTGTTGAGCCGAGAACTTTGGCAAGTATTCTTGTTTGTGTTTATTTATAAGACACACTCTTTCAATTATAAATATTGACACAACTGTGATTACTTAGTGGACCTTAAAGTGTTTTTACACGCTAATTTCCTGAAATATTAAGCGTTATCAGATCATTCCCATATAGTAAGACCGATCCTTGTGGAACACCACATTGTATTGCCGCCCAAGCTGGAAACAGATTTTATCTAAGAAGCTATATGTGCGACCACATAAATATGTCGTGAAACAATGATATGCTTTATCTTGAAAGCCGTAACGATCAAGTTCCGCAACAGTATTTCATGATTCACACAATCAAATGCCTTGGATAAATAGATCACAAAACATAGCCACATCCTCAGGTCTATCGAGCACTCATTCCGCTGGTGATGGGATTGCTTGTTGGGGATAATAACGCACACGCTCACTTCGAAAATATCACAACTATACAGAGATGAGCCGATACATGAAGAATTTAGCTGGACCACTAATCGGAGACCATACGAAACTCATAATATTATAATTCTAGGCATGAAGAAGATGAGGAGCGTAATTTAAGTCTCCTTGACTAGACACTCATAATCATCTGTAAACGAAAATAATGCCATCCGAGAAGACTGACTGGATAAAACTGAAATTTACTTTTCGAACTTCACTTCCGGATGAAATCGATAAGCTACATCGTGGTAGTGAATCTATGAAGATCATCGGAGGAATAATGCCTTCGCTTCTCGAAAATCTCAAAATCAGTTCGGTTTGCTACTTGATGAGTATGAAATCTCAGCCAAAAACTACGAAAACTTATTCTTGGATCATCAGTTCTATTATTCAGGGTACAAGCGAAGTAGTTGTGGTGGTGGGATTCAATCCTAACCGCCTGCTATGGAGCTAAAGTGATTCGGAATCCATGCATTCGTACATAAGCTGTAGGTCTCGGATATCCCTCGAAAGCTTTGGTTTTGAGGGGTTTCCTCCTCAAATCAGAGAGATTCGTAACAACAAATTACACAAATTTTACATTAATCGTGATCCTATCGACCAGTCTGTGAGTTTGGACAGAAATCTAGCGCCCCCTCTGGAAGTAGCGCAGCTTTGGAGAAAGTGCCTGACTGAAACATTCCTTCAGAATTATCATTATTATTATAACGCCATTCTCTAGGGCAATGTTTTTGTTTTTTCTTCGCTCGCTCATAACAGAAATTTTCAGTGGTGCCATAATACGTTCATGGCCCTTCATTATTTCGAAGATAACGTAAACTGTTATTTCCTATTGGAAAACTGGGGCATGTTAACCGTAAAAATTCTGTTGAATTTCGGTGTTATCGACATAAAGGAATCTTCCGTAATGTAAACATCAGATTGAATTTATGACACTTTGCCGAGGAACAATGTCTGCACGAAAGTTGCTTGATCCGAATAGTAATTGGATTCGAATTCAATTTGCAAGAGTAGATAAGTATGTGAAAAATAAATTTGGGATTGGTATAAAGTTCGAAAATATTCAACTTTTATATCTGATGAAGAAACTTCAATGTCTTAAAAACTTCCACCGAAGACAATTTTCAAAACCGTAAATATTTCTCTAACCGGACTTTGTCAAAATAACAGAATTCAACAACATCCAGTTTTCTTTAAAAATCTTCGTAAAAATAGAATTCTGAGCTGTTACGTTAAGTGGATAGTCAATTCAGATTGTCTCAGTTTGTGGTAGAGTTATTGGAGATTAGGAGATCGCACCCTACTGTTTCGATAGACATCTCACGAGAGACATATCTGCAGATCGCTGGATTTGGTTTAGGGAGCTGATAAGATTGCCTAAACAAAATCGATTTTTTTTTAAGGGAAATATAAAAGGCTTGGTTTATGCAGAGGCAGAGACGCCAACTACAAAAATAATATTGAAAGAACGAACCAGATACGCATTGGATACAGTATCCTCCCGGAAATGCTGATCACTGTAGATGGAAATATTTTCCAAAAATCGCGTTCAATTTTTTCATGATGAAACGATCTAATCAACCGTCAAGTAATTACAATGCATTTGAATTTTTTACAATTGAACTGAAATATTTATTTGATTATTTTTTGATAATTCTTGTAACCATTCAAAACCATCAATTCAAAGAATTCATGTAGGTTCAAGCCAATCACAGTATTACTATTGTGGGAATTTCCTACCTTGAAAATTGCCACGGCAATTTTTCGTTGTATTTTGTTCTTATTGTGTGACAACTGTTACTTTTGATTTGACATCATCAGTTTGTATGAAAAGTGATAAATTATTCAAACATATCAATTCGGAATCAATTTCAATCATTTTGCGAGGAAATGGGCTACAATTTGGACCATAATACAAACAGATCTAAACAATGATACGAAATCCTCCTCCTAAGGACGAAACATTTATAATAATTGTATATTTCACATTGAAAACTTGCCGTTCAATTTCGATACTTCATTCTGTTTATAGTGCTTCAAGTAACCATAATTTGTTGAAATAAAAGTGTTATATAATATAGAGAATAGGTCTAGGGACGAGAGTTCGATGAAGTAGAAAATAATTCTCCAGATTGTTTCTCAAACTTGTTGTCCTTCATGCTCTCGTGTCTATTGCCTGGCAACAAGTTTTCGAAAAATCTGTCAAATTATTTTCACTTTATTCTTGTGATATTACAACTGAAAATAACCACATATACTTTTCAACTAGCATTTTTATTCACCTTGCATTCATAAAACTAATAATTCAACTTCATATCAGATATCGCAAACTAGAGCAAGTTCATTCGAGTAACTTTGTTTTTAATCACATTTTTCCATCCTTTTACTCCGCAGGGAGTTGAACGTTTTGCGGAGTAATATCGATACGTTTTCCTATATAACTTTGATGGACCTACATATCTTCCGACTTTCAAACTCAATAATATTCATAATAATTTCAGACATCAACATCATAAGCTATGATTTTCAGTATCAAGGTACTTTAATTATCGAGGTAATGCCTGTAGATCGTTCAATTATTAATTATTTACTGCGCGCTATTGCATGCACACTATTATTATTTGCTACCCATTTTTAAATACTTGAGAAAACCAGAACCTCAATGAAAATTTCACCATTCCAATGTATTGGTATCGACATCTAAAGTTGCAGTATACAGGTTTTATTTGTAATAGATTATTTACAAATTTTTGATAATTTAACAATTTTATAATTTGAGTAGGTACTCTTTTGAGAATGGGCATTTTCAATTTTTTTAATATATCTGACATAATTGGCGATGAAATGATAACTAGCCACTGATAAGTAATGAGAAACGACAAATCAGTGAGAAGTGGATTATTTGCGGGAATTTGAAAAACATTTCAATTATATCAACTATAACATAATATTGCGATTTTACAAACAGTTTTCGATGAGTATTGTTGTATAATCGAATCAAATGGGGAACGAACCTAGGTATATTCGATACAACAGTAAACTGAATAGCAATGCGAAATCAATTTATACGCGACTGCTCGTGATTACGTGATTGAAGAAGCTGCTTCAATAATCTCTGAGGAGTTGAGATTTTGAACAAATAAAGTGTTTCAGTACTTTGTGTTGGAGATTCGCATAGTACTCAAAATAGTTATTAATTTATCAATCCTAGGTCAATTGACTATATGGTTGTTTATTTTCAAATACTGACCTGTATTGCATTTTTGATTGACAGAGTGTTTTAGAAATATTTCAATATTACCAGTGAAATTTTATTTTTTTTAAATTCCATAGCAGCTGAAATTGAAAAATATCAACTTGTCATTGATCGCTTCTTAGTTTTCTATATTTTTCAATCACAGCTGTTATGGAATCAAAAAATTTTGATGTATAACTGGTGATAGTTCAATAATTCCAAAACACTATATGTATAGTTCAAATGAAAATACTACGCCAATATGAAATATAACTCTTGGCATTTGAAAAATGCTATTAAAAATGCAGGTCCATATTTGAAATTAAAAAGTTGAGGGTGGCACAATTTGAACGATACTCTGAATATAATTTTCATTCACATATTTAAAAGTCTACGGGAAGTTGCCATGGCAAAGTGTCAAAGTCAAAAGTTTTGAAGAATCTTCATAAAATAAAAATATTTGGGCAATTTTTCTTGTTTAACTCTAGAAATAAAGATACCAGATCAGATTTTGTCAATTCAAATACTTGACCTCTGAAATACGCTACTTTGCACCATTTAACAGCCCCTTTATCTTTTACCGTTACTGAGATCCCAACCCAAGTAACAATTTCAAGACAGGTTTTAAAAATGCTTTAATATGTTCAATAAATCGACGTTGGATTTGAAGTAACCTTGAGATAAATAATACATCAAATCCAAAAACCTAATTTTTACCTTTTAATGAGTTTTATAAAGTTTGAATAATATTAGTTCTAAACGAAAACGTAAACAGACTCCTGCGAGAGTCAGTGGATTTGAAGTGGTAAATAAAACGCTGTTTTAAATCTTGTCAGATTTAAAGCATTTAATAAATCAACAATTAGTTTCAATCTAGATCTCGCCTTGTTTTTCTGCAATAATGACTCCGCCATTTTGGACATTTTCAATAGTAAACGAAAATAATATTATTATTCAAATAATTGCGTCTTGGATCTTCTTAATAAACTGAAAAACGGTGTGTCGAAATATGCCATTCAATTGAAAAATGCATTTGGATGCCTAGATGCAAAATAAAATTTGATATTTTTTCAATATTTTTTTAAGTAAGAGAAAAATACATTGAATTAGTGGCGCTCGAGTTATGTTGAAGTATTTTATTACATTTTATCAGAAAAGTGCCATTCGTTGGTGTTTTTTTTATCAGAATAGTTTGCTTCCATTTATGATATGCTTAGTAAACGTATGTGGTTCAAAATATTACCACTCTGCCGGCCATTATACAGACATAAAAGTTGTAGAGTGTTAGTAAACAAAATAAAACTCTTTTAGGATTAATTAATTATTTTTAAGGTAATTTAGTCCACTGTAAATACATTTTGAGAGCAAAACGTCAGATAATAAGTTTTAATTCATGTATTTAAAGTTGCCTTGAAGGACTCTTTAAGAATATAGAATTAAAACTTAATGGTTTTAATACAGTTTTAAAATTTTACCTTGAAGGTCGTTTTAGGCTAGAAGCTGCTTTATGATGGTCTCAGGAATATTCTATAAATGCGCTCTAATAGCAAAATTAGAAGTTTCAAACAGAAAAAGATAGATAAGGGAAATTACCTATCATGTTAAATTGAGTGTGTGTGTGTATGTATGCGGTTGGGATAATAAGAAACTGTTTGCCACATAAGTATATTTCGTGTTGAAGAAAAATCATGTTATTTATTCATTTTGTGTGTCACCAAATACAGCCGTCCAGAATCCTATTTCATAGAGATATGTCAATGTCTGATTCAGCAATATCAGAAAATGTGAGATCAGTTCTTTAGAATAATTTCCTGTACTATATTAGAAGTGTTAAGTTGATTATCTAGAAACGTTTTTCATTGGGGTGGTTTTGCTTCGGTCTCTTCATCTGCCTAAGACTTTTTTTCGTAATTGAAGCAGGATTTTGTGTCGTTTTCATATTCTCTGAGTAACTGGAGGCTCTAACCATTAAGTTAATGAAATTGGACTGCTGATGCAAATGGAAGTACACTCAATATTATTCCGTTAACTATATCCTGAAAAACTGCGATATCATGACAAAATACAGGGTGAAGTGTGCAACATCAATTTCGGGGTAACTCAGTTTACATACAGGAATCATATTTGACCCTCAGATGAGCCTTCTTAGGCAATGGCAATAACAGAGAGTCTTCCCATATGAAAGCAATCCATTGGAAATTTGAAATGGCTTGTTAGACTATTACAGCCTACGGTCCTGATTAGGGTAATATTTTATACATATGAATATAGGTAATTAATTTTGTCTTCTGTATATAATTCAATAATAGGTACACCTAAGTCAACTTTACATAAAGTACCTTGGTATTCTACAAGTGAACGGTAATTTCCCTTGAAACAACCTGATAAACCAGCAATTTATTGCACTTCAACATTTTGGTAATACAATACTTCAGTTCAGCAGTTTCAAGTTCGAAATGTCGACGCCCAAAATTGTAATTTATCAAATATTCCATTCATTTTCATCGAGCTATATTCTATACGGATTGTAATCAGAAGAATTCGGTTTCACAAAAAGATACAAAATCATGGATTCATTATAATCTCGGAGCGAGTTTGTTCGGATAGTGCATTTTTAACATACCTTACCGACTGCATATCTGCATGCATTATGAAGAATATCCTGCAGTTGAAAGAACTCCAGTTCTCAGTTATTAAAAAATGTTTTCGGAAACAAAATTCAGGTGAAAAATTGCTAGAAATTGCCTGAATAAGACTTTAGCTTCCTAAACCTTTGGAAACTTTTCAAAAAAATTATATGGTTTGCTCAGATATTGGCGTCAAATTTGGCTCTCTCAAAATTTGTATACTAATTTTTTTCAAATGGCAACCCAATTTTTTCTCAACGCCATGGCGGGAAATCACTACGCTAAAAAATAGAAGGAATTTATGCTTACTACCCTTTATATAATTTTAACGGTTTTTGCAGAAACTTTTGGAATTACTAAAATGTTTGTGTGGTATTAATAGAGATATCTAAATTATCCATAGGCTTTTTTGGAAGAATCAACAAGAAACGAATGCTGAAGTGTCAACAAACAATATTTACAACAGTCTCATACTTTTTATATTTGAAGCTTTACGGATACAAGAAAAAAATTCAAAATATTACTTGTCCGAAATTGATATATAGTGTGAGAGAAACGTTAGATACATTGCGAAAAAGTGATTTTTTTATAATTGTTGTTATTGTTGTTGTTATTGTTATATCCGTCAACCGGTTGCACCCCTACGTGCAACCCTCAAAAGTCAGAGACTTGTGCGAGCTAGGGGAAGACGTAGCCCTTACCTTTTAATACGTGTGATGCCATGCACGAGACCGGTGGCAATGCTGAGATTCGAACTCACGCTCTCTGGCTTATGAGGCGAGGACTCATCCCGCAAACCACCCTATATATATTTTAATACTTCGTCCGTTGAATTTTGAGATTTTTTGTCACTACTTTTAGTTTCAATACATTTCAATAATTTCAAACACTTATGGCTGTGCTTTAACAATTTTTTGAGAGGGCACCGACCGCCTGTAAATCCGATGTTATAAAAGTTGTCAAAAAAAAGTTTAATGCAATAGAAAATGTAATAAGTATATAGGGTTCTTGAAAAAAATCAGGGTTTTCTGATTGGCATGTGGTTCATGGTCCATCATTATTGATAGGTCGCAATCTTGATCTCCGAACCCAGGGAAGTTGTATCCATGGACGTATAAATGAATAATGGACCCATTTATTTACATCTCCAAGTGAAGTCGCTGAAAGGCACCATCCTTAAGTCCTGCTGTTGAGTTGGGTGTTGCCAGCGAATTTCAGTCAGTAACTCAACATTCCGATCCGTTTATGAAGTTAAACTTGGCATAATACATTCCAGAATCAAAACTAGTGAAATTAATTTGAAAAATCAGGGCGAACTTCCAAAAAATTCTGTACTGTCCGTTGAAATGCTGCAGGTGCGGCAACGCTGTTGAAGTACGCTTTGTTTCTCTTCATTTGTTGGTTGTTTACAAATTTCACCACTTTATGTTGACATTGTCTGTCATATACGGTATTTGTTAAAATATTGGGGTTTTGTTGCGTTTGGATTACAATAGTGAAAGAAAAATAGATAGAGACTAATAATGGTGCTTTACTGTTGGGTTTGCAAGCAATCTAATTGTTCTAACAACCAGAATCTCAGCTTTGATAAGTAAGTACATAGATTGTTCACAAATGTTAGATTGACGTTCATATTCTTCATTGGCGTCACAGTGGATATCAATTTTCTATACATACAAAATGAAATAGTACTGAAATCTTCTTACTTTATATGAAGGAAGGCACATATGGGTATTTTAGGAACACATCAGATCGTATCTAACAAGTTTTGCTGAAATTTTCATAATTATATATGAAATTCCACATATTTTTGTTATTATCAATACCTATATCAGTTAAATTGCGTGCGCCACTGTCGTTGAAGGGTAGGTTAGAGTCTATCGCAGGTCTCCTCCTTCCCTGCAACCCGCGCGCCAACGAACCAAGCGGCTTCAAAACAAACTGTATTGCAAGTATGGGATTGCTGAGTCCATTATTAATTTATACGTTAATGGTTGTATCCCGCTGCTCGTGTATAACTTCTCAATATTGTGAGCGAAATAGCACTTTTCTTAACTCTTCTACCGACTCTGATTTACGATCTGTTATATTTTCAATATGAATGGCTTGACGTACATCATTCGCGTTTTTACTCCCTGAATGATTATTTATACCATCTCATTTCATTTAGAACAGAAGTTCGACATTTCCTTCTTGACTGTACTTGTTTACATCCAGAGTGTTTATTGGAGGGAGAAATGGGTAGTTTTTGCTCTGCCAAACATCGGTTAATTTCTGTCTTCAATGAACACCTCATTCCTATAGTTACCCCTTCGTCACAACTTCAATTATTCAAATCCCTGTGCTTGTTAAATTACCCGAACGGAATCTCAACTCCATCTTGCTCACCCTCAAAGACGACGGGAGTGGCTACTGGTGATTATCACCAGATGAGTTTCAGTGCTTTGTTGGCTTATTGTAAAGCCTTAGTTTGGATATATAATAATAAATATATCGTTCAGATTCTAAAATCCCAATTTTGTGCTACATATTACTCCTGGATGCGTATTTCAATAACCAAGTTATATTCTATACCAGTATCAGTACGATTTCTATACCCACTGAGTATAGTGTATAAGTGGTACCTGCAATGATGTGAAGTATATACTCTACTGTCCCTTGTCTTTGGGAAAAAACAGGCTTTGAGAACTTTGAGAAATATTCCACCTTTTTGACACATGAAAAGTTAATGCCTCATTGATCGTTCGATTGTGAACACCTCAATAAATGAGTTTTCCTTAATTTTACTGTTATTTATATTTATATATTATATTTGTATGATACCAATAAAATTAGACATTCATTCGTTAATAACCTGATAAAATTGTCCAAATCTTAAACATTAGTCTGTAGAGATGCTGATTATGCAGTGCTTAGCGTCATCGTAGCGATTGAGGTTTTATTACGACAAGTTGAGAAGCCCGGATTCAAATCCTGTCTGAACCGGGTTTTTTATACAGCTCTTGATTTTTTCATATTAATATCTGAATTGCTGTCATCCGTATTTCTTTTGGCAATAGACAGTGATTCCGAAATACTATATATTCCTGTTCCTTCTTCCTTCCACCTTTGTATTCTAGGATATGTTTTTGAGCATATTGAATTATTTGGCTAATATCGTACTGTTGAACTGAGAGTCACTCCCAGCACCAATGTATTATATTTGGGACGTTGTTGTAGAAACGCGTAAAAGCGTGCCGTGGATTTGAATATGTGAAGTTTATTGTTTACGCCCATACATTGTCGCGTTTTAGGTCTCTATAGTAGGTAGCTGAGGCATTATAATGGGTAGTTTACGGTTCCTTGAAATACGTTTGGGAAACATCAGAACTAATTGAGGACAGAAATTATGTAGGATCGATTTGTCGTGACAACCACTGAATGATTTTGTACTCTGCTTCTTTAGATTGGCTCTCAGTTTTTAGCATTGAAAAATCTTCCTTAATTTGTTCTGTACAATTGCTGTGCAAAGCGAGACTAAAATTAAATCGCAAAGTAATTGATTTACAAAAACCGGCGACATTTAGAAAAAATAGGATCAATTATCACTTATAAACTATTAAAGTACTTGAATTGATATCGAAAATTTTTGAAGTGCATCATTTTTTGAAAATTATCCAAAAATCATTCTTAAAAGAATATTTATATGATTCTTTACTGCAATTGAATTCAATTTGTTAATACGTAACTTACCTTACCTGTTTTGTAATAATTTTAATAGTTTTATTTATACATACAACGCCACCATCATAACACCATCAAAAGAAAAAACACCAAAATCGCTCCCTGGATGTTAAATGCATTACTCAAATAAAATTACACGAATCACATCATGGCAAAGTTTGTCAGAAAAACCCCCAAAGATGACATATTGATAAATTAGTATGAAATATACAGAAATAAAACTGAATCTTAGTACTACAAGAATAAAATAGAAACAAGTAAATCAAATGGGCCGTGATGGTCGTGTGGTAGAGCGCTCGCCTTACAAGCATAAGGTCGTGGGTTCAAAGCCCAGCACGGCCATCGGTCCCGGATCTTTTCCTTGCTCGCACAAGCTCCTAGGAGCTTCTGAGGGGTTTTTCTCTCTGGAAACCTGGGAAATTCGTTGCAAAATGAAAAATAAAAAAAAAAACTTTATGGGAAATCATGCATGAAAAAAGTAACACTAAAAAAACAAAGATTGAAGTAAATAGAATCAAAAATGAACTAGGATAGACATTGACAGAAACTGCTAACGAATTCAAGGGAACTTTTAATAATCCCGGAAAAAAATACTTGCTGAAAAAATAAACCCTGATCCAGACTATAAAATAAGTAGGCCGTCAATTCCAAATACTTCCACACACAAACGCTCATAAACTAAAAAGCCTTAACGAACTGAAAACCACAAAGCCGTAGAGCCGGATGGAATCAAAGCGGAAACTTGAAAACCGTTATGTCACATAATAATATATTTTTAATGAGAGTATGGAAACTGGTATCTGGCACAAAGGTTCCGTAATTTTTCCAACTTATAAAAAAGGCCACAAAAAACTAGCGGATTATAGGCCCATTTCCCTCATCTCTCACTTATCAAAGCTCTTGAGCTGGGTAATAAATATCTCGTTGAAAATTATAGACAGATCTCGAAATTTTGCATTATTTCGAAACTCAGTATGTAAAAGAGCCCTCCTCCTTCGGAATCGTGCTCTTTCGCCAAAATATGAAAATATGAAAATTAGTTGTGGTGCTACTTCATTTCTACGCATTCTTTCAACCATTTCTTCATCGAATGGCCGGTCATTTTAATAAGCTGCTCCTCACCGACGCCTTTTTTTGCTAAACTTGAGACAGGAAATTTTCCTCAGTTGCGAATTTTTTGAGAAAATTCGCACTTCGAGAAAATTTCCGGAAATAATTCATGCTCTAGGGAGATTGTAAGTGATATTATCACGAATAAAGAAATAAGTATTGATTTTTTGTGAGAAAAATCTCAGAGTCTACTTACTGACAAGGACTATGAATGAAATTATGCTAGACATAATTTTATTTTCAACACACAAATTGAAAGTTACAAGAATTACAGTTGAGCACGCAGTTGTAAAAGTTTTTGGCATTCCGACTGAATGGACCCGATACAGGCGCATTAAGAGCTGAAGCTGACACATGATCGGAATTCTACATAAAACTTAGTTGTGGTGCTACCTCATTTCCACGCATTCTTTCAACCATTTGTTCATGGTGACCTTCGTCTAACTGCAGATACGGTGTAATGGATTTAGTGGTCGAATGGCCGGTCATTTTAATAAGCTGCTCCTCACCGACGCCTTTTTTTGCTAAACTTGAGACAGCTCTAGACCGTAATCTTCACGTTTTTAGTACCAACTTTTGCTGCTTGTTGGGCTGTCCAAGAGCTCATTGTATTTCGTCCTACAGGAAAATTCTTATATCATGCTTTGCATGACTTCCAAGATGGGTTTACTGTAATAAAGAGTCGATATGACTCAATTTCCTGTCTTTTCTCCAAACATTTTTTGCATGATCGTATGGGACATGAATCAGAATTCGTTTAATTTCTAATTAATCATTTTAATGGAACACACGGTTTTTCCCCGCCTTGTGTTGTTTTTGAAAAAATGGGATTATGAATAATTCTTCCTTCTTTTCACCATTATTATTATCTTCTTCCTTGAAGAATGAAGTTAAACACCTGCAACCTTCTCCACCACGCCAAGCAAACTCAAAAGTAAAAACGAAAAGTAACTCCCTTTGTAATCCATCTGGTGTCTCTTCGTCACAATTCTGAACCAAATTTTTGTATTCGTCACCTTTGAGAAACACTGAACTCTCCTTTCTCTTCTCGGGCATCGTTTGGAGTTGCTTTCTCTTAGTTTGTTTAGCGACCCTTGCTGATTTGAATTGAATATCGGTGTAATTTTTCGACAATTGCATAATATAGATAAAGGAAATATTCAGTGTAATGTTTACATGATTGGGTGAAATTGTTTCATATGACACAAAATGACAAAATTTTAATGGTTGTTAGAACTGTCAAACAATTTTCACGTTAACAACCTTTAACAACAAGATAAAAAATACTTATCCTACCTAGAATAGAACACAATTCACATAAACTTAGACTCTTTGTTTACTATTCTACCCTATATTATGTAAAATTGAATGCTTCATTGGGCTTGTCCTGTTTGTAATCTTACTTGCTGAATAAATAAATAAATTATTCGAATTAGGTAGTAGTCGCTCCAACTCGCGAGCAAATTGACACCCTCCATTCTTTCTCAAATAGAATCATCGTCCATCATAAAACTGACATACAATAAAGAGTCGCCATTCGTATAGCACATCAAATTCGCATGAAGGGGGCACCATATAAACTATGCGGAAATATCCGCTTAGTCAATTCCCCCACGCGCAATCTACCTGTCAGTGGGTATCCTCCCGGTCGGTAATTTGTAGTCTCGGTTTGTCCTGTAGATCCTAAACAATCGCTATCCGGGATTTATTCACCTTTCTCCCGGTTATGGTTTTCAGATAACATCGAGAAACGCGTATTTCAAGTTAGAAGGAAAAGGGCCGTGCCGCGATTCAACCCTTGGAGCTAATGATCCGGAAAGCGGTTCGAAACATCGCATCGCTTAGTGATATGTCGCCCGAGTGCTGAAACATTGGAAAAAGATTGATATTGGGAGTGGAATGGGAGCGGAATTGAATAACTTTGGCGATTGTCGATTGTGAGAAGATGCAGGGCGTTTTTGTAGATCAGTTGAAGTGATTGGAATATGCGCAACAGCTGGTCGGCAATCATTGCATGCATGATGGTATCGTCAATATCACTTTTTGAACTGACTGAATCAAATGTTGTAGGTTGGTTACTTATTCCCTAATATTCGGGAGGCATTTAACGGCCAGTTCCATAATCAAAATAGAAAAAGTCTCCTTTATTTGAAAAACGGCCCTTTAGATAAAATACGTTCCATGAACCAATTTTGAAACGAAAGGTCAATTTAAAGTTTACTTCACCATACAGGCCGGATATCGGCTCTTCACCTGCGTAAATTATCCTTTTAATGGTAAGCATAACCTATATTTGGCCTGTCATATATTTTCATACAGGAGTTGAAAGTTAACTTTAGTATCAATTAGAATATTATGAATTCATCAAGTTCTAGATCTTCATCAAATGATGACAAAATAATAGTAGGAAGGCCCAAAATATATACAAGAAGAGAACAGCTTTTTGTAACTTTTTTTATCGATTATGTCGTACAAAACCCACAGTTTTATCGCTGCTGCAACAAGATGAACTCTTATTACATCTGCTAACCAACAGGTTAGGAAATTTTCAAAAGTTTTCGATAGTCGATTTAATTTATTACAAATGCACTTCCAAATTATACAGTAAAATGCACGCAGACGCGTTCAGAACATGTCTGATATAATTAACAATTTTGGTATAATTGTCTTTATATTGTTACGAGATTGATAGCGCCGCTGAGTCGAATTCCGCTTTGTCGATAATTATTTCCAAGAAAAGATTACCTATTTGGGTGGAATTTGAGTAATCTAGAGCGGAATCCGGAATGATCTGGTTGCACGGCTTGAGTATATAAAGGTAAACAATTCACTGGAAGAGAAAGAAGTTTAATGAAGAGAAGTTATGATTAAGAAGTACAGACATACAGACATACGAAGTAACACGTGGCCCATCATAGCGAAGCCACCACGGCACCTATCGCGGAGATTTTATAATAATGGCAGCGCGGTATTTTCAATGAATATTAATTTATTATCTATTGCTAAGACATATTCACTTATAATTAATAATGAATACAATTTTAGTAATATCGCCCAACAAATGATTTCATTAGGAATAAATTTATATTGTTGATTATAAACATATCGACCTCAAACAAACTATTTATTTTTTATTAATATATCATATTATCGCATTTACTAATATTAAATAAAATCGCCTTGCACGAAATAAAATATTCTTTTCTTTACTCATTGTAAATAAAAGGCACCGAAACATTTATTAACTATAAGCCCTATCTATTTTTATGAAACACACCCTGATCGCCCTATATCGAGGACTCACTTGACGGAGCTCTTTCATAAGTTCGAAACAATATCAAATCGATTTGACCTACCACCAATTTCTGATGATAGAAACTGATATAATTGCAGAAATGGTAGTAAATCGTATTCATTATGAAACCGAAGTTGCATGCAACTTGTAAAATTAAATTGGTCAGTCAACTTTCAGACTATGATCCCGACCGAAGATTGGAATTCTGTGAAAATATGACCTGTATAGAATTGACCGAGAGCCAGAATCTGTGAAAACAATTGTCTGCTTCAGTGATGGAATTACTTTTTATCTCAGTGGAAATGTAAACACCTCAATGCCAACATGACCGGTGAAGAGTACCTGAATGAGTTGGATTTGTCAATTTAGACGTTAAGTTGGTGGTGGTTGAAGTGGTTTCACACTATCATTCTGCAGTTAAATGAAAAGTAACTTGTGACATCTACAGTCACTAGTTATTTGGATGACGAACATCGTGGTAGATAGATTGGACAATGCGGTCCAATGGATTGGCCGGTTCGACCACCGGACCTCACTGACGTCACCTCTGATTTTAACGTCACCAGTAACCACTAAAAGTGCACATTCGTTTATGTTCATAATCTCCAAATTTCAATCATTCGAGTTGGTTGAATCATTCGGAATTCAAAAGGGTTAGAGGACTTTTGGCTGTTAGTATCTATATATTAGCTTCTTTTGATTACCAGATCTAATTTGGAATGTGATCAACCATGCGATCGACCAGCGATCGATCAACTTCAAGCAAGTATGTGAGGATTTTGGTGATGTTTTACTTGAAACATCACTTGTTCAGCATTCATTGTGTTCGTCTCCTGCTGCTAGTTTGGCTACCCAATGTCGTCCATGAATAATGATCGCCATTTCCCAGCCCTCGTCCTATCATAAAAAATGTGAGCCAGACCGCAAAACTTCCACAATAAAATGTTCTGATCTAAATCACACACGCACCGCAATAACTTCCGAGTTTCTCCTTTATTTTTTTATTAAATCCTTGTTTTTTCAGTTTCAGACATATTTTTTCGAGACGCGACCCATTTCCAGCCGACGGGCCTTGGAATTCCTACGAACGGCCCGCTCGACTTTCCAGCGTGTCGAATAGACCGTAATAGAAGTTCACTTAACAACTTCTATTTCATTGAAAACGTGAGAGGACTGCCGAAGAACACAGGCTGGGCGGGCGGGCCGCAAATGCTTTCAGACAGATAGAAGGTGTTTGCGCCATTGGTCATGACAACGATCGATTTAAGATTTAGATTTATCCGAGAGTGAATTCATAACAGCGTCGATATAGCCGAGTTTTTCTGTTCAGTAATTTTATTCTCATTATTAAACGTTCATGAAAATGGTTCGTGGTGTAAGCAGAGGGAAATACATATCTAAAAGATATCTTAAAACCATGGTGTTCCGACTGATTAGATTTCAACAACAAAATATAGGAGCGATTAAATGGTGTTTCAATTGTGTAAATTATGAAGTATCATTTTCACTCGACCCATTAATTCAACGAATTCCTCAACCATATCCATTATATACACCCTAATGTTCAATTCTTCATGGAAATTGAAAATGAGCAGATATTGGCTTTTTTAGAAAGGAAGCAAATGGTATATAGAAAACCAACACACACTGATCAATACCTCCACATTACATCAAACTAAACCATCATCATGTCAAAAACAAGGTATAGTCAAAACATTAATAGATCGAGCCAAAAGAATTTGCGAACCCGAACAAAGTTGCGAATCCGAAAAAAGTTTTCGTAGATAGTGGTATGGTGCTACATTGCAGTATTGCTCATTTAAAGTAGTTAAAGTTTGCCTGAAAACTTCGTTTTTTTGGCATTATAACATTTTCTCGTGTTTATCAGCACCCTACATAAAATTACTCATATTTTCACAGTGGTACATTCAGATTCTGCAAGTAATCATCTCCGATTTACTATTGCCTGTAACAAAAACCTTACAAAAAAAAAACAATCCAGAAGAATTATCGCCTGATAAAAGCTAGTGGTTTTTTCTACTTTCTTGTTATAGTCCAGGAATCATTGGGTGAAAAATGGCAAATATCTGCTCCACTTGCAATGATGTTCTTGGAGACAAGGTGGTTGCATGCGACAGTTGCCACATTACAGTGCATCCCACTGAGAACTGCACTGGTCTGGCGGCTTCTGAAATGCGTGCAGTCATAATACAGAAAAGAACTATTACCTACTTTTGCAGTGACTGTCGTACAGCCTTTAAAAGTGTACCGAAGTTATTGAGAGAAATCGGCAGTCTGAGAACAGAAGTTGATAATGTGAAATCTGAAGTCAACAGTTTGAAGGACAAAGTTGAAAAATTACAAGCAGAACCTCAATCAGCAGCATCTGTCAGTGAAGAAACTATTCAAGAAATTCTGGTTCGCCAAGAAAGGACTAAAAACTTACTCATTTTCAATCTCCCTGAGTTACCTAATTTTTCTGATGATGCCACTCAGATAGAAACTCTTTTGTCAGGAGTCCCTGGAAATGCTGTTAATCTAGTGAAATTTACACGGTTTGGGAACGAGAATGAAAATGGACACCGCCCTGTTAAAATCATTCTATCTTCTGCTCGTGAAGTGCATTCTGTATTGAAAATCAAACAAACCTTAGGCCGTGAAAAAAAAATCTTCATTAAACTGGATCAAACTCCTAACTAGAGGAGAGTAATTGAATCCGTTAGGTCTGAACTGTTAACAAGGCAAAACGCAGGTGAGCCGAATTTGACAATAAAATATTTCAACAACATTCCTAAGATTATTTAAAAAAACCACTAAAGCAAACCGACTTGAGCAAGCTGTCCATATACTACCAGAATGTTAGAGGTCTTCGAACCAAACTAACTACTATCTATCTTAACGTATGCAATTGCTCACATGACGTCATTATATTGACAGAAACCTGGCTTACTGCAGAAATTAATTATTCTGAAACTCGGATTACACAATTACAACGTATATCGCCAGGATCGTCCACCTGCATCTGGTCAATGCAATAGAGGAGGAGGTGTTCTAATAGCTGTTACCTAGAAACTATCCACCAGCCTCATTCCATCGGACCCTTCAGTTGAACATCTCTTCGTTCACCTCAACAATAAGGCCATATTACTAGCTGCATATTTCCCACCAAAATCTCAACCTCATCAGTACGAGATTCATCATTATCAGTTAAATGCCATAAGGGAACAACACATCAATTCCAAGTTCTATATTTTTGGCAATTATAACCTCCCTTCTGCCATATGGGAAATAGAAGATTTCTGCTCTACTTTAACTGTTCGTCCTAACACTCCACTGGTTGAAGCTGAAGCTGCTGAAGTTGTTACATCTATCTGCGCCTTACACAACTTATTCCAGTCGAACAACATAACAAACGACAGAGGAGTCTTACTAGATCTAGTTTTATCACCAATTGAACTCTCAGTGATTAGAGCTCTTGACATATTGATCCCACCTGACACACATCATCCTCCTTTAGAAGTTACTCTCCAGATTAATAATGTGAAAAGTAACGATCTGGGCGGATAGTATTATTATGACTTTCGCAATTCAAACTTCACAGCTATACGATTCTGCCTTGAACAAATGGATTGTGACAATCTACTTCGCAATAAGGAACTTACTGACATGATTTCAATTTTTTTTATGCAATATACTCAGTGATCGAGCTTTTTGTTTTTCTCAAAAAGACCTACACTAAGAAATATCCATGTTGGTATTCTCCCCAACTTAAGAGGATGTTAGGTGAAAAAAAAAACACATAAAATATATAAAAGCACCAGATCCCCTGAGAGTTATGAAGAATTCAGCTACCTAAGGTCCCAGTGTAACGTTCTGTCTAGAGACTGCTATGCGAACTGTATTCAAAGAACTGAAAATTCTATTACAAACAATATCAAAGCTTTTTGGACTTTTGTAAGCAATAATAGAGAACAAAATACTTTACCTGTTTCAATGTTATGGCATGATAATGTAGCAAGTTCCTGGCCAGACATCGCCAATCTCTTTACTAAGCACTTTTCCTCTGTTCATACTGATCAAACTCTAAATCTATATAATAACCAAATCCGACCCATACTCAATATACCTTCCTACCAGATTCAAATTTCTACAATCTATGATAAATGATCTAAACTCAATATAAATAAAGCCGATGGTATTCCCCCTATTTTTCTCAAAAGTTATAGTTTTGCACTTTCCCGTCCTCTTTTTTACATTTTCAACAAATCCCTGGATTCTGGGGAATTTCCCGAATATTGAAAACTCTCTTATGCAACCCCGATATATAAATCGGACATCTCGAATTATTGCGCTATATCTATTCTCAGCACAATCCCTAAGTTGTTCGAAAGCATCATTGCTGACAGACTTACCTACGACTGTTCCAATGTAATAACATCTCACCAATTTGGCTTTTCTTCTGGGATGTCTGCGGAACTGAGTTCAATAACCTATATTTCCAACCTGTCAGTTGAACTAGAAAAGGGTTCTCAAGTTGATTCAATATATACAGACTTCTCCAAGGCCTTCGACAGGGTTAACCATGAATTCTTGCTCCATAAACTTGAATTATATGGGATTGGTGGCTCATTATTGAAGTGGCTTGGTTGTTTTTCAGAAAATAGGCAAATAGGCTTCAAATGGTCCGAGTGAACCATCATTATTCTTATACTTTTCCAGTATCATCCGGGGTACCTCAAGGGTCTGATTTAGGACCGCTTTTATTCAATTTATATATAAATGATATTACATCCTGTTTCCTAAATAGCAAAGCTCTTCTTTTTGCAGACGACCTCAAATGCTTCAGAGTTATTCATAACGTTGATGATGCCATTAGTTTACAGTCTGATATCGATAGACTATCGAATTGGTGTTCTTTAAATGGATTGGGCCTGAACAGTGGTAAATGCCATATTATGCGATTTTGCCGTACATACTATCCATTAACATTTAATTATGATATAAACACAAAACTATTACACACTTCGAACCAAACCAAAGACTTGGGCATCATCATTGACTCTCAGTTTTAATCATCACATCAGTTATGTTGTTCAAAAAGCCAAGAAAAATCTTGGTTTCATTAAAAGGATCACCCGCGATTTTACCAATGTTTTCACAATCAAAGTTCTTTACTGCTCATTAGTTAGAAGTCATCTTGATTACTATTCTTCTGTTTGGTCCCCACATTCTATCGCTTACAAGAATAAAATTGATCGAGTCCAACATGATTTTCTGACGTACATAGCCTTCAAAGTTCAAGTTGTTTGCGAATATAGCCAAATGGAATATTATTTAAATATTCCACCTCTTGAAGTTAGGAGGAAAAAACAAGATCAAACATTGCTGTTCAAGATAATTATGGTGTAGCAACTGTCCTGAACTTTTATCAGAAATAAAGTTGTATGTACCTTCCCGCACTACCAGACAATCACAAACATTCTTTGTTCCTTTCCATAGGTATAATTATGCCTTCTTTTCTTTTCTCCCAAGAACCCTTCGTCTGGCCAATTCATTGAATGATCTCGAATTATTTGACTCATCAATTGTTAGATTTAAAAATCAATTAGGAAGAATAAACGTTTAGGTAATTTAATTATTGCAATGTAATCAACTAATGTAGGTACTTATTCTACTTTTTGAGTGTACATTATTTGTGTGTTTTATCATTCTTGCTTGGCACTGTATCTATTTGCATTTTCCTATGTATTCCTAATTGGGCATGCCCGTATATTTAAATAAATAAATAAACACCTAAGTAACGTTCTTCTTTCTAACGGGTACAAAACAAGGGTTTTTGATAGATGTATAAAACACAAAAGAGAGAATAAAAACTAAAGAATCGATAGTAGACCAAGTAGCAGTCAAACTAACGCCGACAGAAGAAAAGCATTCCTACCGTATGTTCCCATAGTTACAGATCGACTTGGACAATTTTTACGGAAATACGAGATTAAAACTATTTATAAACCTTCGAAAAAACTTAAAGACCATTTGAAATCAGCGCATTCCATGTGTCTGTGTCATCGTTTATATGGGCACCACGAAACGTTCCATTAAAACAAGAATCAAAGAGCACCAGGCCAATATCGGTTAGGACACAGATAAAATCGCTGTCGCAGAACATACGCTCAACAACGAGTGAAATTTGAAAAAACTCAACTGGTTTCTACAATATCCGCTTATTACCCCAGAGTCTTCCGGAAAGCAATTGAAATCCAGAAATAACACAACTTCAACAAAACAGAAGGACTGCAACTGAACGAAGCTTGGCTATCAGTTCTCAAAAATACTGCATGAGTTTCTTACCCACATGAAAACGCTTTGAACGACTTGATTATGTTATTCCCTAAATTTTAATTATTATATTGTTTTATTTTTGCATTCTCGTGGGCAATACTTAAAACTTCTGTATGTTGAGGAATATTTGGAAAGCAGAAAACGATTCTGTTTGTTTTCTCTTATTCAAGCTAGCGACTGTCTCACGTTTAATACCACAATTTTACAAGTATAAGTCGGCACATCGGGGTTTTTAGGCATCATAGGCAGATTCAAATCTTAGAATCACGTGCTTTCTTGATTGTTTTGAGTTGTATTTGTCGTGGTATTCCGTAATGTTCTAACCTAAATTTTCTAGTAAAAATATAAATTATACTTCTCAACAAATTCAATAATATCTCGTTCATTGCACAGATAAATGTCAAAATGCTATTAAGTTATATCTGAAAGTATTACTTCATACATAAAGAGAAATATAGTGCTTTTTACAGATTATGCTAAAAACATAGGAATTTCAGGAGCACCAGTCCACTTCACCCTATGTTGGAAATTGTCGGCTAAAACCATACACCTCTCTTTATATTCTCCAGCACCCAGTATGTAATTCGTCTCGAGAGATGGACGGGGGAGGTCCTGCTCAAAGCGATCCCTCCATTCTATATGAGAAATATAACTCTTCATTCTCTCACAATAATTGAGTGTTCACATCAAATAAATATCTTTGCTATTCACGTTATACGGCAATATATTATCACAGTGAAAAAAATTTTTCCGACAAATTCATTGTCATCCGGACTGGGAAGCGGCGTAGAGATCAAGAATGCTCGTTCCTAAGAGACACCCTTGTACCATCTTTATGAACGAACGAATTAGCATATCCGATCACTGCCACTATCGGAACGGAACTCAAAACCATACTCATTCCAAACAAATAATTCTTCAGAAGAAAAAAATCTGCCAGTGGATCGTCTCCTCAAAATCTCAAAATATCATAATATCATGTTTGAGAGATTCACTATTCTTGACTAAGTACACTCCTTCGAATATCAGGAATTGAAAGCTGCCTCAAATGGTTTCCGAGATTTTGGCACATTTGGACATTCAGATTCAAATTTATAACAAGTTAACACTTTCAGATATTTACGACTGAATGGTCCTATTTCTCATAAGATTTTTTTTTATAAAAAAAGTTTGTATACATTTTGGCGAAGGATCCATAATAAAATGTTCTGATAAGATGTTATTGATAATAATTGCAATGGCTCATCAAGTCCATTCAAGTGTGACTCATATGAAAACCCGAAAAATCTACATAAAATTACTGACGGGTCATATCGTTGGAAATATTAACACCGCACGCGCTTAGCTAGCCCATTTGGGCACCATTCTTCCATTTGGATTGAGTCATCAAATAAATATCTGTCGTAAATGGAAATGACCATAACAATTTTTGCTGCCTTTCACCGTTGCTGAAAACATTCTGCAGCCAACCCTGTTCCCCATTTGAATGGGTCCTACGTCAAAAGACGATACTCAATGAAATATAAGAATTATTGTGTTGGTTCTTACGACCGGAATTCAATTTGAATGCGAAAAGGCTCCTTCGGGATTTATTAGTTTTACGAAACAGCGGTTTTCGAATACAAGAAAAGCAATGAAACGACACTGAATATAAAATTGTTACGACGGAAGGGTATCAAAAAACGGTAGAATATTTGTGTCTTTGAATGTCAGACGTTAGTAATATAATTGAAATTGCATTACGAGATTAACTTGAACGTTTGTTGAACGTAGAAAGTGGGTGTTCCTTAGCAGAACATTGCTCTCATGTGTCAAAATGTCCATAATGATTATCAGGGGTAATATAATAAGTGGTTTCATTATTACCAATAATTTTTTGTAATATCATTGAAGTGCAATCCCAAAGCTGAAAATACGAGTCCGCAGGACGAATTGTATTTTCTTGCATTGGGATTGCCAATGAATTGATATTCCAAAAAAATCTCAGGTTATTAATCATACTACGAATTGTATTCAGGACGACAATATATCGATTTGAAATAAAAAAAAAATCGTGTCACTGTTTCAATTTGAAGTTTTTTTCAGAATTATCAATAATTTTTTAAGCACCATTGTATTATTTCCGATAATTTCATCAGCTGGTTTTTCAACCTACTCTGTGATAGAAAAATTATATCTTTGTCAAAGATATCATGTTTCCATACTTTACGCGCGCACTGTATAATCACCATCAGTTGCAAGTCCTACAAGAGTCGAATTCTTTCCTGTTTAGCTCTGTTGATAACTTGTTGACATTTCTTGTGAATTGAGCAATAATACCTATATGTTTTTATTTTTCAGGTAAGATGTCCTGCGCTGAGATAGTTATAACATCAGTTGGTAAGACAATAGAAATATTTTTACAAAAATAATAATACAGGGCTGCCCATCAAAAACGTACCGCGAGGCATTACAGAGTGGTAAATAATTTTCTGGCTACATACAAAAAATACATCAAGATTGTCTGTCAGGGGTACACATTTTGACGCGAAAATCATAGTGAAACCTTCAACCCAAATTTTTTTTCAAATGAGAAGGAGAGAAGTGATTATTCATTAGAAGGTATGCTTGTCATTCCCTATACTTATATATATACAGTGCTCCATAGTTTTTGAAAATCGATCGACTCTTTTAGAAAATATGGAGCGTTGAAACTCCACTAAAAAAAATGCAAACATCGATTCAATTTTACTTTAAAACTTATCGTAGGTATTATTGAAATAAATTCCTTCAAATGAATTCGCTGTGCGCAATTATTTAAATGACACGTTTCCAGGACGATGGATAGGACGACGGGGCCCAATTGAACAGCCACCTCGGTCACCCGACTTGAGTCCTTTAGATTCTTTTTCGTGGGTACTCATGAAAATCATAATACCAGACACATCAGAAGAGTCGCAAAGAATAATTATCAACGTATGTCGCGAAGTGACACCGCAAATGCTCCAGAATGTACATTTTGAAAATAACTTGTACCACTATATGCAGGTTGGCGGACAGCAATCCGAGCATTTACTCGACTGATAAATAAGTTTTAAAGTACAATTGAACTGATTTTTGCATCTTTTGTCACACATTATTGTTGGAGTTTTTCGCTCCATTTTTCTAAAAGAGTGGATCGATCCAAGAACTATGCAGAACTGTATAGGGATTGACAAGCCCCTTCTGATGAGTTATCATTTCTTCCATTTAAATTAAAAAAAATGGGATGACACCCCTACAGGGGGTTGAAGGTTTTACCATGCTTTTTGCGTCAAAATGTATCCCCCTAAAAAACAATAAGTTTTAAAGTACAATTGAAATGATTTTTGCATTATTTGTCACACATTATTGTTGGAGTTTTTCGCTCCATTTTTCTAAAAGAGTGGATCGATTTCCAAGAACTATGCAGAACTGTATAGGGATTGACAAGCCCCTTCTGATGAGTTATCATTTCTTCCATTTAAATTTGAAAAAAAAAATGGGATGACACCCCTACAGCGGGTTGAAGGTTTTACCATGCTTTTTGCGTCTAAATGTATCTTGATCTGTATTTGGATTTTGTCGAAAAATTCTTTTCCACCCTGTAATGCCTTGCGGTACGTTTTTGATGGGCCACCCTGTATATGAGTCTCTCAAAAAATCTTCTGGGATAACAGAATAACCAGAAAAGCCCATTCATGAACGTGTGCGATTAAAAAATATTTGGAATCTACAGAGTGGATTCCGAGCGACTTTTATCTTGAAAGCAAAGTATTTCATCATATTATTTCTCTTTTCTTATTGAAAAAACATTCTGAATTATTACTTCGAGCGTATAAAAGACGAGACAGATGATAGGTATGTAACAAATTGATTAACTTGGAAATTTTCATTTATTTGCTAGATCGAGGAAGGCAACTAAAGAAATAATTATTTTCGAATAAAAAAATTACATGTTGTACCTACATTGTTGAAATCATATCATAGAATACTTCATTGTTATTGCTGGAAATGTTGGATGGTAATCTAAAAATATCATTGTACTGAGAAAAACTGAGAATGTGAATATGCAGTGTCTTGAGATATCTCGCATCAAATAATGGCGGGAGATTAAATTTTTTTAAAGTCAGATTCTATAAGTGTATCTAAAGAAATACTCAAAATTTCTTAAGTTTTTGGCCAGCATATTGTTAGCTTCACGAAGTCTTCCTCTGTTCACCCATTTTTGTATCTCTAGTTTGCGAAATCTCAACGGCGCCATTGATTTTGAAGGTGCTAACTTTATTGGCGATACGCGCGTCGAGTGAAATTGACATACTTTTGGTGTTTGGGTAGTTTCTTTTTTCTGAATTATCGATTACTTACTTATATTTCCATCGTCCATCGTTGAAAGATTCCTACTTCTTTCAAATTTTCACAACGTATATCAATGTCTTGTATCCTATCAGGTGAATATTGAAGAAGAAAAACCGAAATGTAAGTAATTGAATTCTAAATATTGATATAATCGATTGTGAATATAACGCACGCTGTATCTAAATGAGAGATTGAACCATTGAATTGAGAGGGTTGTATCATATTTTATTCAATCGACGACAGTAGCAGTTCATGCCAACAAAACACGTTGTTCTTGACTTCACCCCGTATACACACGAGTACTACAATTAATTCCCAGCGATTTCAATTTATTTTTCTGATGGCCTGAGAAAGTGCTGGGAATCGCACGTTAAAAGGTAAGACCTCGTTAATCCTTGGCTCGCACAAGTTTAGACTTCTGAGGGATTTTTTTGTGTCAATTCCTACCCGAATACAGAGTTTTTACGAACAATGGTTGATTATATCTCAGAAACAACTCATACAAAATACAACCCTCTACAGTTCATAATGAATCAGATAATTCGACAGAAGGATTGTATTCTGTTTTTCAGTCATACCAGAACAATCTGGAACTACATACACTATTGGAAATCTTTAATAAATATTCCACATCGGTGAAAAACGATTTCCACTCGAAGTTCGAAATACAGTCTGACACGACATAAATCTTTTGGAATAACAATAGATATGTTGAATTTATTAGTGGGTTCGTGCGAAATATCAGTCATAAACTTCAATATTTATTACTTTGTTGTTCGTATTCATCAAAATTTATAGTTCGTACAGAAATAAATGCACAAAAATTGCATTGTTAGGCCAAATGGATTAGTTTCCTTAACGATATTCTCTTATAAGTGAATTTTGGTATTGATTTCATAAGAAATGCTCGGAGAATAATTGACATCCGTATAGCATTCATCGCTGAAATAAAATATAGAAGTACGTTAATATCACAATCAGGTGATATATTTTACAGCTTCTACGATGCTCCAGAAAAAATTGAAAATTGTGGAATGGGTGTGTGAAAATAAACTCTGATGCGAGTTTGAAAAACTGAGGCGTTGAAATCTGCACAGAAAACTGGTCTGATACAAGACTCGAAGACAATGAGTGTGACGAACCTCCCATAGGTCCCCCATTCGAGGTAGATCTGATGACGGTAAAGGAGTTCAGGACTTAGTTGAAAAAGTTCATTTGGATCATGAATTGAAAAGAAAAACAAGCGCACAAAACAGTCTGTCTATAAAATAACCCCCCGTTAACTCTTGAACGAGTGGAAAATTTTTTTTGGTGGAATATCTGAAGTTTTATTCTAAATAGCATAAGGTCCAAGTGATATCGCATTTGAAACGTTTTCAATTTTCTATTCGACAGACAAATTTCAGATAAAAATATTCAAACAATTTGAATGGCGGTACATAATGTTAGAGCTCATAAATCTTTATTAGCAAGGAAAATGAGTCTCTACATATTATTCAAAAATCTTGGCTGGTCATTAGACAGTTCTCAAAAATTTAACGAAAATAATTATCCATGGTTCAGCAGTCAACTTCTGCAAATATCGAAAACTGCAGAGAAACTTAAATATGAGGCCTACTATAATCTTTACAATAATTACTTCTAGAGATATACTTACCCGTTTCAATGTTGTCAACATCCGCTATCTTCGATTGGCTGCATATGTGAGTATCTGTGTCATCAAGAAAATTGAGTCCCCCCAAATAATAGCAAAATCAAAATCTTTGTTGGCCAAGGCAGTCAAAAATTCGATAACAAAAATTCACGTTTTTTAATTGACGGCTGCAGATATCAAAAAATCTGTGAATAATTTCAAATATGAAACATAATATAAGCTTCCATATAACGATAATAAATTTGAAATTTAACCTAGTCAAATTTGCCTGGATATTCTCTAGACTAACAATACTAATCTCATCTCAGTGTGATCGGCACCAGTTGTGTTTGTTACGAAAAAGCTACCCATTGGAGAAAAAAATTAAAGGAAAAAGGAAGATGTGCATCGGATATAGGGAGCTCAATAGCGTGACGAATAAGTATTACCCTCTGCCAAATATTTTGTTGGACGTGATCCGATTTTTCGTGATAGACGTTGCAGAAAATGGCATAACCCTCATAGGTTTCAGTACATTCCAACGTCATGCCTTTCAAATTGTTGAATTATCCCTCTACGTTTTAATGATTGGACCAGAAAATAAAAGGACCTGTGACGTTCAGATTCAGGAAATGCAGTGGACGAAAAAAATAATAATAAAATAATAATACTCCCTTATTAACACTCATAGAGTGTACCCAAAGACATAACCTGTGCGGGTAGAGGACGGCTATTATTACTATTTGTCGTAGCGCTTCGGGGCGACTTATTGATTTTCGGTGGCGTATTCACTTTCCAGCTGAGCGCCTGTTAGTGTTGTGCAGCCCGTCGCATTCGAAGATGATGTGAGAGGCTGTTTCCTCCTCATCACGTAAGGCCGAAATGTCCGGTTAGAGAGCCGGTAATTGTGCGTAAGTGGATTTTCTTAAGAGCTATGACCTTGAATATATCTGCGCGCCGCTTTCAGGCAACAACTCACAAAATTAATGAATGAAATGAAAGTCGAAAACATTGACAAAATCTGGGTGGTATATATACCCGGTGATTCGAACTACGCTCATGTTATTAGTGTATATTAGAAGAATACATTGATTGATATGGCCTAGCGCGACGCGACGGTATGAGTACCTGCCCTTCGATTTCGTCCCAATATGTTTGGTGTTTTGTTTCCTTCCACTCATTTATAAGGTTTCCGCATCGGGTTTTGCTCATCCAAACATTGGTTCTGTTGTTTCTATACTTTCGAAACGTTCGTGGCTGCATAAAATAACTATACCGTGAGTTCAGTTAACACGAGATAGTGCTGAATAATGGGAATATGGTGATAAGAGTGGAGCCTAATTCAATTCGAATAGTGGTTGAATTGATTTTGGGTTTGTTTTCTTCATTACCCAACCGAAATTGATTGGTAGGTAGTCAAATAATTGATCCCGGCACAATCTCATTCCGAAATATAATTAGACGAGTTTTATTGTTATATAAATAGAAATTTATTTATATGCGTTGGTGCTTAAGGCAATTCCTTCCTCGTTTATATTACAATACGTGCGAATATATTTTGATGTTCAAGCTTAATTTCGAAGATTCGAAAAACTATAAATGAAAGTTACGGTACTCAATAATTTACTTCTAAACAACAATTATTCGAAAGTTGCCTCCGTTATTTCATCTTTGATATCGACACTAGGCGACTCATTATGTTTAATAAATCCTGTATACCATAAATACATTCGAACAAACTGAAGAGATTATTTCATTCGATATTTAAATGGACTACTAGGGTTTTACAAATATGACGAATTCAATAATACAATTCCGATAATCGGATTCAGGACACAAACAGTAATTTCAATGAAATTCATATCATCAACAATGGAATTTTCATGAACCGAACAAAATAGGCTATGCAATAATTTGATTCTTTGAATTCCATGAAAAATATTCAACGACTTTCAGGTCACAGCATGATGCCATTTTCAAATTATCCATTCTCAGAGCAGAAAAAAGGTCTGCGCCTGTTTTATGGCATCCAGTGTCAGAGGGCTCATTCTTCCAACAAACAACAAAACATTTAAACTGATTTCCTGTAGAGAAATACCACTAAGAATGAAACCTCAACAAATATACATCAGTTTTTACCTCCTTTTCGTTAGTCCTCAAGATGTTTCCTGAATATAATGGGATTTTTTTCAGTTATCGTCTATGAAATTCTTATATCATTATCCATTATTATTGTTTACTCATTCATTCCATGTTAATGAATAATACTCATGAGATTTGGATACCAACAGTTTCTTCGTCATTGATTTGGGCCAGTCTATTAAGCATCTTGGTCATTCGAATTGGTCAAAGTATCTGAAAATTGCTACTAGTAGTACAGGAAACTAATTTCAACCTTGAAAAAAAAAATTCCTTCAATATAACTCAAAATATATAACTTCTAATGGAAGGACTTATCACTGCCTACAGAAAAGTTTGATTGTAGTTAATGATAACAGCTTTTACATTGCGAGTCTTGGAACGGTTTGTCAAGTTACCACTTGGATTTTGTAAATCTTTCACAAACGAGATATATAAATGAAAATGCTCTTAACTCCGTCTATCTAACTCGTTTCTACGGTAAAATACCTGCATAATTTATCCCATCGAATTGAATTGTCCAATTGTCTCATACTGATACTGTTAGATATGCAACACCGTTTATATCTGAGTATAGTTTGGTCTGCTTAGATCGTGTTCGATATCCATCGCTGGCAGAGCTTACTGCAAACTTTCTGCATCAGTCCTTGGCGTCGTCATTCTCACAATTGGCCCAGTAAAACCATTGTCCTGCGCTCTGGAAGGTCACTCCCAGATGTCCTCTGGTGATCCCATTATGGATTTCCTGAAGCACTTCCGATCTTCTCCTCCTGGGTACAACCGTCTGACGTCTTTGTTCTCCATCATCCTTGAATTCCAAAACACGGCTCAGGAGCCAATTTTCCAGAGTGAGGGAATTCCATTTTGCCCAGTAGAACTTTAACATTCGAGCCTCAGGTTACTTACTTTTCTTCCAGCCGATGACTAACCCAAAATTGGAATCCTCATGTTTGTATTTCTGGGTCATATTGTTATTTTAGTTATCATCTGTCGCGATTCTACAAATTATTACTCATTTGTCTTCTTCTTGTCGGTAATTTGAGCAGTCATCTGAGTCTGGATCCAGTATGCTATCTGACCTTTGGTATTTTTCAACTGTGAAAGTAATTCAAGAGCTGCATGAAACTTTCCCCATAGAAGTACTCCTTAGAAAACAGCCAATAGTTCCCGTCTGGTGAAGCAGTAATTATGTTCTGGTTCATTGAGGGTCCTGTCCCAGCTGGATCTGAGACAGGTCATCTATAAATTCCACGTTGCTGGCTTCCTTTTCCAAAATGGATTTGCCATACGATAGAAGGTAGCTCAGAACTGTCGTTCCTTTCAACATTTTAACCTCAACGAGTCTTGGCATCCCTTGGACTAACGAAACTGGATTAGCTCCTCTGTGAGTCTGATCAAAGGTTTAGCGACGTTTGCAAACCCCAGCACATATCGACGATAAAAGGTGCTTAAACCGAGAAAACTGTGAAACTGTATAATTAGTGGAATGGGTCAGTCCTTCACGACTTTGATCTCCTGCTTATTGCTACTTTTTCCCCAGAAAAAACGTGGCCAAGATATCGTAGTTATTTCTGAAACAGATGACGTTTCTTTGGGCCCCATGTTTCTACCGGAGAGTCTCAGTCGCAGAAATATCTCCTCCAGGTTTTCCTCATGATCCTCGAACGATCCTCCAGCTACAATAATGTCGTCATGATATACTATAACGTCGTTCATGAGTTCATTCAGTACCGTCTAAATCAATCTTTCAAATGTCATTATGACAGAACTATGAACTGACACAATCCTTAGTCGACGGTAAAAGCTATCTTTCCTCAATATTTTTCAGTCAGTTTTACCTACCATCAGTATCCTTTTCCATCACGTTGTTCAGTTGACGATAATCTACGCATGAGCGCGTTGATCTACCTTTCTTCTTCACCAGTACGACTGTACTGTACCATAGACTCTGGGATTGTTCGATAACTCCTCATTTCTCCATATTGCTAAATATTTGTCAGCTTCATTCTTCTCGGACAGGAAAGTATTCTAGCTTACTATCGGGCTTCCCACTTAATGGGGCAATCTTGTGCTGAAGCACATTCGTTTCACCTCGTCTTCCTTGTCCGGTTTCAAAGATGTCTTGGTACTTCTTGACAAAATCCGTCAGTTTGTTAAGCTGGTAATATGCCCTTGGAAGAAGTGGTAACCAACTTTTCCAATTCTGCGGGCAATTTGCCTTGGCTAGCAATAACTCTCTTATAATCTCCAAGAAAATTGATGATCAGTGCTGTAAAATTGTTCCTTTCTTTGAGGTCGCTAAATAATAATAAACATTCATGGCCTTCAACGGCACTTCATAAGCTCAGGGCATTACTCGTCAAAATTTCTCGTCATGAAGCTTAGACTCAGATCTCTCTGTTACGCTCACATCTTCAGCCAAAAGGACATGAATCTTTTTTCTATGAAACACCAGCTCTACTTCCTTCACATGTAGGACGCTGTATTTGTAAAATATTCGTAACTTCGTGCAATTTTAATACTGAAATTGCTTCATATTATTCCCCTTCATTCCATCTATTTGCTTTGGCCACAGCTTTAAATTTCTGGCTGTAATTTGCCTAAAGAGAACCCACGCCGAAATTGATACTTGTTTCTACACTACTAGAAGTTTCAAACTCCTAGAAGTGCAGAAACAAATGAAAAGGACCAAGACTATCGAAGAACGACGTAGCTCCGAGAAAATCATAAGGGTCGTTTAACAAGTACATCAAGAGCGGCTTTCAATCTGGCAGCACCACATATCGCTTCCTCATCAAGTCTGAACCAGAAAATACAACAGAATCCAGCACTAGCTCCTACGAAAACGTTTTTTCATATATATGGAAGAGGCCAAGAGACTGAGCACCATCGAAGTGCTTTTTAAAAAAGGAACATTAGCTCAATCGCAAATTGATTGAAATCACGTATTTCGAAGACAATGTAGGCTTCAGTTAGACGTGCATGAGAATTAAAAACGTATGGAGATCGCTCTTGGGTCGTTTTGGAAGGATGAAATGCGGGTAATTGCACTTTAACAAAATCACACCTACAGACCTATAAATACCCCGTAGCACTAAACCTAAAGTATTCAATTGAAGGTGAAGTTGTGAAAAAGTGGTAGAGGTGAAAATATTTCAACCGTTAAGACTATGCACGTCAGGATGTCAAGTTACTCATCTACATCAAACGAAGCAAATATTGTTATTTCGAAGTATTATGGTTATCTATCAAAAACATCTTTCAGATTATTCTTTCTCTATCATAAATATTATGAAACTAATCCTCGCAATCAAATATAAATTGAATCTACCCTTTTCAAATGCATGCCCGGATGGAGTCTATTCTGAAGTCCAGCCATATTGTGGGGCACCAATGGGGAAGATAACTGAATACCGTGATGGTCATGACGCTTATCTCTTAACCTAAGGTCATGGGTTCGATTCCACCTCGGTCTCGTGAATGGCATCACACGTTAAAAGGTAAGGGCTGCCTCTTCCTTAGCTCAGACAAGTCTTTCGAAGACTTTTGAGGGTTGTACTCTTGAGAATGTGTAGCTGGTTGACGGAAAAAAACAATTTTAACAATTTTTTTTTAATTTTTAATGGTTGCATTCTGATTGGATACGGAATGAGTCGTCACAGTCACGTGAACTTCCCTGGCGTTTTAATATCCAGAAATTTTATCGATTCTACCTTTGCTTTTATTCCGTGCTATGCAAAGATTTAATGTTGGCTAGACTATTTAGGTTGTCACTTCTGAACAGTGAAGAAAAAATGTATACGGAATCATCCAAACTACGGATATAGGGCTATTGTGAAAAGTTGTCTAGAAAAGTAGAAGTCATATGTTATATTATTCAAGACCTTATTCATCGTGTTTCTTGTTTTCTGTATATAAATTAACCTATACACATTTATGCTATGAGTTGAAAAAGAACTTGTTTTCAACAAACGAGCACTTTTATCAGAATCACTACTGCTCTCTTTAAACTAATTCTCTCTTTCCGAATCCTCGGAAAAGATTCTATTGCATGAGAAATTACCCAATCAGAATTAATTCACCGAAGAATCTCAGAAATGCTGAACGAAAACCTTTCGTAAAAATTACGATTTTTTTCCGTTTGATTTAAGGCAGTCTATTTATTCAAACGGCACCCTGGTGGAATGCCGATGCCGCCTCTATTGTCGATTTAAAAGGGTGGAAAATGGCATGCAAGAAAAATACGTACACGTACACGAGGAATAGAACTTTCCCGGAAACAAACAATTTTAAAACGCGATTGATTTCAAAACCATGTCGGAATGCTGCAGATGCTTTCCAATTTAGTTTGTGCCGGGCTCGCAATGTTCCATAGACGCGAGCTTTCGGCTATGTAACAAAAGAATGGACTCAAATCTCCCATGAAGTTTAATTGCATTCTCGCTTTTGTGAAGTATTCAAGTTCACTTCGCAGTTTTCATGAATAATTCATTATCATAATCAGTACTTTCGTAAGGTAGTGGAAACATTTTGTAAAATAATTCGAGGGATAACATTTGGTAAAACGATTAAACCCTAAAAACTTATTACATGCAAGGTGCTGTTTCTGTTTTTTATGGCTACCACCATCTTTCATGAGAGAAAATGAAAGAGCACGTTTACGAACAGACGCAGTTTTAAAATACTGAATTATATGGCAATGATCAAAACATAGACCAAATTTCCATTTTGTGCTTCATTGGTTGCCTACCTTTGGCCAAAACGACGATAAATACATTTTTATTTTAAGTAGTGTTTTTCGATGAATTCTTGTTTCTACTCTTTTATTTTTCTTGTCTACGTTGACTTTTTGAATAAACATCTATGGCTCTGGCTGGCCTCTCAATTGATTCTCTTCTCTCTATTCAACGATTCGGAAACACTTCCATCTAATTAAACTTGGTTACGAACTACATAATGAAAAGTCTACTTGGATCAAAGAAACAGGAGACAGAACATAGTCAACTGCCAGTTTCCCTTGACATCCCTAGTCCTTGGTTACTCCAATCAAATAGTTTATACTTTTTATCGTACCTACCTGTTTTGAATTATGTGACCACTAGTCAATACTTATGTGGTGCAGCTCATGAAAATGATCTTAAATTTGTTCAACTATTGGTTTGCTATGGTTTTGATGGAGTGGTCAGGGTACCAGGGCCTCATTTTTTTATACCTTGATGAATGAGACTTAACGGGATGAACCGCGGTGTATTTTTGATTTTGTCTGATAATCACTTTTGATTGCCATAAACCAGAGTGCGATCAAATAAAATATCTATGTTAAGTTATGTCTTATTGACATGAGATGAAAAAACGATATTAGTAATTTTTGTGTATCTTGTTTAATCTTATTTATCCGTTATTTTCTTGAATTAGCTTGCTTGTTTAGTGAGGCTTGATTTGAAAATAAATCGATACCACAATCTTGTTTGTTTGATAGTAAAACTTGCACTGAAATAAATGCATCATAAGGATATTAAAACGGACGCAATGGTTACACTGAACAGTTTATTATAGCTGATATGCTGAGTGGCTGCAATTTACCTTTCAGAAAACCACAGGTTTAAAACAAGACCCTTCTAGTCCTGTTAATGGGCAGTACGTATTTTATCATTTCAGTCAGTTTAGGTCAGTTTTTCAATGTGCAATCATACAATATTTGAACTACACAGAAGCGAAGGAAAGCCAATCTGCTCTAACCAATCTTGAGTACGTGTGCGCAGTCACCATTTAATATGAATGATACTTGTGACTGTCATCTGTTATACTATTATTTGTGTTCAGGTAGTGAGAATGAGTAATGACAAATAATTTCCCATGCAACCCTAACCAGAAGAGTAAATTCATAATGAAAATCCAATGCCAATAAAATTCGAGAGGGCATTCAGAAAAAATTTTTGCCAAAATTATTTACTTACATGCAAATCATATGAATTGTGTTAATGAATTTGTAAGCAATAGATGTAGTTGTTCCTGAGAGAGATAATGCAAATTTTTCCAAAGCAATATCCCTTCCAGATTACGATTATAGAAAACAAACTATTACAACCCAAAATTAGTTTTCTGTGTTCATTCTTGAATGATGAACCACTTTTCTCAGTGTGCCACGCATGATTTCACTCAAGATTACTAAAATTTACCCCCTCAATATCTAAGGTGCCAACTTTACCTTCGCTTCTGTGTAGTTCTAATATTCTGTGGCTGAGGGCTGATAGTCTACTGGTCCAATACCGGGAGAAAAAAATGGTCACACAAATAATGAAAAAAGAATTAACTAATCCCGTCTTCCGTTTCAACCTGTTCAATAAGTATAGTAGAGTCGGCAAGTGTTTTACAGAAAGCACTGCTCCTACGACCGTTGAATTCTACTGAAAAAATTAGAACTGCTTTTTCATAAAATATTCTTATTACATCGACTTCTGAAAATATTATTGGTAGTTTAGAAAATATATTCAACTGATAGTCTAGTATCATTTCACAGTTAGATAATTTGAACGAATCAAACTTCCAAAGTTGAGGTGAGGGGAGTTGATAACACTCTCATGACTAGGCAGCTAGAAAAGTTCACCCTTGAAATGGAAATAGACAGGTCCAAGCGATTAACAATTTTTGTTTCGGTTTCGAAGGTGAGGAGTTGGAAATTTTAGATGGGAAACAATATGCTACAGAACGTCAAAGAAGAACTCACTAACTTATATTGATATACATTAAAGAATACCTTTCTGAATTTGGGACTCCTTGCGAACAGATGTGAAGACTTCTGAGGGTCCAGCCAGATGACGAAAAAACTACTCTGGACTGAGAGGTTTCGATACCAAGAACTTGTTTGGCGTTCTCATCAGAGAGTATGATAAATCTTGAACATTTTTGTTCGTAAACACCAAAGGAAGGTAGATGAGTGAATAATTTGTGAGAAATAAAAAACTCGTTCGTACTGGTTGTAAGCTGAAAGCAAAGGATGAATTAAATTATGAAAAGAACTGATGAAATGTTTTCAACAATGTTGCCAGATCTTGTTCTGTATTATTTTTCTTAATTGTTTCATCTACCATAATTAGTTTTTAGATCCCAGGGACGATTAGAATAAAAGCGATAACTCCATTTCAGAACCTTGCCACCCTCTTATAGTATTTTCATTATTCATTTTATTATTTTTGTCTCTTTATTGGGCGCCTTGGGGCATTATAAAGGGCGGCTGAATAATAATCGCGAAAAGGTCTTCAAAAATAATTTTACCCGAGAGAGAATATATTTCTCTGGGAGCAAAGATCTGAATGAAAATGTAATTTGGGTCTTCTCTGCAGTAATTACTATTGCCAGTTCAACGAATAAAAGATTGCGTTCTTCAACATTTCTAATTGTACCTATCTACCTTCTTTCGGTATTCGGGCACAACTGCACGGATATAGTGATGTGTAATTTTAAAATCGTGAACTTGTATTCCAAGTGGATGGCGGAAATTTGATTGAGACAAAATTATATATAACTATATATATATACAAAAGGGGAGATTTTTTGGGTAAAAGCAGCAAGCAAAACGTGTACTCTTTTAACACTATAATTCCGATATTTCGACAGTGGTTACTGTCATCTTCAGGGAAGCTACAATTAATAAGCAGGATTGTAAACTAAATGGAGTGAAGCCCAATAAAAGCTATACTTACTGTGTTATTGAGGTTGAATGCTAAAGATGCAATAAAACAAAATCGAGTGTACAACATGACGTTAGTGATGAAGTAACAAGTTGAAAACAATTAAAAATTTTAGTCAAAGATTTAAAAACATTTTAAAATTATATGAAATTTTTTATAAGTGTGGACCATGTGCACACCATGAACCTACAATTTGGTTAGTAAACCAGACAAATGACAAGTGAAATTTAAAGAAGAAAATATTATTTGACATATGACAGTAAAGCACACGATTTGGCCTGTGCTTAGAGAGTTAGACAGCCAATTTTATCCATTCAAAAGAGCGATCACATTCCTTTAGAAATGTTTTTAATTTAAGGTTTACTAACCAAATTGTAGGTTCATGGTGTGCACATGGTCCACACTTATAAAAAATTTCATATAATTTTAAAATGTTTTTAAATCTTTGACTAAAATTTTTAATTGTTTTCAACTTGTTACTTCATCACTAACGTCATGTTGTACACTCGATTTTGTTTATATCTCATTTATTACATCTTTAGCATTCAACCTCAATAACACAGTAAGTATAGCTTTTATTGGGCTTCACTCCATTTAGTTTACAATCCTGCTTATTAATTGTAGCTTCCCTGGAGATGACAGTAACCACTGTCGAAATATCGGAATTATAGTGTTAAAAGAGTACACGTTTTGCTTGCTGCTTTTACCCAAAAAATCTCCCCTTTTGCATCCTAACTAGTCAGCAAAGACTACCCTCTACTATATATATATATATATATACCGGGTGACCACGAGGTGAGGTACGCCCCCCAATTTTTCTATAGTTTCAAAGATACAGGTTTCAAATTTGGCACGTCGATATATTACTCAAATACGCATATTTTGACTCCATAACCGAAAATTCACCACTTCCGGTTTAACCGGAAGTGACCCAAACTTTTTTTTTTCAAATGACACCCTGTACAATTTTTTTCATTATCAGGAAGAACACGCAATTTGTGATAACACTGTTCTCCAAAATTGAAAATCGGTTGAAAAATGGCGGAGATACAGTTGATTGTTCAATCGAACAAAGTTGGCCGTGAACATCAAACTCAAATCATCACAACTGACGAACGGCGTCAGCATTTACGAGAGGAAGGTTCGAGGTAAGATACAGCTGAAAATTGAGCTTCCCATGTAATTGCAGCAACCATATTTCCTATCAATTATCAAACATTTCCTCAAAACGGATTAGTACCCATAAAGAAAGGCTAACAACTGCCATTTCTCAAATAGCAACATACTCTTTTCACATTGTTATGTTGAAAGATGATGAATTATCAGATTACTCGAATGAAAAGATTTGAAGAATTCCGAAAGGAACCAGAAATACAATATAAGTGTTCCCAAAATTGAATGTTCTTCAACGAAGGCGGCTTTGAACATAAGAAAGCTAAACAAAAAAGCATATTTTGTCAACAAAGTGACAATTTGTTCTACTCATTCAATACAAGAGAATTGTAACTTGTTGAAAAACATTCCGATGGAGCGAAAATTTACTAGAAATGAAAAAGTAGATTTACTGCTAATTTATGGCGAGTGTAGAAAAAATGCAACTGCGGCTTGCATTCTTTACAGTGAACGATTCCCTCTCAGACAACGCCAACCAAGTAGAAACTATTTCGCACGTTTGGAAAGGCAATTCAGGATAGAACCAGATGATCAGGATAGTTTTATTATTGATGCAGAGACGGAAACTAATGTTTTGGCTGTTGTTTATGTAGATCCCACCATATCACTTCGACAAATCGAACATGAATTACCAGTTGGACGAGAATCAGCTCGAAAAATTCTAAAAAAACATGGGTTTAAGCCGTATAAATATCAGATACATCAGCGCCTTTACGAAAATGATCATCAAAGAAGGGTCCAATATTGCAATTGGCTACTTGAGAACAACATAAGGAACCCGAATATGACGAGAAACATTATATTTTCCGACGAATCAAGATTTACGAATCTTGGTATGTTCAATAGAAACAACACCAGATACTGGGCAACTGAAAACCCCAGGCTCATAAGACAAGGGAATTTTCAGGAACGCTTTGGATTCAACGTGTGGATAGGTCTGATAGGAACTCGAATCATTGGGCCCATAATATTTGATGGTATGTTGAATGGGCAACGCTATTTGGGATTTCTACGAAACGAAATAGAAGGATTCATGGAGAATTTACCTCTCGACGTCTACCAAAATATGTATTTCCAGCAGGATGGTGCACCTCCCCATAATTCCCGAATAGTAACCAGTTACCTAGATGAAACATTCCCAAATCGATGGATTGGCACGAATGGTCCTACAAGATGGCCTCCGAGGTCACCGGACCTCACGCCACTGGATTTTTTCATATGGGGTTACCTGAAGAACAAGGTTTACTCTTCTAGTCCTACATCAAGGGAGGATTTGGAACATCGCCTTAGAGAAGCAATTGCAAGTATTACTCAAGCTCAGTTAAATGGAGTTATGGAAGCAATAGTGAGACGTGCAATTTTGTGCAGAGAACATAATGGAGAACATTTTGAACAGTACTTGTAAATCATTTTTTCATTACTTTGATTTCTGTTAGTGTAGTAAGTGACCAGAACCAATAAACAATTTACTTCATACCTTTTTTTTCGTTCAGAAATTAGTTGTATCAAATGTTAGAAATTGGAATAAATATCTAATACATTTTTTTTACTCTGCAGGTATATTCTTATGGTGGATTTATACAGCAGTTCCAATTCATGAGTTTTTAGTCACTAGTAAGAAGTCATATGAATGTTCGTTAATGGAATATTTATTCCAACAACGATCTTAAAACTGCTGTATGAATCCACCATCAATTACGATTAGCATACGAGTAATGAGAAAAAAGTTCGCTCCATCGCCGTAGAATGTTTTTCGACAACTCACAATGTTCCATTATTCAGAATGTACCGCAAATTTTCACTATTTTTTTTTTAAATATGAATTTTTGTTTAGCTTTCGTAGGTTCAAGCCGCCTATGTTTATGAATAGTCAATTTTGAGAACACTCATAATGAAACATCCCGTATCTTCGATTCCTTTCGGAATTCTTATATATATATATATATATATATATATATATATATATAACTGGTATGAAATAGTTCAGGAATAATCAAGGAATTCATAGTTTCACTTTGTCTCAAATAATCATTTTCATGAAATATCTTTCTACCTCTCCAACAATGCGCAAAAACATCAATTTTCGCCATTCCCCACACCGCCAGTAAAATTTAACACTATTGAATATCTCTTTAATATAAAAATATCATTTACGATACAGCTTTCATCCGTTTCATATTGTCAATGAATTCATAATCTTTGATTTCCATGCTTCTGAAAGAAAAAATTTAAATGCACCCACAATCAACAATAGTTTTTATCAAATAATGTCTCTATTATCCACATATCTATCAAATGTGTTTTCTGTCAGAAAAATATCCTATTAAATGTATTTTTTGTAAAAGGTTCTTTCTTTCTTTTGTTTTAGTATCAAATGTTTTTCTATCATTATGTTTTCGGTCAAATTTCCGCCACATTTTCCAAGTATTACAATAAATGATTGGTACATTTTTTAACTAACTTCAAAACACTTAAATTTTTGAGAAGTCTCCAGGAATAGGTAAACCCCATTCAACCTGCCAATCAATTTATGAATAATTATGGATATAGTGCCGTGTACAAGTAAAACAGGCCAAAGTAAATATATATAGGGGCTGCCTTTTTGAAAAAAAAAAAACAGCATGCACAACTCTTGAAATAACTCACCTGCATATTGGAGAAAATAAATAGTGTTTGATATGAAAATCATTGGTAGTCAAAGTCAATCGGTAAGAAATCTCTTATAAATGGAATATTCATTATAATATCTAGAGAATTGTACTTACAAGGTATAAAATCGGTCATTCATCTGCTTTTATTAATATTCTGGTTTCTTCTGCTTCTTGAACTAAGCCGAGACTCCCTCAGGAAGGTGGTAGGACTGATGACAGGCCACTGCCATCTGAGAAAACACCTGCAACTGTTGGGGATACATCAAGAGTCCACATGATGCAGATTCTGTGAAGAGGAGGACGAAACAGCCTCCCACATAATGTTTGAATGCGAAGCTCTGGCTCGTATGAGAATGGACATCTTCTGACACCACGGTGCAGAAGATATCATCCCGCAGCAAAACCTTGTGAGGAATCTCCAGGAGTTCATTAAAAGATCCGGAGTACTCACGACATAGACCTGATAGCGGGGTGCAGAAAGGTTCTTTACAGAACTACCTGCATTTCAGCCGCTGACCAGCCCTGCCATCTAATAATAATAATAATAAATTATTCTCCTTCACATACATTGATTGATAATAGAATGTATATAAGCACGGGTTTTCGTTCCGAAAAGTCATATAATAAGTCCCATGGGCCGTGATGGTCATGATGGTAGAGCGTTTGTCTCTTAACCTAAGGGTCATGGGTTCGATTCCCAGCATGGTCATCGGTTTCGTGCATGGCATCACACGTTAAAAGGTAAGGGCTGCGTCTTCCCTAGTTCGGACAAGTCTCTCGAAGACTTTTGAGGGTTGAACTCTTAAGGGTGTGCAGCTGGTTGACGGAAATAACAACAAAAAAACAACAAATCAGCTGCAAACTTTCATATTAGTGTATTAAGTGTTAGCAGCTACAAGGTTTTTGGCCAGAGTTCGATTAGCTCAATGAAAGAATAATAAAAAATGACCTCGGAGGCAGGCTCAAGTATTTCGGTCATATAAAAGTGGCTAGTCAGTTATACCAACTTGCTTGATAGTTTCCAAAAAATTGATGTACTCGAAAAATATCCGGTAATAATTCGAATTCAAATTCACGCATTTGGGAAATTCCAAGTGAAACTATATTGTTGAAATATGTTTTTATGATTGATCGTATCGACAACAAAAGTGTATCATGAAATAAAAATCCTTGATAGTCTCAGACTTGGGTAGATCTTTATTTAAGACTGTTCAAACATTTGTAAAATCTGATAAAAAATCTAATGCTGTTTCGTAACATTAATTATTGTTTCTGTTCAGAGACGTAGAAAACTAGACAAACATGAAACTTGCGTCAAATGGAATTGACGTATTTTTGGTGTTGGGTAGTTTTTTATGTCTCAGAATGTGTATTCACATCGTATGTTTCAAATATTCATATAAATGAATTGACGACTTTATGTATAAATGAATGTTCCAACTGAAAAATTAAATTTCAATTATTTTATTGAAGATTATTATTCAAGAACAAGGATTAAGTGCAGTTCGTTTCTGCCCTGCAAACATCACCTTATCTCAATCCGAAGCCAAGGGATGTTCGTTTTAGTTTTAATACTTTATCCATAAAATTTACAACTTCACTCCGAGAATCTGACAACGCTGATTTGTAACGACTTAATAGGAGTTTGGACGGAGTCGATTTTTGGAGTTGATACTCCTACTGGAATCAATTAGGTTCGAAAATAAAGTTTTCACAGATGCTTTCCGATTGTATTCGACTAGTAATTGTCTGGAACTGATTGGACTCGAATCAACGGCAGTTGAAATGGTAGATAGGAAAAGTAATAAGTCACCTTTTTTGTGAAAAACTTTTGGAAGTTTGGTAATGAACTTTTTATTCCAGGGAATGGAGTGACGTTGTCACTTTTATTTGGGTAATTGATGTCAGTAACGATCGTCATTTCTACCAGATCCAACCTTCTTACTTAATCATTGGCAATACTTTCGAAAGGATTGATTGAGTATTTGAATGGACTAAGTAGTTGTATGAATCGTATTCATCACTTAGTATAAGTTGAGGTGCTAATTCTTCTTGCTAGCATGCTAGTATGAGGAAAACAAAAAATAAGATTGCCATCTCAAAGTGACAACAAATAAATGGCGGCTAATCTGAGATGGCGGATGTTGACTTCATTGGAACGGTCATATCTCTGGGAGTATTGATCAATTTCTAATGTCATTATCACAAATGAAAGCTCATAGTTTGCCTCATATTTGAGGTGCTTTGCATTTTTTTAATTTTTAATCGTTGATTGAAATAAACATGGAAAATTTTTTTCATTGAATTTTTGAGAACTCTGTTTTGGCCAGCCGAGATTTGGGTATAATTTGGGGGTGTACTTATTTTTTTTTTTCAGACAATATTTGGGATGGCAAAAAATAATGGATGCTATCTCAAAGTGGTAGATAGTCGAAATGGCGGCTATTCCAAGATGGCGAATGTTGACTTTATGGAAATGGTAATATCTTTTGAAGTAATTGACCGATTTCTAATTTTTTTCACTCAATTGAAAGCTTATAATATGCCTCATATGTAAGATTTCTAACAGTCTTTCGATGTATTGTTGCCGTTAATTGATAAAACATAGACTGTTATTTTGTCGGAATTTTTTAATCAAATTATTTTCACAGTTGCAAAAACCCTGAAGCACATCCTCTAAAGAAAGTTGAAAATTGATGAAAATGCCGTATTTCGAATAAATGTAGAAATCCTTCAATATGGGATACAGTTTGAGCTTTCATTTGAGTGGAAACTTCAAGATATGTGGTCGTTTCAATATAAAGCCGACATCTGCCATCTCGCATTGGCTGCCATTTTCATTTGCCATTTCTGTAGTTTTTTTTTATCCTTTGGCACCAATAATTTGCAAGGAAAATTAGTACAACCAAATCGTACTAAAATCTTGGGTGGACAATAATACAACTTCTTAAAAATTCAAGAAAAAAATCAATCTTGTTCTATTGACTTTGAAATGCTGTTAAAAACCTTGAATATGAGGCTTAACATAAGGTTTAATTTGATGAAAAGATATTTTAAATCGAACAGTTCCTTCTAGAAATATGACCGATTCAAAAAAGTCAACATCCACCATCTTGGATTGGCTGCCATCTTTATTAGCTACCACTATGGCAGATGGCAATTATGGTTTTTCGTGATCCTCACACAACCTCACATCTTTGTTGGCAAGGAAAATGATTTGCCCCAAATTATACCAAAATTTTCACAGACAGTTCTCAAAAATTCATTAAAAAAATAATCCAAGTTTTATAACATAACGGTTGCAAATATAGAAAAAATGTAGGGAACCTTAGATATGAGGCATAATAAAGGTATCATTTGAGGAATAGAAATTTTGAAACCGGACAATTACTCATAGAGATATGACCGTTTCAATAAAATCAAAATCCGCCATATTGGATTAGCTGCTACTTTGAGATTGCGATCATGTTTTTTTTTGGTCCTTGTTATGGGTCATTCTAGATTCCACAACGTTATAGAGCATTTTCTCGTGAGGAACTGTTAGACTAGTTTGGAATTTTCGAAATGTATGTAGCTGTGAAGTATAGAAAATATCAAAAATGTACAGTGACTGCCATACAATGTGTAACACACATATAGAAAAAAAGTTTATTATTGAAGAATCGGAAAAAAATATTTGATGATGAATTGTGCATTTCCGTCCACAAAAACGATTTTGACAATTCATGTCATGTGCTAGGAATCGCACGTTAAAAGGTAAGACCTCGTTAATCCTTAGCTCGCACAAGTTTCGACTTCTGAGGGCTGTCGTTCGTAGAGGGATGACAGCTGGTTAACGGAAAAAAAATTCGATGTGATCACTGGTATCACGACGATTAAAGAAACTTACCGAATAGAGAGATTAAATGATGAGATACTGAAAAAAGTTATTTGACAAGTTGCTTAGAATTAATTGTATACCCGTATACAGAGTTCAGACAATAATTCATGAAAACTGAAAGTTGCTATTTTTTTCAAGAATTTTCCGAACTGTTTACAAATACTTATCTACATTTTTCTTCCGAAGATCTCGACTGCAGGGCAACATTGGTATTTTGACGATAGTCACACCGACTTGTATAAAATTGAAAATAAAGATTTTGACTAGGTCCTCCGTTGTTATTGGTTCAAATCCAACAGTTATACCAGAATTCCACGACTATTGTAATGATACGGCCCCCAAAAAATAATAAGTTTTCCTGATTTTATTCAAGTTTTGGATAGAATAGTCATGCATGATCCCCTTCGCACACCATAGTCGATAACTGTTAGATTTGAACCAATGGAACTTACACGGTCAATCAATATGTTCACATCAGGACATCTGGTGTGGATGAATTGAGAAAGTTTCTACATTCTCTACAAAATATAAATTTTCCAATACAGTTGAGGTATTCAAAAGAGAATAGTAGAAATCACGTGCTTTGTGTCAAAAATAATTTTTTTGTTATTAGCCGTGCACAACCGATCACCATGTGATTTTTTTCAAAACTTTACTAATAAACCTTTTTGCCGTTACTCCAAGGCACTGTACGCTCCAAAATCAACAGGGAATGGTATGGAAAGATTACCCTGGCAACTGCTTTTTATGAAAAATATATCAGATCTGCACTTCACTCTGAATACGACGGCCGGGATCATTTTCATGAAAAAACCGCACATTGGTCTTCAATGGATGGAACAGACACCCGAGGAGACGACATTGTTTGCATTAAATGGGAAAGTGTCAATCTATTTCTGTTAATTTAATTCAGGAAATTAATAACAGACTCGCCGGTTTTTTTCTAATTAAACCAATGTCGCATTGGTTCAGTTGTGATTTGGAGCAAGGAATAATAGTGTTAACGGAAATTGGTAACGTTGATCGATCAAGCAATCATGAATCTTTGATTATATGTTTGACGCTGTTCTACAAAGATACTCATGCGAAAAGTCCATTACGTTTCTTGGGAACTGCTGATGGAAATTAATGGAAATTATTTTGCAAGCGATCAATACATATCTAGAGAGATACCTTATCAATGAATGATTTGAGCTATTTACTGAATAGGTAGGTGTAGAAAATATTAGTGATACCAAGCCTTTTTGTGATTGGTTGTCCAGCATCTCAATTGTACCCCAGTATAGAAACAGGAAGGGCCTTTCTGCTTAGCAGTAACACAGTAGTCGATGTAGAACATACAAAGTACGAAGATATAGGAATTTAGAAAAAAGGATTTTAAATTATCAAATAACCACAGCATAATTTCAGTCAAAACTGCAAAAAAAAACATCACCTCCTACGCACAAATCGCTATTGTTCCTTTCATTAGAAAAAGAACCTCGGACATCAACAGAGCTCTTTGAATATTTGGTACAAGCAAGCTCAGGTGAGTCGGAATATCTGAACCTGAATCTCTTCCCTGCATATGTATATTGTGGCGGAGGCGAAGACTGAAATCTCCAGATTAAGTGCCTTCACCATAATGGAGGTCATAAGTATCGACAAAGGATTCCGCACGTTTCCACAAAGCTTAAAGGGACTACTATTCTCGAGAAATGGAGCTTTGAAAATGATTTTTTTTTCATTTTACGGTATTTACTCATCAATCTGAGAGCTGTCATTTCGGGTTGAAACTGAATTGGATTTTTGGCATCCAGAACCAGACCAAAAAATTGTTCCTTCTTGGGTTAATTTAGGCCACGTCATCGATTATTTTCAATACACTGCTCTACACTAGCCGTAAAATGTGATAAAAATTTCAAAATCTTCCATACATCTATTCATGCTACGAAATAATTTTACAATAATTTTTATATTTTGAAAATGACATATATTAGGTATACTTATTCTGAAGATAGACCGAAACTGACTAAACTGAAATCGTATGTCCAATAATATGGAAAATCATAGCTAGGCTCAGCGAGCTGTAAAAAAGAGAACGGAAAAATCATAACCATATATTCTTAAATATAACAACTATGATCACTATCGATGTAATTTTCATTTAATATATTATATTAGGAAAAATATATTTTCCTCGCAAATCTCGATAACGTGACAAAGAGGTTCCAAGACATTCTCATCAGAATGACTTGAAATGGATGAGAGCATCTTACAGCCAAACAATTCCGTGAAATTATCTCCATTTTTGGTACCTGATAGTACCTTCCAGACAGGGTCAAGAAGTTTTGGTGTTGGAAGCAAACTATTGATGGAACTTTTGATATTCACCCCTGACTGCCTGAATTGCAACACTTTTTGATATTGATGCTTTAAAGTTTACACATAAGAATGAATTCTATCTATTCATATTAATCAGTGGATCAGTCAAACACAATATAATAGTAGAATTAACAACCTTGACAATACTAATAAAGTTTCTGTCGCTGTGTCAACTGCTATCTGAACACTTGATCATTCATATCATTGTGGTTTATTTCGTTAATTCTTTTGGCGGCATAGGGAACATGGCCTAAAAAACTTGAGTTTGGGTATTTGGCTAATTGGTTATGGCGAGTAAACCCAATTTACATGTGCAATAATAAATTCATTTTAGCCTTTAGTCTACACCATCCAGAGTTGATACTTTGTCGATCCAGCTGTACTGTAACCAGGTTCATTTAGAAGCATTTTTTGTTCAAGATAAACTCCAGAGGAAACAGCAGAAAATATTCTAATTCGATGAGGTACTTGAACCTGGATTCCGTAATTCAATGAAGTATCAGCTATAGAGAGTTTTAATAAAAATGGATAGGAATATTATTACAGATACAAATCTGGTGCTAGGACCGATGGATGCTGAGCTCATGTCGTTAGAGTTTTACAATTCTGGGTACTGAATCAAATATCAGTTACGATAGTTACGATAATAGTATCAGTGGGTAATTCTTGTTATTACCAAATGATTTGTACACTAGATCATGATCATGATGGCGAAGCTAGTTTACAACTGTTTTTTGTATATCATTTCTAATATAATTATGAATCATTTTACTCTCACTATTAGATATATTATTATTGATTGATCAACTCACTCATTTTGTCAACGATCATCTTAATAAATAGTATTCATTCATGTGTAATATGAAATATAGGATTTTTATAAGTTCGTCCCCAAGCTCCCCCATTCTAGTTGGGAAGTTCTGTTCTTTAGAAATGTGCGGGATTCTTTGTGATACCGTCTATCAAAATGACTCCAATATACAACTTTGATGGAATATACTCTTATCATCATACACTACAGAAAAGAGCCCTACCAATGCAAACTGGTTAACGGATGGTTCTAGCAATGGGATTAATGCTGGACTGGAAATAGCCTGTTTGGGGACATTGAGTAGGACACAAACTTTACAAGAAAAATAAATTTTTTAAATGTTCGGAGTTATATCCCCAAGCTCCCCCATTCTAGTTGGGACGTTCTGTCCATTAGAAATGTGCGGGGTACTTTAGGATGCCGTCTATCAAAATGACTCCAACACATCTTTGATGGAATATACACTATAGCATTATACACTATGGAAAAGAGCCCTACCAAAGCAAATCTGGTAAATGGATGGTTTTACGACAAGTAAAGGGATTAATACTGTACTGGAAATAGCCTGTGGAATCCTGTTTGGGGACATTGAGTAGGACACAAACTTTACAAGAAATATCGGATTTTTAAAAGTCCGGGGTTATACCCCCAAGCTCCCCCATTCTAGTTGGGAAGTTCTGTCAGGTATCAAACACATTTTGATGAATTTCTTTTGATTAGATGCTATCACCTATTTCGAGCGATTATGAGGAAACTTTCTTGGCACCCCATTGTCAGATTTATGAGAAAAAAATCATATGTTATATAAAAATGACATCAACAGTGACCATTATTGCTATCTCTGGAAATATATGATTTTCATTTTTCCGTTTTCCTACTTTAGAGCTCGCTGAGCCTCGTTAAGAAAACTTTGGAGCACATATTGGGCCAGGTATATTTTAAAATTTATTTATTTGATGTACCTTCAAAATATGCTGAAAATATGTTGTTTTCCGACAATTAAAATAATTGTAGAGGTATTTCGTAGCATGTATAGGAGTATGAAAAATATGGACATTGGGTCACTTTCCATGGCCAGTGTGGAGCAGTGTATAAAAAATCATCGATGGCCAGCCTACTATTCACAGAAAGCTATTTTCCTTTAGAACTGTGCGGGGTACTTTAGGATGACTTCTATGAAAATTACTCCAACTCACAACTTTGATAGGATATACACTATAAGAGACCTATCAATGCAAATGGTACACGGATGGTTCTACGACAAGCAATGGAATTGATGCTGGACTAAAAATGGCCTGTGGAATCCCGTTTGGGGACATTGAGCAAGACACAAATACATTGTAAGAACCATCAGTCTTCCTAGGAGAATTTCTCAGGCAATATCCATGGAAAATAATGATTATGGGACCAACCGACAGGCTATTGAGAGCCAAAAATATTTTAAGATGATAGGTCGGGGATACACTCAGACTCCACATGAGGCAGGTTCTGTGATGAAGTGGGCAAAACAACTTCCCAAGTAGTGTTTAAATGCTCTTGCTTGCATGAAGATGGACATATTCGGATACTAGTGCAAAAGATACCATCCCTCAGGAAAATCTCGTAAGAAATCTTCATGAGTTCAACAGAAGATCTCGAGCACTTACGAGTTAGATCTGACAGCGGAGAACAGAAAGGTTCTATGCAGAACTACTTGCAGTTCGACCGATGGCCTGCCACGTCAAACAATAATAATAATGGCTCAGGTACGCCACTGTCTTCTACATGTACATTCACCTCTTCATACAAATGATCGTCTATTCAACAATGAACATTTTCAAGAGATGAATGTATATTTAATACTGAGCAAAGTAAAACACACCGTTCACTTCTCGGTAATCACGAGAACACACATATTATTTATCGAAGGGATATCTTCATTATATCTTCATATACTCATGCAATGCCGTGGGATGGCTTGTACGAACGAATATATTCGCCAAGAAAATATTTAACTTCCATTACCATTACTCATAAGCCCAAGCATTTCTCATGAATTCGCCAAGATCAGAGGTTGAGTAACTGTTCTTTTGTGAAATTCAGTGAGCATCAATAGTAATTAACTTTCAATAATTGCTCTCGAGTTTATGCCCTGAATGCAGTTAGCGTGAGAAAATGATTTGACTGACTGGCATATTGGCACTTATTTTATAGTAGATGGGAGAATATTGATAGCGCCAATATTGATATGATGGTTATAAAAGGTTACATGGAATTTCGCAATAAATGAAATGGAAAATTCTTCAATATAAATTTTTTACAAGAATTACATATTTTACAGAAAAATTTGGAAATCAAGGAAAATTAATATAGTCAACCTATTAAATATTCACCTTGAGAGGTTTTATGTTTGTAAATTGATTTTTTTTTTAAGATGGAATTTTTATATCATTCTAATCATCTGGAAAGGAATTTATCTTTGCTTTCAATTTGTTTGCATTACGGTTATTATTGATATTCACTTATAGGTTAAGTGGAAGAGCAACTCAGTAGCACTCGTGCTACATGAGTTGAACTTCGCCTTTTATTTTTAGCAAAATGCTTCAATCTGTTTTTTTTCCCTTTTTTTTCATATGTTATTTTAGCTGAAAATAATAAAGACAAGTTATTATTATTATTATTATTATAATTTCCCTAGTGCTTGAATTATTACCAATAATTTTTGCGGAGTGCACAATTTTTGCAGATCGTAAAAAACTGATAGAAGACCATTTGAGTTCAGCAAATGACGTGCTCTTCAGGAACACACCGCATTCCATGTTCATATCGCGTTTATATCGGAACCACGAAACGTTTGATTGAAACAAGAATCAAAGAGCACATGGCAAATTGTCGATTAGGACACTCGGAAACATACTTTCGACAATGATTATTTTTTGACAATTGCAGCCAATCGAAACTATCAATTCAAAGCATTCATGTAATTTCAGGCCAATCACAGCATTATTATAGTGGGCATTTTCTACCTTGAAAATTGCCGCGGGAATAATTTGTGGTATTTTGTTTTTATTATGTGACAACTGATACTTTTGATCTGACCTCTGTCATCAGTTTGCATGAAAAGTGAAAAATGATTCGAAATCGGTTTAGTACATCATCATTCGGTGAAATTTTAAGAAAATCAACGAACATGCATGTAAGAATACTATTTTGAGTAACGTGTCAATTTGGAAACAGTTTCAATTGATAACCTATAGACAGAGAGAAAGCAATAGCTTTCAATCCAACAGAACAAAACAATGTTACGGAATCTTCCAGCCAAAGACAAAACATCCATAATAATTGTATATTTCATGATGAGAACTTCAAATTCCAAACTTTATTCTGTTTATAGTGATTCAAGTTCATTGTTGAAATAAAAATGTTAATGAATAGAGAATAGGTCTATGATTGGGGCATCAAAAAATAATCTATCCAATACCACACGAGAGTTCGATAAAGTACAAAATAATTCTGATTTTTTCTCAAACTTGTTGCCATTTGGCAATAGCCACTCGAGCCCTTCGGGCTCTTGTGTCTATTGGCAACAAGTTTTCGAAAAATCTGTCAAATTATTTTCACTTTGCTCTCACTTTCTTGTGATATTACAACTGATAATACAATTTTCATCAAAATTATAAAAATTTTAAGTCTTTTCTTGAAAATCTGCTCATCAACCAAGAATCTTGCGGAAAGCAATTGAAATATAAAAACACCACCACAACTTCAATATAACACATACCATAACAGTTCACAAAAACACTTCATTAGCTTCTTATCCACATTAACGCTACGAACAACTTATTAATGTTTACCTAATGCTTATGGACCAATCAGAGGTGAGAACGCCAACTCACAGATGCTCATTGCGACAACGAATGTCAAATGTCAAGCAGTCGACAGTGAATTGAGTAGCTGTTGATATGCAAATATTTTTCTTGTGAATGCCAATTAATCATGTTGGCGAAACGTCGAAACTACCTATCTCGTAACGAACCTCGGCCTAACAACGTAGAAAATCCTCATGTGAGTAACGATGGCCGCGAAAGTCTTTTAGAATTTAAAAATGATTCAGTACGTAAACCACTTTGTACTCAACTTAATTCTATTAAAAAATATTCATGACTAGATATGGTTTCTTGAATTAGTACTACTCTAGAAGTAGACACCCAGTTAGGTATTGCCACTGTTCCTAAAGAGAAGAACTGAGATTTATGTTTTGGTTAGATACTTCAGTTAGCAGTTTCTCTTTCAATTCACACACATCATCTCTTCATTAGACTGTAAGACCTCTGGAATCCCAATCGTTTTTTCAAAAAAAAAAAATACCGCAATCGTTTGAAAACGCAATTGAAGAGCCGAACAATATAAATTCGTTGAATTGACAAATAAATCTGTCACATTAATGTGGTGTGCATTTTATTAGATTTCAAAATGGATTTCGATTACAATATGGCCCAATTTAAATTGATATATTATCAATATACACGATATAGATGTACACAGCTTGATAAGGACATAAACATCGAATCGAGAGGTTAAAATTTATCGAGCTTCTGCACCCAGTGTCCGCCGAGTAAATTATATGAAATCCGTAAATAATCAATCACATTAAACGGTTCAAGGAAGTACCTATCAATTATTGTCAGAACCAAATTTGTTTGCTTTGAAAATTTGTTCTAAAAATTGTTCTTTCGTTATCCGGCCGCACCCTTACAAGCAATCCACAGAAGTCTTCAGGAAACTTGTACGAGTTAGGAGTGACTGGAGTTTAACTTTTCAACGTGCGATCCCAAGCGTGGTAGAGAATTTCTATTGAAAATATCAAAGAATAAGTTTTATTTTTTAATATCAAATGGCATTGACAATTTATTTAATTTAGCGTAATTCAAGAGAGCGTGGTGCCAGGCAGAACCTTAGCCCCCCCCCCCGCATGAGAGGGCCTTGGTAACCTACCATGCGATGTAAGCAAGCGGTCGGTCGACTGCACTAAACGGTAAAGGTGGTAACTGGTATAATCTAAGCCTCTTGCTTTGCTCATGCTTTGACTCCTGCGATTCAGATGTTTTTGAGGATTTTTGTCTCGAGATACCGAAAAAAGCTGCAGTAAAAAAAGGTTGAGGTACTGGGCGTTATAGAATGTGTACTAGTTTCTTTATAGGGCCGGTTATTCTTGGCGCTCCTGGAAGATATCCAGTGCTTGATATTAACCCTGCCGTATTTGCAGAGCTCATTATCGTACACCCTGAGGCTAGTAAGGTCTCTAGTCGTAGGGCTTTTGTAGAGAAAGAACATGTATAACTTATACGCTTATACGCCAGTTGGCTTGTATACAGTGATCGCCGTAAAGTGTAGGTAACATATGGGAAAATGTTTATTATCAGGGTAATGGAAAAATGTTTTTGGGTGATCGATCTGCATGTCCAATAACCTGAGAATCGATTTTGGTACAAGTCACGTGATCACTGGTATGGCGCCAGTTAAAAAAAATATTATGTCGGGGCAAAAGATCGGGCCAGATGGGAAGATATACAGGCCGTTTCTTCTATCATGTGGTAACATTGCCACATTCTAAACCGTAATAGATACAAAGACGATTAAATGGGAAAAAATGTAACTATTGTGGTGAGCAGTACATTGGTCAATGAAAATCTACGGGGACTCTCGCCCTTCGCGACTTATACAGGGAAAACTAAAAATGCTGTTTTCGGTTTTTTTACGAATAGAATGGTTATTTCAGAAAATATAAAAAAATTAAAGGGGAAAGTTTTATTGTATTCAGAATGTACTAGAACTACGTGATGATAAATTTTTAATTAAACGTTTCTAGAGTGCTATATCATCATAGGAGTCGTACAATTATAATATTTCTGTAAGATACGAGCTAATGTGTCAAGAACATTGTTATTATCACCGCAAAAGTCCTGACGACCAGGTAAGAATTCACTGACATTACGATGTATGAAGACCTTCCTACCATCAGTATTTGTTTGGCGAAAAGTCCCTCCACCCACATGTTATAAAGGGTTTTTCTTCATGTCCAGCAGAACCATGACTGTCTCAAGTCCCTGATGAGCGGTCTCTTCTACCCCGTCACAAAATAAGTTCTAAAAACTCAATTTGTTACCCTATGTACATTCCAAACTACCTGTGATGTAGTTATTTTGAGTGTCTCCTCAAGAATGAAGCGAATAAAATCGACAAATTCGAAGTACCCTTTCTTTAAACACGTTTCCACCAAGTGGAAAAATGAGGCAAACATCAGTCGAAAAACAACCACTTCCCTGGCTTCTTGACACAACGGACATGGAACTCTATCTGACAGATATTTTCTCAATGTTCTTTCAAGAAAAAGCAATTGCAAGTGCGTATCTTGTAATTAAACAGTAGATTATCCTTCATTTGGCTGGGAATGATCACGGCAGACATGCATGTTTCGAGATTTTGCCTCCCATCAGTGCCAGGGTAGGTCGGACCACATTAAAATTGTCCTTTCCCTGCCCAAAGAATAATAATAAACTTTTAAACAAATATTTCCTCCGAATGAAGCTGCGACCCACAACTAATCGCAGCCCATCCGCATGGAAAATCAAGAATTTTCGAGTTTTGCGCCACCCGATTTCTGGATAGCAATCACCACATCCTTCCGGGTAGACCTACCACTTAATGATGGATGGCATCAATGATGTTCAATAACTGAACGAGTGCCTTTTGTGGCAGAATCTTGAGTAGAATTGCCTTCAACCTGATTTCAATGAAAATATGAACATGATGGTCAAAAAGTCAGATGTGGTATGCCTTTACCCTGTCTGGCCCAGAAGGTATCCGTCGTATGTCGTTCAATGACTTTCGTCAACGCAACATAATTTGTGATTGCCACTACCATTCTGATTCACTAAAACACTTGTTTCACTGAATTCCATACAAAAAAACAGTAGACACAAAATTGCTAGACCAACGATTTTGCAATTTTTTCATAACGGTTTTTTTCGTAAAGTTAGTGATTGACAAATTACTTCGTTGAAAAAAGAAATAAATCTGATAAAAAAAGCCCTTGTGCTTTTACTGATTATAAATAGCTTGCTCTCCCAACAGCGCTGATGAATATTATTCTTGATCCTGTGATAGATCATACCGTGAATTGCAGTGTTGAAATTTCGACCTTGTATTCGTTCCAGAGTAAAAGTTCATTTATAAAATGATGATTATCGAATTCTGATAGTAGTATCGTAAACGTATGCATTATACCAATTTCAAAATTAATCTGTTTAATCTACAATATGATCGTTTATGAATGTCGAATGGGAAAATCAGGCGAATGTTGAATAACAAATTAGTTTCATGGCTCTGCTGGAGGTATAGTTAGAACGGTTGGAATGCAGCTTCATTATAAAATCGTTGTATTGTACTCGACTCTAATTCAGAAGCCAGATCTAGTAACTATACTTTTTCTGTGACCGTAATCAGTGTTTACCATTTAAGTCAAACAGACAATAGTGAGAAATGAAGAACTAATTCATACCATAGATTCGGAATAAAAAGCTGATCATCTATCTGAAATTCGAACCCACGCACCATCAAGCTATTAAGTGACGGTGGTCGGTGGACCAGTGGCTAAGGTATCTAGCAGTGGAACTTCTGACTCGTATCAGACAGACGTTCGACGCTCCAGTACGGAATCATTTTTCTCTTGGATCTCTTTAGGTGGCCACATACCTTGTTGTAAAGCAAGTGTAATGTGAATTCCCTGGATGCCAATCCCGACGTCTGGTGCTAGCTTGAAGTGCGCACCGTCCACCAGGGATAGTGCTGTAGATTTTCCTATAGCTGAAGAGAAAAAGATGCCCCGGAGAGCCATGGCAAATAATAATATTAGCCGTCCCCTACCCTCACAGGCTATGCCTTTGGGTACACTCTATGAATGTTTATGAGGGAGTATTATTATCATTATTTCATTATTATTATTATACACACAGAGGTTGATCTGCCGGTTGGAACGGCACGGAGCGAAAGTGTGGATTTATCTGTGTGTTAGTGGGTACGCACTCGCCAGATTTGAACTGTTGCAGACTTATTTTCATTTCTGCTTAGTTTCCTTCCTTTAATCGAGGAACTTGCTATGTCATTGCGGAGGGATGCATTGACATCTATCAATCAACTTTGAAGAATGAAGCAATTTGAAGATCAACGAGAGGTGATATGTGACAGAAAATACATACTGGGCATCAATTTGAAGGTTTGTTCCGATTTCAAGAAATATCTTACCGATCTTATAATTTGTAATGCCTTAGAGAAATCTCAATGTGGCATAAAATAAGCATTTATTCGATTTATTAAGGTGGAGTTTGCTTACCAAATCCTCCGTGCACAGAACAACTCTTCTCGTTCCTACAAGAATTCATCATAAAAATAATTTACCCTTTCTCTGTGCGACTTGAGATAAGTTCCAAAAAATGCATATATTCGAAAAATATCTGGCAATAAATCAAGCTATTCGTTGATTATAAGTGGGAATGCTAATAAAGGAATGTACAGTTGATATTTTTGATTCTGCTGATATGTCCAGTTGAACATAAAACAGTCTGATGAGGTGAAATATATAATTTTTATTGGTGGGGGAAAGTACCGACGTATATATTTAGTTAATTTGCTGTTGAACACGTGATTTGATGTTGGTAAATTCTGACAGTTACTCCATATGATTTTATTCGTTCTCATAATATGGGTAATCCCACATACTACTTCTGTGTAGGCTTTCCACCATTCATACATCATCATCTGGATTTCTGAAAATTAAACTGTTGTGTAATAACGGGAGTGAAACTTACAAGATGTTATTGCCAACAAAACGGACAACACTACGCTACGTTAGTCATGCACGGTATCGCGACAGCGAATGGGTACTCATTTAACAGGTTCATTAACGTTCGTGTTAATAAAATATTTTCAGAACAGTACATTTTAATTAGACGAGAAAGCGGCGAATACGGGACATAATTTAAGCATTCTATATTTATGGTTAAAATAAAAAAATGTATATTAAAAGGAAAATGTTTTTTGAAAGTAGTTTTTTTTTTATAAATCATTTCAAATCAATTTGAAAAAAATATTGATTTTTTTTGTGAAATGAAAAATGAAGGTAAGAAGTCCGGTTAAAATGTCCAGGTAATGAGTCCGGGTAAAAACTTTAGGTAAAAAGGCCGGATGAGAATTCCGGCTAAAAAGTCCGGTTGAAAAGTCCTGGTGGGAAGTCCGGGTAAGATGTAGGGGTAAAAAGTCCGGGTGAAAAGTCTGGATACGAAAAAGTCCAGGTTGAAAAATCCGGGTATGAAGTCCAAGTGAAAAGTCCGTGTAAAAGTCGGGTCAAAAGTCCGGGTAAAGAGTCCGGTTAAAAAGTTCGAGTACTAAACTCGGGTTGAAAAGTCCGGGTAAAAAGTTCAGGTAAGAAGCCCGGGTACGAAGACTGGGTAATATATCCAGTTTAAAAACCCGGGTGAGAAATCTGGAAAAAAGTCCGGATGAAAAGTCCTGGAAAAAGGCCAGGAAAAAAGTCCTGATATATAGTCCAGGTGAAAAGTACGAGTAAACAGTTCGTGTAAGATCCGGGTAGGAAATCCAGGTAAGAAGTTCAAGTAAAAAGTCCACGTAAAAAGGCCGGTGAGAAGTCCGGGTAAGAAGTTCAGGTAAAAAGTCCGACTAAAGAGTCCGGGTGTAAAGTCCGCGTAAAAAGTACTAGTAGAATGTCCGGGTAAGAAGTACGGTAAGAAGTCTGGATAAAAAGTCCGGGTGAAAAGCCTTGGTAAAAAGTCTGGGTGAAAATTCCGGGGATAAAGTCCGGGAAAGAAGTCTGAGTAAAAAGTTCGGGTAAGAAGTCTGAGTAAAAAGTTCGGTAAAAAATTCGGGTATAATATTCGGGTATGAATTCTGGGTATAAAGTCCGGGAAAAAGTCCTGGTAAGAAGTCAGGGTATAAAGTCCGGGTAAAAAGTCTGGGTCAAAAGTCCGGGTAAAAAGTCTGGGTAAGAAGTTTGGGTAAAAAGTCCAAATAAAAAGTCCGGGTATAAAGTCCGGGTTAAAAGTCTGGGTATAAAGCTCCGGTAAAAAGTCCGGGTGAAAAGTTTGGGCAAAAAGTCCGGATATAAAGTCCGGATGAGAAGTCAGGTAAAAAGTCCGGGAAAAAAGTTCGGGTACGAAGTCCGGGTAAGAAGTCCAGGTAAGAAGTCCGGGTGAAAAGACCGGGTAAAAAGTCCGAGCTGACACACAGAAATGCCCATTGGAATTCGACACTCATATCCGTTCATACACCGGGTCAACTGCAGAGTCCTATTGTTATTATTACTTTTATCTTGAGTAAGTTGAATGAAATTAGAAACCACATTGTTTTTATTCATAAAGGCAGTTACGTGAATGCTACAATATCGAATTCACCAAGAAAATAATATATTCCAATGAATTTTGCATTTTTATCGCTGTCAAAGTGACTCAGACGTCGTCAGAAAATGGGTTTCTTTCTACAAGAGTTGATTTGTCGTTATTGCAATAATCGTTCAATAGAACTGAAGTAGGTCAGGATTTTATAAAGGTTCTTTCTCTCTGCTCAGTTTTATTATTACCATGAATTGAAAAATCATTGGTGGTAGTATCTTTCAGCGTATTGGCAAATTAGTAGTACTTATTTGTTATGCAAACATCAACTTTTTTTTCTGAAAATTTGTTAAGGTGAACACATATTATAGATTCTTGTTCAGTTTTAGTATAAGAAAGGTAATTTCGAATATTAATCATGCTTTCAAGATTACCTGGATGATTACGCTAGCAAGGATAGTTTTCTTATGATTTTTTATCATTTGAAAATGAATGCAAGTTTTCATGATTACAACTAGGTCATATAATTTTAGTTAATGAGAGGCAGAAGGAATAAAATGATTGATTGGAAATTTATTATTTTAAAAAGTCTCTAAGGGAAATAAGAAAATCGTCAATATACCATAAGTTGTGAATTTTAAGCACGCCATTGTAGGAAAATTATTTCGAGGGCGTGTTATTTGTATGTCTTTGGTGTCAAAGAAACACGAGAAGAATGTGTTTTCCGCGCCTAAAATTTCCACTAAAGCGCATTCCTACTACCCTTCTGGTGAGTGACATTCTTCTCCACTATAAAGTATGGAAACTTTTCGTGCTGCTCTAAAGAATTTACAAGCTTCCATAACATTCCAAAAGTGCGAAACCAAAAAATGTTCTATTGATTTATCAAGGATATATTGAAACTTGAACTTATAAAAGAAATTTCGATTCATATATTATGAAGGTTCCTTCATCCTAGAATGGAAGGTATATATTTTAACAGATTTTATTTTTTCAATTGTTTTAATCCATACAAATGGACATTCGTTGAAGTGCTGCAAAATTGAGACTACAGGGTGTTGAAATTGAAGCAACAAAAAACGGGTTGTTATTTGGGGAATAATGTAACAATAAATGGATAAACAATTTTTATTCACCTTTGTTTAGGAGGCATTGGTTTAATTCTCCACGGCACAGCGTGTCTGCCCGCTGGCAGTGTGTTTCTCACCTACAACGAAATGTTTGCGTAGGCTGTTGCCTCTCTGATCAGTAGTCTCTGTAACCTTTAAAATCTCCCAAAATAATTTTTTTTCGACAAAAACGTATTCTTTCATTCAGTTTGTTTCATCATGTTCTATTTTCCATTTTATTTTTCGCTCTAATTTCGGAAACACCCTGTATATGGATCTGCAATATGATATTTGAAAATGGCAATTGTTTCCGTATTTTTGTCGGTGAATCAGAACTCTGTCAAGAAAAATATCACAATGAAAACCATACCTTGAATTCATTGAAAATATGAACAGCATGTTCAAAAAGTCAAGTGTCGAATCATCTGCGATTGAAAGATAAACTTTAGTTGCCATTTTCCGATGTTCAAGATAACCTCTTGAAAAGTATTCATGTTGGAAAAAGGGAATAAATATTCTCAATTGATAATTGAAAATTGCTTTTTTCAAATGAAAACAACCTACAATAAATAGCTACTTTCCAGGCTTAAGCCACGCAGGACATTTAACTACATCTGATAGATATTGTGAAAAGACCCTTACTAGAAAGAGAAAATCTGAAAGTGAAAATTTTCTTCTCTAACAAAGATACATATTTCAGCATGAAATATATCGAAGCTGTACACTTGTAGTGGTGTCTGCTAGAAGTGTTGTTTTCAAACAGAATCAAATAAAATCGATTTCATATTATAATTAGTGATTTCCCGTTACAAGAAACAAAATTGGGTTTTTTATGTTATATAAGCATGAGTCCGCAAAGTCTCAATTTTTGAGATACATGGTGTTTGATATTTACTTTTCTTTTGGTTTTTCTCAAATGACTTGAAATTATGTCGATATTTCGACGAAAATTGGTACTTAAAATTTTTTTATATGTGAAAATCAAATTTGATTTCAGTTTGGCTCTTAATTGTAGGGCTACTACCTATAGGTCTTTGTCTCTTTTGGGGAGTCACAACTTTGTCGTGCATGTATGCATCACATTTTTCTAGAAGAAAAATGGATTCCTCTTTTATTTTTACATGAAAAAGGCATGCTTGTCAAAAGTCGCAACAAGCAGCCATTTTCGAGATATTTTGATTTGAATCAATCGATACATGTTTGTCTCAAAGTGAAACAATTTTGAAAACTTTCTGTTTATTCAAAATTGAAACTTTTCAAACCCTAATTTTTAAACAACAATAAACAACGGAACACTAGAGATAATAATCACAATAAATGTGTATTTTGAATCGTTCTAATTATTCTATTCTTCAATTGTTCTTCATTTTGGATAGGTGTCATGCATAAACCACATTTCATTTCATAGACTAAAGTAGTCTTCCGGTAAAATAAGCGAATCTTCTTTGAGAAAATAAAAATATTTCTCTTTGTTTGATCTTTTCGGAAAAAAGAATGGGCCTATAAAATAATTTCCAAGGATTCCTGCTCACACGTTAAGAGAAAATTGTTCTTGGAAATTCGATTCCTGTATCACATGGGGGTTTTCCTCTGACCACAAATGATTGTTGTGAAGATTGCGTGTAGCATTCTGTGAGAAATTGTCTGTGTCGGTAATCAGGATTTGATTTTCAAATCAAAGATTTTGAATATGACATTGGAGGAACCGACGACAGAAGTGGTTACTTAACGAAAATTCACGAGGGAGGAGTGCCGATACTTTTTGAATATGGTAGTATAACCAAACGCATAGATTGAATCTATAAGACCAGAAATATATTTAAAGTATCCAGGGACAACGTAAAATATTGCCTCCGATCATAAAAACTTATACCCTAAGCAACCACACGTTTAGTCCAGTTTTAAATATTTCAAAGCATTTCAAAATACATGTTACAAAAGATCCTTTGATGAATGAGCAGGGACATATTTATTAGTTATTCGAAATTCGAGGAGTCCTTTAAAAAAACGGCAGTGATTCAGTTAATTATGTAGTGTTGTGCAAATTCAGGTTATCTTTTCATAAGTCTTCTGGTTCCCACTCTGATATCAGTATGAGGAATAACTTAATTTTCATCATGAATGTTTTAGTTTCATAAACAAATCTTTCTAATTCCTCTAGAAAGTTGAATCTTCCAATCAACTTTCATATCAGCGCCATTACGATTCTTCATTCAACTTCTATTGCATTCAACGTATTTTAATCATACTAAATTATTGTTTTACATATCCTTAAGATGTTAGTAACTTATCTTGCCTCGTTTATATTCCATTCATGGTCAGATCTTGTTATATTTTAATATCAGTTTCAATAACTATTATTTGCTGAATGTCATTCATTAAATCTTTCATTGTTTGTTTTTGTTTTGTTAATTAATTTATTATTAATGTTTAAGTGTTGTTGAATCCTGATTTTCATTTATAAAAATTCATGCGCGGGCTCTTCTAGCCTTGATAAGTTGATAACATGAATTTCAATGAGTTGGAAACCAAGAAAGTATTAACTTTCGAATGTAGTTAATTTTTCGATGAGTTCCAATTCCATCCTGCGAAGAGAAAAAGTTACAGCCTAGCATCCAAGGGAGGCAAAACGATCAAGAAACTAAGGTGAGATGAAAATATTTCATTCTGCGAGGTACAGTTCTAATTTTCTTGACAATAGAGTCCAACGTTCCCATATATTTAATAACATTAACGATTCCGCGGTCGTATCTAATGTGACAAAATGCTATTCAATTATAAAGAAAGTTTTTCTTATAGTAGGGATTTAACAAATCATCAATTAAAATTTTCCATACGAGAACATGAGAAATATTTAACGTCAGCGCTATTTTCCTGGTTCTTGTTTCCGCGTGTTCTCCTACCAGATTAGGAAATGCTTTATCAGTTTCTAGCGTTCTTACCGTCCGATCTACAACCGACAGATGACGAGCTATGGAATCCTTCAATTTCTGATCAGGTGAGCTGAAATGCAATATTTATCTGAAAATAAGACTGCCTTCATGACTTGCTAATGGTAGTAGACCTGACAGTTCATTAATTACCTTTGACTCCGGGATAAGATGTCTAAAAACCCTGTTTTTTGTGTTTAGATTTTCTTGAATGCAATACAAATAAAATCGCGTTCTGCTTCTGTAATCGGTTTCAGAAATGGCGTCCTCGTCTTCTTTTCAATATTCCAGGGACATAGTGATTGTGATTGAGATTCACGAACTTTTAATATAGACTTTTCTCTAATTATCATATGAAAGTATTGGTCATTATTCGAAGGGCAAGTCTAATTTTTTTTAGAATAACACCACTCAAATTGTGTTATTTCTATTGATCTATTTTAATACCGTTCGAAAGTCAATAGTTGTGGTGGAATCAAAAATTCCGTAGAGTAATTTCCTTATATCATCGACTATTATTGATCTGCGTTTCTTCATTTTCCTCTTTAAGACAAATATTTTTTCAAATTAATTCAATCAAGTGGATGCATTGTTATTTCCTTCTGTTTCTTTGAATTTTTCAAAAAATATTAAACTCCCGATTTCTACTGAAATCTATCAATTTTGCATATCATCAAGCTTGTTTAGGTCATTTTGCCATTCGTTTTATATGTTGAAATGATGAAATATTTTCATTGTTGAAAAATAATTTTCTGTCGAACAAAATTGCACAAAAACAGAAACATTTTCACTATTACATGACATTGAACAGTTTTAAAATAGTGAAAGAACAATGTAAAACAGATCACTTGGGAAAAGCAATGAAATTTAAACACAAAGTAACAAATAGTTTTGTTGCATCGTGTTTCAGAAAAATTGATAATGAAAAATCTTGCTTGACAGATATCAGATAGGTACAAATTTTAATGGAGAATTTCCATGCAGCTGAATTTCATTTGTTTTTTCTTAATCAAGCTGGCGACGGTCTCATGTTTTATACCATAGTTTTGCAGGTATATGTCGATACACCATGGTTTTTAGGAATCTTACTCCCATGTTGACAAAAGAGGAATTTGGGAAATGTCCTCATCCTGAACATTAGTTGCTTTCAAGTCTTTTTCTATCCATGTGAAACTATCCTGTCAGCATCACCTCGATCAACCTGCAGCAAGTTAATTTGATTATGTGACCTCGTTGATAGATGTCAACAAGGTATTGTCAAACATCCCTTAATAACAATAAACACTCAGTCAGCTTATTTAGCCGACTACAAATATTCTTTCCTCAACTATTTACAACTAGTTGCTGTCATATCGTTCAACTGCAGCTTACTTTCGGTTCACCTAAATCTCGATTTCACTTGGCCCAAACAAATTTCCCAATAATATATCACTTCGTAGATTTCTGTTACAGATATCGAGCTTATACCGACAGTCCACTGAATATTTTCAGAACGTTTTCTCTCCGAGGCGGTAAATCAACAAGAAGAAGGAAATTAAACGATATTATAAATTCCAGATTTGATATATTTCCATTTTCGTATCTGGAACGATTGTCGAGTGGATATATCATGCGGCATTATTGTTCAAATACACTGGCACATTTCTGGATTCTGGTATAAATGCAAATTCTAGATCATCGACTTCGAAAATTTCAGAAAAAGTTTCTCGTTGTTAAGATTATAATAAAGGTAAAAGAATAATGTGAAAATACCCCATGAGCATCTACCAGTGAGTATCGATTCTACTTCCTTGGCTGCTGGTGGATGCTTACTAGTCTTCACAGCCATGCTGAAAGTGTTGGTGGATTATGTTGTTCAAGGATTCCCACAAGAAGGGGTTCTGGAAATGACCACTGTGGAACCTCCAATTGTTAGCCACCTGGAGAGAAAAACGGGTTTCCTCTACTGAAAATTAAACAGAATCTGGAATATATTGAAGAAGTTCCAAAGAGAGTTTAAGACTGATTCATAAGTATCATAGAACTGATGAAAATGTACTATTTGCAGTTAATTTTCGAATGCCTTGGAGTTTCAATCGATTAGGAATGAAAGAAAAGTAGAAATGCTCATATATCTGTATGGGAAATTGAACGATCATGCGAAGAGATATGATACAAGTAATCATCAAGAGGGTGACAGTTTGTATAATCGATCTGAAACTACTCAGTAATTGAAGAAATCAATGCCATTTCAATTAAACCTCACTCGATGTATTCAAATACGAAAACATTTGTAGAAATTAGTCAATTTTTTATAATTTCCATCCTAACGTACTATTTGCACGATTGCCTCAATTGAATAAGTAGTATTAGTTTATTTTCTGTAGCTGTCGTTGAACGACCTAATAGTTCTTTTGTAGCATAAGTTTCATCAAAGAGGGAAGAAAATATATTTCAAAGTTTGGATCAAAGAACCATTGTTTTTCGTTTGGTGACTTACAATGAATCTACAGGGCATATTCTGTTATAGAATGTGGTTGGGTTCGGTTTCTCGTATAACTTATTATAAAATTTATATTACTTATATGCTTTTTGGAGCTCAGAAAGAGGAAAATGTAGAGGTTTATTTTGACACAGGTAACTGAAATTTCTACATGAGAATCAAACAGGAAACTTTTTTTTTGTATTTCGTCCAAAATATAACCATTATTTCATCAACTGCCCTCATTTCGAAATCATTATATATAATTTTTTTGGAAAATTATCTGTAAAGTTTCAATTCATAGGTTTGCCACAAATGAAGTTCATCGAGAGTTGCTACAATTTAAACAAAATCTGTGCATCAGATTCAAGAAAGTTTAGGAAATATCTTAAATTTTTGATCCCATTGTGTAAATATGCCCCCTATTCCAAGGAGTATTATCTGTAATGTTTTAGGTTGTACATTTCGCTACACTATCTACTTTGAGTATGCATTTACCAATAATAATTGTGCGTGCATGGTATCTTTCAGTACTTAATATAAATTTTGATTTAACTCTCTGAGGAAACCATAAGCCATTTATTTATTCATTCATTTATTTACCAATATAGGTAAATCATAAACCGGTTGTGTCGATAAACTCTCTGGTGAATGCAGAGGAGACCATAAGTCATTGAGAACTCTGAAACCAATCGTTCATTTATTTAAGCAAATTTGGCTCGAATTCTTGTATTCAAACCCTATGGAAATAACATCTTTCGATAGAATAATAAGTCCTGTTTGCAAACGTCAATAGACCAGTTAATCCTGTTTCGGTCTTTCTATCAAAAGGGACGTTCACAACCTGCAAACAGGGAACTGTTGGACTATGCCGATGCGAATAATATTCAATAGATGTCAACAACATCTAGCCTTTGATGTACGGTTTGCTATTGATTGCTCTAAACATCGGTAATTAGCAGATTCTGGTTTGTGTATGACCTGGTGATGCTGTTCAAATAAATAGCGTGTGTCTATACGGGACGGAGAAAATGAGTCTACTTGTTGGATTCAAAGTTTGCTTCGGTACATTTTTATAAATTTTAATTAAATATACAGGGTGTTCCTTAAAGACATGCTAATATTTGAGGCGGTGATTCTTTGACTTATTTCAAGGGAAAAACTTTCTATAAACGTATGTCCTAAAAGTCCTAACTTTTGAAATACAGGGTGATAAAGTTTTGAAAAAAAAAACAGGTTTTAATAATAACTGGGATAATATTGTTCGCATCTTCATGAAATTAGGAACATGTCTTCTGTGCATCAAGGTGCATTTTGTGATGTACAAAAATTTTCGTTTTCTCTGCCAGTGGCGTCCGCGCGGATTTTGCATTGAATATTTTTTAAGAAAAAATAGTACGCCAATGCTTTTCTTCGGAATAAAAAATACTTTTGAGATTCCCATTATTTTTTAGGCAAATTTAATCTCTTGGGTTTTCTTTGTCCGACGGATGGTTTTCGCTTAAAAAAATTAAAATCGTTTTACTTCAGGATCAATTCCTCAAGAATCAGATGTGGTGTGGAAATGATTGTGCATCGACTTAAAGCAAATTAGCGGATCACATTTATTTCAAAATGAATGAGAATCCAAAAAATATGGATTTCAGCTTGTACAAAAACGAATTTTATTTTATAAAAGTTTAAATGAACGGATCAAATTCATTAATTATTGACAATACTAACACTGATTATAAACATTGTTGGAAATAGCCACCTTCACTTAATAGGCATGCTTCCGCCCGTCTCTGCATGGAATTATGCTCACGTTCAAACATTCCCGGCGTATTTCGAATAGTTTCACACGAGGCAACTATTCGCTCTCTTAAATCATCTAAAGTATTAACGGGAGTTTTATACACTAGAGTTTCAAGGTGCCCTCATAAGAAGAAATCTAAACTGTTGAGATCAGGGGATCTTACTGGCCATTGCTGAGGTCCTCCGCGACCTATCCAACGATTAGGATAAACTGTATTTAAATGGTTTCGGACAATTACACTGAAATGAGCAGGGGCTCCATCGTGCATGTACCATATTCAATTCCTTAACGCAATTGGCACATCTTCAAGCCACCCATTTAGTTCTTCTTCGAAAAAGTGTAAATAAGATCGACCATGAGGGCGTCCTGGTAGAAAAAATGGGCCTCTTAGATAATCACCAATAATTCCAGCCCATACATTAACCGAAAATTGGTGTTGAAAATGGGTTTCGGTTATGGTATGGGGGTTTTCTTCCGCCCACATATGATTGTAATGGAAATTTTGAATAGCATTCCGAGAAAAATTTGCTTCGTCTGTGAACAAAATTTGTGACTCAAACTGCGGATTTAGTGCAATACTCTGAAGATACCACTGACGCCAAACAATTTGACGACAAATATTCAGAGTTCTAGCGATCTTCCTCGTACTAGTCTCAGGATGTTCTTCGATTTCTTGCAGAACCGCGTCCTCAATTTCAAGAGTTCTGACGCTTCCGAAGTATCTTTCTTGAAACTACCAGTTTCCCGAAATCGGCGATGAATATTTGAAAAGGTACGGCTATCTGGTAAGACACGATTAGGATATCTTTCCTGATAAACGCTTCTAGCTTCTGTTGCATTACCATCAGCGAGGCCATATACGTAATGCATTGCCGCCATTTCTGCATTCGTGTAATTCACCATATTTTTCCGATATTCAGAAAAAGCGGACAACCAAATTAACTTCAATAACACACTTAAAAATCAATTAAATCACGCTGTGTGATTGTTTTCAACACCAACAACTTACTTTAAAGTCGTAGACACAAGTCAACAGCTATTGTTTTCATCGACGTTTGTGAAAATGTCATTTATTCCCAACTAGTTTTATGTTTTCGAAAATTATTAATCGGTACTGCGATTTGAAGCAATTTTAATTTGATTATTTCAATCAATAACAGAGCATCTGACAAGAAAAACATATTTCCTGGATTCTCATTCTAAAAGTTAGGACTTTTAGAACATACGTTTATAGAAAGTTTTCTCCTTAAAATAAGTCAAAGAATCACCCCCTCAAATATTAGCATGTCTTTGAGGAACACCCTGTATATAAAAAGTCTTGATCACGTGTAGGCATTTAGGAATTCCAAACGAAACTAAGCAGGTGTATATGTGTCGGTTGGTCATTCTTGTCAATAAACAATAATCATCTGAAGCTTTCATCTACTGAATTTTTATAATTTTCTCACAGGGTATTAAAAAATGTATTTCGAAATAGATTATCAAATAAGTAAATAATTAATTGAACAACCTCCATATTCGATATAGATCCCGTCATGAAATCACCTTGTGCTCAGAAAGTTTGTTGTTTTTATGGATAAAAAAAATTGTGATTCAACACAAAACTGTTAGTATGAATTAATTATAACGATTTGAATCAGTGGAAAACCATAGAATTGTGAAATCAACTGTTCAAATATTTAGCGTTTCTGATCAGCAGCAACATGGAACATCTTCGGGAATTTATGTTGGAAATAATTGTTCAAACTTCAATATCAATTATTCTTCTAATATAGTAAATGATGAATAATCAATTAATAATTGACTCTGTTAAAAATAAATCCTTCAAAAAGTTATATTTCATGTTTATTTTGTCAATTATTTTGGCAGTGAAAAATAGTATATTATATAAGAAGGGACTAAAGTGAATGTTTTAATCCCGCACGTGATGTTTATTGACTGAGGGCTCGTAGAGCCCGAGGGCCAATTATCACGTAAGGGATAAAATATCTCTTTAGTCCTGAGGCATATACGCAAATTTTTCCCAGTATTATAACTTTCAATATTGATACTAATAATAATAATTTTGATGAGTTATATAAACACGGTACTTGGATTACTCAGTAGGTAACGTTATAGCAACAGTGTCAACAAAATTTGAAATGCAACTTAATCTCCGTAGGGACTAAAAGATACATTTTAGTCCCTGTTATACGGGACTAAAGTTGGCCCTTTAGTCCCAGAAGTGCAAAAAAGTATTTTTGCAACTTTTAACACTTGTATCATGAATAACTATTTCATCTCTTTGATAAATAATAAGTAATAGCTGAATCATCCATTTCCAAATATTGCCCCTTTTCAAATAGATCTACACAATGGAAGTTCAATAGATTACTCGTCACTAATCTTCTTTCTCAATTCCATTGCATACAATTGCATTTCCAATCCCGCTCGAGCAAGGCAAAACATAAATTACACTGAACGATTAATATTACAGTTGTCTTCTTTAGCCAGACAAGGCTGCTCTCCCATTCATCATCCACTAATTATGTTTGCATTTCGGTCCGATATTGGAAATGCTATAAAAAACACATTTATCACGGAGAAAAGCAAAGGCCAATGTCGCCCTTGTAATGGCGACACCCGTATGTGTTTATACAATCGAGGGAGTCCAGTGGGGTAGGCCACATCACTTTCAAACAGAAAGAGTTAAAGCACACAAACGAAAAATTATAGGTCGTTTTGTACTCACAATCCTGGAATATTTATTTTGGACAGTAATACTGAAGCAATGAATTAGGGTGAACATTAACACTTTAAGTGCCATAGCATTCATTACGACCACTGCGATATTTTCCTATGATGCAATAGCTGTCATAATGACCGTCCGAATGTGGACCTCTGCTGTGATTGCTTTGCAGTCAGTTTTCCTACCAAGGAATCCTGATAATCCATATGAAAACATGTATGAATTCATTACTAGGTATTTCTTATAACTCCTCTACTACACTTGGTGATATACAGGGTGTTCCAAATTAGGTCGATACTGTTGCTAAACCTCGTTATTATTGATGCTACGAATTCGGTTGAATTTCGATTCGCAAACACATTCTCAACTTTTTTTTAATAGGAATCATTTACAATAATTGGATTTGAAAGAGCACTATAAAATATGGAGTAAATGTTCAAAAACACATATTTGGGACATTCTCTTGACACTACTTGTCGCATTCAACACTGTTCAGCCATCAATTCTATAAATTATAGTTTCAATATAATTTTTCAATCCATCTGCATTGTGTTTCATTTTTAGGAATCCCCAAAAATAAAAATCTAGTTCGTCTTGTTTGGTGAATGAGGGGGACATTTCACAGGAATTCGGATTTTTATAATATTATTGAGATAAACCAATGAATGTTACGATATTTTGTTTTGAATTTGGTTGTAGATATTTTTCTTAAAGGTTTTCTTACACATCTAATGGTAAAAATAAAAATTATGAGATTTATGAAAATATTTGAAAAACTGCGAAAAATTATTATTTGCTCAAAAACTACATCAAACAGTTAATATCCAACAGTCTTACTGGTGGGTGTACACAACATAAAAATATATCGAACTCATCTGCAGCTAACGGGATACAATTCTGTTCAGAAAAAAATTCAAGTGTAATAAGAATGAAGGAAAATTCGTTTATTCGATTACTGACATAATAACGTCCATACATTGAAAATTCGAATCAATTTCAGAACGAAATGAAAAAACTAGATGACGAATTTCTGAAGGTGCATTTTTTCTGATGGGTAACAGGCCAGTGTGGGTGTTTTCTGGGAAATATATGACATTGAAGTCTCGTTTTCATCAAAATTATGGAATTTGAATCATGTTTGTTCGGATTGGTCGAGCAAAATATTCGAAAAATTAAACGAACTGGAAAAAAGTCAAAGTGATAGTATAGAGTAAAAATTTTAAAGGAAAGGTAGGAATTGGAATACGAGCAACTTTTTTCTTTGGCATTTTAAAAAAAAATATATTTTTTGTGGTTTTCCAAAAATAATGTTAAATTGGACAGGTTCAGAGTAGCACAGGACAAAAGTAAATAGGCTGTTTTTCATTCAGTTTTCATGCACAAACTAACTGCGAAGTAAAATGTTCATACATCCAATAAATAAAACTTCCATATGTTGCGAACTTTATGTGTGACACTGTATATGTTAAAGAAGAATTTCGATTTTTTTTATTTCTTCTGTTTAACTCCAGAACTGAAGAAACTGGATTAGATTCTTTTGTTTCTCTAATTGACCTTGAAATACGAAACTCTGCCCCTATTCAACAACCCCTTTATCTTTCACCGTTAACGAGATCCCATTCATAGACTCGAATTTGAATAGCCCTGTATGTAGTGAATAGGTATTTCTATTTTGATGATAAGGACAGCACTTTCTAATTTTCTTTACACCAGATAGCACAAATAAATTGAAAAAAAAAATTTTTTGCCAGTACTCTCGCTGTACATTAGTTCATATCTACCTGACACATCATAATTGCAAGAATATTGTGATGCCATATCATCGTGTTTTTCTGAGTTCTCTGATGAATAGAAAAAGAGTTATTTTTCGAATTATTTCTTAAAACTTCGTAAATAATTACAGCTTTTTAAAAAAAATTATCAATAATTTTCCATATTACCCTTTGCTCTTTCATAAATTTTTTTCAATTAGCCTCTATACTAGTGATCACGTGACATGTGTCAAAAATGATTTTCGGTTTGTCAAACATGCACTATGGATCACCCAGAATTATTTTCCTATACTCTGATAACAATCTTTTTTTCTCATATGTTACATACTTTATGGCGGGCATTGCATGAATCACTGCCATTTCTATACAAATGCAAAAGGAAACATTGATTTAATAGCTAACTGAAAGCGGATGCGACTCTATCAAAACTCATACAATTTTCATCGGAAACGTTGACCCTAATCATGTAGTTGACCGGTATCCTTGGGGCTTCGCGAAACAAACAGTGAGACATCAATCACGGCCAGTGCTTTTTCATTCCCGTTCCTTTATCTCACGAGATTTTCTCGGAGTTCCCAGGAATAACTTAACCTGGCTACTCGTTTCAGGCTTCATCTTTTTCCTATCCATCACATCCGGTAGGGGTCGTAGGGTGTAATAAAATCGCGGGAGGTGGGAGCGAGGGTAGTTAACCTGCGTGAGATGTGACAGACGAGATGAATTGGATGGAGGATTGAGGAGGACCTGTTCGAGAAATATTAAAGCAGCGGGACGGAGGTGATGAGAAAATTGTTGGTTTTGCAACTTAATTTGATGAAGGAATTTGCCAAAATGTTTGCGACAGTTTGCCTTTCTGACACATTAAGGAATAATAATATGGTACATGGCCAAGAAGCTTGTTCTTTGAGTTCGTTCAGCTTCTTATAGAATTGGGAACACATTTCAATGACTTTGCTGTGTATTGGTTCCTGGAAGTTACAGAAATACTATACCAATTATAATTCGTTCATTATCCGCTCCATGACCGACAATAAACTCTGAATACTCAGCACCATAATATACCATGCTTCAATGGTTTATCTACCTTGAAGTCATTTTCCACTTGTCGACTTAACTCCTCTCAACTCTTACTTCCGTTCAACTTGTCCGTCTCCACGGTTCACCTTTTTATATTAATAGAATTATCAAGGACGCTAATAACGCCGAGAAACGGCTAGCTTTCGCTCGCAAATTTCTTTCAAAGCGTGTCTGGTCAGCTCTTATGTACATCCAGTTGCTTCGGTCGTGACGATATCGGGAATCTCGCCGCCGTTGCTGTTGTTTACTTTGCGTTCTAGGAATCGAATCGAATCGCAATGGTCCAGTGCAGTGGCGTAGAACATTTTTAGTAATTATCAAATAATCACACTATTTATCGATTCCTCTCATTACTTTCAGGTTTCAGTTAGAGTACTAACTGTCCTATTATATCACTCATAATAATGTCGTTGTGAGTCATTCACAATTATGTATGTACGGAAGTAATGCATGCAACAGAGAATGCATAAATGAAGTAGGTTCGATGCAATCGCACAAGTACACGTTTAACGTCATCTTAACGTCATGGGGGTTTCAAGAATAATAAGAATATTCCTTCATCCATGCAGGTGTTATAAATGTATATTGAGTATTTTCATCAAAACAACTGTATGAAAGGGCAAAATTCAGTCACCCCTTTCCGACGATATTGAAACATAAATGTTTATTTAGCTAAAATAAGCATTACATATAGCAAAAATTATATTTCCTAATCAAGACTCAAATACTTTCACAGTGGAAGATGTTTTAATACTATCAGGTAAGCTATTATACAGGATCCTGCAACAAGGGCGCGCTCTTCCATATCTCAATTTTGGTAATAGATAGATGTATGATTTTATTGACAAAATAATACTACTTTTTGAGCTCTACAAAATGAAAACAATGAAACTCACAAAGGGTGTCCAGATTTTTCTGGGCGGGTTCAAACTTTGTTTTTTTTAAATGGCAACCTGCATTTTTATCAGTTTTTCGATTTCAACATGAGAAATGAAATGTACTTCATGTAGTTTTTTTCGAAAACATTGACGGTTTCCGAGATTTTTAGCATGACAGCTTTTTTTTCTCAAAATTGTTCACTCATCATATTTGAAATTATAAAGTTGTGCAAAGTCCCATTGAAATCTATTCTTGGTCAAATGATGTGTTGGTGACTCTCTCAAACGATATATCTAAAAGCGACCTGTAATATATAGGGTGCGAAAAACAGCTTGCCAAACATTGTCAATAAAAATGTGTAAAATCTTCTTTAGTCTAAATGGTAGACCCGGTATATTATCGATCCATTAGAAGCGCCAACAAAGGCTCTACAAATTTCATCGAATATTCCCTATGGTTGGAATCAATAGTTTTTTTTAAAGCAATTTTTTTCGAAAAATGGAAACTCTTACTATTCTTCTGCCATACTTTTAATCAACGACCTTTTCTATGGCGAAACCTATTTGAGTCGACTGATAAGGATATCTTGTTCCAATTATGTACATTTTATATAACGTGGCCAAACCATTTTTGTATTTCTAAATGAAAAACCTATTTTTTACATTGGATGCCGAATTTTACACATAAATCGTGCAATATAGAACCAAACATTATTATAAAAAAAAATTGAATATTACTGATAAATCAGTTTATTTCATGTAATGGTGGATTTTCATTTTGTTATAAGTCTACGCTTAAGCTCCAGATAGTTTTTTAAATTGTCAACTTGCAAATTACAAAACTCTAATAGGAAGAGTTGAATGAAAGTTACTAATGAAACTTTTACAAAATATGGTCAACATGTCTTCCATTTTCTTGAATGCAGAGTTGAATTATGTGTTCGAAAGATCGTTCCACCCTGCTCAACCTTAAACCTTCAACGAATTACATATTATATATTTCTCAAAATCCAATCTTTTGTTGACACACTTTTCGCCATGTTTCGTTATTTCAATCATTTCATTCAGGAGTTTTTTTTTTAAATCGTCTCTTGTGAATTAAATGATGAAATAAAAGATCGGATATTGAAAATTTTAACACCTCGTATTAAAATCTAATAGATAAAATCAAATGAAAAATATATGAATCAGTGTCATTAGCAATTGACTTTTCACAACTCTCCTCATTTCTTTCATCAGCCTTTTTTATATATTATACATTATCGATTCATCAATATTTCAGTCTTTTTTCATCTCTGTGTCTGTGTGTACGTGTTTTGTCTTAACATGATGTCCCCTGTTGCCTTTCTTTCAAGATTAAATACTTTTCTACGTAACTTATTCAAGGGAATTATTTCGAATTCCACGTTATTGGTTATAACAGTATTTTCTGTAAATTTTTCTGGTATTAGGATGCTAAGGGCTATATCATTGATACTATCTAATTGAAATGTATTCAAATATTCATTGAAGGAAGCATTTATATTATTTATCTCCGCTGAAATTATAGTCTATTTCAGTAATTTCCCACTTAACAAGTTGTTTTAATATACGCCACATTTTTTTACTATCATTACGAAATCCATTAGTACAGCTTTCATAATATTCTCTTTCCTTTTTTGTCAACAAACTGACAACTCTATTTCATTTGTTTCTGAAACTTTCGAAATCGGCAGGATTATTTGTGAACTGAAATGTTTTATGTAATGAATCCCTACTATTTGTCTATCTCCTGCATTAATCCAACCATTGCGCATTGCATATAAAATATTGTCATCCCTTAAATGGCGCTATGTTATCTAAGGTTGACTCAATATTGCTAATGAAATTTTGATACAGACCGTTAACGTCAGCAGCGGTGTACTCCCAATATTTACTTATTAAATCTGTTTCAATATCCCTTATTTTTATCATTGATTAGTTTCTATAGAAAATGTTTTTTGTACATTATTTTCCAATTCAATATCGATTTCTATTCCTATGATGGCATGATCAGAAAATTTTGGAAAATCCTGACTTACAATTTGTTTGATTTGTTATTATCAAATCAATCAGTGTGTTTGGATTATGCGTTTTTCTCGTCGGTTTCTGTACTAATTATTTAAAGGCAGCTGACCAAATTGAATTCATTGATTTACTTGTAGAAAAATTAATATTTTGAACATCAAAATTAAAGTCGCCCAATCTAGAACTTCTTTGAAGAAATTTAAAAGAGAAGCACTACACCTATTCGATAAACCTTCCACATTAATACTGTACGAGATTGAAAAAAATCCCCTAACTACGCCGCTGTCGAGTGCCGATTATAAAACGTAACTCATTTGCATAACAAATAAACTGAACTGAACTGAATGAGTATATAAGACGACATATTTCAATCAGAGAAAAATTTTCAGGAAGTTTTTAAAAGAAGTACCTAAGTGTTTGGAATATTTAGCTAGTTGAAGCAGATTTAAGTGTTTTATTAGTCAGTGTAGTAGTTGTATTTTTATAGTGAATTTAATAAAAACAGTTCAGTAGTGTGCTCGACGTATTATTTTAATTTCTCTATCTGAAAATTACAAAAAAATATTTATAGATAACTACACCACCGGTATGCTATATTTTTTATTATAAAAAATCAGATTATCCAATATCTTTGAAATTTTTACTTATAAGTTTGCACATAATATTGTCCGGATTCTTTGCATCATCTTCTAGGACATTAACAATGTTTATACGTGATTTAATCCCACTTTTATTTCATACTCGCCTCGAAGTTTACTAACTGTCGTTGATTTCAGTTTTTCAGGGATTCCGTATTTCCACAGTGGATCACCAAACACCCTTGGGAAACTTGTTTCACTTTTGCCACCGCCCTAAATCAGCTGGGTTCACTTTTTTGGCTAACTTCTTTCTAGTTTCACTACTGTATTGATTCACAGTCTTTGGTTTGATGATAAGAGGTTCCACTTTAATTTTATCCTCAACAATTTGAGAGACTAACGGTTTATTAGGCACGTAAGAGGTTTCGATTAAATTCTTCATTATTTCGTTGCATCTTCAATTTTTCGTTTACAACATCTACACACTCATCACAGAACCATTTGATATTAGTATTATCTTTACAAAAACTTCAAAATAACAAGAAAAGTTCCCTATGAGGTGCAATAAAGGGAAAAGTGGTCACTTTCAAAAAATACATTTGAAAACAATGATTTTTGGAATGAGTTTCCGGAACATTTAGGCAACTAATCTCAAATCTTTAGGTCAGATGACAGGTTTTGAAGCCAAGGACATTTTACAGAATATGACCTGTATCTGGGTTAAACCGCTACTATGAAACTTCATCGTATACGGTTTGTCTTCGAAGACACTTGAAATATGAGCTCTTTGACGTGTTGTCTCCAAGGAGCCATTTTATCGTAACGGTAAGTAATATAATCCATTCCTCAGGTATCATTTAATTATGGAAAATATAGAGTTTCGCTCTTAGATTCTCACTCAGAATTCCCATGTTTTCCTGGAGTATAATTGGGAAACTACGAACATTGAAATTTTAAATGATAATTGGTGTTGATAGTATAGCTGCTGTCTTGTCACACTACCTTCTAGCACTTTTCTATCGGAAACAGCTTGTTTATGAACTCCAGTTACTATTCATATATATCCTTTTTTTGTACATAGTTATGATTGCGACTGAATAAATTAATGTGAATATCACCATAATGAGAAAAGTATTTTTTACAGACGATTGGAATAAACGAAATGTGACTGGAAGTAAAAATAATGACTTTTTACTTTTTTAGTTCATGGACAAGCAATTTTATTTTTTCGATGATATCTTGGCGCCTCTGATAGTATAAGTCACTGCCTTTGTTCTTATTAACGTTTCTAAAGCGTTTGAATATATCATTGACTGTATCACATTATTTTGGTGTCAGTGAGGGCGCTTCTGTAATGACCCAGAATCACCTCTCACATTGCCTTCATCTTGAAATTATGGGGACAATTAATTTGCTTCTCAGGGGCTATGCAGGTAGTCAGTGGAGAACCACAAGACTCAATATTAGCTCCTTTGCCTTTTAGTATTTATACTGCACGCTTCAACACTGTGTCCATATGACCATATTGTCGAGTTCAAATATTCTACATCAATGTACGAAATTATTTTTCTAACAAATAATGTAATAATCTTTCATATTCTCTCACAAAGTCAAAAAGATCAAATCCATTAACTTTGAATTTGAATTAAACGAACTCCTCTTGGCAATAAGTGAATCAATATCTGCTCATTTGAATCACGGTTTTGATTTTATTTATAATGTTTCATCAATAGAAATTGCATGAAAGATTTTCTAATTATTTTTAGTGAAATTACAAATGTGTATTTACTCGTTCTTCCTTTTTGCCTTCCATTTGTCCTACTGAATAATATGTATATGTCGGAGACGAAATAATAGTTGGGACTTTCTATGGAATATCTTTCATCTAGACATTTTTCATCACAGTAGTTTTAAACGATAAAACTTATGGCAATAATTTATGATTTGCGCCGATTATGATTTCCCACGTTTATGACGATGGGCTTGAGTCCGAGGTGACACATCTGGTCACCAAACGTAGCCACGGTCACAGGATGGATGGTGGATTTTTATGATAAAAGTATGACGTAGATAGTTGGAGGCGTTTTTGATAATTTTGAACTGAGAATGCACAAGGGTGGGTGAGGAGGTACTGAGGTACAGTTCTGGGTAAACCACGAAAAAGTAAAGACTTGCTCCTGCTGACCAAGGATTCGTTATCGAACTTACGGTTCAATCGTTATAAGTGCTGGTTATATTTCGTAATACTCTCAACTCCCAAGAAAAGGAGTCTTCGACATATATAATATTTCTGATTTTGATAAGTTACTTTGTTCATATCATTCACAGGTGGCATTTCATCATATAATGGCTACAAACGTCTCATGAAGTTAATGGAACACTATTGTCTTATGAGTCATATTGATCTAGAATTAATGCCTGTTCCATCCACGTCATTCATTTTCTATAATGACCTTCACGTCAATCATGAGAAGTTTTCCTGTTCATATCAGCATTGGCTAAAATTGTGTATTGCTGATCATACAATAAATAACTATTGTTAACTGCAAGTATCATTGAGTAATAATTTGAAAAGGTTTGATGAACTGAAGCAGTTTTACGTAGGAATCTGTCAAGGAAGACCTCTTTTTGCATATATTATATAGGTATACTATGTGGAAATAAAAGATGGCGACACTATTTTTTGTGCCTAGGGCAGAATTCGTTCCGATCTTAGGACGGCAAAAAAGGTGAAAGCCATAGGCCTATCTCTCTGTTTTGTGTCGTGGCAAAAATGCCGGATAGAATCCTGCTGGAAAGGTTTAACAAACTGGAAGAAATGCACAACCATATTCCCTATCGTGTTTGAGAATATTTTAACAGTTCTCTTCAATTAGGTAATAATTTAATCAATACATCTCTCCTGCAGTCTATCGCCCGTTCATATTGAACCCAAACTCTTAAAAAACCATGTCACTCTGCTGAGGTAGTTTTGAATTATCACATATCACCTTTATTTTTATGAGCTCACTCTTATTGAGTACTCTTTGCCGAATTATCCAACATTTGAATCTCTGAATGTTCACTGTTTTTTCCAGGTGAGAATCTCAAATACTAAAGGATTCAAGAATATAAGTCACTAGCTAGATCATAGTTTCAAAAACCGATCGACATTCTAAAACAATGAAGACGAATTCGAGGACCTGATTATTGTAGCAGCTGTAAGTATAGTTTTGTGTTTAAAAAATGTATATTTTTAGTTTTTATACCTCATCAACAAAATTAATTATGAAACATTTTTTTCATTTTTAAATCCAAAAAGTGTTTCTACAAATATTTTTTCTCAAATTTCCATCCTCTCTAAGCCATTTTGAGATGGTATTTACAAGTTAGGTTGCTCTCTGTATAATGAGTCCCTCTGTAACCCTCAGTTATGATAAAAATTAATTATAGTAATGAGACTATGGAATGAAACACACGCACCTATTGTAAAATATTACATTACAATAATTATGAAATTCCCTAAATAACTATGGGTTTTTCAAAGCTCTAGGATAGTTTTATCGTCCCCAAATCTGAGGGATCGTCATTTCTCAGATATATAATACTGAATTTCATGGATTCTAGATGTAGAGTAAATAATCTGACCCTGCAACTTAGTTATTACTTATTCCAACTCATTTTTTATCGCACACTGGCTTCACTAATGTCACAACTCAAAAAATGCCGATTTTGTAATAATAACACACCTGACACCAAATCATCATCAATCACAAGCATCTTGATGAGAATGGTATAAATGATTAATGTGGACATTTCGTCACTGGCAAACTCCAAACTTTAGTTATTTTCACAACTGAATGAAATACATTTTTCCTTTTTCTCCTGTCTGAAGTTGTGACATTTTTGAAGCCATTGTGCGATATGCATTATAAGCATTTATTAATAACACTTGCCGAATATACTTTTTCCATGAATCATTCTTTCAAAAAAACGTAAATCTTTGAAACTCTTTTGTCTACACTAGATTTTCCCTAAGCTATGTATATTGGATATACATTTTTGTTTGTAACAATAGAAAAACTTGTGAAAAATATGGAAACTCAGTATTTCAGGGATGAATCAATGTATAATTTGTTTTTTTTTTGTAGGCTCCAAAATTTACTGAACAGTTGTTGAATGACTGAGATATTGGTCGAGCACTGCCTGCTTGATTACAATTAGCGCTTGTAATAGTGTCCTTTCAGAGAAATATTGCACAGGTTAATGTCAGATGTAACTCAGTGTTCGCAGGGGAAAATATTTGTTTTCTGACATATTAGCCTCCAATTTTCAAGTTTGTGGGATAGTGTGGAGCAAAGGGGATTTCGACTTCATCGAAATTATATTTTTCATTATCCAGCATTTCTAAAAAGTTTTCTGATTCTGAAACCATGAGAGTTTTTACGGCAAACATGCTTTCGTCATTCGACAATCATTCAGTGTATTCTAATATTTCAATGAAACCCCCTTATTCTCTCCTTAATTTAGGCAGATATCTGACAGATATCTGTGCAGCGTTCTCCCTAGAATCTGGGAGACAGCCACAAATGCTTTCTGTATCAAGTAGCAGAATCCTGCTCGACATGATCAAGGACTTGACCACTTACATACTAGTTTCGAGGTGTATTGCCCTCTTTCAGTGCAAGGTAGGTCCGACAACTTTTTCAGTCGTTGACGTCCTTGGTCATACCACGCAATTCACTGAAATTATTCTCTGAGGAGGATGCGGCGTCTCGTGAGGAGACAGTCGCAGCGCCACCTCTATCGGGCAGGATTCTGCTACTTACTTGATACAGAAAGCTTTTGTGGCTTTCTCCCAGATTCTAGGTAGAACGGTGCATAGAAATCCGTCAGAATTATTTCAACGTCAGTCATGGTATTATCCAGGGAAGTAGTTGTTTTCTGTCAGATATCTGCCTAAATCAAGGGGAGAATAAGGGGTTTTCATTGAAATTCTGTCTCTCCTGAAGCCACCAGACTTAGTCTGATATTTTAGAATTTTCTACTTTAATTACTACTATATTTAACTGTGTACCTATTTTAATTATTTACGTCATTTAAGAATTAACCTGATATAACCTATCTGCCACCTACTTTGCTTTGGATTCAATGACAAACGTTCTTGAAAATCAATAACTAATTACTGGAATGGGTTTCATCGCATTTCTGGCAAGTGGCCTTGCTAACTTTATACACTTGAAGAGATTGTACTTCGCCAATTGAGGAAGCTTTCATTTGAGAGTGACGTATTTATTAGGTTCGTATCGGGCAAAAAGTTTCTTTCGAGAATTTAACACTCATCACTCCTTCATTTTTGAAAAAACGAAGATTAGACTTTTCAAGTTCGACCAGGTTCGTTTTTATCATTACTTATATTATATCTGAACGTAATAGAATTATCTTTTTTGGGTGGAGGTAAACAAATGACCTATCAAATTGAGTCATTGTGTGTTGTGAAATACCAAATCTAGTTTATCTACTTTGTAGAATAAAACTCTCGGTGAGAATCAATATTACATTAGGTTCATCTCATGCCAGTCCCTTCCATGAGAACTTTCTCGCAGGTTCTAGTAATACAATAACGAAGGCTGATAAAGTTGCCGAGATACACGTTCGAAAATAAAAAGAGATCGACAATTCATCAAAGTTTCTTGTAGTTTGCTTTCAAAATTGAAATTTGCAAATCCGACCCATTCTTTGGTGGAGCGACAGCAACACCAGCAGAAATATACTTATTCATCTTTAATTTATGCAAACATACGGGTAAAAGTTTATAGATGTACCTAAAAATTGCTCCATTTTATTTATTCTTATTTGCTCGCATTTGGATATTTCGTGCCTGAAATTCTATTCGCGAGCTTAAGTCTGCATAATGTGGCAAGAAAAGTTTGTGGGATATTCCGATAGAGTGCGGAACTAGGGTTGTGCCAAGTAATGTGTTTTCATTATCGACGAAAGTTTTATTATTATGGCAGATTGTTTCCGTGCAGGTCGAATCGTTTATATGCTCGGAGAAATTGACACCCCTTTCATGAAAATAATGAAAACCTACGAAATGGGAAGATGTTTCCTCCATATTAACGACTGTGAGAAATATTTATCACAGATCTATGTCATTACTGAACCAAATTATTGAATCGAACACAATATTTGGAACAATTAGTGTGAATTAATTCAAAGATGTGAAAAACAACCTAAACACCAAAACGAAGTGAGTATCGTCAGAAGGTAAAAGCTTTCTTATTTGAAAATGTTGTACAAGCGCTTACCAAAGTAGCCATTGACACATACAGATTTCAACGCAATTTTAACATTTTCTGAGAAATGTCATCTTGTATCAACGACAATATTGAAAACACGCTCGATCTCCACCGCGCTCCACCGGTAAAGTTTAAAACGAACCAGTTCTAGTCAACAAGTGCTTTCCAGGTCAAACTGTTATGATTTTTGAAAAAATTCAAGAGCCGCTTAAAAAATTGCAGAAGTAATTAACTGAAAAAATACGGCATTTGGTTTTTGCAAATATCTCAAAAATTATTTGACGTTTTTCATTGAGAAAAGATTCAAGATGAGGAGGAAATTTCCCAAAAAAAACGTTCCTGGAACTGTAGGACCAATAGTTGTAAATACGGCCGAAAACGGGGACTCTGGCTTGCGTAACCGTACACTTTGGACCTTTAATGAATAAATATTATTCGAACTTCATCTGGCATCTACTTACTGGATAGAGGCATAAACAATAACCTGCGGTGAAAAAATTTTTATCGTTTTTTTTTTCTATAAATATGCATTTAATAAGTAACAATTTTTTCCTACTTGAACATTGCAAGTGCGATAATCATCAAATAACAGATCTGAAATTTTTTACTTTTTTGAGCTATTTTTGAAAGGTCTCGGAAAAGACTCCTGTTGGAAAAATAAAAAATTGTTATTTTTAACTTTGTTTTCAACAATTTACTTGGGTTGAAAATTAAAGAGCTTGATTAATCATATTAATCATTGAAATTTTTTTTATATTATCATTGATCCGTTTTTTTTATGATCAAAAGCGACATGAAAATTATTTTTGAAATTTTTTATTTCCTATTGTTAAAAAATTGTTTGTGTGTGTATAACCAAATGCGTTGTTTATATATAATGTGTGTATATTTATAATATATAATGTCAAAGTGACTGTAAAACAGTCGATACCTTTAGGAGGTAACTATAACTTTGTATGTATGTATGGCATATGTCTGACAGAAAACAACTACTTCTCTGGGTAATACTGCGACAGATATTGAATAAGGTATATCTAATTATAATGTGTATATACCGGGTGGCTACGGAAGTATTGCCTACGGAATATCTCAGTTATTGTATGAAGTAGGTTTGTGAAATTTGGAGCGTCGATATAATGACATAAGAGCTAGAATTTGAGCATAATGACATGTCGAAGTTAACTTCCGGTGTCCGGAAGTAACATCAACTTTCTTATTTTAAATGGAAACCCTATTTTTTTTTCTTTTCGCTTTATTCAGCATTCAATTCCCTTTCTAATGACATATCACAAGTTGGTATCTAACCAGAAACTAGATCAGAAATAAATTATTATTGAAATTCACCGAGTAGGCCGTGGAAGCAAAATGAAAGCCAAAAATTGAAAAGTTGGCTATGGAAACCATACGTCACTTGATAACAGTTGCTACTACTGTGATATTTTATTTTCATTCGTCGGCGTTATAAAAAGCCGCCAAAGAAAATATTGGAAAAATTGGGACAAAAACAATACTCTGTAGGTCCATAACTTAAATAGGAACATACAACTTTTTCTTGCCTGTACTATTCAGCATAACCATTCCTTTTTAATGATATAATAGAAAGTAATTTTTTGAAATGAAATACCAAAGAATCCATTTATTATTATTCAAATAACAAAAAAACAGATTTATCGAAAACAAAAAAATCAAATTGATAAGATTAAAGATAAAATAAATTCAAAACAAATGTTCGAAATGCATTCCCTCAGCGTCAATACATTTATTGACTCTGGTGATATTTTCATGTAAAAGGTTTCTCAACATTTGGAGCGTGATATCTTGGAAAGCTCTACGAATTTTTACTTCTAGCTCATGTAGAGTTGTAGGCTGTGGGGAGTACACCCTATTTTTAAGATGCCCCCATAGAAAATAGTCGCACGGAGTAAGATCAGGTGACCTTGGTGGCCACCTGACTGGACTATGGGTTGTTATAAGTCTCTCTTGAAAGCGATTTTGAAGATAATTTCTCGCTATTCTTGAATTATGCGGAGGGGCGCCATCTTGCTGGAAGTACATTCTCTCAGTTATTTCCGCTGGTAGGTTGTTAATGAATTCCGAAATTTCATTCGTTAAAAAATTAAAGTATCTCTCTCCGGTTAGTTAGCCTGGAAAAAGAATGGGGCCAACAATATGAGTTCCAACTATTCCTGCCCAAACATTCACACCAAATCTCTCCTGGAAGCCACCTTGTCGAAAACGGTGCTCAATGGATTATTTAACAGGAGTAATACAAGGTAGGTACTGTACTTTATTTGGATTATTGTCGATAGTCGAAGTGTAAAGTGCTAAAAGTGTGAACGGTCTTTTGTTTCAGGTACTGGGCGATAGAAAACGAGCACCGGTTTCGACAAGGTGGCTTCCAGGAGAGATTTGGTGTGAATGTTTGGGCAGGAATAGTTGGAACTCATATTGTTGGCCCCATTCTTTTTCAAGGCCAACTAACCGGAGAGAGATACTTTAATTTTTTAACGAATGAAATTTCGGAATTCATTAACAACCTACCAGCGGAAATAACTGAGAGAATGTACTTCCAGCAAGATGGCGCCCCTCCGCATAATTCAAGAATAGCGAGAAATTATCTTCAAAATCGCTTTCAAGAGAGACTTATAACAACCCATGGTCCAGTCAGGTGGCCACCAAGGTCACCTGATCTTACTCCGTGCGACTTTTTTCTATAGGGGCATCTTAAAAATAGGGTGTATTCCACACAGCCTACAACTCTACATGAGCTAGAAGTCAAAATTCGTAGAGCTTTCCAAGATATCACGCCCCAAATGTTGAGAAACGTTTTACATGAAAATATCACCAGAGTCAATAAATGTATTGACGCTGAGGGAATGCATTTCGAACATTTGTTTTGAATTTATTTTATCTTTAATCCTATCAATTTGAATTATTTTTTTCGATAAATCTGTTTTTTTGTTATTTGAATAATAATAATTGGATTTTTTGGTATTTCATTTCAAAAAATTACTTTCTATTATATCATTAGAAAGAAATGGTTATGCTGAATAGTACAGGCAAGAAAAAGTTGTATGTTCCTATTTAAGTTATGGACCTACAGAGTATTGTTTTTTTCCCAATTTTTTCAATATTTTTTTTGGCGGCTTTTTATAACGCCGACGAATGAAAATGAAATATCTCAGTAGTAGCAACTGTTATCAAGTGACGTATGGTTTCCATAGCCAACTTTTCAATTTTTGGCTTTCATTTTGCTTCCACGGCCTACTCGGTGAATTTCAATAATAATTTTTTTCTGATCTAGTTTCTGGTTAGATACCAACTTGTGATATGTCATTAGAAAGGGAATTGAATGCTGAATAAAGCGAAAAAATAGGGTTTCCGTTTAAAATAAGAAAGTTGATGTTACTTCCGGTCAGACTGGAAGTTAACTTCGACATGGCAATATGCTCAAATTCTAGCTCTTATGTCATTATATCGACGCTCCAAATTTCACAAACCTACTTCATACAATAACTGAGATATTCCATAGGCAATACTTCCGTAGCCACCCGGTATATAAAAGACTATTTTTAAATTTGATAAAAAATACAACTAAATTATTTTTTTTCTTAAAATAACACATGGTTGCTTTTGTTTCCTTAGGCAGAAGAAAAAAATTATATGGAACAAATTTAATTGTTTATAACAAATATTTCATTAAATAAACAATGAAAATTTAAATGAAAAAAATTCATATTTAAGTAGGAGGAAATTGTTAATTAACTAATGCATTATTGATACAATAATCGCGATAAACATTTTTTCACCGCAGAAAATAGTTTAATCTATCCAGTAGATGCCTGAATTTTTTCAATTCCTAATTTTCATATTTGATGAGTTTAAATAATATGTATTCATTAAAGGTTCAAACGTTTTGGACGTATTTTCAACCCTCTGGGAAAATGAATAATATTGGTCCAACAGTTCCGGGAGGTAGAGTTTTTTCTTGAAATTTCCTCTTCATTAATTTTTAATAACTTCTGCAATTTTGTGCAAGCGACTCTTGACATTTTTTCGAAAATCATCAACACACTTATTCCGAATCGAATGACACCTCACAGTTCTTGATGAAGGTGGTAAGATTTTCCCGGAGAAAACCCCCAACGAGTTCCCGGATTTGAAGGAGCTTTTAATATTGAAATTGTTACCAATCCGTCTAACCTTTTCGGATATTCCTTTGATGTACGGTAGGTGAACTACTAGTTCCGGTTGTTCTTCCTCGGTTGGTTTTGAGTTAGTGTCTTGTCTTCTAACATCCTCCAAAAGTTTCTCCGGATATCCGTTTTGGTGCAAATATCTCCTTATATTAGTCAATTCAGCTTAGAGGGCTTCCTGATCACTGCATATTGTCTCCGCTCTCTTGACGATTGTTATTACGATGCCTTTCTTCGTTGAATTTGGGTGGTTAGAGTCAAAGACCAAATAATACTGTCTGGTGTAAGTCTTCTTCTATAAACTGATGTCTGGATGGAACATAGAAGAAAATTTGAAGAGGCTGTATGTATCAATGCCAACAGAGCCTTCAGTCAGCGTAAAAATCAAGAACGTTTGGAAACCACTTGTTTATGGTTTTGGCGTGAACCGAAGAGAAGGTCACCCTGATTACAATTGGCAGGTGGCAGGTAGAAAAACTAGAAACGAGTAGTTTAGCTAATCCAATAATAAACAATTAAAGCTAAAGCGTTAAGCTAACACAACACTTTTTTTACATAATCGTACGTTTCGCTTAAAATGTCGGTACGTAAGATCAGCCGCGATGTCGATCATCTATTATTTCAAAATCCCCAAGTCACTTAACTGCCTAACCTGTGAGTCAATCCCCGGATCCACTATTCATTATGTGTTCAGCTCAGTGGTCACGAACCTCCTCCAAAAACATCTTCTGGAACCATCCATTAGTAGTATGAGCAATATCTTTAACCAACAATGTACTCCATAATGCGGAAGTGATTACGTAAAGCCGTTTTTCCGTTTTAAATTTTTTGCACACAGTCATTTCAGTGCCAACCATAATATTCAAGCGATGTGTCCAATGAAACCGTAAAAAATAATAATCTTACACAACACAAAACGAGCAATACAATGGTTAGTCGAGGGAGTTTGTCATTTCTGTAGAGCTTTTGCCTATTAGTATCGATGGGATTAACTCCCAGTAACATTTTTCAATACATTCAAATCCAACGCTGTTCGAGAAGGCTGTTCGTTAGTGAACAATAAAAGGTTTTCATTATTCATCTTTATCGTGGAGTCGTGGAAAATACACAGTAGAAGATATCTCAACTTCAATGGCAAAAAGTTGATGGAAGTATAAATGAATCATTCAGAATAGTAAAGCAAAGTTTTTGTGACGTGAATGCTATCGACTTTTCTGTATAGAATGTTCGGTATATATCGCTTTCGAAAAGCTCACCTCAAATATTGTAGAGGAAGGTGATTGATGATTATCCTGACTTTTTCGCGATAACTAATTGGAATTATTTGACAAACTGACATTTTTCTAAAGTTGCAATCGATCAACTATTGACAGTTCGGCTTACTTTCGATAAACCAAAGGACTTGGCACGGATTACATAAGTTTCTGGGGTTCTACAAATTCCGTTACCATGTGATGTACAAGAATTGCTACTTGAGTGTTAATATATGACAACAATTTGTGTTATTTACAGATACTTGAATGAAACAATCATCTTTGTCATAAAATGTGATTGAATCTTGAACATTTTTATGCGATGATTTTCTATGATGTTCGACGTGGATTAAACCAATAGCAGAAAGAGACTCAATCGTGCCGAAATGATTATCAAACTTTAGTGCAATAAAAGTATTTTACTTATATCAAATTTATTATGTAAAAATATATCGCCAGTGGCTTAGCTGAAAAATTCCTATGATTGATTAAAAATTCAAAAAGTACTTTTTTTTTAATTGCACTCATTAGTTCAAAGAAAAAGAATTCTATACGAATCGAAAGTATGGAGCCTAGAAAATACATAAACGTTTTGTTGTCTATTTTTTTCCTGGCATGGCTATTGGGTAAGCAGGTATAAACAAATAAGTCGATACTTCACCTTTTCCAGTATTATTTCAGAAAGCGTCATTCGAATTTCAGAATAGCCACTTATATTTCGGAAAATATCAATTGTATTTCAGAATAATCAACTTGATTTCAGAAACAATATAGATATGCCAGTTGGGTGTTAGAATCACCGGTAAAGAAAAAACCTACGATCAGAGTAGATGATATTCAATTTCCAATTGATTTATTCTTTTGTTATTTTTATCTAATAAGTGATAAAGCTTCAGTTGATAGTATCTACAAAAATTAATTTTCATTTTCATAAAAAGCAAGAATTATTTAAGTAAACACAAAAACATTTAAGCATCACAAAATGAACCTGTGATAAATATTAAAAAAGTTCAGGAACGTGTTGCTACTGCAGAGGTGTCAGTGTACATACTATTTCAAACATTGAACAGGAGATGCGGAAAATAGAAAATGGGGAATCTTCATTATTTTCTACTCCAAACAAAAGAAGAAAAGTAGCACATAAAAAGACAGACTTGGATAATTTCGATAAAGGAGTTCTGAGACGATATATTTTTAATTACCAAGTGACCAATAGGAAAGTACCAACTCTGCGAAATATACATAAAATATTTCACGATGACTATGGTTACACGGGTTCAAGAGAAAGTTTAAGAAAAATCATTCACAGCATGGGATTTCGATGGAGGAAAACTAAAACAAATAGAAAACTGTTGATGGAGAAACCCGATATCAGGTAAAAAAGAGTAAACTCTTTGAGACGCATAAAAAAATTTCGGGAAGAAAATCGGTCAATAATTTACATGGATGAAATATATATTCATTCATCACATACACACAAAAAGTCTTGGAGTGACGATTCCAACGAAGGTCTGCGTCAGCCGGTGTCGAAAGGTAAACGATTAATCATAGTGCATGCAGGTAGTGCAAGCGGTTTTAAGTCAAAGTCAAAATATACTTTATTGTTCCTAATGCTTGCCTAATATTCTAGTCACAAACCAAATCGGGTGATTATCACAGGGAAATGAATTACATTAACTATAAAAAATGGCTGGTGGAAAAACTTATACCTAACTTACCACCAAAAAGTGTAGTTGTGATTGATAACGCACCTTACCATAATGTAGAAATTTAAAAATGTCCAAACTACAATACTAGAAAAGCAGAAATGCAAGAATGGCTAAGACAACGAAACATTCCGTTCACAACTGATATGCTCAAAGTTGATTTATACTATTTAATTAAACTGCATAAGCCACTATTCAAAACCTATGAAATCGACCAACTTCTAAACACCCATGGTCACGAAGCTCTAAGGCTTCCGCCTTATCACCTGAACTGGTATGGTCATCATTGAAACAATATGTAGCAGACAGAAACGTGAATTTTAACCTAACGTAAAAAACTATTGTGCCGAATTTTTTAATACGTTCAATGAAGATGAGTGGAAATCGCGGTGTAACCATGCAGAAAAGTATGAAAAACTTTATATGGACCAAGGACCTTGCCATGATTCAGCAATAGACCAAATTATAATTAATCTACAGGACGACGACAGTGACGTTTCAGATTTAGAAAATGATGGGAGTGACACAAACGATAATGACAGTGACATATGGAGAGTTCATCCAGTATATTGAATAATAAATGTATATGTAGTACTGCAATGAATGTTTTTTGTTCATACTAATTTATTTCTATACGACATGTCATTTTTCTTTTTACTCCCAATACTCCTCCCTCAATAAAAAATGAAAATACAACAAGACAAAAAATGATGACATCAGTTGGTAAAATTTCAATATATATTAAAATACACTACAATACTTTTCGAAAGTTCTAACTAGGTAGTAGATTTCTATTACAGGCACATTAAATTCTCATTGCAAACTACAATAGAAATACCACAACCCTTTACACTTTTACTTTTATTACTGAATGTACAATTTAGAAATATTTGACCGAGCGTATACTACCCTCTTTGTCGTTCGACTACTTTCTCATTCTAACTTCGCGCATCTCGTACCTTTCCCAAAATTCACAGCTAGATTTGCCAAGCTGTACTTCATGTGACTCAAGGCTTCATCCGTAGGGGAATACTATAAACTCTGTTTTTGTCCGACCTATTCTAGAACTGATAAGAGGAATTAACCTTGAAACATGCATTTATGCAGATGGTCATTTCCAACAAAATGAAGAATGATATGCAATGGCTTTGTTACAATCAGCACTTGCAATTTGTTCTCCTTGAGAGTTATAACTCAGCTCAGATGATGACACTGTGTGTCGAAACAATTGTAAGCATGAATTTACAAGTATATATTTTTAGTGTAAATTGGAAGTTTCTATTTCGTCTATACAGGGTGGGACACCGAAAACGAAACATCGAATATCTTCAGAACACATGTGTTGTGAAGAAAATGCAAAAACACGTCGATTTTTAATCCAAGGGGGACATCTTCCTATCATAACCTCAACTGTCAGAGGTATAACAGTTGAGGTTATGATAGGAAGATGTCCCCCAACCCTTGGTCACTATCACCCAAACAATTTGAATAGGGAAAGTAGTAAGTCTGTTACATCATTATAAAGGAAATTTCATAAGGAATTCAGCCATGTCAATTATCGCTACCCAACATTCTAGTTTGGCGCCCCCTTGCGGAAAAAACAACTGACCTGTATTCCAAATTATGATACTTCATTTGCAAGCTAATTTGACATAAATTCGGTGACAATGCATCTGAGAATCAGTGGAGTCTCACAGTAGGTCTTGAGTTTTGAGGTTTTCAGACTGATTACTTCTCAACAAAATATTTCCTTCACTTCATACGACAAAAAAAATCATCCACCCTCATATTTTTAAGTGGGGAGGTATAAATGAACAAGTATGATTTCCCTTATTTGATCTGAATAAAACGTTAATTTTGACTGCGCCTTTGAAAGTCAAAAATTATTTTTTAGTGTTTTGAAATAGGGGTTGGGGAGATGTTTTAGAATTCTTCTTATGAAAGATTACAATATGATCCATCGTAATCCAATATTAAACAAGTTCAAATATCTTTCCCTACTATAATAATAAATAGTCTATTCTGAGCAAGGTATGACTTTGAAGCCCCGAATTATTTTTGTTTTGTACTCCTCGTAGGGAGGGGGAATAATCATGAAAAAGTGCTATTTCCCTAATACAAGCATGTTCAAACATCTGACGATGCATTTCAAAGTAATCCAGATATAATTTTTTCTGTTTCATTATATGTGGTGGGGGAAGAAGGAGGGGGGTGAAGAATTTTTTTTTTTATAAAAGAGCATAATCATATGCAACATTATCTACAATGAAATAGGTGAAAATGACGTACCCGGTTTCGAAAATAAATAGTCTATTCTCGGAAAGGGGTGATTTTAACGACACCTAGCGGCAAAATTGTTAATTTTTTGGGGTTGGCGCAATGGTAACATTGGTTGAGAATAACATGGACTACATTATATCAAATATTCAAAAAAATCCACCGAGACCCAAATTCCATAAGGATTTTGCGGAGTTCTTTGTAATTATGGTCCGATTCGAATCAAAATTAGTATGTAGGGATTTTCAGGGTCGGAAGTTATGATTTTTTTGTCGATACAAAAAACAAGATGGCTGGTGAAACGGACCATAATCACAAATTTCGTCCGCCATCTTGGAGCCACCATCTTGTTTTTTGCACTGACAAATAATTTATAATTTCCGACCCTGAGAACCATCACTTATCAAGTTTGAATCAAATTGGACTATAATTTTAAATCTTGCCCGTCATTTTGGAGCCGCTATTTTGTTTTTTCCTTAGAAAAATTCCATAATGCATTGTCACCGAATTTATGACAAATTAGCATGCAAATGAAGAATCATAATTTGGAATACGGATCAGTTGTTTTTCCCGCAAGAGGGCGCCAAAATAGAAAGTTAATTAGCGAAAATTGACATGGCTGAATTCCTTATGAAATTATCTTTTTAGTGATGTATCACACTTACTACTTTCCCTATTCAAATTGTTTGGGATATAGCCAAGTGATGAAAATATTTTTTTCTACGCCCATGTCTGTAAACTTAAAGAATGGCACTGTTAACATTCCTTGTAAATGACATTTAACAATAACATGCACGTAATGATACCTCATAACATACACGTGCGTTTTGAGAAGAAAACTTAAACTTCTTGGTTTAATTCAATCAAATTTTTATTTACGTAAGACTTTATTTGGTCTATTTACACAAATTTAGACAATTAAAAAACATTAAAACTGTTAGCATTAGCGAGATATATTTAGGATTGAAAGAGTGATGCCCCTAAATGTAGACAGCACGTTATGCAATTTCTTTAAAAATAGGACACTTTTTCTTAAGTAGGTAGCATGATATGAAAATAAATGTCATGTCATTTATATTGTCAACAAAATATAATTGTATCCGAACATTTTCTCAACTATATCTACGAATATGTCTGATAGTAGTGAAAGTGACGAAATTATGAGCACTCCAAAATGAATGGGCATAGAAAAAGTATAGTACGTTACACGAGTTGTAAGCCCATTACGCACTCATGAAAGTTATGCACTCGCCGCTGCGCGGCTTCGTGCATAAACTTTTTGATTTCGTGCGTAATGGGTTACTTATAACTCTTGTTACGTAATATACTATTACGTAGTTCAAAGTAAGGAAGCTGAAAAAATAGGCAAATAAACAAATAGGATTTTTTGAGAAAGACAAACACAAGACTGATAGGCTGTAGAAAATTGTGAACGTTCAGGAAACATTTCAAAAACCAGAAAAGAAGTGTGAAATAATCTGTAGATTATGTTCATACATAATTTTTTTGGAACTGCATGTAAGCCCTAAAAGAGATGGCCATTCAGAACGGACTGACCCTATGCTGGGAACCAGAACCCACAGGTTGTAAATGCAATGAAGAGGCCGTCTTCGTACATAGAGAAGGGGCAAATAAGGCCCAGAATATTTTTGTGGTGTAGCAAAAGCTGTACTAAATACAAATACCAAATCATGGATCCATCGCAAATCTCAAAAGGGATTCATCAAGAATGATATACAGTGTGTTTCACTTCTTATGGAAAGACCCCCTTATCTTCCGTAATTTTCAATGGACAAACATGAAATCTTCATTATCAATAGATACATTAGAAATGAACTGCACAAAAGTTGTCATCCTACGTGATATTCACTGCACGCCAACGGCGATGGAACTACCCATTTTTCTGTCAAGTTATCGGAGCAAAATTGGCCCGAAATTCCTTCGGATTCGTGTTCAGAATCCCCAAATTACTACTAATACACTTGTCTCCTGAAAAATTCCAATTAGTTTCACTTCTCATGGAAACGCCCCCGTATCTTCCGTAATTTTCGACGTAGAACTATGAAATTTTTAAGATAGATAGATAGGCTGGCGTTACATGCATCCGTTATCCGACGACACGATGATCCGATAATGTTACCTCCGAGTTCCTATTGGTTAATTACAAATAAGTTCAAATAATCATAACACTTTCGAAAAACTCACCACTTTCAACAGTATACAAAGTTGCTGGTTATCACTTCAGATTTTGTACGAGGGCTCGCGTACTTTGGATAATATAGTTGTAAAATTGTTAACCGGGGTGTTAACGCGAATTCAGATTGAAAAAAAAACGCATGTCAAAGTCTACAAAAAAACACAAAAGTATGAAAAAGTAAGAGAAAGTATGTAAACAGAAAAAAGTTATACGAAAAAGTAGTAATTATTACAAAAAGTACAGAAAAGTAGAAAAAAGTAGATAAAAGTAAGTTAACTTTCGGAAAGTACTATAAAATACATAAAATCGTTTTGTAAGTACGATTTATATCCGATTTTCATTGTAATTTTATCAAATTACAGAGTAGGTGTACAAATATGAAGAAATGGCACACTCCTCGCGTCATTATAAATTTTTTTAAATGTCAATACCATTTTAATAATACCTTAATACCAAAAAGATCACATTTGTCTTTGTATGGATGTCATATTTTTTTTATGTTACAAAGGTAATAATATTTCCAGAAATTAATTTAGGATACTAAAATGTTTCTAATTTTTGTTCCGACGGCAACACTGACTGCAAATGAGTTTTTAAAATAATTTTCATTGGCTTTGTATCCACATCATCAAAATCTTCAGCTACCAGACAATTTACTATGGTACCAGCACGATATGGAGCGCTGCCGCATTACGCACATTTACGTGAATACCTCGATATGCTTCCCAATAGATGAATTTCAACATCGCCTTGCATATTGTCAAGAGGCAGACGGCTTGCAATTCGAGTATAGTTTGAAGGTTTATTCAGCCTTTTGTCATGTTTAAAATTACACTATTATGAAAGGAATATCTTCATGTTTTGGTTGGTTTCCGTGTTTTGCCGTGGTCTTCTTTGGTTTAAATCTCCAAAGGTTTCGAATGAAACTCATTTGATACGTCTAGAGTACTTCGACCACGCCACTGAAGAAGACTGCCGCAGTTGCAGTTGAAACGTTTGGAGATTTAAACCAAAGAAGACCACGGCAATACCCGGAAACCAACCAAAACATTGACTCCAGCCGTGAAAGCCTACATTCCTACAGAAAATCTTCAATTCCTCGGGCATACGGTTAAGTATCATGAGAAAATATATGACATCTATACATAAAAAAATGCGTTCTTTTTGAAGGTATTATCAAAATAGGGTGTTGCCATAAAAAAAATATATAGTGACGTCATAACTCGAACAGTAATGACGTCATAAAAAATGTGAGTTGACCAAATGATGTGCAACTGAAAAATAAAATTGATGTGTCCGAGTCTTTTTTCCCCAATGGTAATAACATGATTTCAACGAATTTATAAGGAATTAACTCACATAACTGTTCTTGGATATTGTGAAAAGTCAGCATGCACGTTAGTTGTTACTCATTCAAATCCTTATCATATTCTATTTCATATCACCCATTTTCCCGTTCCGTAGTTCACAGCGTTTCCAGTCAGTCAGAAAATCCCGTTTAAAAGATGACTATTATTTAGACAAACGGGAGCCAGCAAAACCGATCTGCAGCAGCTTCCGTTACGAGAACGGTTATGTTTCTATACATTTTTGAACAGCAACAGTTCTTTCTATGTTCATCTAGAAAAATAAAGCAGGTAGAGGATTAACTAAAAGTTATGATATTGGAAATTCCGATTATAACTCCTGGCATGTTTTCATTCAGAAACTTTCGTGCGCTTGCTAATCGAGATGGGTATGTGAAATTGTTATGGAACTGGTAGTCAATTGAAAAATCGTTAATTAATCTAGAAATACCTCCAAACATACAGAAAACGTCTAGAACTCCGCAGAAACTCATTTTTGCTCTAGTTTTTAATCTCGATTATTCTTATTGTAGTCTTAGATATACTAGAACTTATATTTCACTACATGAAAAACTAGATTTGACAGTAAAGTAGCAACTAGTGCAAATCTCCAAATACTTCTGATGGCAAATACCATGTTTCCGATCTCTCCTATTTCCTGAGTGTTTCAGATGTGACATTGGATATGACATAATCGTTATATTGGCTTTTACCAGTATTTTTTAAATGAGACAGTTACAGTTTCCTTATTGATTTTTCAAATTTGTATTTTTTAGATATCTAGATATCAATATCACATGAAAATCAGAGGACAAAAAATCTTGTTCAGAAGAACTTTTCTGGATATTGCTCATCCAAACTTTATTGTAAGGACGTTTGACAGTCTATATACAAAATGTGACGAATATATACGTTTTCAATAAAGTCTAAGACTAACCTAATCATTTGATTTATGATGCCTATTATACTTCATAATCACGTCCTTCTCGACCAAAATGTGGTTACGCCTCTGTTGGAACACGAATTACTATTTTAAAGCTGCAAAGACCATATTCCTTGCTAGATCATAACAGCTGAAAAATCATTATTTTCCAGTAATACACTGGCCTCGCCGATTATTTAAATTCTTGTGAGCTGTGTTATTTCAATAAATACCAAGGTGTTCGCAAACTTTTATTACACATATCAGTTATAGTTCCGATCATGATAGAAATACTATATATCGTAATTGAAAACGTTATAAGAAATTTTGGATTTGTTACCAATTTAGTTGGTTTAGGAGGAATTTTAAACATTTTCTGTTGTAGTAGTATTATTCTATTACGGTTGTTCTTACTTATACCACATATGAATATAATAATGAAAAAAATCAGTTGCTTCAAACAAACTACATTTTGATCTAGGAGGACGTAGTTATAAAGTATAATTATATATTAAACGACTTACCTGTAGTTCAATCTAAATTATATGAAGAATCATGTCCGAGTAGACCAACCCACCCAACTCATTACTACCAGTACTAAGTACCCATAAAATAAATTGTTTTTTTTTCTTGGGCACTGTCAAACTCAATGATCAATCAACCGATATGATCGAGCAAGGAATAGGTTTTTGTTTTTTGCAGCTTCGAAATAGTGATTCGTATTTCACCGGATGCGTAACTACATTTTCGTCTACTCGAATGTGGTTCTTTTGTTAAGCTGTGGCCGAACCTACAAACCTACAACAAGATCTTTGATATGATGGTGAAATAGAAAAATCAGTAATGTTATGGAGTCTACGATTGATTATTCTGACTTTTGGGGAGACTATCTCCTGATTCAAAACTACACTTTGTTCATTACATAATTATACTGCCTTTAACAAAAATTAAAAAAATACTCCTTGAGATGGGTGACGTAGGAGTGGTTCTTTGCTTCAGGGTAAGTTTGGAATACAATGAAAGATATTTGGCGCACCCACTTTAGCGATGTATTTATTATGGAAGGTTAGAGGAAGAGGGGCAAATTCTGGCAGTTTCAACTAATTTAACCCTTTCAAGCTTTGTGGTATCACGATGATACCACCTTTCTAAAATTCATTGAGGATGCAGCGGAGTGGTTTTAACGCGATACCCCATATTCTGTGCGGTGGTGCCATCTTCTGAAAAAAAATTGCGACATGGCGATTCTGGCGCTTAGGAGGTCACAGTGCTCTGCCTTTTCACCGCTGTTGATGAATTTCATGATTTCTACAAGGTGTAAGTGATTTGATAGTTTTCAAAACCGGTTTTCTTTGTTTTTTACGAGTAATTTTTCAGACTATTGTAGTGGTTTCAAACGACACCACTAAGCAGCGAACACCGGAATATTCTGAAATTTTAAAAATTAATTTTATGTGGTTTCACGGAGAAAATGGAGTTACGTGGACTAGGAACGAATGGATATCGATGATTTCGAGAATTTAATTTTCGAAGAAATTCCATTTGGGACCGAGTCGGAAGTATATGAGGAAAATGACGACGGAGAAAACAACGAACATGATGGTGCTCAAAATTTCATCAGTGCAACCGTTGGTAATGTTGAGGAGGCTGCCGCAATGAGCCTGGACATCGATAATAATTCAGTTCGGGATCAGGAAAATGGTGATGATGGTTTTAGTGACGAAGACCGTATCCCAGCAATTTCCACAGACCCGACCTTGCTGGTACAGTAGATAGAAGGAAGAAAAATGGAGAGGGAGACTATTCAGTGCTCCTTTATCGTGAAAGACTAAAACAGCAATATGGGTTTTGTTGAAAAAGCCGATCAACTGAAAACCACATATCAAATCAACAGAAAAAATTGAAAATGGTGGCATAGGATCGTATGGCACTTCCTGGATGTGGCTATAGTCAACTCTTTCATAATTTTTGCAGAAAGAACTGGACATGTGGGTATGGACTTGAAAAACTTTTGAATTGCCATTGTGCAAGCGCTAACAAACTCAGAAGGGACAGGCCTAGTGCTGAACATGTTCCGGACAATTTCAAGAAAAACGTACCCTTGAAAAAAAGGTGGGACCAGGCGGCACACATGCCCATTCATGGGAATTCCCGCAGATGTGCGTTGTGTAGCTCGAAAGCAAGTCAACACAGTGCAAGGTAATCCTGTTCTAATTGTGTGGTGGGGCTATGCCTGACATAAAAATAATTGTTTTGTGAAGTTACATTCAAAACAATGATTTCTAACAAATATTGTTGAATATAGTTGAAATTTTTCCTCACAGTTGTCGAATATTACCAAATAAATGTTTTATTCTTGAAGTTAGTTTACTTTGTATTCCCTGCTTGGTGGTACTCTGGTGAAACCGGCCCGTATTTTTTTTCAAAAACAAAGAAAAAAATTATATACATACTTTTCGTATTCCTTGAGCTACAGCAAGTTAATTTTTTTTAGTAAAACCAAAAAAAAGTACAATTTTGTTAAATCTGCCTTGAAAGGGTTAAAGGACGAAATAAGAAGAGCTGGACTTGAGGACCCACTTCGCCAACAATGAGTCGTTAGAATATTTCAGTTTTCCTCTTAAAAGACAATTTTTTTCAATTTCCATTTGTAGTATCACAGCTATGTAACTTTAAAGAAGGCAACGTTTCAATCAATATACTATTGTTCAAATTCACTTATTCGTTTGTTGAATTATAAGTTATGGAGTATTAATCAATTGCTTACTATAATTTGACATCGTTCGTTCTTGTATCACCTCGTATAATGCAAACAAAATACAAAACATCAAGTATTCTCCTACATTTGTCATGTTCTCCAACTTTAAGGGTGTAAATTCAAAGGAACCGAGAAAATAAATAAACACAGATGTCCATGGCATATTTGGAATGATGGATGGAGACCGTGGTGCGGCGTTCACTTGTCGACGCCGACGGTTGACGCTTCTGCACTAAGCGTTATTCATCATAGAGGATTCCATGATGTGTAATGGGATTTTGATTCGTGGGTTACGTCTTTGTCTTGGATTTAATTGCCGTGATGTTCGGATTTATTCTTCTTATCTTGGAAACAAAGTAGCTATTTCGAGAAGGACCATTGAGTATTTTTTTCTCGAAAAAGTGGATAGCCTAGGTATAATGTCAATGGTTGTGATAATCGTAACATAAACTGGCCAGTTCTAAAGAAGGATTTTGTTCAAAACATGAAATGGTTATTAATAATAGTTATCTGGTAGTCAGAACTGTCGAGGAAGAATAAAGTTGCTGTAACTAATATGCTTGCCGTTCCGATTCTACTTCACTCCTTTTGCCCAGTGTACCCACTCCAGGGTGCGCATTGGCTGCCGATCCGGGTTTATTCCTCTTCAAGAACACTTAAAACCTTGGCTTATCCAGAAACCTGACCTCAGTATTTCTAAGGTCAAGTAGGCTGAAGTCGGAAAGCGAGGGATTCATAATGGCCTACCAGGATGGTGTCTTCAACACCCTCATCTATGGTAGTCACGTGATGCAAAGCGTATCATGGAGCAGCTGAGAGCATATTTGCTGTCACCCTGTCCAGCTCATGCGGTCTCAGCCTATATCCAAATGCATAACGCGGCGCTACGAGTGTTGTACTACCAATTACGACACTCGTACGGTATTGACGAAACACCATAGGGGGATTTTGAGTCCGTTGTGGAGAATGAGAAGTGCCGAGTATATTGGAACTACTTATTCCTCACCCGCAGGCAAATAGAAGCCAATAAGCCTGATGTAGTCCTTCTCGACCGTCAAATTGGGTTAAGACAATTTTCGTCACAGAGTAGTCGGCTCCTGGCAAAACGAATATTGTCCGAAAAGAGGAGATCTACTCTTTGAACTCCGCAGGTTTTACTTGAACCATTCTGTTGAAATGGTTGGTCTGGTAATAGATGTCATTGGTGGAATGATGGAAACACTGCGCTCAAACTTAAATATCATACCGGCTTGACTTAGTATGGCAGAAATCTTAGCCGGACGAATGCAGAAGGCCATAATTTTTGGTTCACTCCGCCTATCCAGGGCACATGATTCTCGGGCCCAGTAATCACTCACCCCACGGACGTTGGGAGTGTTTACTGGGGTTAATGACACACCTGCGCCCTGAGGATGTATCGGGTCTCCGGAGACAGGGTCTGATTGGAATCTTTAACTTTCAAATCAAAAATTTTTCGAATAGAAATATATTGATGCAATTGCTGGAACAGCCCCATAAGTTCATATTATAATATATTTGAGGATCAATAGGAGACTTTGGTCCAAGTTGCCAACCTAAAAAATTTTAAAATTTTCTACCACTGGGGAAAGGAAATTTCAGAACAAATTTGTCATGATCATGATCGCGTTAATTATAAATATCCGTAAACTACGACTCAGCCTTGTAAACCAGGTAATTGGAACAAAATATACATTTTTGTAAAGATCATGGGTGCTTGGCTGAGAGTTGTGTTGTTGCTACTGGTTTCACGTCAATAATGTCAAATATCAATGTGAATGTTAATGTTCCTTGAAATATTGTGAAAGTGATTCACGAAAAAACAGAAAAATTGGGTTTCGTCCGTTTCCCAAAAGAAAAAACTTGTTGAAATGCCTCAAATGGATGTGTGAAAATGAAAAGTTAACCCCAGAGAATGTAGATAAAAATACGTATATATGCAGTAAACACTTTTCTGGAAATTTCATGTATAACTCGAATCCAAACCCCTTTTCGCCAATTAATGTAGACTCTGATGAAAATAATTTCGACCAAGACATGGATAGTACCCCCTATGATCATTCTAAAACAGATGCTCAAACCAATTTCAACCAAGACTTGGCTAGTATCCCTCATGATATTTCTAAAATAGATACTCAAACTGATTCCGACCAAGACTTGGCTTCTATCCCCCATGATAATTCTGGTGGTAATAATATTTGCTACTCAGGAGAGATGATTCCATATTTTCATATGTTAACCTTAAAAGAAATGAGAAACGCTGAGTTGGTCAGGCTGAGGCGTGGTTTTACTTTCAACTGGTTTAAGTAGAAGCAATATTTCTGTGATATGTTATACTTGGATACAGTTTATGTACTGTCAGATGTCAAGCATTAGATACAAAACGTTTTGGGCTGGTAGATATATGAAGAATAAACCATAACCATACTCCATATTCTCAAGCTACAAACATTCAAATACAGTGAAATTTCTATTGGGAATATGCACATCTGGAGCAAAAGTATATGTCAGTGAGGGGTTTGAGGGGTCAATTTCTGGCAAAGAGATTTTTGAGAAAAGTGACATTACAAATTTTCTAAAGGAAGGAGATGTCATTATGGCAGATCATGGTTTTCTGATGGGATGAAAATAAAATTATATACACCACCACTACTAATGAAAAGGAAACGATTAACAGGGGAAGAGTAGTTGTTAACAAAAAACAATTGCTAAAGCCAGGATACATGTTGAGAGAGCTATGGTAGAATGAAAGCCTGGAGAATCTTTTCAAAGAAGTGGCCTATTTTTTGAATCCTATCTTATCTGATATATTCAGTGTTGTTTCATTTTTGGTAAACTTTGAAGAGCGGTTAGTTAATAGTATATTAAAGCCGTCGTGTTCGAAAAATCGCGCGTGTTTACGCAATTTTTTTTTATTGGTACAATTTGAAATCATAAATACTGGTATTATTATTACAAAACATGGAAATAAGAACTAATAATTTAAAATGGTTGAATTCGTAATGTGAAATCAGTATACCTTTCGTTGCCATGAAAATGAGAAAAGCAAAAATAAATATGCAATGCAATGATAGTTGTCACCGAGGTCCTTCAAAATGAATTCTTATATTGATTCTTTGAATAGTAAAGCAGAATCGCAACTAATACCGCAAAAATCTAGAGAAGCCTATAACAAAGAATATGACAAGTTCGTACACTGGATGGAAGTGCAAAAGTTGACTGAAATAGATGAACGAGTTGTGCTTGCTTACCTTCAGAAAATGTCGGAGTAGTACAAGGCGTCGACTATGTGGGCTATCCATTCAAAATTACAATGTATGTTGAGGATAAACAAAGGAGTCGATATAAAATCATTTGTAAAAGTGCATGCATTCATGAAGGAAATTAGTAGGAATAACGTAGCCAAGAAGGCATATATATTCAATGAAGATGATTTGCGGAAGTTTTTCATAGATGCACCAGACATTACCTATCTATTTTTGAAAGTGGTTGCCATTTCGGTATTTTTGGATCTTGTAGAAGATATGCGATTTGCGCTTACATGATATCAAAGAAGAAGGAAGTGTTTTGGTTATTACTATCCGACCGTCTAAGACAGTGAAGGCTCGACGTTTTACTGTAACCGACAATGAAGCAATTAGTTATGTGCGTTTAGTAAAGCAGTATTTATCATTGCGTCCACAAAATGTGAGTACAGACCGAGTTTTCCTACGATATGATAAGGGGAAGTGTACCAATCAAGTGGTTGGTAGGTATTAATACATTTGGATCATGTCTCTTGCAAAATGCCCGTTATCTTAAATTGGATGATCCTGAGAAATACACGGGACATGCTTTTCGACGCACGTCCGCTACCATTATGGCAAATAGTGGCATGACAATAGATCAAATCCAACGACAAGTAGGATGGAAATCGGCAGCTGGCGAGTGGTTACGTTGAAGAGAGCATTAGCAATAAGAAGAATGTTTCACACGGTATAGGGAGTGCCATTAATGGAAGTTCAACCTCATTGAGTTGTCAGAATGTTAACAGTATCAATTTAAATGCCATTTCCTCCGATTTGAAAAATCGAAATATTAATATATCAAACAATACTAACGAAAAGTTGTATAATGTTTGAATAAAGGTTGTTTTGGTTAGTAATATTTTATTAGACGTTAGAAGGTAATGCTGTCAGATCATTCATCAAAAGTTGTCATTAATAGCGCATTCGACTGAAATGCTCGCATTCGGTGGTGGAGCGTATTTAGTGCTGCTCTGATTTGGTACAGAATTCTTGATTATATACACTGACACGAGGCACATGTAAAGTGACAAGCGTATTCGACTCGACCGATCAAATTATCAAAAAACAGAACCCGTGTTTACACCGTCCACAAAGTACAGTGCAGAAATATTCGAATTCGTAGCGAGCGCTATTGCCAGTCGAACATAGATTTTGCTCTAACCTCGAGTAATACATGCCAAGTCGAATAAGAATATTATTGGTACCGTGGCAGCCGATTGTGTGTTCGGCTGTGTAAAGGTTGGAATAAATGCACATTAGTGCAGCCAGTCGAATACACTATTAGACTTCTTGTTTCTCGAGTTGTTGATGTTGCCATGGTAACTTTAAAAAACGCGCGTTTTTGAAAGTTCGATTTAAACACGCATAGGCTGCTTGAAATGGCTAAAATGGGGCACCAATAAAAAAAACAATTAAAATATTTCTCATTTGGAACTGGGTGTACTTGATAAAATGTCACTTTCAACAAAAAATGCAAGAGTTCTTGTGTACAGACCCAAGAAATTTATAAAAAAAATCTTATAGCGAATACAAAATTAACGACATTGATAATATAACCCACATATTTCGGTGTTATAATGAATACGCATGTTTCGATCTTTGAAACACGTGTCGAGGTGTTGAAAATAATGATCTGGTGTTTGGATAAAACTCCAGTGTATTTAGGTAGATGTTTTGGTTGGTTTCCGGGTTTTTGCAGTGGTCGTCATTTGTTTAAATCTACAAATGTTTCGACTGCAGTAATCTTCAGTGGCGTGGTCGAAGTACTCTGAACTGATAGTTGATACGTCAAGAAGAGTACTTCAACCACGCCTTTGAAGATGACTGCCGCAGTTGGAGATTTAAACAAAAGACGACTATGACAAAATCCGGAAAACAACCGAACATTCCTATATTTCGGTATATGTTTGTCACTGTATTTCTAAGTGTCAATATTCATAAGTTTTTGATATTAATTTAATTTTGTGTAGTAATCTTATCTTCAACGTTTTTAATTTTAAAATCGAAATTATAATGTATTGAAGTGCCCGTCAGAAATCTAAAACACTTTCTCATTGAATTGAAGAAATCGAACAAGTATACCATGATAGATTCTAAAATTTTATTGTGTCAAGCCAATTAAATTCTGGTTCCTTCAATATCTCATCAGCAATATCTTGATGAAGCACACCAGCACACGGGTGTTTTATTGCCTCTAGAGAATATGACGTAATTTTCTTACCTATACCTTAGTGGATATGGAATACTAAACTGTCAAATCAATATATTTGGAGCGAATTCTACAGCCAACATAAAATTTACAACCGGTAACGGTAGCGAATGAACAAGAATTATTTTCCAGAATTCAGGTCATATCAGCAGGGCACTCGCCCGCAACAAGCTGTGTCAAATTTGCCGAAGCTATTAATTTTTATCGCCACATTGGGAGGCGCCTCGAGCAGTTTTTATTTGCAACGCATGTGTTACCTCTTCCTGGCACTATTAAAGTTCCCAGACTGAAAGTCATTTATCAAAACCTCGTAAGATCGTCGGAAGAAATGTTTAGACGACACAAAGTTTACTACAACTAGAAGTCATTTGTAAACGAGACGAGACAACTTGAATCGAACTGTGTTCTCTTCCAGAAGTGTAGATGTTCTTTTTTTTGTTTCTAGTAAAAGATAAAAGTTTGGAAAGCTTGCTACACTTAGATGACAGAGAGCTTTTTTTATTCGATAAAAACGTCTGGAGAAGTATTCGCATGGTCCCGCTTTATTTTAACTTATACTAACTCACTTGAACATTGGAAAGGTGATTCTGATGTAAAGAGGAAAATTGATATTTTTGCATTGATCAATATGGAAAATTATGAATGGATCGAATTTGAAAATTTGGTAGTTTAATAATGAGGCCAGGTATAGCCGAGTGGTTAGAATCACCGCTTTTCAATAATTCTGGCTGCCGGTCATGGTTTCAAAGCCCAGCGACTGCAGTATATTCTTCTGAATTTCATATACATTTAATTTTAATCAAATAAATCATTCATTCAATTTTCAATATCAAATTTTACTTGAGGTAACCATTTTTATTCAGTCTATTTTCAAATCAAATCAAACCGTTTTCCATAATGAATGACCACTGTCTTCCGGTTATTGACCACACCAGACCCAGTAAATGATCAATTCAATAAGAGATCAAAATCACTTTATTGATATTATTCAATTCCAGGAACTACTTATATAATTATTGCTGCTTTCTTTCGATACCAAGACTGGACCTTCTATTTTCACAACAATTTCATCGTTTTTATAGCAAATCTGATTCTCCTTTTTTGGGCCATTTCCATATAGTCACCACCATCATTTTTTACCATCACTACAATCAATTAAGGTTTTCATTTTCAACTATAACGAAAACGGCAATAGATATTCCTTGGATGTATTTTTCTGAAACTTCATCTTCTCTCCACTCATTACTCGATCATAAGGAATCTGATAAAATCAAATGATAACTGATTTTTCTCTTTCGTGCAACTTCTGCATTCTGTCTCTCATTTCGTTCAATTTGAAATCATCTGAACTTTCATCAGAAGTCGCAACTTCATTTTTCCGTACTTTGTACGTTTGTTTTCATTCTTTTGTTCCTCGTCATTGTTGCTATTTATCTTTACGTGTCGCTTTTTCATTCTATTAATATCTTCTTTCGCCGATTTTGCTTTCTTCAAATCTCTTTCAGCTTTCTTCTCTTCTGTTTTATTCATTTTTTCCTAATATCCACTTCTCTAGTTTATTTCCTTTCTTTGTAGATAGTATTGGCATTGGTCCCATTTTTCTTTCATTAACAAAACTGTGTTCATGGAGTCTGTTGACTAGTGATCCTTTTAGAATATATAATTCTTGAGATGCTAGATTTATTGAAAGCTGCCTTGTTCCTCCTTCTATTGTAAGTATCGAGGCGGTAAAGCTGTATTTGAAACGTTCGAATTTCTGCTTTTTATGAGAACTCGATATGCAGAAATATAATGAAAAAAACAAGTGACAAAAAATAGAAGACGAAGGCCCATAAAGTGTTCGGTCATTTACTAGATCCACCAAATTACCAATATTTAATCCAGTTTTTCTAAATCGGTCATTAGTTGGTCTCAAGTTAAAGTAGAGTCATAAGATTAAATTAAAGTGCATATCATTATATTCAACAAATCTATCACATGGTTTTCATAAAAAGTTGTCAATGTCTTAAAACCAGTGAATGACCGATGGGGGTCATTTACCAGAAATCGGATGAAATGGGGATCAGGTATATGTCCACTTGAATAATCCAACCTCACACTATAATGGCATATTTAATTTGAAAACAGTTTTCCATTCATAAAATATTATGTGTATAACGGTAGATAATAGATCCTACTTTGAAAGAAATTCACCCCAAACAAGAGTGTTACATCGGTGTTACATCATACTTACCTTTTTCTTAGTATTGTTATGGAACCTCTGCAAGCTCACATCCTACGCGACATTTGCAGCCATATCTGAATGAATGAATGTTTTACTCGTGGTGCCATCTAATATCAAAGTTAGGAACTATAAACTATGTATCTGCCTAAATTTAAATTGGTTGAGTGAAGAAATGGTGAAGAATCGTATAGATTTACTAACTAGAACGCAATATTGGAGTTATTGTTCATTCATTGGGGGCTGGTCACTCACTGGTGCATTCACCCTAGTCTCATATTTTTCGTAAATTTCGTAATCGGACCATACAATTTTTTTTTGCACAGGAATTCATATTTAATTGAGTATCGATATATTCGTGGTAGAGGACACAACAGCAGAATTCTAATTTCAATTCAATGATAAAAATGTTTTTGAAATATTGACGAGTTAACGAGTTGGGACAGCATACCTATAATATAAGTATATATGTCGAGAGACTACTTTCTCTTTGTGAAAATATCTCTTGGGGTTGCAGTCAGAAAAAGTGGCCTGGTAAAGAACAACTCTTTGTTAAATTGTCGAGCTTTCGAAAATATTTATTTTCATTTTCAAGACATTAACGTGAGATTATTTTGAAGAAAACAGCAGAAAACTCCTTGGTTATTACATAAACAGGTAAGGTTATGTCACAACACAAATAGGAACACAACAACACTGGTAAAACTGTCATGTACATGAGCGGTATTCAAAATGTTAGATCAAAATTATTGTAACGAAAACTTTTTCCAATATTTATTTTTTGGCAAACTCTCCGTGAATAAAACACCACACATATGTATATACACAAATGTTTCATTTATACTGAGACGGGAATGGGTGAAAATGTATATGTAACTATTCCTTCATCCATTATTTCACTCAACGATAATGATGATATGAGTATCCTGTTATATTCGAAGACTTTTCTTCATTCATACATTTTGATAATCTTTCATCAAAGTTCAAATTTACCCGTATGGGTGAATCTGTACATATTGGGAATTCTTAATATCCTTTCAGTTGATCTTAATTTGTTAGCTTATCATCTTCATAATTTCCATTAATGCTCATTCTCATGTAATAACCGTAAAGATAACTCTATAGATAGATGTCCAAACGTCTGATCAGTCGGTAAAAAAGAAAGTAACTGCTCAAACGAAGCTGCTTGACAAAAATAAAAAAAATTCACGATCCATTCAAATTATATCGTTCATTTTGAGTATTGAAAATTTGGATGAAGAAGAAAACTTGATTACTCCACAGCACATGTTATCAACCAATAAATTTGTGCAAATAAGTGAGAATCAATTAACATGTAGCCTTCGTGCATACACGACAAAATGGAATTAATTAACTGAAGTGGAATACAAATGTTACAGAAACTTTCTAGTCAGATAATTCGCAGAATGAAGTTGTAGCAGAAGTGCATGGGTTGTTTGTTGAATTATATAAATGAAGTTGTGTTGGTATGAACAGCTGTTATTCAGTGATGTTTTAGTTTTGTGGTGGTAGCATCTAAGATGAAATTATCTAAAAGAAAATTTACATAATTATTCAATTATAAGGTTTTTACTCATTATTGAAAATCGGATTATTGCGAAATTTTTCGATTCCTGTTACTTGCTTTGTCGTTTCGTTGCTATAACTCTAGCACAATAGTGATGAATTGTCTAACCTACCACAGAAATTGTTTACAAATTTGACATTCCTTTATTATTGTGTTTCCAAAAGAACTTGTCGACTGAAGGTGCTACCATTCAGCTGATAGAGAAAATTATTTATAATCTTAATCACGGTAAAAAAAGCGTTACAATATTTTTAATCTTGTCAAGGCTTTCGACACCATACATCATATTTTAGTAGGCAAATAATTTGAAGTGGGTATAAGAGGTTCTGCAATGGATTTGTTTGTAATCACTTGTTGAATAGGCAACAGCATGTCATTTTTAATAACGTCAGGAAATATTTTTCACCAGTTACAATAGAGTTCCCCAAGGAACGGTTCTGGGTCCAATTCTTCTCCTAATTTACATTAATAATGCAATAACAAAAATTAAGTCAATGATTGCTTCTAAAATATTACTTCTCTCACACTGCTCTCGTATTCACCGGTGATTCCTTGAATGAAGTATACTTTTCGAATGAGGAAAGTGAACTTGCAAGAATAAATCATTGGCGTCAACTCTTTCAGTTTCAATATTTATAAAGCGAATTCTACATTCTCTACATTAATCAAAATTCATCCTGAAAAATCAATGCTGACATCACATGGTGAATACTGTAAGTAATGCAAATAAAGAGTGAAATCCATAATATATCTTGGTTTGATGTTAGATACAGAACATCTCAAATCGACGGTTCATGTGGAATATATACACCAAAGACTGAGAAAATGGATCTATGAATTCTACAAACGCAGAAATATTTTGAATAGAAAACGTATATTTTTTAGCAGAAGCACAGTGAATTACTTCATTGTTGTATGGGGTGGTTTATGTAAAACCTGCCTTCACAATTCAGAGATTACTCAGAAAACTCTGATAAAAAAAAACAAAATGATTTTTCACAGTAACATTATATCAAGAAGTAGATCAATTGTGCGCATAAAACATTCTATATGTCAGTGTACATTAAGTATGGCTTTCGAAGACAATACTTTCTTTCATAATCCATTCCCACAACATATCTATGAAAAAATAATTGATTCCTAGAAAATTCATAATATAGCGTATTAGTGGGCTCTTCTTTCTCTTATCTACTTCTATATTTCTATATTTTCCTGTATATCTCTTTATTTATGTTTTCTCCTAATTGTTTATACATATTTTACCTATGAGTGTCTATTTTTTTTCTGAAGTTTTTGTAATATGTTTTATTTTTCTGTTTTTTTGATTACCTACTTATTCAACTGAAGAATGAGATCCATAACACAAGCTCCTTAGTTTATTTGATATGTTCATCAGGCAAGGATTTATGTCTATTTTCAATAACTTTTTTTGTCATTATATCTGTATTTGAAATATATTGGACTTTATATTATTAATTTTTTTTAGCCTCGCCGCAAACTGTTGGAACTGTCCGATAATCAGAGGCCCCCAGAAAATTATATCGAACAATGTAACTACTAAAAATCAGCTGTGAGGGTCTACATTTCATGACGCCATATCTTTCTTTACCGAATTGGTAAAAGTACCTAGTACTACCACAAAATGGTGAAATAACATACTGGGTAATAAATTGTGTTATTTTTGTCAACCCTTAGAAGTCTTCGACCGTGCGAGTTGGGAAGACGAAGCCCTCACTTTTGTACGTATAATGCCGTGCACGTGACCGGTTGACGTTCTGGAATTTGAACCCGTCCCCTTATGATCACGACCACCACGGCCCAAGGTATTTCCTTTAAGAATATCAAGTTTTTGATGTTCGTCAAGGTAATACCTGTGTATAAATCCCCTGATTAAGAAATGTGACTTTTAGTCCATACTGACATTTCAACTCACACTTGGAGTTGCAGGCTTCGAAAATGTTTGCTTAAATTATATTGTTACAGTTTTAAGGACCCCATTTGTGATGGCATTTTCCATCTTTCGGCAATAACTTGACAATACCGCAAATTTCTTCAAAGAAGACACGAATTGTATATTATGTAAAATTTACTGTTTAATTCATTGGTTAGGTGAGTAAAGTTTGCTCTAGCAATTTTGTCTACTACTATTGATTCGACATAATAATGTCAGATATATGTTGAACTTTTTATTATGTCGCGTCATAATGACGTTCAGCAATATTAGAACAATAATTCATGGCAATCTGTACCGCTACCTATATGATTTAAATAGAGGACTTCGGATAAGTCACACACGGACACAAAATTCACAAATGTACTGAAATGAAGTTAATCTATTCTGCTATGATTATCAATTTTCTCAGTTTTATCGAATGCAGAATCAATATTAATCCCACAATTTTCACCAACGAACTTCCCAAAGGACATTAAAGCATTTACATCATCATCATCATCACCTCGTGCATTGAATATCAGGATTTTTTTTTCTGTCTGTTTTTAATGGCATAGTTCACCAGTCGACATTGTGACGGTATAGAACAATTTAAATCATTCGTTTGGATACATATTAGTATTGGAAAAAACTAGTTCTGACTAAAAAATTCAATATTGCAACACGCTAGTTATTTTGGCCTCGAGTCAAACAGAAAATTCTGAAACAAGTTCTTTTGATGAAACATGACAATCAACAGTTCAAAATACAATGAATCCAGATGAAACATGGAGTACAGATGAAAGCATACACCACGGAACATTAAAAGTCACACAGCAATCGGTTGATATCAACTCATCCTTTGTGAGTTTTTTTTGCAATAACTATAAGGTGCATTTTTGTATATTACTGCGATGAAAGAGAGGCGAATGAAATAGTGAGGGAAACGTCCATTCGCCATGGAAGTTATTGCAATGTTGAAATATCATTCAGTCCCACTTAAAATTGGTAATATGAATTTACTGGCCTCATTTTCTGAATTAATACCTGTTATATTCCTTTCAAATATACGAATTTAATTCCATTTGGTTCCACAGATTCCCTTCATTCCTCCCAAAGCGTTGCGAAAAAAATCAGCCTTTCATCCCCATTATCTGCTGCCATTATCTCCGCTTTGATTTTCTTCTTCCCTTTTGTTTCATCGTTCTGGTTGACCCCACGGTCTATTTACATTACAGTTGGCTGTATTGAAAATAAACACCAGCCATGTCATCGCATTCGTCCTTGTATAGGGCGAGAGAAAATGAAGCTATTTGATGGCTGACATAAAGGGATAAGGGCATTTTACAGAAGAATGACCGACCGACAGACGATAGAGCGCGTTATCTCTTTTTGGACTGAACGGACGGTGTGCTTGGAGCTGGGTGTAATCATACTAGGTGGGAATGGCAGGACCGTAGTAAGGCAAATTAACGATAATCTCCATCCATCTTAGGTGCCTATGATACCTGATTCCACTATTCATATGTCAATGAGCTATTAATCACTATCAGTCTGTAATTCTATTCAAAGTCTGTGGTGTATAGCTGTTTCTCTTCCTGAAGTAATAGCAGATAATCTCTATACATATTCTTGCACATTTCTTGACTGACCATTATCGTTTCATGTTTGTGAAATTCAAAGTAGCAAAAAAGTGTGCAATGGAAACACACTTTTGAAAATTGAGTACGTGATGATTTGTATAATTCGCCAGCATTTGTTGATGTTTCTGATAGATTCGGTCTTTATGTACTTGATGAAGATTCATAGTTATTGTAGAAGATACTCGAAAACTGATCTGATCTTCACAAACTTTATTTTAAATATCACGACATGTTTCGCCAACCCAGTAGATTTTTTCAAGTCATTGACGCCGCAGAATTATGGGAGTTGTGTAAACACAGCTACGCTTTTGCTCCTGCAGTGTTTTCACAAGTTACGATCGCCGAATGCAAAATAGATGAGAATTGATGATGGTTATTGTACTGTTCTTTTTATTTGTCTTGGTTGTAAACCCATTGTTCGAAGAATACCCACTGCATGTATGTATTCAAAGAAAATCAGTGTGACATAACTCTTGTTCCCAAAATAATTCCATCAGAACCATAATCCGTCTTAGGTACAGATATTTGATAAGAACTGGCAGTCGTCTTCCTCTACATGACACCCGTCAGTTTATTGATTGGAAGTTATTTCGCAATACGGTGTTCAGATATTGTATTCTGAGTTTTAACGTTAATCGATATTGTTGAATATGGCAGTGTTTATCTGTCGTAAATATTGTGATATGATTGTAGATCAGTCGAACACTTTCTTCATTTTTTATCTTCATTTATTTACATCCAGGGGCGGCATGTTTCTGCACTTATAAAACGTAATTTTTTTTAACAAATTTCACTCAGTTTTCTACTTCTTTTGGTGGGGAGAGCATACTGTATAAATACCGGTAACTGGTCGTAGTTCTTATATAAACAGTGAGGATGTTAAAAGTCCTTCCCCCCCTTAACTTCTGAACGGAACAAGCTATCGAGATCGGGTAAAATTAAGGTAAAAAGGTACCACTTTTACTTCTGAACGGAACAAGCTATCGAAATCGGGTACAATTCAGGTAAAAAGGTACCACTTTTACTACTTTATGGCATAAAAATGATTGTGGTCACGTGGCCTAGTGTCGAGAGGGCACCATCAACTTTTTTTTTGAAATGTATAGGGGGTTAAGATTAGAGATAACAATCACATCAGATATATGAATTTTATAATATACGGTACAGAAAGTCAAGTGAATTTTATTGGTTTAATCTTTGTCGGAATAAAAAACGAACTATCAGGGAGAAGTGATACTGATTGATAGAGCCCTCTTTTACATTCATTTTGATCTCCACATTCTTACGTTTCACTATTTGTGAAAAATCTTGGCCACTATAGTAGAATGTACGCCTGAACAAATTCCTTCAACTCGTCATGCAAATGGTAATAAGTTTCTCAATTAATAACTATGATGAAACTAGTCATAGTAGGAAACTGAATTTTTGGGACAGTGTTGAGGAGAGAATGGTGAATATATTAAATAAAAATAAAGGAATTTCACCGATTTAATCGTGAATAACAGTGATTTCTGAATCGTTGATATATTATCATTTTTATCTTCAAAAATTTTCATGACCACCCTTTATTTCCCAACGAAATTATGTTCATACGGTATCAGCTATCTTTGGAGGGCGATAATTCACTTGAATATACAGGATGTGTACGAAAGAACCGGCCATATATTTCACCAATTTTTCAAATCACCCTGTACGAAATGTATGAATTGTGATTAATGTTGGAATAAGAATAGTATTATTGACCCAGATAGAAGAATGCAGTTTTGTTAGATTATGTCTGATCGCATAACCCAAAATCCCGGTTACATTAACACTATTTGTTTTAGTGATGAAAGTACGTTTTTTTCTAAATGGAACAGTAAATAGACAGAATGTGCGTTATTGGTCAGACGTAAATCCGCACATTTTTCGAGAGGGTCATACTCAAACTCAAGAGAAGATCAACGTATGGGCTGGTATTTTTGGAGACCATGTCATAGGTCCAATATTTATGGCAGGAAATTTAACTGGGCATCTGTATTTAAATATGCTTCAAAATCAGATCCATCACAGTATTCAAGAAGTAGTTGGGGCAAACCCAAATGAATTTACCATGGATGTTACCTTTCAACAAGATGATGCACCCCCTCACTACTACAGACCTGTCCGAGAATGGCTTAACGAGAATTTTCCGGGACGGTGGATAGGCCGACGTGGCCCCATTGAATGGCCAGCTAGGTGACCTGATATGACCCCTATGGATTTTTTTCTGTGGGGGTACATAAAATCTAAGGTGTACGTCACGCACCCACAGTCACTCCAGGAACTTATGAACCGAATAACAGATGTGTGTTACGGTATTAACCCGTTCGGAATGAATTCCACAACCGACTTTTTTCCTGTCAAGAAGTGAACGGTGAACATTTTGAGCACTTGTTAAAATAGTTGCAATTGTTACTTGAAATTTTATTGAAATCAAAAGTTATTTAGGTTTTTAATTTATTTGTAAAATATTTGAAGCAAATTTCAAACTCTTGTCAGTTTGAAACGGCTTGGGCGATTTTCACAAACGTAAGTGTTTGATAGAGAATAGGAAGACCTTCAAAACCAGGAGCCACGTGACCCACTTTTACATTTGAAAAAAAGAAGTTGGTGGTGCCCATTTGACACTAGGCTACGTGATCACAATTATTTTTATGCCACAAAGTAGTAAAAGTGGTACCTTTTTACCTAAATTTCACCCGACCTCGATTGCTTGTTCCGTTCGAAAGTTAAGGGGGGGAGGACTTTTTACGTCCTCACTGTATAGTTCGAGGAATTAGTGTCACAGAAGCGTAACTACAGATTACTATTTTCAAGAAAAACAGAAATAACTGAATTTTATTTACTAATTCATCTAAAACGACCATAATGTTCGGAATGGGACATATATTTTCAGATGAATAACTATTTGATATTCAGGGACCATGTCAAATATTTGAAATACTTGGTAATGATAAATAAATAAAATATCCCAAAATTAACGGAATTTTTACAAAAAAACGTAGTTACGCCTTTGTGACACTAAGGCCTCGAGTTGAACACAATTGTCGTTCAAAAAATCCGTCGATACGTTCACCAAATACTTTAATGCGCACTCTCTTTTTCTGTGGGTGTTTAGTGTGCTCATTCTGAAATACATGTATATTTTTGTCAGACTAGAATCAAAAATAATGGCGAATAACGTTGAGAAGAACATATGGATTACGTATTATTCTTTCACTAAAATTCACAGAATTGCAAACATTGGCCGAAGTCGCCTTAATAATTCAGTCTTCGCAATACACGAATTTCGTACGGATGATATTTGTGCAATTTCAAAATTATTTTAACGGCGCTTACTAATTCCGGTTATTGCTGCCAGCTGCCACATACTTATCGTAGGATCAAAGAAAAAATTATCCAAAATTGCCTCTTCATTCCTCAAATTCCTTAATGTTAGATTTTGAAAATATCCTTCCTCATTTGTTTCCAAGCCGGTCTCTTGAAATTATGTCACTGAATCCAGGTCCTGATTGACATCCATATTCATCTGAAGGCATTATTACTTGCGCAATACTTCTCAACCAGGGAACTATTACAACTGCTTCTCATAATAGAAAAGTAGAATACTGCCTGAATCGTGCCGAAGGACCACCTATCGACGGTTTTTTTGCTTACACTTGTTACTGCTAGGGTAGGTAATACTAATGCTATATTAGAGCCGTTTTTCCTTCACCTCCTTCATCTGAACCAACCAAGACTATTGTTTGATTTCCTTCTGTAGACCTAATTATGTAGCTGAGCAGTAACCAAAAGCAGTAACTAGTAGTTAATACCTGTCTAAACCTTCCCAAGGGTGGCTGAGGCGTTGCAGCCAACGGGAGTAGCGACCCGTGGGCCCTACACACCCGCACTCATGCATTACAGAGGGATGCAAGAACTTGAAAATCTGCCTTCAGTGGGAGCTAAGGAGGGGCCTTGGATTGGGTATTGCGGGACTGGTAGCCGGTGATGAATCACCCTCGGCCGCCGCTCCGTCCGATTGAGAACCAGCCCTACCAGGGTTTTCACGAGAAGGCGGATCAAAGGAACTCGCGGTAAGAACTGGAGAACTAGTCTCCAATGGAAGCCAAGGAGGGGCCTCGGATCGGACACTGCGGATCTGGTAGCTGGTGATAAAATCACCCGCGGCCGCCGCACCGCCCGACTGAGAACCAGCCCTACCAGGACTTCCACGAATGGGCAGATTGAAAGAACTCGCTCCCTTGACAAGCACCCACACATAGACACATATAGTATTAGGAAGGATTTTGAGGAGAAAGAAGTTATTTTAAGAGCATGTCATGGATGAGGAGACAAGGGGATGACAAAAAGGGCCCATGAAGGCCTACTTGACTGGCTGTGCAGTAGCGGCCACCCTACATCCACTACTACTACTACTACTACCTGTCTAAACCGATTGTCCCACATTCGATGCAACGGGCTTGTTGGGAGAGATTGACCTTTTTTTTCCGCAAAAGTTTCATAAGTTCACGGGAGCTATATTTTGGTAAAATTCTTGAATATAACTGGTATTCTATGTACCTTAACAACGAATGCTCTCTGTATCTTTGATGAATTCATGGATAAACTCCATCTGAATGTATCAGATCACATAACAATCATACAAATTATTTGTTATTACGTATGATCGCCTCTTGCAATCAATTTGAAAAAGTGAAAGTGTGTGGTATCAAATGTTTCGTAAGAAAATGATCTGTCACAAAAAGCCAAAGAACCACCCCTTTTCAATTCAAAAAATTCAAATCAAGTGGAAGAATTCATATTTCCGACTTTCAAATAATTCTTAAAACGACGGTATGCAGTCATATTAGCCTCAAAGTCGTATTTTTTCATGTTATTCGATCAAGAGTGAAGCTATTTACACTATCCATGGCATTCTAGATTACAAAATGAAAATGACAATTTATCAAATATTGACGAGTGAGGTGTTGTTAAAATTCGAAAGTTGGGTTCAAACCGGAGGTACGGCAGAGCTAGTAGATATGTCAAAATATGTAAATTGAAAAATTGAAGAGCATGAAGTTTCTTCAATTTTCTACCTAAAACATTCATGCTCTTTAATTTTTGTAATACGTTTTTAATATATTATTTAATGTAATATATTGAGTCCCCTTTCTTTAAATATGGGAAAATATAATCACGTATGCTAACGTGTGCAAACCAATCCTACACCATTGTAATTGACATCAAAGTTTTCGATTCATCTCAAGCAGGAAATATGTAAATATTTTTATATGTTACCTCAATATCAGATCCCACGACATGCTCGATACGATTCGTTCTATTCTTCATATCCGCGCTGTCAAAATTTTTCGACACTATGAAGCGTGAATTATTTCGAATATTCTTTTTATCAGAAGCGCAGACTGCAGGAGGGAGACTTTATGCGAATTGCATTTTTAGCAATGATAAATTATTTTTTGGTTCAGCCGTAGGGGTTATGATTCGAGACGAGATCATATTATTCGATGCCTATATGTCTAAATTTATGTGGATGAACATTTATTATTGAACATTGAGATTGTTCGCAATTGTATTTTTACTGTGCGTGTCCGCTGATATTTACAACCATACTCCTATTTTGGATACTGATAAATCACCTCAGTTTTTCTAAAAAAGGTTCATCAAAATGTATACAGTGTTCACCATACAGTTCGCTACAAATGGAAAAATTTTTCATTTTTGTTTTCTCAGGAAATAATTACGGCCAAAAGTTGTGCATCGTTCAAAATGTATAATGAATTTTCAATATTTCACCAGTGGCGTACCATTCTGAATGGACTGAACTACCTTCAATTTTCAGTCACAGAGAAAGATAATCAGCCCTATGCTGTATCACTTTCGTTAAAAATAACGTCACCGTTATTCGCCATTTCCGTTATTTTGATATTACCAAGCAATAGCAACAGATTCGAAATGTGCTATTTATTATAACTCTCGTACAAACAAAATGGTAAAATTGAATTATTGAATACATTTAATTCTTAAGAGGAACATTTTGTCACACTGAGAATTTTTCTTCAATAGTGCTCTCAAATAGTTAGTTAGTTAGTTAGTCTTTATTAATCCATAAAAAAGAGCTTTAAAAAGCGATTTCGATCTAACTATTCCACTACAACAGCAGTTGTTTCTTTATATTTGAACCTTTTAGAGTCTGTTGAAACTGGTGAAAATCCCACTGGGATTTTTTGTGGCCTCAGTCGCGCTTTTGACTGCGTACAGCACATAAATCTTTTGGACAAATTGAATAAAATTGGTATTAGAGGTATTCAGAATGAATGGTTCGTATCATATCTTTCAAATCGCACCCAGACTGTTAAAATACAGTATTCGAATGATAATTGCAGCGAAACTTCTTATTCTGAGAAAATAAGTAATGATATAGGGGTTCCCCAAGGATCAGTTTTGGGACCAATCCTCTTTATTCTATATATAAATGAGTTGCCATCTGTTTTGCCAAAATCATTCACTTGTCTGTATGCTGATGACTCTTCCCTATTATTTAAATCAAAAGATTTGACTGAATTGCAGTATATTATTCACTCTGATCTTGACAGCTTACAAAACTGGTTTAGTGACAACTCTTTGTATTTGAATTCATCTAAAACGAAAGCAGTATCTTTTCATACTGCTCAAAATAAAAACAATTCAGACATAAGTATAACAATTTCCGGTATCGAAGTAGAACGATCCGATGGTATAAAATTTCTAGGGATATCTCTTGATATCAGGCTCAATTTCCGTCAGCACTGTGATGATCTTATTAAAATACTCAATAAGCAGTGTTATCTGCTGAGAAATCTGAAAAGAATTCTGGACAACTCTGGTCTGCTTTTATATTACCACGGGCAGACACAGTCTAGACTCTGCTATGGGCTTATTGTTTGGGAAAATTCTTCACATGCACATAATGTTTTCTTAACACAAAAGAGAATCATCAGAACCATCGCAAATGCTTCACAAACAGTATCATGTAGAACATTATTTAAAAAGTTAAATATTTTACCTCTCTCGGGTCTATATATTCTAGAAGTTTTGCTGTACATTCGCAAAAATCAGAGACTTTATAAACAGAATAAATCCTTCCATGATTATCACACTCGCACCAAGCATGATTTCCACATACCGAAAACACGGTTATCCCTACGACTCAACTCATTCGAGTTTTTGGGACTGAGATTATATAATGCTCTTCCAGAAAATCTTAAAAATATATCCCAGGAACAACAGTTCAAAAATAAAACGAAACGACTACTATTTGAAGTCAGTCCGTATACAATTGATGAATTTTTTTCATATTTACAGAAATAAAATGTCTATACTTTTTATCAATGCAGCTCTTCGGTATTCACTTGATTATTTCATTGTTCTAACGTTCTCTAATTGTTATTTATTGCTTATTATATGTAGTGTGTTTTATTTATACCTATTGAAATGTATTGACTGTATTGACTTGTCCAATTGCTTTTTAAAGCTCTTTTTTATGGATTAATAAAGAGTAACTAAATCGATAGAGTGTCTGCTACTAATTTATATGAATTGTAGATTTATTTCGACGTACAATTTACAATATTTATAGGAGATATTTTCTTATAGCAGGATCACTAAAATATAACCAAAAAATTCAGTAGCAATTGTACGTCGAAAATTGGTTTGGATTGACAAACTTCTTCAGCAACATTGCGTGAGATGAGTGAAATAGTTATTTGTTTCTCTGGTAAAAAAATTACTGTTTTTAAGACTCCGTGTCATCAGGCAATCTTATGTGTTCCAGAATCAATATTTTTCTACGAATGAAATATTTCCAATCACACAAGTGAAAAAAATATTTAATTGGAATTTGAATCCGTGGTCAATGAATAAGAACAAACAAGCAGAAGAGGTTCAAGGTTCAATTGCAAATTCCTTGTATTTATGATATTCTGATAAACTATATTGAAAGAATACAAAATATATACAATATGTAAAATACTCCCTTTTGAATAAAAATATATTAGATCAATACTCAATCTATTAGGTGGGTCCTGTATCTCTGAAGAATTGATTGTAAATTTAATTTTCAGAATTATCTTGCCTCCTGCAAAGCTTCAATAAGTCCAATGAACAGCAGAGTGATGTGATAATTCAAAAGACATAGATTCGTAAAAAGTGAGGAAAATGAAATGGCTTCAAACTAAAAAAATAATATGTAACATCCCCAACCTCTCAGATATTTAGGTGGATGATGATAGTAATCTGTAATTATTACTCATATCGTTAACCTAATCAAGTATGAATTTTGTTGAATCAAAATACATTTTGTTTTGACTTTTCTGATTTTTCTGTAAAGCTACCGTGAAAAGTAACACACACAACTAACTAAAGAATTCAAGTTCATTACGAAACAAAATTATATAATAGCATATTACGAATTATGAAAAATGGTGGATTACGTAATCAAATCTTCCGCAAAAAAACCCATATACAATAGATATGGTCGTCGTTAAGTATTCAAGAGAGAACAACTACTGCCCCCTACGACCGTTGAATTATATATCTGTTTAATACTTGTCAAAGCTTTCTACAAGAACTAATTTGCAATGCATTTTAAATATCAAAGCTGAAATTTAATAGTAATAATAATAATATAATTTCAGCTTTAATATTTAAAATGCATTGCAAAGTAGTTCTTGTAGAAAACTTTGCCAAGTATTAAACACATATAATTCAACGGTAGTAGGGGGCAGAACTTGTATTCTGTTGAATACTTGCCGACAACCATACCTATTGTATAGGTTTCTCTGCGGAAGATTGGATTACATAATCCACCATTTTTCATAATTCGTTTAATGGTCTTCCGTCAAGTAGTGTCGTAATAGCATATTAGTAGTATAGTAGCCGGACTGGGAAATATTATATCATTTGTATCATCATCAGAATCGTCTTCCAATGAAATTACCATCTGTGGAATATCATCTTGCAAATGTCGACAGTCCGAAAAGTATCTTCAACGTATTTTCTCCAATGATTGTTTTCCTGGGGTTGAGTTCACAATGGTAGTAATACCTTCATTAATTTTTTGAATAATTGGTGATACGAATCATATAAAAACTATGTACATTTTGAAGATTCCTAAAAACAAAAGGAAATTTTTAAACGTTTCAACAAATCAACTTCTTGAACCAAAAGGAAAGGGACACACTTTATTGCTAGGCAACATTGACGTGAAATGTCCCATTTGAAATGCATTGACGTATGACACGTTAAATGACTTCTCAATGTGGATCAAATATTACTAACTTCCAAAACACCTAAAAGTATATGTTCAACTCTATAGTCTTTCTATATTTATATCAGAGATACTTTTCCTGTATTTCCAAATTCTACGATACGAGTTCAGAATATAAACATAAACACACACTGGTAACGTGGTAATAATCGTCACAGGACACTGAGAATACGTCTTAACACCGGCAAAGACAGAAAGTTTGGCAGTTCTGGCACCTCCCAAAATCGCGGAGTCATCGACGCGTAAAGTCTAGTTCAAAACCTCGTGAATTTCGCATTTTTTTGCGAATAAAATGGCTGCCGACATGGTTCTGCATCAACGATTGGTCCGGCGTGACAGGAAGCCAGTTTATTCGCAGAAAAATTGCAAAATTCGCGAGGGTATGAACTAGACTTAAGATACGCGCAAACTTTTCCCGCCAATGAGAGTGTCAGTGCTATTTGTTATGCTGTGCTATATCCCTCCCCTGGTTTCCAGTTAGCCAAAAATTTTCATTTTTCCTTCATAAACTTTATAAGATATCATAAGTAGACATAATCGAATCTCTTTCGAACATTTCAAAAGCTCGAACAGTTTCAAAATCTGATTTGGACAAGGCAATGAATGAAATCGAATAAATATGTCAGGAGGCCCAACTTTTTCCAAATCTACTTTTTCCAAAAATAATTACAAATTTTCCGAAGTCTCGCCTGTACCCGTTTGAATAAAAAAATCTGATCCAAATACGCATTCGCAAAGAAACGTGTGTCTTGATACTTATCAACCAATGACCTCTAAATTATAGGAATCATGTCAAGAAAAGGATTTCCCTCAGAATATCAAACTTTCGACCAACACCTACAACACATGAAATTTCAGAACTCCGCATAGGGTTTAACCCCGCCCGTTCACTTTTGAATCTCGCCTGGTTTAAAGAAAGTATATAACAGTTTTAATGGCACCATTTCCCATTACAAAACTAATCAATGCGATACCTTCTTCTACACGCATACGAAAAGTGCAAAGCTCTGTACTGCGTCCAAACATTTCAATTCGCTCGCAGACACGTCCAGACATGAACTCTGGGCTGCACCCAATCGGCTCGTTCAGTTCGTTAGTATTAAAATCTCCAGATCCATCGATAATGAGAGATTGTTAAAACCACAACACAGTTTCAGTGGAAAGATCGCATTTGCTTTTATAAATACCGAACAAAATTTTTAATACTACGTTTAGCTGGGCTTTCTGATCATTTGTGTTGAAACATTAGAACGAGCGGTTGGTCGATACTGATTTACAACAAAAGTATTTTTGATTGGATGACTGTTTGAAATGATTGGTAGTATTCATACTATGATATTGAAAGGAAAACAAAAATCTCTCCACACACTCTCCGAATAGTAAATGGCTTTTTGGTAAGAGTGCCTGCATTTTCTACATGTATCTAACAACTTATTGTTAATCAGTGGTTTTCTCTACGTCCCCCTCTTTTATTTTTTTGACGGGTCAACTCAAAAAATTGGAACTTGGGATAATGAAATTGATGCATGAATACTATATTTTAAAGTAAAATTGACAAATGAAAATTTCAAGATGGCAATTGGGCGGCCGCTGGGAAAAAAAATAAATCATAAGGAGGGTCTTGTGACACAGGGTCGGTGGTCCAGTGGCTAAGGTAACTAGCAGTGGAACTACTGGCTAGCATCATACAGATGTTCGAGGCTACGGAATCTTTTTTCTCAAGTACACGGGTCTCTTTAGGTGGCCACATGCCTTGTTGTGAATCAAGTGTGATGCGAGTTGCCTAGATGCCAATCCCGACGTCTGGTGCTAGCTTGAAGTGCGCACCGACCACCCGGGGTGGAGCTGTAGGTTTTTCGGGTCTTCCTACAGCTGAAAAGTGAATACACCACCGAAAACATCAGTAAGTCGCCCCGCAGCGCCATGGCAAATAATAATAATAGCCGTCCTCTACCCGTACAGTCTATGCCTTTGGGTACACTCTATGAGTGTTTATGAGGGAGTATTGTTATTATTATTACTTCCTTTTGAAGCTCCTAACGAATAATTCATAACCCTAGAATATAAAGTCAATATCTTCACCTATTACAAAATGGCGGAACATTTAATAATTGTCTGAATACATCGACGTTTAACTTCATAATTTGAGGAAATAAGCTGAGTTCAGTTCAAAAGATACCTACTAGAAATTGTTTCCTTGAACTGCTTAACATACGAACATCCTATCCGATATTTCACGTCGAACATTTTCGAACACAATAACGTCGATATTTCTACAAATATGTATTATTCTCTAACGTATATCCAATATTGAAGCAGGTTCAGTTTCGTACACCTTTTGCTTCAAATAGCCCCATAAAAAGTCTGCAGATGTCAAATCTGACGAGCGGGCTGGTCATTCCGTAGGAACTCGACGGCCAATCCAACGACGGGGGAATAATAGTTTCTCACTTGTCTGGAATAATATGGAATACAATATCCATAGCAAATTCATTAGGATTGACTTCGACGTTTTCGGTGATTAGAGGGTCAACAGCATGTTCTAAAACAGTTCCCATTTTAAATTTTGTTCAATTAATAGGGTCCTACAATATGGTTTCCCAATGTTCCTGCCCAAACGTAATTTTTTTCTGGATATTAAGTATGAGTTTCCCGGAAAACATGAGGGTTGGTGTCACTCAAATAACGGCAATTTTGTCTGTTGCCGTTGAGAAAAAATGTACATTCGTGAATGAAACAAAATATTGTGGAGATAGGTAGGATGCCTTGCAATGGTTTCCACCATAATTTCTCAGAAGTGTGTTCTTCGATCAGGAACAGTAGAAGGACACACCTCACAAACATTCGCGATAGAGGAAATAGACTGAAGATTAACTATCATTTCAACAATTATTTGAACTTGCTGTTCTTCCGGAATGGACGGATGACCTGGGGGCTTTTTGTTTTGTACACTACCGGTAGTTGTTTTGGATACAAGTTCCCTCAAATATATTCTACAGATAGGACGATTCGGGAAACGACCATTAAAAATTCTGTCGGTTTCGTGAAAGTTACGCGTTGCACCGTGCAAAAAATTCTTTTTTTTCCGTTGGACTAGAATTGACCATTTTAAAGATAGTTCACGTGGTACCTAACTATTAGTGAAACCGAAAACTAAATGAGAATATTTTAACTGAACAATGATGTTCTGTGTCCTACAGACATTTTTTGGCAAACAAAAAATAACCTATCAAAACTTATCGGGTTGTTGCATGGGAGTACCATATGGCAGAGAAAAACAAATATTTCAATAAATGTCGATATTTAGGTATGAGTTTGCATACAGGTAATTATTAAATGTTCCGCCATTTTGTATTATATGAAGATATTGACTTCATATTCTAGGGTTGTCAAGTATTTGCCAGGAGCTTCTAAAGGATGTGTCACAAGACACCTGCCTCTCAATTTAATTTTTTCCCAGGTGCCGCCCAGTCGCCATCTTGAAATTTTCATGTGTCAATTTTACTCCAAAATATAGTATTCATGCATCAATTTCATTACACAAAGTTTGAATTTTTTGATTTGACCCGTTCAAAAAATAAAAGAGGGGCAAAGAAAACCACTGTATGAACATAGACTCTGGAATTTATTTATTGATACTATAACATTCTTAGCGATAATCTTGGTTAACAAAATATGCATCTAGGAATGTGAATAAAAAAGTTAATTAGTACTGAAATTATTGAAATAAACTTCAAGGTCTACCACCTAACTCACCTCTTAGTATATTTTTGGTGTAATAGTATTAATTGGTTTATAGCCAATCTGAACTTTGTAGAACCATAAAAAAATACATTTACAACGAGCAGCTACTGTTAACAGTTGGTGTTGCGAAGGAAGTTATTTTTTTAACCACAAACTACTTTCTACCGTCTTCCACAGTATTATCTAAAAAGAATATTCCACGCCATTCTCTTGTGAAACAATAAAAGAAGTGTTAACAAAATACTATCAAAATTATACTGCTTAAATTTTGCATAAAATCGTGTATCCAAATAGATTTGTTAATCTCAATCAAGCTCTGAACAATGAAGTAACATCAGTTTGATTCGATAAAATTGTTTGACTGTGAGACACGAGCTTCAAAGTTTCAGACCCCTTTAGAGAGATTTTAATAGGTCTTGATTTCAATACTGTCCAACTTCTCTTCAATAATAAACTCTATACTATTGATTGCAACCACGTCCCAGACAATGCACGCACAAAGTTCGACGAAACTTGAAACTCTATTATCTCTATACCTTTGTCGTTGTACGTGAAGTCTCGATAGGAAGATTAATACTTTCTCACCAATAAAGTACCCTACTTGGAAAGTTTCCTTGTGGTCATTTCAGATAAGGTTTCTGAAGCTGACGGATAGGTGTTTGATTTCGAACGAAGATTCATTATATATATGTACAGTGTGTCTTACTTCTCGTGGAAACACCTCCCCAACTTCCGAAAGTTTTGCCGACGAATTCTGAATCTGTAGGATTGATAGATTCACTAAAAATGTACAAAATGACTTCGAAAGGACCATTTCAAAGTTATATACACTGCACGAAAACAGCGACAGAACAACCGATGTTTCATAAAGATCATTATAGGAGACAGAATAGGCTGAGAATAAATATCTTTGGACTCGTAATGATATAGCAACCGATGTTTTCGAAACATCATATAAGGAGGCAAAATAGGCTGAAAATATCTTTGTAGTACCTATACATTGATGCTGCAAATTTCAAAGTACATCAAATGAAAGAAGATACGTGTTTGTTTCCATGTGAAGTATTTGAATTGTTATTAAAAAAAAAATTGTTATTTCCGTCAACCAGCTGCACACCCTTAAAAGTATTCGAAAGACTTGTCCGAGCTAGGGAAGACGCAGCCTTTACCTTTTAACGTGTGATGCCATGCATTAGGATGCAACAGTGGGCACTGTTATGTATTAATTACTCTGTACTATTGCGGTACTCTCCTATTAATAGTATATTGTGTATCTAGTAGTAAAAGCAATACATTCCCGGACGACAGTGTAAATTGTTGGCCGAGGCGATAAGCCCATTGCTTAGCAACGGACTAAAATACTAGATTAGCGTATTTTGAGGCCTGAAGTTGCTTCGAGAAAGTGGACATTCTTGAACGATTTCAGAAAAATTATATTTGCAAACAAGTTTAATTTCTTGCAAGATCATTTCACTTAGTAACGAGATCTGAAGAATTGTAATCTCGGTATCGATATTGAAATTTGATATACCTACGGACTGTGTATTTGGTGTAGCCAGACAAAATAATATGAGTGGATACTGTGGGCGACTTTGTAACGTTTTGAACACAAATATTCACCTACTGCTTATACAGTGTTTTGTGAATTTCTCAATCGACTTGGGTAGGAAAGAATCAACGGCAGTGATAATTTGGATGAGGTCACGAACACCCAATGGGCCCGGGTGGTACGAGTCACCATCCAACGGGTGATACCGAAACACGAAAATAATTAGTGCGTAGGGAATAAGCTTCAGGTATATTTCTTAATTCAAGGATGATAATAACAATGAATATGAATTGGCTGGTTTTATGTATTATTCGAAGTGCATTTTTAAAATGTATCTGAGGCTAACCAAAACCAAAAAACGTATCACGATTTCAATTTTGGGAGCGATCTGGTTTGTGGCTGGCATCTAGGAACATTTACACCGCTGTAGAGCAAGCCTCCATTTTCTGCATCAAGGATAACCATTTTATTTGATCATTTTACTCGACCATTTCATTCGACGCCTTCAATAATATATTTTCCTATGACCACAAAGGATAGTGAGAGAGTGATCTATATTGCTCTGTATATTTTCCCCAAAAATAGATTTTATCCGCACGCGTGCAGAAAATTATGTCAAATAAACGTCAGATAAACGTCAAATGCATACTCTATGCTTAAATTCATGCTGTCATGCTGTAGAATATACAGTGTGTCCATAAAGTAACCCCCCCTGTTAACTTTTGAACGGATTTGAATTTTTGCATGAAATTTTTGGAATGGCAGTTCATAAGCTACTTTCTGACGACAAAAAAATTGTCTGTCTTTCAAAATGGCGGCCCGAAAGAATTTTTCAAATTGCATGGGGGGTCGAGTGATACCTCATTCGAAATGTCTTACAATGCTCTATACGTCCTCAGAATTTCAAACAAACATATACTTCAAAAAAAATGGCGGTACATAATGTAAGAACTCTCTCAGATTAACCCCACCCATGTTAACTTTTGAACGGATTGGAATTCTATTTTGAATATTTTTGGTTTAATGGTAGTTCATAAGCTTCTTTTCGACAACAAAATTTTTTTTTTCTTTTAAATGACGTCGGACGGCCATTTAATTTTTTTTAAATGCTATGGGGGTCGAGTGATACATCGTTTGAATTGCATTTTAATTATCTACACAACAACAAAATTTTAAACAAAAATATTCGTCCAAAACAAAGTAGTGGTACATGTATCTACTGACTCTACAACATTCAGAATTCGAGGGCAAATATTACAGAAGTTACGGACGTCTTTCCATTAGAAGTGAGACACACTGTACATTAATTAGTAGCCTATGACTCTTGGGAGATTTTGAATCGACGTATGTGATCCATGCTCCCAGAATTTTTGATTATTTCACTGGAGGGGTACAAGATAGATTATGATGTCGACACATTACAGAAAACCAACTAAATTCTTGAGAAAATTACATCAAATTGCATAGGGAAGATACTCACTTCGTCACTGTTCCTGTTGGATGAAATTATACTTTGCCTTTGTACGATCTAAACAGAAGTATGTATTATAAAAAAGTGTGATGCCATGCACAAGTCCGTGATTCGTACCCATGCATATAGCGATGATTGGATCAAGTCGCCACCACGCCCATATATTCTTTTTCAAAATATCTGATGTAGGTGGTATGTTCTACATTTCTGGCCTAGTTCAGTGTTTCATGCAAGTCACGGATTTTACCAGTTCTGTTAGTATTCGCTTTTTTAAAAGTTGTCTAATGGAATGAGATCAGGAGATCTAGCGTGACATTCCACTGTTGCCCTTCTTTCTATTTACCGATCTGGAAAAGTTCTTAAAAACTTGCATACGGCTGCAGCGAAATGTTGCGTTACACTATTCTGTTGAAATAAGATCCTGCAGCCTAAACTATTGAATATTTGAATATCTGAAGAAATTAGGTTAAATCAAGAATTGTTTTTTTTTAATCCAAATCTAATGATCCTGTTAAATTTTCGGGAAAAAAATTGATCAATAGTGGTATTCCTCACAATACCAGCCAACACAATGACCTGTCATGTTCGTTTTGTATGGCATTCTTGCATCCATTGTGTATTTGCATCGGACCAATATCAGGTGTTTTGCTGATTTATTTCTATTATTTTGGTCCATCATGTACTCGCAGAATTTGGTCAAAGTCGTCTTCAGACATTAACATGTATGGGTCGTATTTTATGAGGATGATATTTGACTTTTTTAAAAATGTTCGATACTGAAGACTTTCCTATATTCAAATACCTGGATCCTTCATTCCGTGTGGAATTCCAACTGCCGACAAAATTTTATTTGTTTTCATCAAATTATTGTATCAAAAATGGTAAATAACATTCGAAAATTAATCTGATGTGGGAGATCTATCTATATTTCAACGCATATTTTTTCTTTCTGTTCAATTATTTTTCTTCGAATCTGTTCGTAACCCGATGTGCTTATTAGTCGGGTATAAATTAATAATGATAATTATTACAGTCAGGTTTCATAATCGAGATAGTCTTCTTTATACATTCTTCTTACAAGTTTTCATGATCTATTCTACAGACCATATGTAAAGAGGTTTGCTGGAGATAGTAGACATTTCAATCTCCACTATGCGAAAGCCAACAGATTAGAAAACTCAAAATCGACTCCATATCATGCAGTCAATTGAATGGACTTTTTTTTTCTTATTTATGGAACCGATCCTTAGTGTCCTTTACCTGTGTAACTAGGTCATATGATTGGGTTTTTGCTTGTTTGACTTATTATTTTTTTTTATATTTCACGTGCAATCGAACAGCAGAATTTTGATGTGGAAGCTGTCCGTGTCCCGTAAAAATCCACCCGGAGCTTACTATTCCAATACCCGATCCTTCTCTGTAGCGAAGCAATAATAATGTGGACAATCATTATTCTTGAAGCTATGATTTTCATGAAGATTGCTGTCATTACTGGTATTGCTGTTCATTTCGAATATTTAATAATTTGCCTCAATATAGTATGGAAGTCCACACCGTTAATAGAGAAACTCACGTTCGATAAATATAACGGGATTTTTCAATTGAATAAAATTTAAATTAAATGTTTCAGCATCCGTACATATTCTGACTGTACCGACGAGCCAAACGATCTTTTTAGAAAGGTCTTTGTGGAATTGAATTCAGTTCTGAGTGAGTTTCGTCCAAATTGCTTCTAATTTGAACCGTTTATTGTTGAATTAACTCGGAACGTATCATATTTAGTTTAATTTGTCCTCCTGAGCACAGCAGACACTGAACAGCAAGTTGAGTTTCCAGTTTTTTCATTTTCACCTAGGATAGTAAGTTGTTCTGTAGATGTTTTTTTTTGCGTTCATCCAAAGCTATCTGCCTCATTAAAACTCAAACGCTGCTTCTCTTGTTTGAAATTTTCGGAGTAACTACTCTTCAATTGAGCAGATCATGTAGGGTTACATAATTTCTTTTATTGAATCGTATTCGAAATGTTTCTATCGCGTAGTTGATAGCACAAAAAGGAGGTAAAAATTGCAAAAGAAATACTTTGAAATATTTTTCTCCACGATAATCACATAATTTGCCATTTCTGAAATCAAATTTGATAACGGAATGTAAACATTCTCTCTCCTGATCGAAGAGAAATATTCTACTACAGCTCTATCTCAATGCAATTTAAATAAATTCCATTCTCTCTTATGTGATTAAAAAAAAAATATCTCGCACTGATGTCGTAGCAATAACACGTTATCCTATATTGTTAACATAGCGACAAAGTTATTGTTTGTTACGTTTCCATATGATGTTATTTAAAATTTTTATGATCGCCGAAGAAGTATAGTATGTTAGTCGGTTAGAATGAAAATTTGCGATCACATTACAAACAAAAACTACAATTATCGTAGTTGCCTAGCATAGTCGTTGCTAGGCAACGGAAAACAACTGTTAGGAAATAATTATTGTTCACTGTAAGGAAATATAATTTTCTTACCTCGTGAATCAAAAATTATTGAGAACAATTGTTTTCGAAATCAATTTGATTTTGAAGAATTTACTTGAAATTATATTTTCTTTGGTTAAATTCTTGTATTTTTTTGCCCATAATCTTCTTCCAGCCCTTTCAATAAAGAAAGAAATTTTGGATTTTTAGATATGTCCACATCATGTCTAATTGCCTTCAAACATTGCCCACGAAGTAGAATATTTCTTGAAACCAAGTTCAAGAAGTATGCCACTACATTTTATGAGAAAGAAGTTGCCCTTTTATTCTTACATTGTTCCATAAAACAATTGTATGTGAAGTTAGTCTGGACTTCGTTGGCGAAAAATCCATTTTGCATCCTACAATGTTAGGAAAAGCAAAAAATAAATATGCCAAAAATCTTGACCTGCGGTCTCGGCCAAAAATTAACACACTCATTGCATTTTACGCACTTAATACAAAAATAATTATTCTCTCTTGAAAAAAATTTAATATTCTCGTGATGGAACAACTATCTTCATGGAAATTCGCAAAAAATGCTTCTTAGGTGAATTCCACTCTACCAGCCATTAAAAAAAAATCAGTAGTAGAGATATCTTAATATTAAACGTATTATTTTAACGGCATCTTGAAAGAGGAAATTGTTTTGGACCATTCTCTAAATAAGGGATAAATCTTGTTTACACAGTTTAGTCACGTTTCGATTGTTCGTATCTACCAGTTGTTCTGGAGTATTTATGGATCATGTATGGTCATTATTTGGTCATTAGCGTCGGAGTGTTCTACCTGAATACAGAGAATACAGAGCGTATGGTGTCTTAGGTGCAAAACTCGACAATAAAATAATTATGAGCTTAGTACGTTACCGCGAATTTGGCGCGGACGGCTGATCGATGGCTCGTAATGTTGATAGATAAACTATATTTAATGAACTCATGACCATGACTATGAAATCATACCCGACGTAATGAAATACTTTTGAATCGCTATTGGAAGAGTCAACCACCAAAAATCAATTCAAGCCAGTGTTAATGAGTCATCAATGATCGCGATGTTTTAACGTTCGAGGGATGCGAGCGCATTATTGTTAAAGATCATTACAAGTAAATTAAATAATAGTCAATTAATTATACTTGCTTGTATCAATGTTGAAATGTTCAACAACAAACTTACTATAAAGCATATTTTTGCAATATTTGTGTAATGTGGAGGATTCCGAATGCCGTGATTTTCATAAGTCTACACCTGGAAATAAATTCTGTATGCATTTTCTTATCTATGTCCAAATATGACGGTCATGTAGGTTGAACACTCACCAGTTCAATTTGTTTTCGAGCTATTTTCATTGGGAATAAGTAATAGGAATTGTAGGTAAAATTACATTATCGAATTTTTATTGATGAGTTTTTCCAGTAAGATCGGATTGAGGATGCTGTAGTGGTAAATTTATAATGCATCTTGAGTGTGAATTTTTCATTTGATATCTGTTGTTTATACTCCTCTTTTTTTCAGGTAATTTCTGATTTTTCTCATCCGTGGCCGAGCTCCAACGGTAAGTGTGACTTTCATCATAAATCTGAATTGATAGGAATATGACTGGCTCAATACAATTACTTCAATACCAATAACAATCCAAGGAAATTGCCTACATAATATTTTCGCAGAGAAAATAAACATGTTCATTGAAAAAATAAACGATAGGGAAGATAAAATTGAAAGAATTCATGGTACAAAATATCTGGACCTAATTTTCATGAACATAAAAAATTACAATCATTCCTGACCTAGAAACATACTTATGACATGAGCCGTAGGCGAATGCTACAAATCATACGAGTTGAAAATGAGCATTCCGTGCAAGTTATACACTATACTTTTTCTACGGCTTATAACATATAATAGCGAAATGATTTTACAACAGAATTGTGAACTTCAAATTTAAATATATTGAAAATCTCAAATTATAATTCAATTATTAACAATATTTACAGTTATATTAATTGAATGTCATAATATTTGAAGCATCTAGGCATGGCAATGAAATGTTTGTATATTCCTTATGCTCCAGAGTATAGGATCTTGAAGTAGGAGGTAGGTTTTCAGAATCATTGAGAGATTTCAGTATTTTATTGGCGACATCAAATTTATTTTTCATAGACTCGTCGATATAACTTTCTGCTACCGTGGTTGATTTCCAACCGTTTCAGTGAGGTGATAACTATAAATACAGAGCTGTCAGTATTCGTTGCTTGAATCTTGACATTCCATGGAAGACGTGATAAATTGTAAAATAAAAACACAATGACTTCATTGTGTTATCAGGTAAGGAAATGAAATTGAAGACATACAATGTACCTCATTGTTTGATTAAAAACAGTTAGGAAAGAAAAATATTGTGTTATGGCCGTAGGAAATAGTATATTTTACAACAATCACGGAATGGAATACATTTCCTACGAGTATGAAAGTTCACAGCACGAGCTGCATTGGTACAATTATTAAAAATAATTTTTTTTGAGGGAAAATTTGACATTATCAACATTTTCTGTGTCTGATGTCGATGGAAGGTCTGACAACTTATTGATCGACCCTAATATTTTATTCGCTATGTTATTTCGACGAGTCAGGGACTCTACGCTATAGTGTGTTCATAAAGTGGAAGATTTAAATTTATTTGATATATTTCCAAAGTAAGCCATCAGAACATTCTAAAAACGAGAACTAGTTTTCTGTTCTTTGCACCAGTCCATTAATATGGTATAAGTAACTAAGTATTTTCTTTTAAATTTTTCAGGCACTAAACTTAATGAAGCGTTATTTGCTGCCTCCATTACACTTGGTGATGGTAAACTTCTTTCACTGTCACTACTTTCCATGCTGAACTAAATTCGAAATACCTTCATAATCTCGTTCTGTCAAAGAAATATTGAATAGTCACTTATGTTTGTGATTATATTATCTGTATGGTTACGGCAATGATACCTGGTTACGGCGTCTTTTGTTTTATCTACCCCACGCCTCTTTTGTTGTGACGAAGATTGCGAAGATTTACCCATATGCTTTTTAAACATTGTGCACTAGTTGCCCAACTGTATTACAATGTACTACATTAAGAAATCATCATTGAACATACAGTCGTAGAAAAAATACTGTTTGGGGCCACGAAACTTCTTGTCTGGTATGAAGGGTATCACAAGCCGTACCAGAAGCAATTGAAATCCGTAAACTCGCGGATAATCAGCCCTATGCTGTATCACTTCCGTTAAATATAACGTCACCGTTATTCGCCATTACCTTTAATTTGCTATTACCAATCATAGCAAAATAACGGAAATGGCGAATATCGGTGACGTCATTTTTAACGGAAGAGATACAGCATAGGGCTGAATATCTATAGGAAGGAGGAAACCCTGAAACTAAATCAATTCTCAAAAATGCTGGGAATGATTGTCTCACTGAATATCGATCAATAGTACGTCAACAAACCCCATAGCTATGCTCCAAACCCCATCGGCCGTAATTAATTTATCCGTAGGTCAACAAGGGGTCATTTATCGGAGATGGACGAACGTCTGAAAAAGCTAGCGACTCGCGCTAGACAAACGTTAGGAAGAAATTTCTAAAAATTGCTCTCCTCCTTCGGAGTAGGCCAATTTATGCTTTGAAACAACGATAAAAAATAAACTCGTGCAGTTTTGGTATTATCCCCGATGGTATTGCCCACACTCGTGATATTTCACCCGATGTATGAGCTCTCACCTCCTCACCTCCTGTGATATTACGACCAATAAAAACGCGCGGGCAGCTGTTCTGTTAGAATGTGCTACTTAGAATTCCTTCATGGTTCTCAATCAATTTTTCTTTTCAATACTGTACGTCTATACTTACTTCTATATCCCCTAATGTTTACAGATTCATTCAGTCTTTTTCTTCGAATTACATCAAACTCATTTATTGAAGTAACGTAAAATGCTTAGCACCCATTTTCTCCCATATGAACCTGCCTCTATTTTCTTTTATCTCGGACAGGGGAATCATCTGTAGACTAGTTCCAAGGTTTTCTCTCTCATCAGTGCAATAAAACATGCTTGAACCCTCTTTCTCTCATATACATCGTAGGCTTATTTTGGCAAATTCCTCTCAGATAATAACTACTCCCCTGGCTAATGCCACGACGGGCATTGAACAAATATTAGTACAACTCTATCAGATAATGTAATTGGAAGTGTTTCCTGTAACCAACTAGAAGAATTTTTTTGAATGCTAATTGAATCCACTTCGATCCTTATTTTTAATAACAGTGTGACTCTAACTTCTCATTAATGTAGAAAGGATTCCATATGCTATTTTTCTTTGAATTTTGGGAAATCATCGAATCAAGTAGTGTAGTCGCAACCTTGAGGATATTGAGCGAAACAGAAAACGTTAGTCTACTAACAAAGAACCTGGAAAAAAATTGGTTCAGCAAGCATTCATAAATAATTTGCTGGAATTGATTCAGGATTAGGTAATAAATATATTTTTTTGTATTCGATTATCCCCGAGTGTATAAGGACTTGCGAGAAAATGTATTCAATTTTCGATATAGTTACGTTCAGAATTAATTCTGAAAGGGAACGAACGCATTTGTCGGGTGAATTATTGGTGGGAATGAAAGATTGTATATACAAGTAACCGTTTGTTTGGGCTTAGTGTGTCTCCGGAATTTATAATGGATTTGTATTTTTGTTTCTTGTGTACCACCGCTACGGAGCAGGAAATGTCTTTGTGATATGATGAATTAATAATAGTTAATCTTATTTATGTGGGCCAGTCGTTTGCGTACTGAAGCTCAACGAAATAGGGGTTTGAGAATTAAGTGGATTTTGAAATACATCGAACAGAAATATATTCAGAAGTTTTGTTCATTTTGCTAACATAATGTTTCTTAAATATTGAGATATTTCTAGTAGGTATCATTGGTCCTTGTGAAATATCAGAGAATAAGAAGTGAATCAATAACAAGTTGACATTTTTCAATTGAAGCTGTTTTGGAATTTAAAAAGTTATGAAATTCTATTGGTGAAAGTTCAATATTAACAAATCACTTTGTAATTCATATGAAATACAGGACCAATATAAAACATTTGAATAAATGCCATGAAAAATTCAGGCCCGTATTTGAAAGCAAAAAGTGGAGGGTGGTTTACGATTCTTTGTATATATTTTTTTCGCATATTCGGCATACTCGACAATATACAAAAAGTTTCTATGGCAAAGTGCCAAAAGTATCAAAAATCTTCACAAAATAAAAATATTAAGCAAAAAAGAACTAAAGAAGCTAGACCAGAATTTTATTTCACGTAATTGACCACCCTTTTTACCGTTACCTAATTTCCAATGCATAGACGGCGGAGGTTAAGGGGTAGAACAAAACCTACGGTGGCTCACTGTAGTTTTTGAACTTTGCCTTTTGTGTATTATTGTCAACAAAAACCCTTTTCATAATTTTTTTATCCGTCAGCCCCTGTCTACGGAGCTCCGACACTTCCAGATGACGCGCTGGATCATTTGCTCCAATATCCACTCCCCATACGCCGTAAGGTTGGAGGCTTATGGGACCGAGAATCACAGTGTGTCCATCATTCTACCAAGGACCCCTATTATCAGAACATTCATGTTAACAGAATGGTTGGGGTAAATTCTGTGGAGTTAACATCAGGCTTATTTGGCTTGTATTTGGCCGAGGGTGGGGAATGAGTAGTTCTAATAGATTCGGCACTCCTTCTCCTCAATGGACACAATATCTCCCGGAGTATAATACAACACCGGTGTCGTCTATACCGTACGAGTGTCGTAGATGCTAGTACAACTCGCGTGGCGCCGCGTAATGCCTGTGGATATAGGCAGACAGCAAATGCATTATGGTATCAGCTGCCACACAACTCGCTCTGCATCTAGAACAGGGACCCTTATACCCATTACGCGAATATATGGTTGACGAGGGTGTTGGCAGGCTATTATGAATTCCTCGATTTTCGACTTCAGCCCACTGTACCTAAGGAATGTAAAGATCAAGTTTCTGGATAAGACGAGATCTTTAACGTTCGTGAAGAAGACCGCATGAATTGGCTTATACTTATGTAGCTATAGGAGACTCCCACTCTTCGCAGCTTTGACGTGGGCTCTTTGCTGAACGGGTTCCAACTTGACAGAGTGTGTATCCATCGAAGACTCTTATTATTATCATTATCATTATTTTATATTTCTCAGCCAGGCCCTGTCTCCGAAGCTCCGACACTTCCTAAGGGCGCGCTGGATCATTTGGCCTACATTGTATGTATGATGCGTAATTTTATGAGTTATACGCGAAAAACTAGAAAGAGTTCAAAATTTCGCGGTTTTAGGCTCACAAATCTGAAGCACTCTTATAGAATACTTTTCATCTGAGTATTGCTTACTTTCGAATTCAATAAATCATGTATTAATAATACCATTACAACTGCTTAAAAAAAATTTTGTTTGCTAAATATTTATGTCGATTGGTAAGTAAAATGCGAGTTTTCAAAAAATGTACTATCGCTATAGCACAGTATGTTTTCTGAGCAGGATATTTTATGTCACGACGAGATAATTCAAAATAGTATTTCCGAGTTCTATGTCTATAACACTCACTTGACGTCTGATTTTAACAATACTGGAAAAATAATTGTATTTCGTTGTGATTTTGAATTGTTTGCTGACGATTTTTCTCTATCGCCATACTTTTCATTCAAGTCTATTAAATCGTATCGACCTTTTTTGTAATTAGAAAATGATTCCAAACGCACTGCACATTATTTTTTAATGAATATCATAATTCAATCGTGCATTTTCAATTGATACCTACTCTTTCGAGCGTTTCAATTTTGTACCGTGAAGTTCACATTTTTATTGAGCATAGCTTTGATTCTATTGTTTCTATAATATCGCAGTGTTCAGTTGCAAATTTGAATGCATAGGATATTCATTCATATGCTAGGAGCTTAAAAGATTGGGGCCATGCACTACCAACTGAAAATTGATTCAGCGCTGAATTTCACTAGAATTGTTGAATTCCGTTTCAGAAATAAAAGGATTACATTCGTCGAAAAATTAATTGGGATAATTTCGATTGCTAGTGAATGCCGTTCTGTTAACGATTTTATATCCAATTTTTGAGATCCAGTCATTTGTTATTCAATATGAGGACTATTAAAAATGTGTCACTCCTATACTACGTGGTAGATTATGAGACGAATATAACTCAAAAATAATTACTTCCTTCAAAGGGTAGTGTGAAGAAGGAAACAGACTTCGTATGATATTCAAATAGTTCAAATAGTCGTAATAGAAACTTTATGAGATTGGCCTCAGTTGTTTCATGGAAGAGGCTCTCAAAGTTGCTTTCCAATGATCTCATTAAAAAACGTTGCAAAGATATCAGAACTGTAATTCAATGTCCGTCGGAACATTAGATAGGAAGTGGTTGTTTCCCTTTCAAGAAGGATAGTATTTTAATTACGTTCTACTGTGTGCATAATGTTCTCTGATGTACCCTGGCATAGATGAACTTTGAAACCATCCTGCAGGTCAACCTGTATATCACGATGAGCTGTGTCGATATGTATATGGGAAACTACTGGAAGTTTTTTTCTGAAAATTTGTTCAAGGGAGTCTTCCGAATATTTTCAGCTGTACACAATTTCCGGTTTCTTTTTTGTTTTTTTCTGAAAATTTGTTCAAGGGAGTCTTCCGAAATCCTCGTTAAAGTTGAAATATTTTCAGCTGTACACAATTTCCGGTTTCTTTTTTGTTTTTGAATGGAATACCCTGTTTTTTTAGTGCATTTTTAGAACCTACAATTTTCTATTTAACTTTATTCGAAATAACACGTCTTAAGGACAAATTTCCAGAAGCTTCCTAAATCTTTGGAAACTTTATAAAAAATTATACGGGGTGCTCAGAAATTGGCGCCAAATTCGGCTATTTAAAAAATTCTGTAACTCATTTGTTCCTAATGGCAACCCCATTTTTTTTCAACGCCTGTGGATTATATGCTAACAAAAAGATGAAGTTTATGCTTAGAACCCTACATGTATATCTGAATTGAATGGTTTTTGTATAAACTTGGAAAAACTAAAATTTCCCTATGATTATTAGAGATATCTGAATTATCAGTAGGATTTGGAAGAATCGACAAGAAACAAATGCTGTATTATCAACAAACAGTATTTGCTAATAATATGCGTTTGAGCGTAGTGAAATATTTTATCATGACACCATGACGCAGGTCATTTACAATGTAAAACACACATAGGAATTAAACAAACTCTAATAAATGTTCGAACGGTTGGCCCCAACTTATAAACATTTTTGATTCCTCCTCAAAAATCCGGCATGTGTGGCACTCTAAATTCCTGGCGGGAAAAGAGATCGAGATGCGTTCCTAACTCTCTCTTGGCAACCTTCTTTTGTTTTTAGCGGCGGAGCATAAAAAAAAATGTATACCACCCCAAACAAAAATGTCTAATGGAGTGATATCGGGCGGACGAGGAGGCCATCGATGGGATCCATTGTTCGCTCTCCTAACGATCTCCAAAATTATTGTGTGCACAGTTATTCACAGGTGCAAATTATGAAGTGTAGTTTCGTCGTGTTGATACCATAGATGATTCCAGTTTAAATCTAATGGATGTAAATACTTTTAGAAAATTTCGACATATCTCTGACCTAAAATGAACGGATTGTTTTTTATATCACCTTTTGATCTCCAGTGAGTTACCATTCAACTTTCATCATAGAAATGCACCACAAGCACCCCTTAATTTTGTATTGCAGCAAAAACATTGGAACTCCAGTAAACCATGAACTGTGAGTTATGGTGGTTGAATTCAATTTTCCATAAATTTTGCCTTATTTGTACGAATTAATTTTTGTAAAAAATGTTCATCTTCCTGAAATTTGTTTAATATGGATTCGGAAAAATGATTTCTTGTTTTCCCTGCTCTTTAATTCTGATTTAATGATAATGAATGATGGTTTCGTATATTTTTTTAGAATCCTCAGATACCAATTTCCACATCTCTTTCAGTGTCTACTAAGGAGTTTTTCGCATATGCTTTGAAATATGCCAAGACCTAATTGAAAGGATCTGTGTGCTACCAAATAGGTTACCGACTGGGTGTTCCCTCACTGAGATATTTTTTAGTAACTCCAAAATTTTGTGGGTTATTTCGCTGAAAAAAGGAATTTATCCAATAAAAAGCTCCTGTATTTTTATTGTCGATAATTTTCATGAAATAACAGGGAAGTAAAATAATCGTCGTTATCGATTCTCAACTAAGTTCTCAAAATGTATTTGCGGTTGATATTCATTTTGAAAGAGATATGGCACACAAAATGGGATAGTATCTTCATTTATAATGAACACACCTCATTACTCCACGGTTTATAAAAGGAACCCAACCACTTTACGAACTGTCGGGGTATTTTGTATATCGGGAATATCGGGTCTGTGTGAATATTGCATGGAAACGTTTCTAGAGAACTAAACTTGCTCTTTTTACGTTATGTCAAATAATTGGTCGTGTTTTGGATATTGAAATCCAAGCTATTATAGTAAATTTTTTAAAGAAGAGAACTTTTGGGGGATTTGATGAAAGTGAACTGTTCACTTTGATTTAGGCGAAACGGGGAAAAAGTTATTGGAAGGTAATATTCGAACAAAATAATGAATATCTAAAAATCGATTGGAGTCTTAACTGACATATCTGCCAAATGTTTGAGTACTCTCAACCGTAATTCATCTGTTGAGTTAAGTGAAATAGCATTTTCCCGACTTTTCAATACTCTTGACATCAACTAGGTAAATCAGAGAGTCCTGGTGAAAATCAAACAATTTTTCCATCCATTGGAACATACTGTAATCATTTCCTCTAATAATGACAACTGAGCCTTAAAAATATCCAGGGCCAGAAATGATTATACCGGCAATGCTTCCGTGTGGTACGGATCCAAATAGGAAAGAAAACATTTTTGAACGTTTGACTCTAATCTGGTTATATCCGAAACTCTTCAATTTCACTTCGAGGATACTTGCTGAAAACTGAAACGGTGTCATTTTCAGTGATAAAGAACTCGTAAACTCGTTATTTTCACCAAAGTTGGAACAGTAGAAGTTGCCACAGTCGAAACTAACTTTCAACAATAGTTTAATTAAACGTTACCTAACTCCTTAGAAGTTCTTTCCAAGCAGTTTCGGAGAAATACAGCGAATACGGCAGCCGGTCGATACAGATTGGCCTATTGAAAAACTCACGTTTTATCATTGCCAACACCTGGAATGCTTTCTTTCAATGACTTTTCATTTTGTTTTGAATTTTTTGGAAACGTAATTGATTGCTATTTTTAATTGGGTTTCTGAAGAATTGTTGTGGATGCCTAATTATGAGCTCAAAGTTCTCCGCAGTTAGTACATCCTTCACCATAACAGAAGTTGGGAAACGTTTTCTCAATACAGAGAAGTAACATGTTGAATTTACTTCAAGAAATAAATTTATTTTCGAGATTTATGTACGGGGAGACAGGTAGCAGTCTGCAGTTTTCTTTATTTGAAGAGGTATACATTTTAAACTTGTAGGAGATACGTAATAATGGCTCCATTTTTTATCCTGACACTTTTTTTCAACTACCTGTTTGACCGGAAGTAACCCCAACTTATTTTTCACTAATGTCACCCTGTACATTTCTTTGTCTTAAAATTGTAGATTCGCACGTGACACAAATTGATATTTGTTTCTGTAATGAATTATGAATGGCTTTTGTATCCATCAAATAAAACCAATGATTGGGTCAAGTCGACTGTTTAGGCAGCTCCTTCAACTAGAGCCGCTTTCCAATGGGGAATTCTCCTCAATTTGGGTTATTGTAGCAAATGCAAGTTTAAACAAAATAAAGTTGAGTTTCATTCATGGGTTTTTCAATTTTACCGCGAAAATTATTCAAATTAATTTTTCAAATGTTGGGTGTTAAATTTCAAATGGTTTTCTTTCTAATTAATATGTTAGCAACAGCGCCTACAAAATGTAGGGGATGGTAGTATGCTAGAAGAAAAAGTACCATAGTCAATATATCTGTCTTTGTTAGGGGTTAGGCACACAGTACACAGAATGACTGGGAACCACCGACCTATATTTTATTATAGGTTGGTGCTCGGAACATTGTCATCTCTGTTTAACTTAATAACGTAACAGATTTATTGTCGTTTCTTATATGTGAAATTTGTAGCCGATGTTGCCAGATGGTGAAATAGAAACAAAACCCTTTTTAAGTTTTGAATGCCCAATTCTATTTTTAATTTTTAATTACTTGAATAATTTTAAAGAAAAATGTTGAAATGGTGTGTTTTAAATGCAGTGTTTTATAGATCTTTAATAGAAAATACTTGATTGTCGTCAGGTGGAGAATTCCCCATTGCCGCAGGGAGTAGCTTCTTGAGGATCATTGCACAAATGGATGACAGATGTAATTCAATGTCAATAGGAGGAAGGAGTTGTTTTCTGTCAGATATTTGCCTCATTTTTTCACTTTGTGGAAAATGTGTGGAGAAAAGGGTATTTTCGGCTGAAGTCGGAATTATTTCTTTTGAACTCGTTGATCCTCTCCGAACACACTTTGCGAACTTTTTTCGATTTATTATTGCATTAACTGTTCCTGGAGTATGTGATACCGAGAAAAGCTGTTTTGTTTTTCCCCGCTGTTGTTGCTGTCATTGTGTAGTGACTGCTTCATTCGTAGGCGAAGACTATAAGGTTTTTGAATGTTATCGTTGGTTCTGTGGAACAAGACGGCTCTATTGTTGTCTGACCTATTCTTGCACTGATCAGAGGAAATAACCTCGAAACATGCATGTATGTAGGTGGTCTTGTCCAACAAAATAAAGGATGATAATGGCTTTATCACAATCAGCACTTGCAAATTGTGACCTCCTAGAGGACCATTGCAAAAATTGATCACAAATGCAACTCAATGTCCACTTTGCGGAAATGTGTGGATTGAAGGGTATTTTCGGCTGTAGTCGGAATTATTTCTTTTGATTTCGTTGATCCTCTCCGAACACATTTTTCGAACTACGTTCGATGATTATTGAATTGCTATAAAGAAAAAAACATCTGTCAATGTAATCGGAAAGAATACATTGGCTGAAATTTAATTTAAAATTGCAACATGTTCATCGTTATGCAACCCCTAAAGTTATACCAGCCCTTGTTTTCGAATATTTTCGACTACACTGCTCGTCAATGTAGGTGGTGACTTGGTGACACTAAAGCAGCATGGAGGTTGGTAGTCTGTCTGGGAAGATTGCTGCGGGATATGTTGCAGAATCATTGAAGAGAAAATGGGAAATTACTAGTGCGGCAAAATCACTTTCGCACGAGTAATGTACACTATTTTTCCTACGACCACATAATAATTTTACCAAATAATTTATAAAAATATTTTGACGTTTCACACAAATTTTTCAAAGCCTGCTTCTTATATACAATAAATAACTAACAAGATGATTACAAGATTGCCTTACTAAAGTAGAGATTTGATATAGCTATGAAACTATTTAACGAAAATAAACATGAATTTTGAAAATTCCTTGCTTTATTTAGATGATTCAGAATGCTTTTAAATGGATATTTGTTTAAATGAAACTCCAAAAAATATAGATGATATTTAAAATCGAATGAATAGTCCGACTGAGGACCATTCTGACTTCATTTATTTTTAATAATTAATTCAAATACAAAATATTTTCTTTATGATATAATACCGACGAGATCAAAATCATAATTAGACATCTTTTATTTTTGATAATAATTACTAATCAAGATACACTCTAATACAATATATTTTCTTGTCATAACATGTGTCCAATAGTTCAGTTGGTAGGAAGCACGTGACTTCTGACGAATAGTACGTGGATTCGATCCCCTCCCGCGGAAACTTTTTTTTAAGAAGATGAAAAAAATTACACTTTTTAAATAGATTGCTTCAAGATTTTGTTGGTAGGATTTTTAGATAGGATATTTTTGCTGCCTCCACGCACAATTTATGCACCTAACATTCACTACATACCAAACATAAATTGTTCAAAGCCTGTTTTTTATAAAAAATAAATACTTAACAAGATGATTACATGATTGCCTGACTAGGTCCAGGGAATTGATATATGAAACTATTTAACCAAAAGGAACATACATTCTGAAAATTCCTTGCTTTGTTTAGATTATTCAGAATTTTTTGAAGTGGATATTTCATCGGCATGTCCAAGAAAATTTAATGAATAATCAGACTGAGAACCATTCGGACTCCATTTACTTTTAAAAATTACTTTCAAATACAAAATATTTAAAATTGTTTAAAATTGTTTTTTCCTTTAACCAGCTTTCGTCCCTCTACGAACGACAGCCCTCAGAATTCAAAACTTGTGTGAGCTAAGGATTAACGAGGTCTTCCCTTTTAACGTGCCTCCCTTATTCCGCAGACATTGCTGGCTACGGGGCGAGGGAGCGCTTGTGCCAAGGGGTACACAGGGTCCCGGCAAGGGGCGCTGCAGAGCTTATGCATGTCGTCGTTTGGAGCATTCAATGTAGATACTGCATTGCTGTCTAACTTTGCTCAGAGGTGATTGTTTCGTTGTGAACCCCGGAAAAGGCTGATGCAAAAAACCGGGTTCGTCAAATATGTCCCGCTGCTTTTCGAACTGAGCTAACGGAGCGCGCGGAAAGTGACTTTCCGCGCCTGTGTGGAAAATATCTCGCACGCTTGTGATATGAGCTAGGAGCCTCTTTCCGTGTAACTATACAGTGCGATATACGTTACTTTCCCATGTGGTTCTTTTAGGGATCACGCTGATAACTTCCTTTATTGGAAAGGCATCCTTGCAAGCAGCCACACTACGACAGTAAGTCATCATCAAGAAGGGGTAGTTGATATTTAATACAATTAATTTGAGTCTTTAAGTTTTTCATTGCATATATTTTATATTGGTGTTTAATTTGAAAGAAACAAAAATAGACGCTCATATGTAATTTTCATTTTATTTTCATAAATCTTCTACTCTCACAAACAGACGAGGTGAAAAAACTCTTGCTTGTGTGAAAGTATTGAAAAACTTTCCTCCAGGTGGACGGAAAGGTGCTATTTTCCTTCCTTCTTAAGGGGTCGAAAATTAAGTTTTCTAGTAAGGTAGTAGAAAAAACAATGAACTGACTGAATTATAGTCTATCTAGGCTGAAATATTATACAGGGTTGGGCAATAGTACGTCAGGCTACGAATAATCTGACTCTGACGCAGTATTGTCCCACTTTGTATAACTGTCATACACTCGAAAACGTTCGGAAATTCTACATGGATTGAAACGCTGTGTTTATTTGGAAACAATATCCACAGAACAGACCATCAAATTTCTCAGTCTCATGAAGTTTCATATGGTCATGCGATATAATATTGATGTTGCATTTTACGCGCCAATGACATGTTCGCATTGAAAAGCTGAAGTAATTACATTCGGCAATGAAATTTCCTGTCAGATATTACAGTCCATCCATGATGCATTGTTCGTTTGAATTTTGTAATGATTTAGAATATTTATAATTCCATTCGAATTTACTCGAGCATTAAATTCGTTGCAAAACCATGTTTTGATGGAAATTAAATTTATTGTTCGAACAAATTATCTGTGAATTGATTGGAATAATTGAAATGCACGTGTAAACAGCGAGTATGAACTCCATTGAAGATGTGTTAGGTGGAAAGTACTCGAGTAAATGAAAGAATTATTTTGTCAAAAAGGTATTGAACAATGTATATTATAAAAAAGTTGCTATATTTTAAAACACACCTTTTTATTGTTTCATAAATAGAAAGCAAGAATTTTTGAAAAGTGCACTGATGGACCAATCAGGGAGTCGAGCTAGTGGGGGTAATAGGGGTAGTTTGGAAGTACAGAAGCAATGTACACAGTAAAGGAATTCGTCGAAAAGAGCTGCATATTACATGTATTAATAAAAACCAAATTCTTATTGAGGTTAAGGATATATTTGAAAACCGTCATCAGGCGTTATCCTAAAACTGTAATTATGTTTTGAATACTGGTGGTGTACTGGTACTCGTGTGAAAATGTGTGACGATTTGGATATAGCAAAGAACAATAATTTTATAGAAGTGATTTTTCAGTAGTTTAGGTGGTGTATTGCTTCGAGCAACATTCCCCTCTAGCCCTCCGAAATGATACCCTCATTACTTCATAGGGGGCTTTGGGGGCAAACTAGTTTATTTCACTATAATGGGAACATAACCAAGAAATGTTTGCGAGAGAGATTCTTTAGTCTGTTCTAACCAGGATCTCTGGCACAAGAAATTGAGGTTACCGTTTGATCAAGCTTGACAAACTAATCCGACAGAGGAATCACCAGCCATTCGAATTAATATTTATTCAAGTGTCCAACCGTAACAATGGAGAAATCAGTTCCTAATACCACATCTCATCAGTTCGTCAGGCGAAACATTTCTTCTTGTTTCATTCTATATATATTCAATTTTCAATTCATATTATGGTTGAATAATATCTGAAAATCGATAAAAGTAGAATCAAATAATCTTGAAATATCAACTTCAACGTTTTGTAGTAAAAATTTTTAGTTTTATCTGTCTATGCTCGCCATTTACGAGACTCCTATTTTATTTAGACTTCGTTTTTGTAGGTAGGTGTATGTGTATCGGAGAGCATCAAAAAATATTTTCGGAAAATATAAATCTCGTTGAAATTTTATGAAAAGACGAAATCTAAAAGAAACGATCGGAAATTACGATTACTGTTCAAGAAGTATTCAAAGCACTCCGTTATAATAAATCTAGAATATTCGGTCACCAGTGAGGGAGCGTGGTGTTTTTCTAGAATATAAGAGAAAGTGCTGGAAAATCTAATAAAACCAAGAAATGAACCAAACCAGAAATACTGGAAGATTCTAGAATGTACTGACACTTATGTAAAATTATAGAAAGTACGACCACCAGCGAGTTGGCGTGGTGGGAACTTTCTGTGAATATACAGATTATGAGAGAGAAATGTGTAGAATGTTCCAAATGGTTCTAGAACTTACTAGAAAGACACTCAAGTGCACTTATCCAAGACCATATATTCTCAAAAGGTTAATGACGGGAATTATAGCTTCTATATTTATTTAGATTTTCAAGTGTTTTTCTTGAAAATTGTTCGTATTTTGTGACGATTTTTTAAAACTTTTGACTTTTTATTCTAGCAATGTTTTGTGTACTATCCAAATATGCGAATGAAAATTATGTACATAGTATCGTACAAATCGGGCCACTCTTTTTTCATTTTCAAATACGGACCTGTATTTTTTATTGAATTTTTCAAATGATATGAGTCATGTTTCATATTGGCGAATAGTATTTTATCTGATTTGGAAGTATTGAACTATTGTCATATTATTGGGGAAAATCAATAAACTTTGTATATACTTTTATTTATTAAATTCAATTTCACTTTTAATAAAATATATATTTCTTTCGAATCCCAGGAATATCAGGAAGTATCCAATTCACATCGTATCAAGTAGTATTGACAAGAAATGCCACTGTTTCAGCATAATGGCGATTATTGGCTTTTTACGAGGGGAATTGGAATACGCTGATGAAGGATTTATCACCTCCGATTGGAAAGAGAAGGGTTTTGAAAAGTTAGTTGGTAGCTGGATCTCCTCAAGGTGTGACACACCACCCGTACTTAAAATGATTTTAATAATTTTGTAAGTACCATTATCCTCATATTTCGTTATTATTTAATTAGCTGTATTGAATTTATCCAACTGTTTCAATTGTTCACCACCCTACCTCATGAACTGGGCTCATAAAGCCAAAGAAAGTTATTTTGAGTGAAACCCCAATATAGGGGAGTTGGTAATTGGTTACCAGAACCCCAATCTGAAAGCCCTATGACCTGGGGGCGTGACACTATTAACAGTAAAATTTCAACATTATTTAAATTCTATATGAGCTGTGATCGAAAAATATCATAATATAAGTAAATCGATGACTATAGATGACATTTTTCAATAGTAGCAGTAATTTGAAATTTTACTGGCAATGATTGAATACTTCTAAAACAGTATGTAGTTCGACTCAAAGCATTGGAAAAAATAAATAAAAAAATCCGTATCTGAATATGAAAAGTTGAGGGTGGACTCATTAATAAAATCATTATTCGCATATTTGGATAGTACACAAGAAGTTGCTATGGCAAAGTGCCAAAAGCTTCAAACAATCTTCCCAAAATATAAGCAAAAAAAGAATTTCGAAATTTTCGATTTTTCCTGTATTACTCCAGAACCAAAAAAACTAGATGAGCTTTTTTTTTCATGTTATTGACCTCTGAAATATGCAACTTTGCCCCATTCAACCACCCTTCTATCTTTTACCGTTACCGAAATCCCCATGCATAGACTTGAATTTGAATAGCCCTGTACTTATATACATAATTTTCTGATGATAGTTTACCTTTCTATTTGGAGGGTTGAGTTTTGTATTTTGAATGAAGTTTTTTTATATTAAGTTCTTGCATTTTCTCTTAAAAACTTTATGTTAAACTTTCAGAAACATTTGGGATTTTATTATAATACTAGGACTTTTTGAACTTGATTATGGTCCTAGGGCCATAATGAACTGCAATATGTCACTGAAATACAATGACAACTATGACATTATGATATACGCCAGCAAATAAATGTTATGTCTTATTCGAGGGAGTGTTGGTAGTTAGGGCTTCGTATTCCCTTAGCTAAGTTACTTCCGTCCTTCCAATTAATTTAGACGAAATAATTCGAATATAGAGTGCCTTCAATTCCTACAAAATATACTGAAACCACGTGAATCCGCTAGAGCACTTCCAGCAAATGTGAGCAAATTAATATCAGCCTCCCTCTAACGAATAAAACATATATTCGCACTTGGCACCCTCTAGAATTCTACGAATCGCTTGAAAAGCGTCGAATAATAACAATACGGGAATAAAAATGCTCATTTTGATGCCGTTTTGTCGTTATCGTGGTGCTAAAACCGAAAGCCTTTTTTATTTATGTAAATTTTATTGGCGCAAATAAATAAACGTCTACTTTTTGCACCAGTGATCACATCAACAAGTGCCAAATTACGATCGAAAAGAATTACGAGGAACGTGTCATGGTCATTTTTTATTCATTGAATAAATTAATTTTTCTACTGCTCATATCGATCGAATAAAAAAATAAGGTATCTACTTGAAACTGAACTTTCAACGAAAGTAAGTGCATTACGTGTTTCTATTTGGACCAAACTGATCCACAATGGCATTATTAACAGATTTCGTGCTGGAAACTTCTTGATCTTCATAATGGAGTTGAAATGCTTGCCCATAACAGGTCAGTTAATTCAGCTTCAAGCTGCCGTCATCGATAATTTCCCATAAACTTCCGTCATCGACTGGTAAAAGTTTGAATTATGTAATACATTATTTCAGTTCCTGTTCAACTCTCAACATCGATAGATACTAATCCCCGTTAATTTGTTTGTATTATTTCCATGACCGGTTAACTATGGAGTTGAACACCGTGGTGCCAATAGTCACTTTCGATTATTTTTAGCAAGGAAGATTGAGAAACAGAATTCAATTTCAACACATGAAATTTATTGTAGGTTCATGGAAAAAAAATCATTTCTAACGAGGTAAATCCGCTAAAATAGTTCTAGCAAATGTGAGCAATTTTTTCTCTAATTTTTTACGTGAATACCTCCATTGACCGGCAATAGTTTAGAATTATGAACAGAATGATGATGATGATGCAAAAACCATTCATTTCCACTTTCATGAGAATTGCATTATATACTATTTTCAGAAAGCAGCTTGAAAAAGTTATATTCACCTATTTGTATTTTGCATTCAAACTGTAAAAGAAAATGGCCTCATCAGAAAAAACCAAACAATATTCATCATTTCTTGTCTACTCAAACTGACTCATCTGCATTGAGTTATGTATTTAAAAAAAATTCTCAGACTATCATTAAAATTCCCATAGCTACTTCAACAGCCAGAGAAGCTTATTATGCATTTGCTCTCGATATATTTGTTTTATCACCTAAAAAGGCATCATGGAATGTGTTTCCCATGACTTATATCTGGGTTACCACTTGAGTAATGGTCTTTTCAAAAATTTTCTTATTCATACTGACCAGACTATACATAAGAAAAATCTTGGTTTCCAAGAATCAAGAAAATACTGTCATCCCATTTGATTTTGAGTACGAATGATTTCGTAAGTAAAAATTGTTCGTTCCTATTTTTTTTGTATGTTCTGGTTGTCACGAAACGGAAAATCCTGGGTTTCTCAATGAACTTCTTGCTCGTAAAGCATTCTGCTAATGGGAGTAATGGAACACTTACTTCCTCATCCAACTCCCGTGAATAAGTGTCTGAAACTTATGACTATGGATGAGAATTCCCAAGATAACTGCCTGTTGTCGAGTTGGAAACCCGTCTTCATTAAATTCCTGCAATGTATATGATGTGATGAGAACTTTCTTTTACCAGAAGGACGGATCTTTTGCATACGGACTATCTCATTTTGATGATTGGTCTTGTTCGGGATACTCAACAGTTTTAATGAGTTAGTTGACGAGTTCACAAGTTTATGAAAATCAGCTCCATTTAGCAAATGAACATTTTTTCAATTAGAATATCTAGCTAAATTGACTAATTCTAAGCAACTTTTGTGGTGGTCGGTGGATCAGCGTTCTAACGCACAGGCCGTTCGAAACTCTAGCATAGCGATAGTCGGTTCGAGTCCGATGTAGGTACGAGAATTTTTCTCAACTACTTTATATCGGATCGATGGGCGGCCGCATGCCTTGTTGAAAAGCAAGTGTATTGTGAGTAGTCTAGATGCCAATCTCGTCTAGTGCTAGCTTGGAGTGCACACCGACCACCCGAGGTGGTGCTGTAGGTTTTCCTACAGCTGAAAAGTGAATATATCTCCTGAAACATCAGTAAGTCGCCCCGGAGCGCCACGGCAAATAATAATAATAGCCGTCCTCTACCCGCACAGGCTATGCCTTTGGGTACACTCAACGAGTGTTTATTAGGGACTATTATTATTATATTATTATTATTATCATTATTATAAAGTTTGTCTGTAAAGTTGATACTTACGAGTTATTAGCGATTGAAACTGGGCATTTTTCATTGAAAATATCCACGATTTTCAATCGTTTTTCATGAACAACTTTAAAAAAATCAATTTTATCGAAAAAATCAGATCATACAAAATTTTTGCCAATAAAAAACAAGAAGGTTCGTGTCTGAAAGATCTATGTATACACAATAACGACTGAGTTATCGCTCTTTGAAGGATGGTTATTTTCGAACAACCCCAAAATTGAGAACCTTCAATTTCAGATAATTTGGTGGAATTTTTGGGGAAAACACAGGAGAATTTTTTTAAAATACATCTGAAAACTTTTCAAATGAGCTCTGATAATAGTATCAAGGAATGTAAAGACGTGTTAACAATCTAGGTGAGCGAGTACGAGCCGAGGCAAAGCCGAGGCTTTACGCTTGCCGAGGATGTTAACAGTCGATACATTTCGTGTTACTTATTACAATTTTCCCGCTGCTTGTTGACATTTCTCAAAATTTGCCTGGATTGAAGTTTGTTTTCCTACCCTTACTTCATGATTATTCGTTCCGCTATTTCATTCTTAGTTGCTTGTGCAAATAAACAGACAACAATAATATTCAAAATTCAAAATTGATATGAATGAAGCTGAAGATATTACTTGTCAAAGTCAAATTCATTATTACCCTAGGCATGTAAATGACACTATTTACATTCCGTTGTCAAGATGAATTAGTAAACAAATGATATAGGCCATTTACCTGTTTTTGTGCTGAGCATGTATGGACTATTTACAGTGTCGGCAGTGGGAAAAAGTCTTTTGCATGAGAATTGACTGACCTATGACCAAAATAAAGTCACTACCTGTTTTTTTTATTATAACAATTAAACCCTCGTCATTACAACCCTAATAGAAATTAATGGCTCCCCACTTGCAGTTAACTTTATTTAGGTATAATTGATATGATCCATGTGATTTGACCGGTTTGGACTGCTTAGTTTGAAAAAAAGAATTGATTATATTATATAATTTTGAAAAGTTAATTTTTTTATACCCGCAAGTTTAACATTTTCGGTCTTAAGAGGTAAGTAGCTTTTATAAGGGTTGAAAGGTTGAAAAAATTAATTTTATTTCTATAGAATTATTCTCAATTCAATATAAATGCACTTCAAAATTATTTTTTTACGAAAAAATAAACTTTAGAAAAGAATCACTTATCATTCAAATTCCCAGGGGGTGGTTCATAAGGGTTGAAGCATTTTGGCAAATAATAACAATAATTGAAATTTAATGACGCAAATTTAAACTGTTTCAAATTATAATTAACATCTTTAATACTAGTTTTGAAAATGACTGCCCCCTAGGAGATGATCTACAGGGGTTGCATCTGTCTGATTAATTATAAACTCGTTTGAGAATGTTAAGTAGGCTAAAAATTATTAATTTAAACTTTATTTCAACCAAATATATGCTAAAATCTACCTGTTTTATATTTCAGCTATAAGGGGTAGTTTTCACCTCTAAAAAAATAAAAAGCACGGTTCGGCAAACGGGAGATCTTTTAGAAGAGGGTCAGTAGAGTTTAAATCCAAATTTTCATTAAAATTGGTCGTGATTTTCAAAATTCCACGGTTTAATAGTTTTTAACCGCTGATGACTGGAGTGAAGTGCCGATTGTAATAAAGCCATTGAATATTATCCTTAATTGTGTTGGAAATTACCACCTGCAAGCATGTATATTTCGAGGTTTCTTCCTCTCATCAGTGTTAGGATAGGTCAGGGTAGAGTTGTCTTGTTTCACAAAACGAACGATGTCTTTCAAAAGCCTTATAGTATTCCTCTACGAATGAAGCCTCGAGTTAAATAAGTCAGTCGCAGCGCCAAGCGCAAGGGGAAAAGAAAACAGCAGTAGTCGATATCACATACTCCAGGAAGACTGAATGTAAATCGCACAGAGTTGAAGAAGTTGAAGAGGTGTCAAATAATTTCGATGGGTTGAAGATACCCTTCTTTCCACACATTTTCACTATCCCTTACCCTTATCTCAGTTTAAGAAAGCATGATATAATGCACTCTATAACTGATTATTACATGTTAGAATGTTAATGATAATAAGGGGTTTTGTTTCCTTTTTATTTTGTATTCTGTACTCCTGTAATTGGGTCTCATGACCCGTTGGATGTATTTTCTCAATGAATAAATAAATAAAGACTACTGTATAGTTCGGCCTGACCTGTGTCGTTCAAATTCATAAAAGTTGAGATGGTTTGTAGATGCCAGGAGAAGTCAGATGAGTTGACTTTTCTCTATTTACAAATCTAGGTTCATTGAAATCACCAAAATGATCAAATTGCTGCCTTATAGGTTTCCAGTTGACTTGAATGTCTCGTTAAATTCATTACATGTTAGTACTTACAACAGATGGAATATATACAGATTTATAATAAGATTTATGCTTGAACGTTATTTTGTAGTTAACTACTTCTATAGAGTTCAACGATTGCCGATAAGCAGAACAGTCAATTTCCGTTGCAATACAATCTGATTTGATTCTTACTAAAACTCCTCTGCCTCGACACTCGCTTTGCTTATTAAATAGTTTCGAGTTGTTAATATTGTTTTTTATCCAGGTTTCACTGATTCCTACTAAGTGGAAATCTGCAATAGATGAGGCATTGCAGATTTCATGGGTTTTTGTGTTCAGCCCTCTTATATTCTGGTAGTAGCAGTATAGGTGGAAATGGGTTTTATTGTTTTTTTACAATTTTCGGTTCTCAATTCAAGTAGGTACTCGATTTGCTGATAGGCCTCAATATTGGCGATCCGGTTAACTAACTGGTTGTTTTTTTCGTAGTGATTCACCTGATTTGGTATTTTGTTGCGAATATTTTTTGAAAAATTTGATTTAGGAGTTTCATGGGTATGGGTTCGCTCGGAGTTTGATCAGTAAGTCCTAATCTGAAGGATTGCATATCGTTGATATTGATTGTATTGTCCAACGTTTTTATCAGCTGTTTTATTATCAGGGTTTTTTCGAAGACCAAATATTACCTATTCCTTTTGTTTGGACCATTCTCGATTGGTAATTTCAGTTACTATTTCAATTAGGCCAGTAAGATTAATTGAAGCTATCGCAGGCGTAGAGATTTTTCTGTTTGCTTCCTTCTGGTGGTTTTCTTCAAATTCAAGAGTATCCAAAGATTTCGTAATTGTCGATAGCTTGAATAGGCCACTACAGGAATCCTTGTATAAAAACCAGCCGGATGTGCTCAGCTCTGTAAAAGCCACTTTGTTATGGATTGGCCCTTTTGCAAGAGTCGTATCCATAATAGTTATTATCAATACCATCTGAATTATATTTGCAACAGTGCGTTGCCATAATTGCCGCAGCACATTCGCAATTTTCAAGAAAATGTTACAAAATAAACAAAAATAAAATTATTATATAAAACATATTATTAGCTATGCTACTTATATATCTCTTCCAATAATACGATTTTCATTATATATTGTATTTCTTTCAGTGTAACTAATGACATGGCCGTTGCATGGAAAATGCACAGTCATCTGCTAATGATGCGAGTTCGCGACGTGCGTAAAAGAAAAGCTGCTTCCAGAAGAATGGTTGTGGTCACGCGAGCTCAGCAACACGAATGTCAGCGTGTACATCACAGCCCAACACTATCACACATCACCATATTTTTAATAATAAGAATATATTTTCAATTTCCCTAGTACATTTATGTATGGATATCAATTTGCTTAATTAAAGTGGCGTGTCAGAACGTTCAGCTGGGACGAGGCGAGTTGTGTATTACGATATTAACAGGGATGGGTTTCTTTTTAATTAGTTTTGTGTATCCAGGGCGGGTTCATCATTTGTTAATATCACTTGTGATAGTTCAGTTGCAGAAGGGTCAGCGACACTATTAACATAGGAATGATTCTATTTTGCATGTGACCATCAAAATGAGTATAATGTATGGTTCTTTGACATCCCACCTGCCCGAAACTGACTGTTGATCCTACAATGAAGAAAATAATCAAAATAATCTCATGTTTCGTTTTCTATTGTAATTATCTACGTATGTATTATTATTATTTGATTTGCATTGCTTGCCTTGCGGTACCCGATCAAATAGTGAGATGCATTGAATGGCTGATGCCGCTCTGGAGGACTCGATTTACCATAACATCTGGTCAAGTCAGAGTCCAAACAGAGCAGGTTATCTTTAGAAGGGGCGTGTTTCAGGGAGACTCCCTCAGCCCTCTTCTCTTCTGCATCTCACTACTGCCAATGTCCGTTGCACTACGGAAAACCCGCGGATACAACTGCGGCACCCCCAGCAACCGGAAGCATAAGGTCATCCATTTAAAACTGTATGCCTCCGGAGAAAAGGATCTTCATCAATCCTTAAGGATGGGCCGAAGGTCCACCATGTGCCTTCGGCGACGGGCGGGGAGACTCAACGGTGACTCCAGGTGGCACATGCCGCCTGGTTAAAAGCCTGCTGAGTTCTCGCCCTAGTGAATAAGGTAGTGTCCGTTACTGTATATCTTTCTAATCTCTTATATGATCGGCTATGGTGATCTGGAAAAGTATAATCAAAAACTTATCTCGTTTTCATATATTATTTGAAAATTTTGAAAAATTGGGTCCTCTGCAATAATTTTGATGACCATATTACTTGTTCTGGAATACTTATAGTCCTCTCATGTCACCTGGAATGTTTATCCTGTTGTTTCACTTCTCAGAACTATAAATTTCTGATTTACAAAAGTATACAATCATGCATAGGTGTGACAGTAGCAAGAATTTCTTATGGATGGCTTCTATGCTAAATATTTGTGTTTTTAAGTTGAAGCAAGCTGTTGCTGGGATTTTCTTCATAAACGTTTGTTTTCAGCTCTTTACGAACCAGTAGACACCCCGACGTAATTTGTATCCCCTCAACCATCCTACCATCCTGGTAATTTTTTTCACGCAAATCTGTTAATAAGGACTCACTAAACATGCTAAAGGATTGAAATATTTTTTGATCCAAAAATCATCCTTCTGCTACCCCTTAATATTAAGTTTGAACAGCCGATTGTTTCGTTTCGACACGGTAGACACCCCGACAAAATTTGTGATCTGTCAAAAATCCCACCCCTCAGTAATGAAACGTCTGTTTCAACAAAGTTGAGAAATTGTTATCTTCTGAAGAAGTTTTAGAGGAATAATTTTTGGATCACAAACGATGTTTGTGCTTGAAACGTGTGTAGTGAGTCTTAAATAATAAATTTGGATAAAATAATAGGGAATTACACTGTGAGAAGGGATAACGTTGTAATTGTAAAAAATGATTTTGTCTGCTTACATGATGCATGTAGAATCACTTAACGAATTTATTCATTTATTACATATCGACTACAACCCACTTCAAAACTGTTCCAGATTGAAAAAGATTCAAACGCCATATTTACGCGCGGGCTGACATCACTTGTATGTTCTACAGACGTTTGTTCTGTAAGTGCTGTAAGTTATGTAGGGAGACTTTGACGTCACTTGTATTCGTTCAATGAAATGAAATATCGGTAATATTTGGCGCAAATTTGAGCTAGTGTTTGACTTCATCTATAATCCTTTTGTTTTATGGATCAAACATACTCAAAAAAAAATTGAAAAATCGTTATTTACCCAGTTTGATTTGTAAACCTTAAATAATATAAAAAATTAACAGTTTAATTCTCCATTATCAGCAACGATTCATGAGGAATTTTCATTTCTTAATATGGGGCATGTTTTGAGAGTTGTTGACGGGTCAGAAAATATGCTCGGATGTTTGCAGTATTGAAAAGACATGAAAAGAAATGTACGTAAAAAAAACATAAAATACCGTTGCTGTTGTCACACCCATCAATAATTCAAGGAACTAACAATGTATGAAGCATGTGACCAATTATTTAAAGAGTCGAAAATACTAAACCTTATGCAACTATACCTTGAAGAAGGTAATATCAGCCAATACAAAAATAAAGATAAACTGGAGAAACTCACTCCTAATTACCACACTAGGTGCTAGATCCAATTGCATTGCCCTCAGACATACAGAACTGTTACACTAAATACAATAATTATTTGGGTCCAAAATTATACGACAATATTCTCATTTAAAAAAAAATTAAATCCACTTGAAACAAATCCCATCGGAACAAATCCACAAGTTGATAAATTGATATAACTTAGGTTAGGTCTTGTGTCGAAATATTTATGGAACGGTCACTCATATCAACAATACCGTACGGTTTCGTTATTTTGTTTCACTTGTTATTAATTTTAGTCCTTTTACATTCATTAGGTTAGACACCGTTCTATTGCTTTGATTTCTCGTTAATCCTTGGCTTGCACAAGTTTCGACTCCTGAGGGTTGTCGTTCGTAGGAGGACGACAGCTGGTTGACGGAAAATTAAATTCAAACAATTTTTCAAACAATATCGTAAAATTTGACAAAGAGGTCAAATATGTTGATGTTATCGAAATAATTCTGCAAACGACCAACTTTTTAATTTATCAATCTTCATTACTTTGTCTTTTAGCGGAATTTAAACAATTACATGCGATTGATTATTCGCTAAGACCTTAGGCAGTTTTGAAACTTTTTAATTGCATGGTAATTATTTCTGAAGTTCCTATAAGCATCTTTCATGTTCAGAAACTTTTCACTTTGGAGATTTTTGACTCTTAACCTGTTATGGAAAACTTCGACATTTCCTGTACAGAGTGAGAATGCGCAATGTTTCCGAGCCCATTGTGCTGCACCTTTGAATTTTGTTTCTGCCTTATATCCTTGGGTTTTTTAGGTAATTATATGTTGTCCAAAAGGATGTGTTCGATCTCCTTTAAACTCATGAAGATGAAACTACAGTGGATTCACAACAGTATCCTTTTTCTGAATCAAATATTGCTTTGAACATATTTTGCAACATGCACAGATGTCGTTCAGAAGTTATTGAACGTTGGTTGCGTTGCCATAACATGGAAGATAATAGTTTTCGAATCGATCAAAGCTTACGTTTTGTATTTCATTGAACATGTGATCTTTTTTTTTTCTGGTTCATATACTGAGCAGAAGGCAGTGCTTTTATAGGAATAGATTGTGGAAATATTTCCATTTCGTGAACAGTTCAGTTCATACTCACATACTCAAATCTCCCACTCCATCAAATAATGTCGCGATGGATTGCAATACTCTGAATGAATTTTATTGCTCTATAGCTGACCGACTGTTAGAAAATATTGACATAGCGCCCGATCCATTATCATTTATGAATATCATAAATATTGGTGAAACTTTTGTTTTATATGAGACTTATTTAAAGGAGCTATTGGACACAATAAAACAAGTCAAAAATAAAACTTCTTGTGGTATTGATAACATTTCGATGAGAATTTTTGAGAATATGCCAATTTTTGCTCTGGAGTTACTGGTCCAACTTATTAATGATTCTTTTGTCAGAGGTACCTACCCACAATCCCTAAAAGTAAATGTTGTGATACCCTTTTACAAAGGGGGTAACACCTCTGATCCATAAAATTTTCGACCCATCTCGCTCATTCCAACCCTTAGAATAATTATAGAGAAGTTGGTCAAAACGAGATTGATACATTTTCTCTCCACACACAAAATCTTGAATCCTCATCAATTCGGCTTTCAATCCAAAAAGAGTACTGGGGATGCCATATTTCATCTATTGAAAAGGCTGTATTCAGAGTTGAACTCAAGGAAGGTATGTGCAGCAGTTTTTTGTGACTTGTCGAAAGCTTTCGATTGTGTGAACCACGAAATACTGCTACGCAAGCAGAAATGAAAGTCTCAACTGGATCGAATCTTATCTGAATAACCGACACGCTGTCAGATACTGGCCTTGTCAGGCACGGTGTCCCTCAGGGCTCGCTACTAGGACCTGTACTCTTCTTGTTATATTTCAATGATCTGGCCTATATCGAATGTAATGGAATGTTCACAATTTTTGCGGATGATACAACAATCCTGTGGCATGGCACCAATGGAAATAATCTCCATAACAAAATAGCACAAGATATTCTCAGGGTGAGAGAGTGGTGCAACTCCAATTTGCTTTCCTTTAATATAAGAAAAACTAACCTTATATAATTTAATTGTAATTTATCAAATGAAAAAAACAATAAATTTCTAGGAATCAATTTGGACAACAACCTCAATTTCAATAATCACATAAATGCACTAAAGTATATTTTGATTACACACACAAACAATAAAGTATATTTTGATAAATTGATGGATTGATTGACTTTCATAGCTGATAAAATAGATGAATGGAGACTTTGTATTTTATCAGGTAAATTTGGGTTGTTTAATGAGAAACTGTTGCCTACGATTAGACGAGAAAAACAGTCGAATTATTATTAACGCAACACCGAAGGGGGAGCGTTTTTTTTTTGAAAATTTTTCGAGTCAAATTGCTAAATGAATCAGTTTAGAATTTGAACAACCCAAATTTACCTGATGTCAATACAAACATCGAGTGTAATTCGGCATGACAATTTAATGAATAAGAAATTTAGAAACATCAATGTAAACTTTATTTGTGAAACATCAAAAATATAGACATTTTTATATTTTGGTTGGTTTCCGGGTTTTGCCGTGGTCTTCTTTGGTTTAAATCTCCAAACGTTTCGACTGCAACTGCGGCAGTCATCTTCAGTGGCGTGGTCGAAGTACTCTTCTAGACGTATCAACTGAAACAGTTTCAAGAAGTAGTTGTACAATGTACGTTTTGACTTGAAGGGATAATGCCTAGTTAGTTATTTATTCCATAGCTATTGGACCTTTTTTGATGGTAATACCTCTTATTGCCAAATTAACTGTTTCTAACAGTGAATCTTCGAAAGTCATTTTGGTCCATACTACCCAGTAGAAAAAAAAAAGGAAATATTCGTCCACTCAATTTTTCAAGAGAATTTCCGATCCTAATTCAATTAACTGCTCCGTAATTCCCTGAAAAATGCAGCTAATCTTCTCAATTCGTCGTATTCGATTCAAGTAGCGTGAATTTTTCATTTCCAAATGGATGTTTATTAACACGTCTCCTGGCAGTCAGATCCCTCTTTCGAAATGAGCAATTATATATTTGGAAACAAGAAGTGTGCTCTTGAGAGAAGAGAACAAAAAACACTGAAACAAAAATGGCTGAAACAACGGACAGTTATGTTTTACACAGAGATTGTAATTCATGTCCTTCATAACAGTTATAAAAGGGGAATGCACAATTTGAATAGAGTAAAGTTGACAGCATATCAAAGAGGTGAAACGTACCGAGCTTAATCTCTGAAGCACAAATAACACTGCATGATTCCAGCACGGTACAACAAGAAACGAATTAGAGTTCTTTTATGGTTCATAATAATCATTTTAGATGAATACGAAGAGGAATTTTATTCATTGACACGAGTTTCACATATTGATTTACAAGGGGTAACTACGTTTATTTGAACGGATGAAATCTCTATATGACAAATAATACAAGACCCATTCGTGGAAAAGTCTTCAAATAACGATTTTCGTGAGACTCATCTTCGCCATACGGAAAATTGGTATGTACTTGTTCGGTATGTTTTTCTGAACACAACAAGGACATAGCAAAGATGGCGGTTCGGCCTATTCTATTGACCGTTATTTCTAGATAACTACTTGGCCGATTCTCTCAATTGAGGTGCGAAATGAAAGACCTTTCATTGCACATCATTTTATTCCATGTGTTCATGTGAAGCTAATAACAAATGAAAAAAAAAAATTTAAAATAAAACTTTTTTTTTATGTGAATAGTTCGATTACCGTCAAGATTAGGGAAATTTAGCTCGATATAAAACATATTGCTACTTTCATCACCTACAGTTACTTCCCAGAATCGAAGGTTTTTCCATTCGAAGCTTTCAATAATATCTTACTTTCGATGGGCGTAGAGGATCCTAGATATCGGAAGAAGTTGTTATTGAAAAGGATAGTGGATCATTATATATGGAGACCGCATTGACACTGCCTCTTCGAGTCGACGAAACGAATCTACCTATAAATTCCCAAAAATAACTATCGCTGACGGTATACAACGACTGCAGAACCTCTTTGCCAGGAACGTAGTGAAAATCTCCCAACGCAATCTAATGTTGGAGAAATTGGGGGAGACCAGTTTATGACTAGAATATTCTACCATGTTTCTCAGAAAATAAAAATCGGCTTTAAATGTTCAAAAAGATTACATAATATAACTGAATTAATGAAAGAAGCAGCCAAAGAGATAGTTTCTGAATATTTGCAAATACTGTAGAATTAAATTTTAGGTGATAATGATAAAAGTCCAGACGATGTTGAAAATAAAGTTATTCCACTGGAACAAGATATAGTATACGCTGTCAATAACCGAAATCTCACCCCCAAGCACATTGGTATTGGATTAGCTATTCATCAAGCTACTAGTAGATTTAGTATATGCTGCTGGGAATTGTATTAGCTATCAGACATTAATGCGCGTTGATTCTTCCTTAGCCGATCACCCTTAGAAAACGTTTGAAGTTCATGGAAAAGTCTTAATTCAGGAAAGTGTATATCAAACTCAAAATAGACAACACTTTGTCCATTTCGCTACAGATATTATCGATATCCTGGAAGAGACAATTGATGGACGAGGTACTTTTCATGGCACACAGTTGGTAGCTTTTCAACGTGGTCCTTCAAAAATAATAGACGCTGAAGTGGCATTAGGGAGATTGAATGCTCTTCATGATATACCCCACGAACTTTTCAAAGTAAACCCTGTACCTGATATCGGAAAACCTGTGATAGAGGTTCCAGCTGAGGTAAAAAAATATGTTTTCGCAGAAAGCCAACGGAAAGATCCAATAAATATCCGTGAGTGATATTATCTGGCCTATTTAATATAGGTAGGTATGTCATACCAAAGTAAATATTATTCAAGTTCGCGGTTCTATGATACTGATCAAAGAAAAAAACTGTAAATATTATATACTCGGTACCTGCATTTTATTCATCAATCATCATTTATTCGTACCAAGGGCTCAGCTTGCTTAAACGACTGTAGCTCCGTTGTTTATCAGTCGACTTTAGTGAATTATTCATCATTTGATAGGTGATGAAAGTAGCAATATGTCTTATATCTACCCAAATTTCCACAATCTTGACGGTAACCGAGCTATTCGCATAAAAAAAAGTTTTATTTAATAATTTTTTTTTGTAAATATTCCATTTGGTATTAGCTCTACGTGAACACATGTAATATATCAAATAATGTGTAATGAATGGTCTTTCATTTGACACAACAACTAAGCGGATCGGCCCAGTAGTTATCCAGAAATAGCGGTCAATAGAATAGGCCCCACCGCCATCTTTGCTACGTCATATCTACCCCCTCCATACACCTAGAAAGTGACTACCATACTTTTTGGATTCAGTAAAACATACCAAACAAGTACATAACAGTTGTCCGTATGGCGGAGATGGGTCCCACGGAAATGAACTCGATGTCCTTTGGAGACCAAAGTTGTTAGCGGAGAATATTTTTTTGGGAGTGTCTAGTGGATTCATGAACTGAAAGTATTAATTTATTTACGTTATACGCAATACAAATTATTTTATCAGGTATAGTACTCAGGAAAACGGCATAACCCTATACATGCGTTTTGGACAACTTGGTTTTCATCAAACTGTACGATAAAAATCAGTAAACGGTGTGATATGTATACATTTCATAGTATTCCTTTAATAACCTCATCAACGTTCACAAGCATTTTATCACAATCCTAGTTGTTTCTATACTATTCAGGAAAATAGCACATTTTCATTTGGTGGGAATTTCTATACATAGGATAGTATAGATATAAACCAACTGTTGCATCAAAATTTTAAGTCCTCCAAATGGGGATCTTATTCTCACCATAAACCCAACCTACTTTTTTCCTTAGATTTACCAAGAAAATGTTTCGAGCAAATGCCATTGGGAACAGATGAACAGTTTTTCAGGTTTTCAGCTTGGATATTATTTATATCAGCTCATATGTGATTACTAGTTTTAGAAGCGTGGTGTATTTGAGGTTTTTCATATTCTTATGTTTTTTTTCCAATTCAGTTTCAATATTAGTTAAGTAGTTGTCGAAATTGTTATACTAATCTTTGTTATCAGAGATTGGTTGTCCTGTCTTATTTTTGAAAGTTGCATTACCGATTTTCGTAGTTATTGAAGCGTTATTTCCAGTTAATTACCGTTTTTGGATTCCCACGTTTTCTTCGTTGCGTGTATCTGACTTTTAATTTCTTGTTCAGTTGATCTTTTATTTCCGTTGATGTTATCAATCTAGTAGTATTTCTTGATTTGATTTGATTTTATCATCTTTTTTATATCAGTTCATATGGAATTCAAGTTTTTCGAAAAATATGTAATGAGAAAGCTGTGTATCATCATCTATTAGCTCTTTCCAATTTTCTCTTATTTCCACATCAAGTGTGCTAGATGTGACCCTAGTCGAGAATACAACATAAAATTTCTTGGCTTATTTATTGAAAATGAGCTGAAATTTCAGGAACACATCTTGTTCCTTGGTAAAAAAACTTGCTTCGGATGCTACGCGGTAAAAAAGGCTACGCAAGCGAGATTGGAATTGCCTTCTAGAGCGTGAGCATATTCATTTAGCAGAAGACAGTGGCTCAGATATATATGTATCTCCTAAACATTCCTGCAGACTTCTTTTTTTTTTCAGATAATACTAACTATCTCTTGTGTATTTATATTAGAAACTGTGTGTTCAATATTAAAGAACCGTCTTAGTTCAACAAATCCCCAGTTAAATCACACAGGATAATTGTTAATCTATCTCCATCTATCTCTGCCTATACCTCAGTCGGACTTCACCAAGAAATCAAGAAGATTCGAGCCACCATCACTGCTTATATGAAAAGCCGATATCAAAAGAACACAAGAACATAATGGGCCATTATTGATGTAAGACCTCGGGGAGGCTTTCATTGTAAAAACGCGATCGGAAAACGTGAATTTTATTCAATAATGTCTCTACTACCGGCTCAGGCTACAATATCACAGGCCGACGTCTCCCATATATTGGAAATAACTAGCGAAGGGGTTTCTGCTTGGAAAATCCTCGAAAAAGGGAAGCAGGTCCGGATCAAGATGGGGGTGAACTCAGGGACGATAAAGAGAATTGTCGAAAGTAATAGGATCGATCAATCGTGCTTTTCAGAGTTTCAATCCATTTGTTTTGATCAGCGATAATATAGTGGCGAGATATTTAGATATTTGAGTTGATAGAAGTGCGAACGTACTGCTACTATCATGCCATCAGATTTCATAACATACTTCATGCAGATATTTCTTGAAAGCTTTCTTGCTTTCTTTCTTTTTTTATAATTTTCAATAATTTTTCATCAATGAGTGTCACCAGGTACATTTTTTCATTTATTCATTCAAATCCAGCAAATCAAGATAGACGAAGTATTTGTCTAGTGGGTTTTAATTGGCTTCGGTATATTATCCGGTCCGGGTGAAACACCTGTTTTGACATTATTTAGTTTTTCCTCTACTATTTCAGGTCGAAAATATACATGTAGGTTGGCATCTTATAGTGACATTTATTGGGGTAGAGCTGAAATTTCTATTGACGATAAATATTTATTGAAACATTCATTAAACATTTCAGCAGCTGCAGCATTGGTTCACATATGGTTCCAGTATCATCACAAATTATGTAGGGACCTTCGACGAGAGCTTAGTTCTACAGTATTCAAACATAGCCTTGGAACCTTTCTTTCCCAAAAGATTTGACTCGTAGTTCTGTTTGGCCGTTTTTCTTAAGTCTTAAGACAAATCAGAAAAGTGAGAACGATGGGTCTTATAATCACCAGGGGACTTTAATAAGAGTGGGTGAATGTCTAACCAATCCACGGTATTTTCCAGTTTTATAGGAAATGACATGGGAACAGTTACTGATAGGATCAAGGAGTGAATTGCAAAATATCTCCTATTCGGGGTCAATATCTGAACATTGATGAAGTTCATCCCAGTTGAATGTGCTCAAAGTAGTTGCTAGATCATTCTGGTTTATTCTTTTGTATTCCAAGTTGGTGTCTTGAGGATCTTTGTCTGTTAACATTTACAGATTACACTTAACTGTGACATGATCGATAGGAGGACAAATTTCCATGTGGCATAAAAGGGGATCATTTGGTATAAGTGGTCAGTAAGCGAGGGAGTTTGAAGCTTTAACATGTGGGTTCATATAAACTGAAGAGATTGCATATATGAATAATTCGGCGGCGAACATGGAGTTACTATCTTAGCCATTTTAAGGTTGGAAAGTTGAGGTATTTAAAGAGTATCAGGTTGTTTGATGAATGACAAATCCCACCAATAGTCTCGATAAGTTCCAGACCTGAGTGGTATGCGGTTGAAGGGGGTTTACTTATTACACATCCAAGAGTGAATGAGACATTTTTGTGAACATATTGAGCCAGATAGTCTCCATTTCAGAAATATCATAATGGAACTCGACTATAAAAGTGAATTGTGCAAATGTAGATTCCTTGAGTTAAAAACTCCGCATCGTCTTCTACTTGGGCTATCTTGTGGTGAATGTTGATGTTAATCCAAGTTTCAGTTCATCTGCATCTGTGTTTTTCATAATCCCAGATGGTCTATTACCACAACAGAGATATTGACAAAAATGAAATGAAATAAACATATTCTGTGTATATGACCTCCAGTGACCTGAACAAGATTTTTCTTATTTGGCAATACAGTAGTAATGCCATACCAAACTAAATCTACAGGAATTTGTTTTCGAATTATCGGAATGGAAAATGATGTGGTATTGGGATTGAACAGGTACGATTGGTGGAAATGTTTAGTGGTAGATGAAAGTTATGTTGAAAAAAAAAAATATTTGGCACTTAAAGATGTACTGTTTATGATTCATGTATTCAGTTTAATTTCACGAATTGTAGACGTTCAGGTTACATATAGCTATGAGTGGGAAGTTTTGTGTGGGGTTCCACAGGAAACAGTACATGGGCCCATTTTGTTTATAATATTCCACAACGAACTTCTGTAACACTAGACACGATTGGGGAAATTGCTAGTATCGCTGATGACACCATCATATTCTACAGAAACGTCAGTTGAACGAACCTCATATTGAATGCTAAATCTGGTATGGAACAAATAGAATAGTTTCACGAAAGCTAACTATTAGCTTTGATAAAACGATTCACATGCCTTTTACCTGCCATACAAAATGGCTTCCTGTATGTATTACTTCTTAGATTAACTATAATATTCACTAAGATTCAAGCGGATTCTGAATTATATTTGGGTATTACAATAATTGATCATCATCTCTGATGTGACAGGTACTTATTGAATGTAGTGAATACTCTTAGGAGTATGCTTTCCGGGTATTTCCAAGCATGAGTTATAGTGATATATCAGATGTTCACCCGGAAAAATTATTTACAGTAATGAAATACTTTTTGAAAAATATCCACAATAGGAAGGAATTATTCAACATAATGATACCTATAACAAAAAACTTACCTCCCTTCAAACTCCAGATCATACTTACCAGACACACCTTCAAAAGAAAATTAGTGTATATCAAAGAGAAATTTTTAACAGAGAAACTATGCAAAAAATAATGGATAAAAATATACAGAGTGAAGTACCACTTACTGAAAATGGGCTTCTGGTATGTAATGTGGGATAGATCCATCTACGATAATTTAAACCATTTTTTGTAAGACAACTTTAAGAGAAATGGAGTTGTGTTGACACAGCCCATGCTTTCGCACACATGAAAGTCAGGTGCATTTACTTTGCTCTATATCAATGTTGGTACCTATGAAAACTGGAGCTGGAGTCAATTTGTCTATGAGGTTATAATGCAACTTTAAGTGAATATCAGTGGAGTTCATTTGTGGTGTGACTCCACTACAGGTTCACCTTTGATAGCTGCTGAAGCCAGTTAATGGCAAATTTTTGTCTTAAACAGCTAACCATTGGAGGTGTGTGAATACTCATGAAAATTCACCAGGCTTCATTTCAAAGGGCTTTATCTGGGTTGTCACAATTTTCTGATTACTGGCAATAAGAATTATTCTGTCCTATGGAAGATGTTCCTGCGAAAACATGTATTTTCAAATCTTTTTAAAATATAGTTAACCAATACTCTTCTCTCATCAAGACTAAAAAGGTTATAAAATGAGTACCTAATTGCAATACTTACTATTGTAAACAAAATAAGACCATTTCAGAGAAACAGAGGTTGTAAGAATACGGTCCTGAAAACAGAAATATTTGAAAGAGGAATCATACAAAGAGCAGGCTGTAATATGCGGTGTGTCGGATGAACCAGTTGGATTGAAAGGATAAGGAAATACTTCTCGTATTATCAAATCTCTGGCTGTGATGTGCCGGCGGAGGTTTGATTTTTGCCGACACCCTCACCGAAGGAGTAGACTTGGATTAGGACAGAATAATAAGTCGTCGAAATTCAATCGGAGTTTACGAATACGACTGCTGGGGCTGCGTAATAAAAGCCTACAGAGAAATTTTTAAATAGTTGAAAAAACTGAAAATTATATTCATTCATTTTGTCAGCTAGGGCCAATGGCTTGCTGAAGAGTGACAACCGGTACAATATGTTACCAGATAATATAAGTAATATTAATGAAAAGTACACATTCGGTAAGGAAGTCAAAAAATGGATCACGAAAACTGAAAGATAATTTTTCCATGATATTGTTAATGAAAAAATTCATTCTTGATTCGATTAAACGATTGATTTTTTATATTTATCGATACTTCAAATAAATGTATTTTATCAAAATAATTGCGGACAAAAATGGCTTAATTGTTTTATATTCCATATATTATTGTTTTGAAAAACTTGTATTTACATGTAAATGATGGAATCATCTTCCAATAACACGGCGCTGTAATGAACTACCTACTGAACGTCTTGGGGAGAATTGATTGGGTACTAATAGTTGTCCACTCACCAACTTTAGAGATCCTTCAAAATCGAGTAATACGAGCTATTGAAATGATTTCGGAACATCATTCAAGAAACTTACTGAAAATATCAGAAGAATAAAATATTTTATTGAACGAGTATTTTGACCTTCCTGTTTTTTTATTGTAACTGTTCAAAATAGGCAAATTAAATTAATAAAACTTAAAATTCACTTAGACCTAGTTGATCATTTAGGTGTAATCAATAAGACAATATATATTTTTTCGAAAAAATTATCAAGGTGTTCATAAAATCAGATATGGAATCATAGGATTTTTCATTTCCAGATAATTCATATTTTACAATTTTCAATTTAGAATGTTTACCTCTTTTCAACATGAAAAAGTGTTTTATTAGTCACTGAAGTAGTTGTATGTTTATAGTGAAGTTAGAAATAAACAGTTTAGTAGTTTGATCTGCTTGTTATTTAGCAAATCGTAACACTTATTGAAGGATATCAACGTTCCAACATTTCTCGACACTGATGGCATTTCTATAGAAGCCATGTTTTCTTTACATTTTAGTAGTCAATGTATTTGCGAAAATATCTTCAAATCAACTTTTTCCATGTCATTTTCGATTATTCTGTAATATCGCAGATTTACATGTAATAAAACCTTCAGTAAAACACAATCCCCTGAAAAATTACCTATTGGTTTTATCGCACTTTCAGATTGGGTCTGTTCATTCCACGTTATTTATGAACACCGTTTTGACATAACATATGAATGATGCCACCATGCTGAAAATTAAAATGAATTTAATTGCGTTGCGGCAAAGTTCGGCAAATATGGAGGGTTATCGGCATAAATTTGCATTTGCCATAGATAATTCAATGAAATGTTCGAAATATCGAAACTTCGTTTCTTCCGCTACAGTTGTTGCGAAGTGAGGGAATCGATTTATGCCACATCCCTTTTTAGTATTCATATACACGTGGTGTAAATATGAAGTCTCAATAGGTACTCGTATATACTATATATTTCTTAATTTATTTTCAGCAGAAATATAAGTGGTTTTAGAGAGATTATGACTGGAATACATATTATAACAATAATTGAACCTATTTTTATTAAAAATAAACTAAATTACAAGATTGAAATTTCTATTCCATCTGGACTGTAGGAACCAATTGAGAGTATTGCTACATTAACAAATCTGAAATTATGAAAGCTAACCATCGAATTTTCTGAAAACGTCTCAGAACGCCGTAGACGTTAGAGCCGATATGTGTTTGAAGTTTTTGGACATTGCAAACTTGATTTCTTATGTTACGGACGTCTATCGTCTCAAAAGGCTGAAAGATTTCCTTTCACTTTATTTCACAACTTTCGATTGCCTGTATCCGCAATCGTCTTCAAATGATACTGTTGAGTTCGGGTGCTAAGGAAAAGGAATATTTTTTCCTCCACGATCATCACAGAATTAGCTTATTCTTAAATGAAATTTTATTACAGAATGCTGGAATTCTCTCTCTTGAGATTGAAGAAATATTCTGCAACACCTCTACCCCCATGCAATTCAAATGTATTTACATTCTCTCTCTTGTATAAGAATAATATTCTCACACTGGTTAGCAAAATAACATTAGCCTTGACGCAGTTGATTGTCACCGTAGTGGCAAATTTCAGTAGTGTCAAAATTATTGCTGTCACGATTTCATTCGAAAATATAAAAAGTATCATGAATTTATCCAGTGATTCAGAATCAGAGTGTGAAAATACACCACCTGAAATTACAAAGAGTACAAATAATATACTGGAAAGTTTAATACCAAAACAACCGAATAATTGAGACTCGTAGTATTGATATAATATTTATCACATATTTTAATGACAGGCCGGATGGCTCAGATGGTATAGCATTGGCATAGTCGTGTGTTCAATCCACCGACAAAGCAATTTTTTTTTATTCAATAGTTTATTTTTAATGCATCTTTGCGATTAAAAGATTTGTTCTGGTTAGTCCAGGATTAGTCCTTTCTGATAAACAGTGTTTTTAAATAATAGTTATTATTTCGTGTAGAAATTATCTTTTGTTCGTTTCCATTTAAAAATATTTTAAAATGTTTGATCGTGGAGAATGTATAGTCTGCTACTCGGTTAGAATGAAAATTCGTGATGCTCGAACTTTCCACTCGCATCGAATTTTCATTCTGACCTTGTTGAAGAATATACTATTATGGGTCTGCCGGTGCGGTATTGCGTGTAATTACGCGCGATGAAATAGCACGTGTAAAATGATTGTGAGCGCAGTTAACATACGATTTTCATTTCCACGCTTGATTGACTGAAGCCACCATTGGCTTCGATACAATCGGTTTCTCTCCCAATAAACAGATTCTCATTAGACCAAACGCAAATTTTTGAGAGAGGTTATCAATAAACCAAGGGCGATTTCTAATATTCCGAATGCAGCGCCACCACTAAAAAAAGGTGTCAAGTATCCTCTCCTGTCAAATAATAGCAGATCCTCGCTGCGCTCGCATTTTATAAATTACTACGTTTTCAGCCATGGACCTTATTTTCTTAACGTGAAAGAAGGGGACATAACCTAACCTAACCTAACTAACCTAGCTATCCAAGTGGCTGGCAATCCAATCAGCAATTGGTATAAAAATCAGTTTTTGCTGGATTCTGTAATTTTTTTTGGTTTCGTATTGGTGAGGATCTTCGTAAAGGTACCCCCGGATTGAGAGCAACTCACGATGTTATAGTAGAAGGCCAAAAACTTGGTATTGTGGTAATTTTCTGATCCCCTTGATTTTTTCCAGAAGCTTTTTGGAGTATCCATTTCAGTGTAGTCTCTTTTATCTTCCAGTTACTCCTGGTAATTGCTTATATACATCGCTCTTTCCACAAATGTTCTTACGGTCTCCTTCTGTAGAGAATTTGTGTAATTGAAACTGTTGTTGAGATACTGTCCTATGTGGGTAGTCTTTCTGAAAACAGAAGATGCCAGTTCTGTTCTTTCAGCATTAACATCAAAGTGAGGCGGGGGAACTTTTGGTTTCCTTTTCTATTGGGAACTTGATTGAAGTCCTCATGTTGTTTATTCTTGATGAGAAGACCTGAAGGTGTTTATCTGCCTAGTTCGTTATGATGAAGGTGTCATTTACAGTTCTTCTCTATATTTTAGGTTTTTGTTTTGCCTCTCTGCTGGACAATTCCTCGAACCATTCCATGTATACAGTGCAGCATTTAATAGTCCCCCCCCTGTTAACTTTTGAACGGTTTGACGTAGGAACATAAAGTAAAATTTTTAAATGGCATGGCGGGTCGAGTGGCACATCGTTAAAAAGATTATTCAATTCTCTTTACAACCATCATTTTTTTTTTTTATTTCGTTAATACGTTTTTTCACAATATGCTTTTGAAACGTCAAGTGTAACAAAAAACAACAAACTATTATGACATGTAGTATTTAGATAATGAGAAGCAGAATCGTTGTCAATTAACGAATTACGTGTTCGAAATGTCCACCTTATACTTTTCGACAATAAAATATTTGATTCGAAAATTCCTGCCGAACATTATTCAACATGTCTGCAGATATATCAGCACACACCCGTGTTATTCGTTGTTTAAGTTCTTCCATAGAGTTGGATTGTTGCTCATACACTTTGGATTCGACATATCCCCACAGAAAGAAGTCACAAGGTGTAAGGTCTGGTGATCGTGCCGGCCATTGGATTGGTCCACGACGTCCAATCCATCTCATAGGGTATGTTATATCCAGATACTCTCGAACTTGACGTTGGAAGTGAGGAGGGGCCCCATCTTGCTGGAAGGTGATGTGTTCCTGAAATTCGTTGTCATTGTCTTCTAATATTTGAAGTATGAGTGGTTCAACCGTATCTCTTAGCAAATCCAGGTCAAATTACCGTTTAAATTTTCCTCAAAAAATGAGGGACCTACAATATCGCCTCCTAGAATTATTCCAGCCCATATATTTAGTTTCTGTGGGAACTGTGTGTGACCTTCTCAAAAGATATGAGAATTTGTATCACTCCAGTATCGCACAATTTGTGCATTCACATTTCCGTTAAAAAAAAAAGGTACTTTCATCTGAAAAACAAATATTCCTATTGTAATTGGGGTTCCTAGCTATCTTTTCCTCCATAATTTCACAAAATTCCATTTTTCGGTCTGGGTCGTCTTCTGTGAGTTGGTGTAAAATTACTAACTTCTAAGGATGAATTTGTGTTTTTTCAAATATTTTTTTACTGTAGCTGTTGAGACCCCAGTCGTACTTGCTACACGAGAGGTACTTTGTTGCGGATTTACCACCATTTCGGCAATTATCGAAACCTTCGTCTCCTCCGGAATTGATTTTCGGCCAGCTCCACCTTCCCTACGAACACTGCCAGTTCTGTTGAATTTTCCAACTAGTTCCCTCAAATATTTTCGAGTTAAAGGATGATCAGGAAATTTTTCATTAAAAATTCTCTCCGCTTCATGGTTGTTCCGATGGGCCTCACCAAAACTGTGAATTGCTTCAATTTTCTCTTCGAAAGGACGTATACGAACCATGATAATCACAAATATTCAGACGAAACTCCTCAGTAAATACGAATACGATAATTCATTATTCTTTTATAAGTAACTACTTAATTGACATTTCAATAGTTCCTTCATAGACAGTCCAGTTATTTCTGTCAAAAGTCTAGCCAGCCAAAGTATCCCGCTGTCGCTAGACGCTTCTCCTTCATAGTACCTGTCAATTTTTGTCAAAAAGTATTATTGAAATACCACTCAAAAGATTTTATGTCCCATTATTTCACATCAAACCCTTCAAAAGTTATTGAGGTAAGGTAAGGAAACGGATTCAGATCCGCTCTTATAGTTGACACTTCAGATGCATATTGTAAAAAAACAAATTAACAAAATTCAGAAAAAATTAGATGGTTGAAAAGAGAATTACCCCATGCCATTTAAAAAATTTAAGTTGATGAGCCCCTCCGCGCTATCTATCGAGCAATCACAATGTGTTATATTTCAAAAAATAGTATCGGTGAAACACTCGAAACGATTTTTTTATGTTTCTACGTCAAACTGTTCAAAAGTTAACAGGGGGGGTACTATTGAAAGCCGCACTATATATGTTGGAGCTTACTGGTGAAAGAGAAATTTGCATCGGCAGAAAAAACGGTATTTTTCTTGTTCGGAAAGGTTAGTCCTTCTATGCAATTGGTTTCTTTTTTTTATTTCCCTAATGAATATCCTTAGGGATTCTTCAATGCGGACATTGCCATTTAAAGGCTTTCCAATTCGAAGCTATTGAACGATCTTCAAGTCCCTGTATTTGATGGTGTCCACGAAGTGCTTGGAATATTTCACGAACAAACTGCCATATCCTTGTATGGGATACGATTTCGGTATGAGGTATTTCGCTAGGTAGTACGTCGGTATGTTCTGGGAGCTGGTTGTAATGGCATGTCTAGTTTGTGTATATTTGAATGACCGTAGAGATGAGGTGACGTCAGGTGTGTCTGTTCCTTATCGGAAAAGGATTTTTTAATTTCCTCATTTCTATCGTAAATATTGAAGGTATAGTTCTGTAGGAATTTGCTGTTTCCTGTTTGAGGAACCGTCATTTACTTGTTGGTGTCCATACTGAAAGATATTTTCCTCATCTGCAGTGAGAATGTGAATGATGAAGTACGTTTGAAGGGTTTTCAGTGCCTACTGTCCTCTTTCTCCTTATCCATCTGAATTCCTCCGCTTGAAAGCTTTGGCCATACTTCCGTAAATAAATTAGACAAAGTAGTCAACCCATATTGTTTTGTGATATAGTTATCCTTTCTTAACTTTGTTGGTTTTTGAAATTATCTCAATAAATTCAGCTTTTGCTCACAATAAATTGAAAATTTAATCAGATGAACTATAAATCAAGTTGATTTGAATATCAACACCACTCGTCCAGGGGATTTTTGGTATCACCAAGCAATTTGATCTTGTTGTTTCTAACAGAATTATCATCGATATTATTACGAGCACTTATGGTATTATTCTTGAAAAGTAACTAGTTTTTTATTCGGAGGTAAGTAGGAGAATGATAGCTTCAATGAAATATATTTGGTGAATTTTCAGTAAGAACAATATTTCAGTCATAGTTGTTCAATTGAAATATGTAATTTTAAACGTTTTATTAGCTACTGTTGAAGTTGGTTCCAACCTATGACCAATGAAAAATCGTTTCCTTTTACTCTGTAAAAATATTTCTTCTCTCCACCCATGATAGCTCTCCATTCACGCCCATAGTCTTTGACAAGACGATACGAGGCGATGGACTGTTGAAAATCGATATCTAATTTCGAGTGACAAATTTTCGTTGTAAAAATAAAGCAGTTTTTCAGAGGAATTCATTGCGTGTCAAGTTCTCACACGACTCTGCTCGCAATTCTAGACACCTTCGAGTAATTTAAAATAGCTAAAAGACGTGAGAACGACAGGGAAATAACAGCGGCGTAGGAAATTGAGAATGAAATAATCGTTGAAAACAGCTTCAATGCGTTATAAAAATCCAAATATTCAGTCGATACTTTTCCAATACCGATACAGTTCCAATATCATTTTCCTTTTATTCTATTATTTCCTTTTCAAATCAAATTACAGTAATCTTCTTTGTTGACAAACCATTAAATTTTTTCTTTTTTCAGGAATAACATTTTCTTAATTTGAATATGGAATGAGAGACATATAATATTGTTGATATCTCTAACAATGACATTGTTGGTGACAATTTCCAAGATTATTTAATTTTGTCCAAAATTTTGTGTAAAAATTTGCGTAATAAATGAATATTGATTGCAAGTGAAGAGAAAATTTGTTTTAAGACATGGTTTTCCATCTTCTACAGTCTGAAAATGAAAAAAAAATCGAATTCCATTAAATTTATAGCAGGTCAAATGAATCAATAATATCCGATAAGTTACTGCGTTTAAAACACTGTTCAATATAATTAACTTATTGTGTTCTATATTCTGAAGAAATCAGCTCAAAATTAACATACAACATTCTTTTTCAAGAAACATTGACGTTTTGAAAATTATATCTGTCTCCGTTACCTAAACTTGTGGAAAAATCTATTTGTATTATATTTGGACAGACAACTGAAATCTAACAGAAAATTATCTCAGGTGACATTTGACATCTTGATGAATAGGGTGTCTGGTATCAGTAAATCGACATTCTGTTATCTCTCACTTCTTTTCTGAGAAGCGGTAACCATCAAGTGTGCCCCATTTAAATTGATTTTGTTGGCTTCATTGACATTCCGAAGATAAGTAATCGTTAAATTTAATTAAATTTATTGAAATAAGATCACTAAACTGTTCTTCAATGAAAGAATGATGCTAAACTTTAAAATGGTCGCAAAATTGGGGAAAGATAAAAAATTATATATTCTTTGTTCTTTATATTTTGCGACCCTTTGGCATTTTTTCTCTATAAAATAACTACAATTGTTAATAATTTTTGTTTTTAACAATGTTGTCGTCCTTGTACACATTTCATCGAACACTAAAATGAAAATTTGCATTTTTTTGCTATTTTTCCAGATATTTGCTAGAGTGATTGTCCTAAAAGGTTCCAAAGAGTGCAGGACAAGAACAGATTAAAAGTCCCTTCAGTATTAATTCAGTGATATAGTCGGTATGTGCAATACTCATTTCTGGTGTATTATTTGGGAATATGTTTTAATAAGTATGCAAATTATCATTTCAAAATAGTTACATTTATACATTTGTTTCGTAATTCGAATGGAGTCCTGGGAAGTTGAAAATGGATTCGCATTCGCTGATGTTACATATCTTTGTCAGTTTCGGTCCACCTGCTCTGAAACTGCCACATATACTTCGGGAGATACATTTATCTCCTTAAGTACTATCGCTCAAGAGCCATGAATTTGCAAGTGATAGCTATAATGCCGAAAAGGATTCTGTTACTTGTGGTAGATTGAATATGGACGATTCACATCTTCATCCAGCCGATTTCAATAGGGGCGTTTGTTGTGTATAAATCCAGTGCTTTTTTATAAGATCAATAGTTTTTTTATTATTATTTCAAACATTGGTATCGTATTCTTCGATTTTTTTTCGGGTTTATGTATATCGAAGTGGAGAGAATACGTTTGAGTTAACTCATCTTTGGTATTATGGAAAGGAATGGAAAAATTTGTGTTCTTTTGTTCAGCGAGCCATTGCAAAATTGTATCATTAACGAATAATTCTTCCAGTTCGAAAGAAAAACATAAAAGTTTCAATTACATCATGTCTGAAGTTTATACACGGAAGCTTTCATATGGAACAGATTCAATTTTATAAATCTGGTATTGAAAACTTCCAACTAATTGTGGATACTATTTTGAAATTTTCTTTCTATCATAAATCTGTTAGCGCAACAAGAACCACTGCTGCTTAACACCTTTATAAATACAAATACGTTAAATACCAAGCAAGTTCAGTCTTGACAAGTCAAGCGGTTATGAAAGTAATCAGCTCACTGCAAGCAAGTTCATTCAAAACTGTCTGGAACTATCTGGAAGTTCTGAAAGAGCTGGACAGTCAGAACAAATGACCCGGGAAGGAGCAAGTTAGGTTCTGAATGGACAATAATCGTTTGACAGAATAGCAAAAATTGTACTGAAAATAAACACCAAAGCATGGATTCTAGAGAAGTTTAGAGAATGGTCAAAAAAATTGCCAGGAATAAAACAGGCTAATGAGTTCATTAATAAACGACTGCCAATAACTATAATATGAATTGGATTCCTTATTCAAGGTAGAGGCTTAACAAAGATACGAGTACAGTTGATTTGCTAGAGGAACTGCGGTACAGTTTCTATCAGGAAAGAGAGGAAAGAATAGAACACTTACTTGCTACTGTGAGGGTTTATCAGAGCTTCGAATGCTGGATGAAACCAGAAATGCCCAGATTCATGAAATATTTCAAAAATCACCTATAGAGTCTTTCAACAAAGGTGGGGCTAGACAATAGGTTTAGAAACGTCGTGGAGTAGAGGTTTATGGTACAGAAGTCCCAAATCTAATCTAATATAGTTCAAAAATTTGTTCAAAATGTGTCATTTAATAATCACTAACAATGACCCGAGTTTTCAAGAAAAAAACATACTGATAAATGATTTCATTTGATATGTTTGAATTTGAAAAATGATTCAATTGGATCGTGAATATTACACAGTCATATAAAATTTGGGCAACAATCATTATGAGTTGAAACCTAACCTAGGATTCCATACAGAAAGTTCAACCAAACCTGTTGTTGAGGAATTTTCTAGTTGCAGATTTGATAATTCTGTCATTACAGATGGACCTTAGAGATAGTAACTAAGATGAATGGTTTATGTAATCCACCAAAATATTTTTTGGACGACAAGATTATTTTTGATTGATTACATCTTCATCTCTATAACATAAGGTTATAAGTGTATTCTAACATTTTAAAGGATACATACAAGTTTTGAATAAATATTTCTAAAAAATGGGAAGATTATTGAACATCTTGAAAATATCTTTAACTTGCATCTGATACTTGCATGACAATTTGAAAGAAACCCAAGTATGAATCAAATCATATACTTGCTAGTTCTCTGATACAACGCGCTTTGGTGATTTATTGAAACTAAAAAAATTGATGGTGGATATAATATTAACATTGATTCATACCATTCTTATACACCCGAAGAATGGCCAACGGTAAATACCGGTTCTTGACGTTCTTGATACGCAATTGATCTAAAATTAGGAATATTCTGGACACAATTTTTAACCCTATAAGAGGTTGCGCCTACAACTTCCCCTATAACAAACATGTCACCATTGGCATAACGTATCGGTAAGTGATGTCAATGAAATGGCGGAGGATTCGTTTTAGTCATTTCTGGAAATGATCGAGTTATTTTGAGTTGGTTGAAGTTCAGCTCTACGTCAGGGGCTTGGAATCCTATCCCAATCCTAGCCAAATAATGTACTAGGGGCTGTTGCAATTTCTAAAGTCTAAGGGTTAACCGAACGCTGCTGAAAAAATGTAAATTCCTATATGGTTTCAGAATCAGTGGTTGAAGGCAATAGCCAAAATGGAATGAGAATTAATAAGGAAGGTGTATTTATCCAAATTGTTTTGGCTACCCTATCCGCATGCACGGGGGTGGTTCTCTGGACTCCAGCAGGTCTTATGAAGATTTCTTCTCGTGTAGACTAGAAAGAATGATGAAGTGAACTTTTTTAATCATATTTTAGATGGCAGATGGCCTCAGAGACTGATTCCGGCATCTAATCCCTCTCTGATTGAGGAAACAGACTTGGTAATGACTTGACTATGAGCACAAACATTTAATCCCCACACACGGGTGATATTCGATAGAATTAATTTTGAATACAAGTAACACCAGCTCTATGCTTTCGCCTGAAATATGTTCTTGGCTTTTCAGAAATGTTGAAATGGCATTCATGTTCGTGAATACACGAAATACTCCAAGGGAAGTACGCCGATTGGTCATCCTTTTCCATTACATTGAATATTCGATTTCTGATAAGACACCCTCTGTCGGTTCTCACTGCCGTATTCATTCATACAGGGGTTTCTATGTACTTGAATGATAGAAACAGTTACATATCATCAACATGTATGAGGTTCACCAAAAATCTAAGTAAAAGTAAACAGTGGCTTAGTTTAAAAGATCTTGCAAAAAAGTAGACTGTATATTAGGAATACTCCATTCATTGCAGCCATTATGTATGGATCTGTTGTAGTGCACAACTTTGTATACGTTTTTCAATCCCATAATAGCGATTTCCACTTCCCCGTATCCATGATGTTACGTTGAGTCAACGTTGAGAATTGATGTCAACGAAATGGCGGAGGATTTGGTTTAGTTATTTCTGGCAATGATTGAGTCTTAAGCTGAGTTTTCATGCATCCGAATTTTCGGTTTTTCGTTGTAAATTTGAAAGAAATGTCACTTTTTCGTACGAATGATATTTTAAGCGGTTTTCATTTGTGCGAAATGCCTTCAAATGAAATATTCAACGTCAACCCCCTAATTTACCGACCATTTTCTCAAGTAAATTCCTCAGATCGTTGGTTATGCTGTGGTTATTTTCGTAGTTTGAAAATAGGTCTCATCAGAAAACGTTTGGGAGCCCTTCTTTTTTTCTTCATTTAAAAATTTAAATACGTTAACAAAATCAGTTAAATATAAAATATTACGGCTGTTCTTATCCTTATATTAATCATGAGATTGCTGTCCATATATTTGACATTAAAATTTTTAATATGCCTGGAAACAAACAGACATAACCGCACTGATCATTGTTCTCCTTTAAAATTTCGGACAAGTTAACTTTAGCCGCTTTCCAATGGCCACAGGGAGTAGCTCCGAGGAGCTCCGGGTAGCTCCTGAAGTGATTTGACAGATCACGACAAATTATGTTCCAATTAAACCCAGTTATAAAGTCAGGTGCGGTTCACTTCAGGTTCAGTTCAGGGGTAACAAGCTCCACTGGGGGCTACTACCCCTGACAGTTAGAAAGCAGCTTTTATTTCAACTTCTTGAATTTATTCGTACCATCAGTTAAAATTTGCCGCCACGAAATATATTTGAACAGCTTTTGACAGATTTTGTACGAAAAATAAATAATTCGTGTACATGAAAGCTTAGCTTATGAGTTGTGGCTTGCAATTTTTGGAAACTAGAGCATCCATAGTCGATAAGGCAGTCTCTAGAATGATGACGCAAAAAAAAAGATCTTCAACACATTGTTCATATCTTCTGGTACAGATTTGGTAATCAGAAAAATTTATATGATACTCGGACATACCAAGGATATCCATCTTCCTTATAGGCCTTGTCTTTTTCATTGAAAATACAAAATAGTGCTTGGCGGGCAGATCAAGGAAGAGGATTATTTCTAAACCTACTTCACCCACACCAATATACTCGCGTATACAGTTCTAGCCACAAGTCTGCCACCTCTGTATCTTAATAGTAAATCTAATGGAATTTGAAAGTATGAACGGTGGTAAGCTTCTCTTCTAGTGGTAACTGGCGACGTGATTATCGTGGAGGACACGCTTACTGTCATTATGTCCAATAATGGCATGGATGGGCCTTGGTGGTCGAGATAGTGGTATAGCATTCGCGTTTAAACTATATCATCTGTAGGAGCATGGGTCCAAATCATAGCGTAATCTCCGGTTACGTGCATGGCATCACAGCTGGTATTAGTCCGAGGGATGTTTGTAAGGGTGCAGTCGGTTGACGGAAATAACAACTCCAAGAACAACAACAATTTCAACTGGGAAAGTCCTATGGCCACTAATTGGCAAGGTACCTCGTTTGAAAGGCATCTATCTCTAATATTTTTTAACGTTCCGTTAGAAATCATAGTGACAACCCCAATTTGTAAGATACTTTGTTTTTAATTTTCATCCACATATATGGATAGTTTACAGAATGTCCAAATATTTTTTTAAAATTAACCTTTTTAAAAGATATAAGCAGAAGAGGATTTCGAAAATTTCGATTTTTTCTATAAAGCTCCAGAACTAAATAATTGCCTCTTAAATACGCTACTTTTCCACTATTTAACCACACATGTATACATGTTTTACCGTTACCGCATAGAATAGAATAGATGGAATAGAGCGAACTACTTATTGTCAAGCACTTAAAGCAGGCCATCAACAGAGCAGGCACTCGGTGGTAGTGGAAAAAACCTTTTAAAGACAACGAACAGTTTACTCTCATTGGTGATTTGGAAAATAGTGAGTTATATCAACATTCAGCCCTATGCTGTATCACTTCCGTCAAAAATAACGTCACCGTTATTCGCCATTTCTGTTATTTTGCTATTACCAAGCAATAGCAAAATAACGGAAATGATGAATAACGGTGACGTTATTTTTAACGGAAGTGATACAGCATCGGGCTGATTGTCGAGACGTAACGTTGCGTAATTTTATCATATTTTGTTATCGACTATAGCATGAACGTAATTTGAAGCTTCAAGTTAGATTTTACACGCGATACATTCTATCTCGTCGATCTACCAACATGTTTGAGATGTTATTATGACCTTGCTTATCTGTAACATTGAAGGTATCAAAATAAAAAAATTCCTTGGTGGCATTCAAACGATCCTATATATGGCAAAGGTTGTGGATTCATTCTTACTATGATACGTTGGATTAATACTAAGGTTTCACGCCATCCAGAAATTCAAATAGTGTATCTTGGTAACAAAAGACCCTGAGATCGTTCGCAGTAAATAAGCTCAACAGGATGGCCCGACTAGCCTGCTTGGAGGTAGATATGAGGGAGAGCTCAAAGTTCAAATGATGCAATACAACAATATATTTGCAAGCTTTCGTATATTCAGTTTTCCTCGTAAAGAGAAGGTTAAGATTTTCATGTTGCAGGTTTTCATGAAGAATATCGAATAACAATTGTGTAATACAGTCTAATGAAATTTATGAAAGAGGCACAGTAATATTTTATATTTTGACTAGGCTTCAGTGACTTCATATCAAATAATGCAAATATTTTTTGAAATGTCTATTATTTTTGTGTATAAAAAACACAGAATGCCACTTATATTTTCCAACATTACCTGGATACGAAATTGAAATTAAATTTGTGTTTCTCCTAAGTTTTTCTGCTAATTATAATAGTATGAGTCAGTAGTTCATGCCGTATTTTTTTTTCCAGATTCGATGGCAGCCCAGGTAGACATTCAAAGAAAGGAGCTGTTGGTACTTCCTGGTCAGAATGCCACATTTTTGTGCAGAGTAAGCGTGCCACTACAGTACTGTAGGATAGAACTGCCAGGATCTCGAAACTATAATTTGAACAAGCAAGTTTCTCCGAGTAGTGAGGTGAGTAATTGTGTTTAGTATACAGTTTCCTTCAAATCTGGTACACGGATGGCTCAAAGACTAGCAAAGGACTTGGGGCTGGAATATACGGGGATAGACCGAGGGAAGACATCAGCCTAAGCCTCGGTACTCAAGCCTCTATATTCCAAGCCGAGGTAACGGCAATCTCCGCCTGCATGACAGAGATTCTAAGAAGGGGTCCTAGAAACCAACCCATAACGATTCTCTCCGATAGTCAGGTGGCGATTAAAGCACTGCGTTCATGCAGGTTCAATTCCAAACTGGTTTGGGAGGCACACCAAAACCTTAACGACCTGGGAGCACAGAACAGGGTAAAACTAGTCTGGGTACCAGGTCATAAGGGGATCCAGGGAAATGAGAGCGCAGATACCCTAGCAAGAGCGGGACACAAAGAAATGGGTTAAAAACCATCATCAATCTATCTGGGAGAGTGCCTCAGGCAATACTCACGAAAAAATGATGATGATGGGGCCAACCGACCGGCTATCAAGACACCTTCTTGAACTAAGCCGAGACTCCCTCAGGAAGGTGGTAGGACTGATGACAGGCCACTGCTATTTGAGAAATCACCTGCAACGGTTGGGGATATATCAAGAGTCCACACAATGCAGATTTTGTGAAGAAGAGGACGAAACAGCCTCCCACATAATGTTTGAATGCGAAGCTCTGGCTCGCATGAGGATGGACATCTTCGGACACCACGGTGCAGAAGATATCATCCCGCAGGAAAAGCTTGTGAGGAATCTCCTGGAGTTCATTAAAAGATCCAGAGTACTCACGAGATAGACCTGACAGCGGGGTGCAGAAAGGTTATATACAGAACTACCTGCATTTCAGCCGCTGGCTAGCACCGCCATCTAATAATAATAATAATAATTCCTTCAAAGAGTTGACATCATGTGAAAAAATCCCTTGATGATAATCTTTTTGAAATGCTACTTTTGCGTTAAGTCGTGCTTAGAAAAAGTTCCCACTCGGACGGGATCACGTGACTTCGCTATCTGTCAAAAGTAAAATTCTTTCAAAGTAATGTACTAAAATAGGCTCTTTCAACGAACTTCAGAGAAATTTTAAGTAAATTTCAATTATAAACAATTGTGCCTTAGAAAGTCAAACTGCAACTTTTAGAGTTTGCAATTTTTTCAATATTTACGAAATTTCTGATATAAAAAAGATTTATAACTACTATAAAACCATTTCTACCACTAGCTTCATCATCAAGATACTAATTCTAAGATATTAAGTCAGAATTTCGACATAGTATCTCAGAATTAGTTTATCGGAATTCTGACTTGACTTCTTGGATTAGATACCAAGTCATCAGAATTCTGACTTTGTAAAAACTGGAAAACTGTTCAAATTCTTGTTGTGTTTAGAGGACACTGTAAATGGTTGCGAATTTCCTGTAATGTGTTGAACGGTGACAGTCTTAATGCATTAACGAATAGTTTATCGAAATTATTTTGGTACCGTCAGTATAAAGCAACTTTCATCTTTATCATCGGAAATGTCAAAATGATCGGATGCGTTGGAATCTTGTGATTACGAAAAATCTATAGACAGTCTATCTATTGTCACAACAGTGAAAAATTCATTCGAATTCAATGGACATATTTACCTTTGATATTGAAAATTTCAAGAGGCCTTTTTAATAGAAAATATTGCAAAGCTAATCAGTTAATTCATATCCCATTATATTAGTTTGTATCATGGGGGTAGTGTGTCATTAACTGCCTATACCAGAAAACTATTAGTATTTCCCTAAACTGTTTATTGAAACTAGTTTTGAGAAGGTTTTAAGATATCTGGATACCACGAACCTGCGATCTGTGTCTGTTTTGACATTTCTTCAGATTTGGTAGGAAATATTAATGTCAAACTGGATTCGTATCGAGTATTCATAATTCCACCTCTGGATTGTTCAAAGTCGGGCCACATTTTTTTTTAGATATTAATATTCGAGATGTACCTATGTCGAATTACAACAAATTATAAAAAGTGCCTGCATGTCCTTAAACTCAAAATGCTTTATTAAAACCTCAATTATTATCTCATTTTGTGAACGAGGAGGGGAAAACAGTTGAAGTAGGCATAGAGTAAAGTAGATACTTTCATTTTTGAAAATACACAAAAAAGTTATTCAAGTAAATCATTAATAATTGGGAAACATTTGTTCGATTGATGAATTATTAATTTCGTAGAAATTCTTGTTGAATTATATAAAGACTACAACTTTCGTCAAATTTCCATTACGTCTTGGTTTATTTATTACGACAGGTTAGGCTTTCATCCCGAACCATTTAACATCACTATTTTCAAGTAACTTGAAAATGGCGTAGATGCTGAAACCGGCCGTAACAAAAAAACAGAGTAAGTGAAAATTAGACAAAAGTTGTAGTATTCTTCATTCGCTAATTTATTTGAAAAGAAAATAAATTAGCCACCATGAATACAAATGTTACTAAATTTTTCTTTAGGTCACTTCACCACTACATATTTTATGAGGAATTATATCATCTAAGTTGACTTATTATGTATTGAATATTATCGGAACATTCAAATGACCTTGAGTTTCACTGAACTATCAATTAGGTAATTGTGTTTGTCTAGTTTATTATGTATTGAAAAATATATTCAAGAATTCATTAAAAAAAAATAAAAAATTTGTACCACTGAGGAAAGTAACGTGGATTGCTGTAAAGCAGTCAAATATATAGGGTGAAATTTCAGAGCCATCCGTAATGATTTATATAATTATTTGTCCGCCAACCTTTTTAGATGCGCTACCGAATTAAATGCCTATGTTTTGAATGTATTCCTACAATCTCGTTGTTTTTACGCTTTCTACAACAGTTTACGCGGTGTGAGTTTACGGAAAAATGATTTCGACGTATTACTCAATCGTTCAAAGGGCATTGATGCATGCTGATCGAGTGTGATTTGTGCTCAAAAGAATAATGCGTTTGCGTACATGGCAAGTTCATTCGACATAAACTTTTTTTGTGTCGTATTATGCTCTGCGAAAATCATTTATCTGAGTTTGAAAAAGGAAAAGGATTACTGAGTCTGACTGTCCATGTCCAAGAACGCTTTCCTACACATACAAGAGGAAATTTGGACCAAATTAACTATTCTCACTTAGTTTTCCACTTCTATTGGTGGGTAGAGGACGATGTTTGATTTTCTATAATTGGTCATAGTTAACCCTGTATAATTTCTATGCAGATGTGCCTACTTCTTCAATGCGCGAGTTCTATTCGAAGTTACTTATTTATCTATATAATATTTACATTGAAAGCACAAACAACTGAATATGTGTTAAAAAGTGTAAGTATGTAAGTATTTTTCTTTTCGATATTAAAAACATGTAATTCCGTCCGGAATCGAATCCACGTCCTGTCAGTTGAATATTTACAATATGTACAGATTACAAAATTACTCAACATACATTTATCTCTGACACTTCCACCGTGCGTAAGAGGGGGGCATATATAAGCCCTGAAAATGTCATTTGGCGAGCAAATTGGTCCTGCAGCTTACTGTTATCGCCTTATCAGGGCGGTCAGGACGCTCCGCTGGATTTAGCTGTCGACGATGTGTTTGTTCTTTAGGTCTGTTTTCGGGAATAATTCAGATCTCGTCTCCTGGTCAGCGTATGCGATGTGATGGTTTATCCTGATGACCATAAACTGATTTGAATGCTTTCAAAATATGGTCATGCTCAAAGATTCGAAAAAAACATTACCCGAAACAATTATGTCACAACAATGTGCGAGTTCATGGAAACATGATTAGTTCTGGTGAAGGAGCCCGTATTTATGGGGTTTATTATTATATAACAAATTTTTATTTTGGAATAGGATGCTGATATTTCATATTGAAACTGTCTCATTCAAAACTTTCTGTTTTTTTGAAAGGAACACATTTTTTCAACGGAACTACTCTTCTGTTTACGCAAATAGGTGGATAATTAATTATTCAAGTTTGAAAAGTACTTAAAGTTTCAGTTTGATGAGATGCAGGCGAACTTTTGATAAGGATTTAATAGTATATTATTCAACGAGCGGTAATGTAGGTCATAACTCACGCAGATGAAGTTTGCGGCACGAGCCGCAGGCGAGTGTTGTAATTCATCAAGTGAGTTATGACCATTACCGCAAGTAGAATACTATACTTTATCTACGACTATAACAATAAATACTAAGATACAATTATTCACAAGTATTCACAAATCTTAATAGTTAACTATAACAATGCTCTAAAAATGTTAATTGTAATTACTCATTTTGTTTATTAATAAAATCAACTGTAAAGTTTGAACAACCAGTAAACTGAATATGTGGGACTGAATTATGCAAGTATGGTAACATTAGCTACTTGTCTTATTTCTGATGGAGGTGTATATATTAATTCATCTTCATTATCTCAAGTTCGGAAATTGTAAATAGTGACTCATCGTCAGTTTACGGAGTTTCCTAGGCAATCCGTACTCTGAAATCCCGCGAACCGACGATGAGCCACTATCTACAATTTCCGAACTCAAGTATATCTGAATTAATCTTTTTCAGTAGAACATTCACAATATTATTAATTTAATTTAAAAACGTCAAAATTTTTAAAGTGACATTACCCCCCTCAATATCAATAGGTAATAGACTGTTCCATTTCGACCAACCGGCTTGTACAGAAGTACAAGCCACCTCGTGATATTCGTTTCGTAAATAATTCCAAGAATGTTTTCACTTATAATATCCCTAGTGCTTGAATTATTGCCGGAAATTTTTCGAGTACATGAATTTTTTGAAAATTACACGAGTCGCGAAAATTACACTAGATTCGGTAAAAAAATTTCATACCAAGAAATTAAAATCATCCAACAATTCATAATAACTATGGGAAGCCCAACCTCGCCCAACGTTGCTTGACCTCATATATCGGAGACCCGGCCACGTCAAATATTTGACAGAAAAATTTCCACTTACATTAATTTCGCCGAGGGTCCCTGGGAGGATAAAAATTTCCGAAAGATTTTTGGGTTGCCATAGCATCTAAACAAGAACGAATTTTTTGATTGGCTAAAAGAGTGAGGTGTGAAATTTTCCGAGTTATATCAGTGAGTAATTATAGCTGTTTGTTCATAGACACTATTAATTGCTCAAAAGCAGTTGAATAATTGATATATAACTTAATAAGAGTAGATAAAATAAACTTCTTTCTCTTTCATGCCGGTTGCTGTAGGGTAGGTTCCTATAATAGATATGTTATACATTTTCAATACGATTTTCCGAGTTGAGGAACCCCTCTTGAAATTAGGGGGAATCGTTAACATTGAATAATTTTCTTTTTCATAAAATTTTTCCTTATTTCAATAAGTAACGGGTCTTCATGAAGTACTATTGTCAGAATATTTTCAAAATCTTTTGAATTATGTCAACGATAATACAGAAGTTGTACTTTCATTCGATACGGTAAACCATCCTCAGATATTGGAAGCGTTAGAGAATATTGGTCTAAGAGAAAATGTGCTAGATCTAATGAGAAGCTACTTATCTAACAGACAACAGTATGTAGAAATTAATAATTGTGTGAGTGATGCAGTTGAGGTGAAGTTTGGAGTATCTGAAAGGACTGTACTGGGACATATGTTATTCACCATCTATATGAATAGCTTATTTAAAATAAACGGTTGTGGCCAAATAATGAGCTTTGCTGGTGAAACAGTCATTCATTACCAAGCTGATAGTTGGAAAGAACTCAAACAGTTAGCAGAAACCGACCTGAAAATTGTAAAAAATTTGATGGACAATAATTTACTGACAGTAAATCTATACTAAATTCATTACTTTCACATTCATGAATAGGAAGACTACGACACGCTGAAAATTAATGCACAGCACAAAATTGAAGAAACAGATAACATTAAATATTCGGGCATAACTATAGACAAACACCTGGGATGGGACAAACACATAGAAAATATTACCAAAAATCTCAGATATTTCATTCTCCGATTCAAACTTTTGGGATAAAGATAAACTTAAAATGGTCTATCATGCACTGGTTTGTTCTCGACTGAAGTATGGCATCCTAGGGTGGGGTAGTGCCATGAATACACATCCTAAAAAAATTAATATTATCCAAAAAAATCGTAAAATGTTAATGTGAAAACCATATGCAAACTAACTGATAACCTATATATGGAAGCACAAGTTTCCGACGTAAAACAATTATTTTTACCGTTCTATTGTGATATATCAATTCAAAAATAAATCAGAATTACAAATATTCGCCCATACATATAATACAAGGAAACAAAATACACTATAGCAAACTTAATTTTCTTCAAAAACAATTGACTAATGCAGCTTTACATATCTGGCACCAAGAATGTATTAAATTCTACCTGAAGGTCTGACAAAAACGCAGAATCTTCATCAATTAAAAAAAAATTATTGAACAAAATCATTGCTGAATACCGAAGAGATGAACTCATCAAAATAATTGATATGCAGTCATGAATAATAATTGAGAGGATGATTTATAAATGACACCTCGTGAATCGAGGTTCAAAACAAACAATTTTGCTTTACTCGTACATTCATGGAAATATTTCATATAGGTACATTTTAGCTAAAATTTAATTTTTTCATCTATAGTTCTGATCTTGCCCTATCAACGTTTTTGTATATATTTCTTCAAGGTACGGTAGAAATATGGCTACATACATTTTATCCATAATTTTATTTTTATTTTTAATGTGACTCGATGTTCTGCGTATAGATGTTTCAGAATTTCATCTAAAATTTTATCTGTGGTATAATCTACTCTTGATTTTAACATATTGTCTACACAATTTGAATTATATTTTTTGATTCTACCATATGTACAAAATTTTTCATTTTATCTTTACTTATTATTATTTGTTTCTGTAAACCATAAAAAGTTATTTTCGATACTGTATACCAGATATGTGTTCATTTATCCACAGCTGGTATCTCATGAAGTCTGCTCACATACGACTTATGAAGTCAATAAAATAGTAGAGTTTGATGTTATTATATTGATCTAACATGTTATCAGGAATTTATTTTCTAGGTCGGAAAAATTTTGGTTATCCACCATTGATAGTATCTGATTTTTTTTGTTACCATCAGTTCAAAATTATTCCCACGATTATATATTCAACTTTCTCTGTAAATAACCCCTACCATTTGTCTTATTTCAGGTTGCGTATTATGGAGAAGGATTAGATGCAGGACAATGTGGTTTCACAATCCAAAGAGTTGATGACAGAGATAATGGAAATGTCAAGTGTACCCTCGGAATCCCAAGCGAGCCTACGGAGTCTGTGGGGACCATGCAGCTTGTAGTTGCAAGTATGTGAAAATTAATTTTTAAATTTTGTCAATTACTTAATTGCCTGTTTAATTATTTTGTAATCTTCAAAAATTCTTGAGAATATGAAGGAAATCTTTAGTGTTCAGATAGTGTTTTGCAGATCAGATCAGATTTTATAATCATGAAATACGAAATTTGTTGTTTTGGAAACATGTGCCAATTATTTACTTACGCAGTCTTGGTAATAGCTAAAACGATTTTTGTTCGACTTTTTTGGCCAAACTCATGTTCAATGAAATGATGGACTTTATCGAAGCTATTTTTGAGCAGATTTTCAATTTTGGAGAACAATAATTATATTATATTGAAAATAATAAGTATCACCGAAAATATGGGGAATTCTTGGTTATAGGGTCAAAATGATCGTGTATGATCATTAAGGAATTTAATATAATTGTTTTCAATACTAAAGCAAATTTTATATATTCATAAATTGTTGCCACTTTATAAAAATATATGAACTTTTGGTTCAGCTTCTATAATTTATTTTGAAATTAGCTGTATACAAAATACAACGATAAAAGATTATTAGGATATAATTTGGTAAGCGTGACCAACTGTAGACCAATTCTGGTGCCATGCGGTGCCATGAATATACATATAACTGAACTAATTAAAATGAATAATTTTTTGATCATAGAATAAATTAAGTATTCATTGAACATTCAAAATTCAAAATTGGATAGAAGGTAGCATATTTTATGTTTTTCTACATTCATGCAAAAAGCAAAACTTTATTGAACTATATTCAGTGGAAAAAGAAGCTCTTCATTGCACTAGTGCTATAAAATTTTTATTATATATAATTCTTTGGATTGTGTAGGTATAATTTTTCAATCTCCACTTCAATTTCACTATATCAATTGCATCAAACAAATAGAACAAAAGAAAATAGTGGTAGCATATGACAACTGTAGAAATGTGTATCGGAAATCGTTCTGAAGAACTTCAGATAATTGAAAAGTCTGCATAGAACAACTACTACTCCTTTGTGCCCATTTTCATATGTAGCGGAACGTCGATTGATAAGAATACATTTCAGTCATGTCTGATTCTTTTTCGAGAATGGGCTGCTTTTCGATTCTCAAAACGCTCCATATGTTAAGTGAATTTTCGATGTATACATATTAAATACATATTTCATTTACAGAAGCGCCGAAACTTCCCGAACTGGATATAAGCAGAGGAACTGATTCTTTGAGGGTATATAAAATTCACGATGTCCTAGAAGCATCTTGTATAGTCAGAGACGGACGACCCGTAGCTAATATCAGCTGGTTCTTAGGTTTGTTTTTTAAAATATATTGAATTTCTTTTACTCCAGTTTATCAATTCTAGATGACGAACCAATAAATGAGAGTACTCTGAAGATGGCTACTGTGGTGGACTTGGCGAAAGAAAATCTTCAATCTAAACTTCAGAATTTGACCAGAGTCCTTCAACCCGAAGACAATGGTCGATATCTAAAATGCGTCGCTTTCCATCCTGCTTATCCAAATGGTTATGCAGAAACCAAGAGACAATTGGATGTGAAATGTGAGTAAAGTTTCAAGCCAACAGAATCGAATAAGATCTATCTACCTATATAGAATTTTGGTTATACCCAGTAGACAACAAGTATATGTGACTTAAGTTCTTGTTGAATAATCAGTTAGAGATACGTTTTATGTACAGTGTGTCCATAAAGTAACCTCCCCTCCCCCTGTTAACTTTTGAACGGATTGGAATTTTCTCATGAATTTTTTTTTGGAGGAATGGCAGTTCATAATCTACTTTCTGTCTACAAAAAAATGTCTATCTTTCAAAATGGCGGCCCGACGCCATATTGAATGAATTTTTTAAATGGCATCAGGGGATGACTGATACCTCATTCGAAACGTCTTACAATTCTCTATACGTTCCCAAAATTTCAAACAAAAATATACATCCATAACAAAATGGCGGTACATAATGTTAGAGCTCTGCCGATTACCTGGGTCGATATTAATATTATTCATTTTGCTTGATTATCTGTTTGTTGATATTAAATCAATTACAGACTAATTTTGTAGAAGGGTACCTAGAAGATTTGATGATTTTTCTAGAACTAAAGTATCCGAAGGATCCTCATAGCAGAGCTCTAACATTATGTACCGCTATTTTGTTTTGGACGAATATTTTTGTTTAAAATTTTGTTGTCGTGTAGAGAATTGAAATGCAATTCACACGATGTATCACTCAACTCCTATAGCTTTTTTTTAAAAAAAATTAATGGCCGAACGACGTCATTAAAAAAAAACTATTTTTTTGTTGTCAAAAAGAAGCTTATGAACTACCATTAAACCAAAAAAAAATCAAAACAGAATTCCAACCCGTTCAAAAGTTAACATGGGTGGGGTTATTCTAAGAGAGTTCTTACATTATGTACCGCCATTTTGTTTTGGAAGTATATTTTTGTTTGAAATTCTGGGAACGTATAGAGCATTGTAAGACATTTCGAATGAGGTATCACTCGACCCCTCATGCCATTTGAAAAATTCTTTCAAAATGGCGTCGGGCAAATAGACAATTTTATTTGTCGTCAGAAAGTAGCTTTTGAACTGCCATTCCTCCAAAAAAAAAAAATTCATGCGAAAATTCCAATCCGTTCAAAAGTTAACAGGGGGGGGTTTACTTTATGGGCACACTGTATATACAATGTATATACAACTAATTATTATGCATTGATATTTTTTCTGTTGTACATTTCAATCAAATTCAAATCATATGAGATTTATGCGTGAGCAGAATAACAAAATACACCAGTTGCCACTTTTCTTATCGCCTTCAGTGGATTCGTTTATTTATTGTCGATGTAATTACGATATGTCCCAGGCCGTTCTCTTTTCCTCTCGGGAGCGTTGAAATAAAACTTTCAGACCTCATTTAATATTCTTTTCCTAAAAGTCTTCGTTTCTAAATTACGGGGTCTCTTGATATTTTTTTTATCTGCAATTAGTTGACGTCATTTCCGTAATGCAGATTTTCACCCATTAGTTCTATTCTTCGTGAACACTTCTCTACATTTGGGTTCATCCGTGAACGTTTCAGGTTTGATGTCATCGAGTAAAAGTGAATTTTATCAAAAATCGTTACTCTTATCATCGTCTAACACGAGTACCTTCATTCAGAAAAGTATTCAGTAAACCTTGTTATATTTAACAATGTTGAAGAGTTCAGGGGTGTAGATGATCGGAGGTCATTTTTTCCTCACTAAGTAGTGTAGTAGATCCTAGTTTGAGAATTGTATTTGCTATATCAATTATCAAAATGTATTTTTTCAATATCCACTCGAATCAGTGAAAAACCGGGATCGATTTAAATCTTTGTGTACCCGTAACGGTTTTGGAAAAAATATTGGTGCATGAAGTACTAGTGTTATTTTGACTCCATGCATGCATATACGCTCTCGAGAATACAAAAGAAAGTTTTGAGACACCCTGAATAAGTTTATTTTAACTGGAATATTTTATATTATGCAATGAAATATAAATTTTCACATAAAATACTCGGAAAGGAACATCTTCCAAAGAGTTGATTTGAAATTCCAGATGATGAAAGGCGAAACAAACATTGAAAAGTGTTAAAATCTAATTGGGTAAATCATCATCGGACTGAAAAATTGTATCAAAAATTTGTAATTACTCAATTTTAATTCGTGATTGTAGGAATCATGAATCTAATTCTCATCATTGCAAAATTTTTCATAGTCTTCATGAGCCTAGTAAAAGTATCTGCTATCAAAATTATCAGCATTGACATTATCTTTGCTGGAACTGCCTGTCTTAATTTTTTTCTTCATTTTCAATTATTTTTTTCGCGAGTTGTAGAATATTCCTTACAGAAATACCATAATTTCTACTACTTTCTTGCATCGCATCTGGTTATTGTAATGCAATAATATTTGAACAAATCCGGCAACTCACCATCTGTTGCAACTGGATAAAGAAATGACGTGTGTTATTTGTTCAAAAATAGTATTTCAGTAACATGTGTTTATTTATCAACTAAGCAAATCGGTTATTAAATATACTAATTTTTTAATTAATTCATAATCATAATTATCTGTCTGCAGTTGCCCCTCTAGCTGCCTACGAACCAATCGATAAGTTTGGTTACCAAATTGGAAAAGTTGGACTTATCAATGTTACAATTGAAGCAAATCCCAAACCGCAGATTGAATGGACCATCGGGGGACAAAAGGTGAGGGAAGGATCTACGGACAACACCGGAAGGATTGAGGCAGAAGCAGTAAAAGAATTGGTAAGCATATTCAATCATCATCGATGATATTATATTTTTTTTCAGCTACAGAGTAAATTTTCTGAAGGCAAAGAATAATAAATAATAAAGAATTCTGTTTCATCTCGGAGTACAACGTATCTACCGTGTGACACAGACTCATGGTACACCCCCTTTTCTCCTTTGTTTGGCTAGCTATATTTCTGAAATTTGAAAAATTGAATATGCTCACTAAACGGCACTTTTTGACATATTTAGAAACAAATGGTTCTGAATTTTCCAGAAATTACATCATTTTTCGATTTTAAAATAGGACACCCTGTAAATAATTACATGTTTTAAATCTTCGTAATTATCTGAATATGGATGGCTACCTCATCGATGGTAATTTCGAATGACGTCACAGTTCCATTTTGGTACCATTTGGGAATATGAATTTCGTGTAAACAAACGTTGCGGTTTATTATATTGGCACGTATTTCGAACCACAATACTATTTTAATCGAAATTGCAATGGTGTAGCATTATTATGTTTATTTGCAATAATTTTAGGGAGTTCAAATATGTCGAAAAGTGCCAGCTAGTGAGCATATTCAATGTTCTAAATTTCATAAATATAGCAAGAGAAAAGATGGAGAAAAGGAGGTGTACCATGAGTCTGTGTCACACGGTATACTTATTTTTATTATTTCTATTCGTTCAAGTAACATCATTGAAACAATACTGTTTGAAAGCCATATTGGAAATCACTGACATGGCAAGTCTTATTGAAAGTAAATTTGAAAAATTTGTTTGTTTTTGGGAAAAAGAGATCTCTTCCTAAATTCTAGATCTCTAGATCAATTAGAGTTTGTTTTTATATGTTTACATATAATTTTGTCTTCGATTATCAAATTTTCGGAAATGAAACCATATATCTAATTATAGCAAGTTTTTAATTATCATGCCAACATTATCAGTACCGTTGATAAAATTATGTTTCAGTTATCAAAATTCATGAAAAATGCTGGGTAGTATTAAATTGTTGGTATTCAATTATTGTAATAGTATTTCGAAAAACAGGTGTTATTCTGTTAACTAAAAGTTGAATTTACTTCACAGGGAAGAGGAAGATACGAAGTGAATTTGCGTCTGGCAGCTGTGAACAAACAAGATACTGAGACTGATTATGTTTTGACAGCATATAATGACATGGGGTCCCAGGAATACAGGATCAAAATTTCCACAAGTCCCGAACCAGAAGGTAACTAAATCTGTTGATCTAATTTCAAAAAATAGATTCAATGCCAAAATATCAAGAACATCAAAAAACTTACTGTAGAAGTTTACTCAAATATCAGAAAATAGCATTTTGAAACAATATCGTTTTTATTACGTTTGCTCAACAATTAGTTTGGATTCTTTGGACGATGCAGAACTGAACTCAACTTAGTAGCAAAATATTTTCATTATTTTCAAACACACAATTTTGGTCATTTCGAATTTTTCGAAGCGTTACAAGTAAATATTTATATTTTCTTGACATTTTGGGAGGATTGTTTGAAATCAATAATATTTTTTTAAAGTTTCTACTCCATTTTCACGCTCTCCCACAGGTATTCAGAAATTCTTTAGACAAAGAATATACGGTAAGTTCTAAACCCCTTATGAGTGTGCATACATAGTAGTAATCTTGAACCGTGTTTGCATGGTTTTATAGTAGAGTTATATCGAGTTATTGTGGGTGAATGTATCCATTCATTTGGTGAGTGAGAGGATTGTGTGAAAACGATTTGAATTTGTCAGCCACAACTTCTCCAAATATATCATACTTAATATTTTCACTCCAAACTCTTGAGAAATTACAAATCATAAGGCTTTTGCCACAGTAAAAATCATCATCATTGCCATGTTATTCACGATTATAGACAAAAAATTACGTATCCAGCCAACGATAAAGCATCAGCTTCTATATAGCCTCCTAATTGACTAAACCCTATACATTTATGACATCTTTAAGTCCTCTTAATACTCCGAGAAATTATGAAGAAATTTGACAACACTGTAAGAAAAACCTGTTCTATTTTTATTGAACAAGAAATACAAACAGGACCGGTGGGTCCTAATTACAAGATTTCCTTTACTTAAGCCTAATTAGAAACTAAACGAGTTACGAGCTATAAGTGCATGCAAACCCCTATACATACATTAAGCAATACATATATGTATATATAATTAAATGCAAACTTGTACGCACACATACATACCCCCATAAATGAAGAAAAGATAGTGGATGAAGTCTGGTGGAGCAAGAGATGTCTTTTAAAAAAAAAGGTAACGAAAAAAATCAAAATCCATAGATATACGAATATAAGAATAAAAAAAACAAAATTGGCATGATTATTACATGAGGGCAAGTCGAGATTCTTTTATTTTACATTTCGAGGTAACTTTTTTTTTTTTCTTTTTTTTTTCCTTTCTCTTTTTTTTTCTTTTTTTTTTTCTTTTTTTTTACAAATGGAATTTTTTCACCCGATTTTTCAGATGACTCTTGGTGTACGTGAAGACGTCCAAGTCGAGTTCATCTATATATTTGTTCAAAAGGGAGCAACATTTGTCAATTGTGTTTGGCCTCCTAGGGACGAAGAATAAAACTTTTTTTGGTCGTAAAATTCGAGACGGAACTATGAATTTGATTTCGGAAAGAAGATATGGGCTGTTTATGGAATTGGAAAGCAATTTACAAATGAACATAATTTTGTGAATCTCTGCACGGTATTCTAATTTAATCAAATCAAACTCTTTTCTATGTGGTTCATAGGAGGAGTGTCCTGGATTCGTGTGATGTGTTTTATAGTATAGATAAGCTATGAATTTGTTTTGTATTGTTTCTACTGAATTTTTCATAGTAAGCTTTGATGGTGCCCATATTATGGATCCAAATTCCAAACGACTGCGAATCAAGGATGAGTAGAGAGATTTTAGCGTTACTGTGTTTCTGAAGTCTTTTGACATCCTTTTGAGAAAACCCAACAATCTCCTCGCTTTACTTGTAATGTGCTCTATGTGCTTATCAAATCTCAGAGATATGTCAAACTTTATTCCAAGGTCGATGATCTGAGAGCATCTGTTTATATTTTCACTATCGATCATGTAGTCTGACAAAATGGCATTTCGTGAGCGACTGAAAGATAAAATTGAACACTTTTGTAATTTTTTAAACTTTTATATGTTTGTGTTTCGAATGATGAATCAACGATTCATGTGAAATGTTGTACAAAATATTATCGAATAAATGTGTGAAACTTTAGTTGTAAATGGAATTCAAGAAATAGAAACTACCCAAAACCCCAAACTACGTCAATTTTACTCAACAAACGTTTCGCCAACAAAGTTGACATGTTGATCCGATTGGCTGATTTTACTCATTATCCCCTTCTATATCAAATTTTGTTTTTCAATCATTATTTTCCCAATTTTGTAATTTTATCTACTCTGGTAGTAGTGAATAAGCAGAAATTAGAATTAGTAATAAATAAGTAATAATTAGAGTTTAAATTTCAGAAAACATTTCCTTCAATTTTTCCGAGTTAACCACAATATTTCTCGAACACTTGAATGTAACATACCTACCTATTATAAAATCATGGAATTTTTTAGGATTATTCTCCAAATCGTTTATTTGTCTACTTCAGTTTAGCCCCAATAACGGCTGAAAATCCGTATTCCAAATAATTTGCGATTCCTGTTTGTGAAGATGAAACTGAAAATTTTCCATACAAGCTCATGCTACTAGGTTTTTACTAATTTGTCAAATAAGCCGATTAACTGACATCAATGAATAAATCCTTTGACTTGAGACGGTCGTTCTTTTTACAATCTCAAGTTGTTGCCTATTTTATCATCATTGCTTGGAGTATTTGTTTTCAATATTTTTGAAAATTATATTTAAGTACTTACTAGTAAAAACTCCTTTTCAACCAATAGCAAAATATCTCTTTTATACTTGATTGAATAAGGAATATGTAATTTTTTTTTTTCGTTTGCAACATATCAAAGAATAATGATATTCCCAAAACTCAAATATGTTTATAATTATTTCAGGCGTGGAACTTGGAATCGGAGTAATTATAGCAATCGTAGTAGTGGTACTATTTGTTATTCTCCTGGTGTCCATTTTGATATTCGCCAAAGTTTCCGGCAGGTGGTGCTTCAGTGGTAAGTAGATTTTTTATTTTTTAGGTATACTCTTAACCTTGGTGTGTGATGTTTGGATGGCTGTGATGATTTGTTCGTGATTTAGTTTGGCAAATCCTCGTTTTGGTTTAGGATTATTCAAATTTACCTTTTATATTTATTTACTTTGTGATGTCTCAGGAATAAATGATTGTGATTTTTGATATGGGAAAATTATCTAGAAATGCCCCATTATTTTTACTGTTATCAAAATTGATGCAGGAGTTTCCTAAACTGCTATCATAGAGGCTTAAGATCAATGAAGCAACAATGATGCATGTTGATTCTGTCTTTGTGACAACCACTTCAGGAAATATTTTACTAGAGAATAATATTTAGGTACACTTTTGTAAAGTCATAATCAACTATCATTACCGTTGCAATTTGAAAATTACTACGATCAAGTAACACAACCTGATGAGTAATACTCAAATATTACTGAGGGTAACATCTTTTCATAATGTTATCCCTCAAATCATGATATTGTTGCCATATCGCAATTTTTTAAGGATACAGTAAGCACGTCAGCTACATTTTGATCTCTGTCGGGTATATTCATGGCAACGAAAACCTAAAAATACTGGATTAAATATATAACAATAGGAAGCGTTCATTGCAGCTTGTTGGGAGCATGTGAGAAAGATAGTATTTCGATCGTCGAACGGAGATTTTTCTTTGTCGATATAGTCTGATCTGTACGGCAACGCTGCTTTTGATATTTGACAGAAAAACAACAACACATTTCTGTGTGTTTTCGTCTTTGGCTTATTGTAGTGTTTTTTCGTGAATAAAGGGCAAATTCTGAGTTAATTTGTGTTGAACTAAGTATCGTTAGTTTTTATTACTAAGCAATGGTGAAGCATTGTGAAATGTGTAAAAGACCATTTGAAGTTGGAAATTGAAATATCATTTCATAGATAAGCTACCAGTGTCATAACTATTGAGAAAGGCAAACCGAATTGGAAAAGAGTAAAATTAATGAATAATGAAAAAACATGTCGATTAGAGGTATATAATTACAGGTATCCATTCCATATTGGGTTTCCATTATTTTCATTTTATTGAACCTTAATATTTCTGTAAATATCGCACGACACTGCCCGTGAGGGAAGATGTCCTTTACAAACAAAGTTTTTGGCGTGAGCGGCGAGTCACTCATCTAGGTTGTGTTATTTGATCGAAGGAAAATTCAGGTATGTTTCTTGATGAATAGATAATAGTTATTTTCTCTAAAAGAAATTACCGTTTTTGAGGCAAATAATCTTATCGATACCAGAACTAATTTTTCCAAATATTTCTTTATTAATTGAATGATTTTTTTCACATGAAAATGGAGAGCATTTCTGGAATAATTTTCAGATAATATTTTTCATGTTGTTATTGTTTTTTTGTTATGTAACTTTATTCATGTACAAAAACATCAAATAAAAGCTAATACCTAAGAGGCAAGTAATGTGGTAAGTTTATGTTAGTTAGCGTTGCGTAGATTGTTCAACTCTAGCATGACAAAATAGTTATTGTTACGAAGCATGTACAGTGCATAAATTAATTTTTACTGATCGTGAATTTCAAAAAATAGAAGATAGTCATTTCAATTTCACTGGACTTATAGTAAAAACACTTCATGGTATGATCCAATGTTATCCGTTTCTACAATAAAGTAATTTTCAATTAGTTTTACTTTCGAGGATACCATAAAATTTTCTTGGAAAAGTGATGAATCATCTGAAGGTATCAATTTCATGTTGAACCAATTTGAGTTTCCAGTTGATTGATTAGAAAGAAAGGATAGAGCTATGTTCATGATATTGCTTGCACACGTGTTTGGGCTTCTCTCTATAATTTGGATTCCATCGCAACTGGTTATACAGTGCGGATTTTAATAGTCCCCTCACTGATACTATCTTTTGAAATAAACCACATTGAGATTGCTCGATAGATGGCGCGGGGGGGCACATCAACTAAAAAAATTTAAATGGCATGGGGGGTCATGTGTTGCATCGTTGAAAAGATAATTCAATTCTCTTTTCAACCATCTGAAAATTTGTAGAATTTAAATCCATCAAAAAAAATCTGTCCCGTTATTTCACATCAAACCATTCAAAAGTTATCGTGGTCAGGTAAGAAAAGGGATTCAGATTCGCACTTATTCTGACACTCTTTTGTTTTTGTTGTTTGTTGTTTTTTTTCGTTAACTAGCTGTCATCCCCTTACGAACGACAGCCCTCAGAAGTCGAAACTTGTGCGAGCTAAGGATTAACGACGTATTACCTTTTAACGTGCGATTACTATCGATTCCTTCGAATGCATATTGTGAAAAAACGTATGAACGAAAATCTAAAAAATTCAAATGGTTGAAAAGAGGATTAAATAATCTTTTCAAGGATGTGGCACATGACTCCCCATGCCATTTAAATTTTTTTAGTTGATGTGCCCTCCCGCGCCATCTATCGAGCAATGACAATGTGATTTTTTTTATGTTTGTATGTCAAACCGTTCAAAAGTCAACGGGGGGGGGGGGACTATTAGAAGCCTCACTGTATACAGACGTTATTCTAAAGATCCAGTTCATAGATTTCAGTATGTCTATACATCTTCTCAGTAACCATGTTTTGATATTATGTTGGTTGTTTCCTTTCTGTATTGAAATATTTCATTCAATAATGCAATATAATATTTTGTGATTAATTGTTTCAATAATTTGATATTGCTTTAGAGAGATTTTGCTTCATTTTAACGAGATTTAGGCCACTATTCATATTAAGTATCAAAAGAAATAGTGCAGTAGTCCGCTCTCGCCAAAATCTTCTTCAGTCACTGAAACTCTAGTATTTACATATTCCTCCACTCGGGTGTCTACAATCTTATATCGAAGATATTGATATTGGTTATGGAAACAGGGCAGATTCCACGTAGGATTAGTCATGCAAAAAATATCATTTGAAAATATAGTAGAATTGCGGAAAGTTACAACGTCAAAGTTACTATAATTGGACGTAGTTAAGCAGGAAACGTCCAACCCACAAATTATAAAAATTCATGTTGTCGTATGTAGGGCGACTATACAATTCCTGTTTGCTAAATTTACAGAAATCTTCCACACAATCGTTGTGTTGAATCAAATGTGAAATCATTGTTTCAGTGACTAAATCTTGTTTGTATTGATATGATCTATATATCACAATTTCAAGTTGACATTTTGAGTAATTGCTGTTTTTTAGTTGGACATTTTCTGCTTAACTACTTCCAATGCAATTATAGAAATTATTCAAAAGAACAAGAATTACAAATCCATACAGGACTTCCCTCTTCAACAGTCCTCTTGTGGAATCTTTTAACTAATGATTTTCTCTGCACTCATTCTTCAAATGTTCATCTTATTGGCTATTTTTGGACAAGGGAACAAAAACATTTCAATAACATAATATCATTTTCATGAAATATGAACTTGAACACAATTTTAGGATAGAGATCCAATATTGTAGTGGAATTTAACGCAAACACAACCAAAGTATGTCTATTTCCTAAAACAAACGACCTCTCTTTGTCCAGCTCAATTATGCCAGTTATAATTATACTTACCAATGAAGTCGTCTTTTTTCATGCTTGGTATTAACATAAGCTATAACTTCTAATGGAAATATCCCATCAGATCTTTTCCCAAACATACCCCAGGAAAGTAGCTCTTGAACATACTCTGAATCAATTTGTCTAATCGGTCACTTACTTACTAGAATACTCCAAAAAAAGCTGCCGAGTTGACTTGTTTCTATTTTATAGATATTTTGATGGCTGATGCTCTTCCAAATTTGGTCTTTACACTACTCTGTCATCATTTCAGACTAATCGAATATATTTCACACGATGCTTGTTCCCTCAACAAACAGCAAATCTTTGCCTAGGGACATACAACGTTTATAAATAAAAAATACACCAATTTCTAAATACTATCTCTTAGTTTTCGCCAAATTTTTCTTTTTGAGGAAACTAGTGGATGATAAAAAAGGAACAGTTTTTGTAAATTTATTTATCTGGCTGAGCCATTGGAATATTTGTGAAAAAAATGTAACTTGAAGATTAAGTTTTGATTACATTCATCAATGTAAGAAGGAAGACCTCTCATTAAATGATGGGGGGTAGAATTTGAAATTGATGTGAACATTCTATTCTTCAACAATATTCGGAAATTTGAATGTTATAATTCGTTGTCTTTGGAACATGTTTTGTCAAAATATTATTCCATTATATCTCGATTATTCAAATGGATACGCATATGCGTATTGTAAATTATACTTACAGTAGTTGAGGGAATGGGACAGAAATCATAAAATTAATAAGATTCCCTTTTTATAAATTTAAAATGCTGTTAAAAATCTATTCATAATCATCAAACATATTCTGCCCCTCCAAAAAAAAGGTGAAGTAGACATATTAACACATAATTTTTGATATTCGTAAAAAATTCTCCCCATACAAATTTTCGTGCAGGGTATTCATCAATTTTTTGGTGCTTATTAGATTTGTAAATGTCAGTCTGTTGACATTTACGATGTAGTAAATGCAGTATGGATAGCGGAAACTTCTGTGATTTTTTTGAATCAGAGCTCACGATTCCCAACCTTTCGGAAATCCAGTCCGAGCAGAACCTACTCTTTCATCACCTGAGAACCGAATACCTACCTAACAGGTGATAGTCAAGTGTATTGTCGAATATGTACCAAAATAACCGACAGCTATAAAATAACAAATATAGTTGAGGCACCTGCAAATCTGATCCTAACTCTGAAACTCTCCAGTTATGATTCAGTAACCCAAACTATCAAATTATTACAACGTATCAAGCTAGAAGAACATGCCAATCTAGCTGACAGCCGTTATGAGCTTTATGCAGTCATCGTTCACTGCGGTTCTGGAGCTGAATTTGGCCCCATTATACCCAGACAGAACGGACTGGTACAAATGTGATGATAGTTTTGTCAATAGGATGCATTCTTTCGAATTGGAGCTTCTGTAGACACCATACATCCTATTTCACAGAAAAGCAGATAATCCTCATTCGACGGAATTTCCAGAAGTTTTTTTTCGATTATTTCCAACTCTTCATATGTGGTGTTGCAGTTTTTCTGGGTTTCCCTGCAGCTGCAAAAGCACCGTATTCATTCAAGTCGCCCCGGAACGCAGATTAATTATTTCTCACGTTAATTTTTTACTCTTGTATTCAATTTTCTAATATATCTGAAGATTATGTTAATGATATTGCTTATCCAAAATATACAGGGTGTCTTCTGTAAACGAACTTTCCCAAAACTAATCTGGTAGGCACTTTGAACAAGGGAATCCAAGGTTTTCCCAAGAGAAATTAAATAAATTCTACTAAATTCTCGGATCCTTTTTCTGGAAATTCCCTAATTAACACCGTTAATATTTTCCACTCGATCATTCCTGTTTCCACGTGGCTGATATTGGAACCATTGGATTTCAATGGATGTCTCAAATATAACGAGTATTTAGATATTAACAATATGCTATATTATTCGCATGACATCAAACTTTCTCTCGAATACTTCTGAGGGTTGCTCGAAAGGGTGCAGCCTGTTGACGGAAATAACAATATCTTCACTTGCGTGTCGATAACTTGATTGTTAAAATTGGTTGGTTGCCTTTCCAGTTATAGAAATCCAACTGGCATTGTCTTCTGTGAAATCTCCTGTTTTTTGTGATGTACGACTGAATTTTTGCAATCAACAGCCATACCATACCTTCACTAAATTCATTACAGAAGAGTCTGGTTCTGTTTTATTAATTAAATCGGTCTAATTCAGAAGTGGAGTGTTTTTAAGTGTATCATCAGATCATCAGCATGTATTTTTTATCAATGCTCAATATATTGACAAGTTGCATGTTTCCATAAACCAGTATTCAACGAAGTAAAGCTCGTGGCTCACGGTCAAATGGTTTGATCAAACTGCCTTGAATTCATTATTGGTTTATTTCAAACCAACAGAAACGACGTCTTCTTCTAGGCAATTTGATCAAACTATTTGACCGTGAGCTACGGGCTAAATGCATTTCTGTTATAATTCATGAAATTTTCATTGAGATTCTTTTTTATTCATCACGTTTGAACTCTCAGCTATGACAGTTCTGTTTCAAATAAAGAATAACATTATAGCAAAGATATTTGAGTACCTACATAGGAATATTTGGTGTAATTTTAAAAGAAACATTTCAGTTCAACTTCTCGATAAAACGATGTTCAAGAATTTTTTTTCTGGATAGTTTCATGTCAGTAACAAATAATTTTGATTGGTTCATTCCACTATAATATAAAGCAATAATAAACTATGACAGTTATCAGATAGTCGCTTCTCCCGATGATATGTTTTATATAAAGTCATTGCTTGCCTCTATTGTATGGCGGTCTAAAAAATGCATTGTACGCATCGTCGTGGCATATTTTTTATCACGTGGAACAGAATATTATCCCAAAATAAACAAATACCATTTTCAGTTTGTAACAGATATTAAACAATAATTGACTAAAGTCAATTTGAAAATGAATTGACCTAAGGGGTTAGATGGCACTCTAGTCCTGTGATATGTTAACGATTTTCTGCTATCCCAGATTCGTCAAATATTCAAATGAAATGACATTTTTCTCACCAAAAATTAGTTACAGTAAAATCATGAAAAATAATCATTAAATCATATTTTTTTCGCTACGTTTACGCGTGATTGAAAGTGCTTCACGCTAAAATTTGGACGTGAAATACCAATTCATGCCCCGATAGTGCAGCATTTCTCAAATTTAATACTTTAAAAATCAGAGGAGCTACAACAAGGAAAATTAATTAAAATTTTAATCTTTAAAGATAATCCAGAAAAGTTCAGTACAATATTTTCGTGAACAACCCATTTTCTTTCATTTAACCACTATATTTTAATCTATATGCATCGATTTAAATTAGACTCGTGTGCATTTGGTATAATAAAAAAAATTTCACTAATTAATTTTTCTGAATTTTTGGTATGTTGTAAAGTTTGACCTCCTGAATCCTATGACTAATTTTCGAGATACATGGTGTTATAGTTGAAAAGTGGCCATTTTTCATTAGTTATTTTTATTAAAAGCTTTTATTTAACCTGCAATATAATGATATCTCTGTTAATTAGGTCAAATGTTGCAAGCTGAATTAGAACCACTCTCTCTTATCCGTAGAAGTTGAAAGTTTACATAGCATTTTACATATTGGTTGGTTACAGTGAAATAATGCCAAAGAATTCAGCATCCTTGTCCCCCTGAAGGCTAGAAGGAGAACTCATAAGATTTCAGAAAAATTTCTAACGGTTTCGGACATCGAAATGTAGAACAAAAAAAAATGTTGGCCGAGAGGGTTGGATCTCCCTTTCTTTCACTAAAAAGTGGAGAAAACTCATGATATAAAATCGTAAAATTCCGTAAAGTTTGTGGAAAACATAGGATAATCGAATAATTAAAAATAAGTACTTCCCTACTCCCCTGAAGGCTTAATAGAGAAGAGATAGAAATTGAAAAAACGGCTGTTTCGGACGTGTACAATTGTGACGAAAAGATATATCGGTTGGGAGGCTTAGAACCCCCTACTTTTAGATGAAATTTGCGAAAATTCACTAAAATAAAATCAGAAAAATTCATGAAAGTTGTGAAAAACATTGAATCGTTGAATAATTTTCCTAGCTTGACCTCTATGTATGTATTCAGTACGGTGGGGTACGTGCCGAGAAGCTGTGTATCTGGCGCACCCATCAAAACAGATAACTGAACAAATTCTAACGATAATAAGTAGAAAATGAAAAAAATAAAAAAAAATTAAAAAGCTATAAAATGCACCGAACAGAGGGAAACTAACGTTGAAGTAAATCAAACCCATCATTTTGTTACATTATGAAATTTTATATGATATAAAACTTTGTACGAGAATACATCTTGACACAGGTGATTTTAAATACAATTTATAAGAAATACAAAGTAATTCTCGTGACAAGCTTTTATATCCTATAAAATATCTTAACAAAATGATGGGTTCCAATCAGTCAATTGAGAATTGTATTTTGATTAATGCTCAACTCACCTTGTATCTAACAATGATTATTATCAAAAACTAGTCTTGCAAAACATTCACATTCATTATGATTTCCTAAGAGCTACTTTAGCTAGATGACCACTTTCCACTATAAGACCCTGTATTCCGAAAACTAGTTATAGCATTGGATTGTTCAGACAGTCAAACTGTACAACATATCAAAAATATAAAAATCCCGGTGACAATGTTTCAATAATGCCGCTGCCCGGGTCTTTCTGTATTATTCTACAGGAAATTAGATTTATTAATGCCTCAAACTTGGCAGATTTTTGAAAATAAACATTTCACTTCAATTTTCTATTTAGTACCTACACGTGTTTTCTGTGAAATTTTGTCATGCCACGTACAAATAATTAAATATATAACGACCGCCTACATATTAGCTTTTATTTGTTGTAGGGGGTGCCACGGTAATCGACTACACCACGGGAGAGAACGGACAGCCGCCACACTCGGACGGTGTTAGTGGCGATGGAGTCGACAACCCCCACCACCAGGTGTCCTCCGAGTACATCAACGGTAATGATTTACCCATCAAAAAGGACGAAAAAATAGACACAGCAGTGTAAAAACGTTCTAGAATTATCCTTAAGTGATATTTATGATTGTTCGATGTACTAATCGTGTTATTCGATAGACTTTTGACATTCCAGATTTCCACGACATGAAGTATTTCAATTTTGAGCGGATGATTGAAAGATTTGTCTTAAATTCCGAGAAGTCATCAATATCACCACCATATTTCACTGTATCCTGAAACACTGTTTTATTTCTGTCGATTCGATTTAATGAAATTAGTGCATTCCCAAGCCCAACTATATACAGTTTTTACCTGGCGTCTGGTTTTTGATGAACGATAATTTTTCTTATCGTTTTTCAATGATTTACTTCCTTTTTCCAATTCCTTTTAATTTTTCATACAATTTTTACATCTTTCTCTACCAAATTTTTAGTAGAAATGAATAGTTTGATAGATACTGTGTTATATTCATTCAAACAATATACAAACCATTTACTTGTATCAGATGCTTTCTCAGAACAATTCTTTCAATTATCCCATTGAAATCGAATTTTCAACCGTTTATATTCCTCACTTCCTTTGAAACATTTGTGATATTTGTCACATTCCCATTTTTGCAATTCTTCTCAATAACAATTTTTCCGCGACATATTTCTCTTTTTGATTGGTTATTATAATTTGTAATTATTGAAGCGAAGCTATTTGTTTATGTGACATTTTTTGAGCGTTTATCCATTTCACTCAGTTACAAACTAACCTTGACTTCATGACTTCGTAACTAAAGTGGCATACCAATCAACTCTATTTTAATGAGTACCTACTGAATATCTACACCCAATGAATGAAATATTTGACTCATTAACCAATATATGGAGGGTTGCGTTACTATCTTTTTCAATTCCTCATTTTGAATATTTCAGAGTTAGAAAGGGTATAAGATTCATAAAAGAAAGGTATTGGTAATCAAATTTGTTGACTCCAGTTCAGAAGGAAGAAAATTGAATTGAATGAATATCAGTGTCAAATAGTATGGATTCGATATTCACCTATTCGTATTACCATTTATCAAAAAAACATCAATAAAATGGGATGCAAGGCGAGTTGAACTCTTTCAATATTTAATAAAAGTCAATGATCTATGACGATATGAGATCAATTATTTATTTAAATCTTCATTTAGGTATGAAGTAATTATTCTCACCATTCCAAAATACTCATAGTTTATGATTACTTATATGATATGTTGTAGGTACTTCAGTTATACTTCCGGCATTATTGTAGGTAATTGTTCTCATTTAAGTTAAGAGAAACGTACATACTAAGCCAATAGAGTTATATCTGAATGTAAGCCAAAATATTTCAATGACATCAACTGCAAATATAAATTCATAGTAATTTGAAATCTGGATGAGTTTCTTTTTGTCTCCAAATTCAGTGTATCAAACATCTAGGTCTAATCGATTGTTAATGAGATATTCAAAGTGATGATTTACTCAATAAAACGCCTCTCCATAGATATCTTCACTATTATATACAACTATACTTCAATGTAATATACTGAGTGTGTCATTTAGTATGGTGCAGTCAATATAACAACCAATCATTATATTGGTTTCACTGTTCTGAAACCTATGACTGCTATTTATAGATTAGTATTTTCAGAAAATGTTGTCTATTAGAAAATATATGTAAATAATCAACAAGAATAATTTAATGTGAAAATCTACATAGTCATATATAAGTACTAATTTTCTAGAAACTATTGTTCAGCTTGTTTATTTTATTAATTTTTTGATAGAAAGTATTATATTAATTGACGAGTAAGGATGAATGTTTTACATTAGGTATATGATAATTGAGATAAGTGGGTAATTTTTGTGAAAGAAGGAGGTCCAAATATTTTTATTCGCGTAATTTTAACATCTTCCACTATTTTCAACTGAATAATCATACCTGATAATCAAAATGCACTTGAATTTCTTATAAATCTTACCAATTGCCCATTAGCAAAATACTCTATTTTTCAACATTCGACTAATTGTATAGATTTCATTTATTTATATTATAATTACGTTATACTTTTTTTATGTATATTAGTCTCCTAATTTTACGTTATGAAAAATATACTGCCATAACATAAACTATCAAAACATAAATGAATTATTTCCAAGATTTTCTATTATTATTAGGCTTTGTCAATTATTTGAGGCAGCTTAATCAAGGTATCTATTTATGAGGTACTCCAAAACATGCATTTTTTTCATTATAAGATGGACTCAGTGTATATGTGAAGAATATTCATTTTATTTATTGTTATTTTGACGAATTGATTAGTGAAAAACAAAAATAACATCTTTTGATTAAGTGATGGTATGTACGATATCCGATAATTTCAATGTATTTCAGGTCCCTAAAAACTTATTGAAATACAAAATAAGTTGACAAATCTAATATTTCCTTCAATATATACTCAAAATTATTGCTGGAATGAGAGCCAGTTTTCGAAAAATTTAGGAAATCATTTAACTCCATCTTCAGAATATTTTGGGACTGTATGACAATAGGTTTGATTCATTTTGGCTGTATTATATTCGTTATGCACACCCGTAGTATCTCATTTTTTATCTTATATATTATATAGGACAATAATTATGGTTTTTCATATAATTTATATTTTTTGTATGGTAATTTTAGGTTCTTATTATAATAGTAACGAATAATTTATGAGAAGGCAGTTTTACAAAGACAAGATTTCTCTAATGGATATTATTCTCATATTTTGTATACATTTTGAATTAAGTACGAAAATGATTTTGTAAAACTGACTTTGTTTCTCCAACTATGAAGTATTCAAGATTATATGAATTAATGTAAAAATTTTGTATGTTATATGTACTTAAAAGTATTTAGAATAAGTTGGATAAATTACTTATAAATTGTTTTATAAATAAATATAATTATGAACACTGATGAAGTATTTCACTCTTACACAGTTCTGAATGAAAAGGTAAATTTGAAATGGTTCAAACAAGGAAGTATTTTAGCTAAAAAATATACTGACTGACCAGGACCGATAGTCGTTCGCGACCGTCCAGCAACCACCAAAAATTGAAAGGGAGCAATGAAAACTTTCTAGCTCACACTGATCGACCAAAATTTTCAGCAGATTGGAGTTTCAAAACATGGTCGTTGAAAACCGGTCGAGGACGATCATTCAGTGTGAGTTTTCCGATAAGAATATACGTGTTGGAAATGTTGGTCGTAGTTGGACGGTTGCCGAGGTCGGTCATGGTTGCTTAGTGTGCTGGCTGCCTAAGGGAATATGACTGAATGGAATAAATTTTTTGTTTCAATACTTCATACATTTCTTGATGTGTTTATCTGAGTGTGACTATTGGGTGAAATTATATTATCTCTCCAAATTTGCCTATATAAAAGTATCCCACTTCTCTTCAACTCTTATCCTTTCCATCGATATCTTCAGATTTTTTCTGTACATCTCCAGTTGTATACGTAGATCACAATACTTCAACAACAAAATTCCAGAAATCCCAACGTGGCAAACAACTGAAACATCACGATGCGGAAAATGTACTCATAGTAAAAGACCAAATTTCTAAGATTGAAGTTCGTTCGGCATGGACCAAAAAATTATATGAAAAAATTTCGAGCTATTTCAGAAAGGAGATCATAATTTATATTTTTCTTCATTTGTACCTATTTGAGTGTGTTTGTGTGATATGTGTTTCAAAGATAATTTTTCTGAAAAAATTAATGATTTTTTCTATTTATTGTGCGTTTCCCTTCTACAATATGTAATATAAGTGGAAACTATTGGCCTTCTTTGCTAGAAATATCCAAACGTTTCGATTGCAAGTTCGGCATTCATCTTCAGGGGCATGGACGAAGTATCTACTTCCTGCCACGTATCATCTGATCAGTCGAGACGGCAGAAACCGGAAACCAATCAGAATAATTCGTTGAATGTTAATATTTCCGTTTATCGTTTTGTGGCGGGTGAGATACTGCAGGTGCTGTCCTCCTATAAGCCTAGCTTGCTTAGGTGTTCTTTGAATCTGCAGTGCCCCGTCAGATATTCCGTGATTGTCTTTAGACTAGTTTGAAAAAAAAATTGTTTTTTAAAATTGTTTTTTCCGTTAACCAGCTGTCATCCCCCTACGAACAACAGCCCTTAGAAGTCGAAACTTGTGCGAGCTAAGGATTAACGAGGTCTTACCTTTCAACGTGCGATTCCTAGCACGAGTTTTGCTGAGGTTATTCAAGATCTTGCTCGGTTGAAGTTGCCGAGGAGATCTTTGGCCTGCCTTAGCCCTGGAAGTCTTTGCCAGTATGTTACTCTCATTGCTTCTTCAGTTTATTGAGTTCTTCTTGGAAGTAAGATGGTAAAATGGTTTTGTCCTGATCAGTGGCGTTGATGCCAGTTTTCGTGCCAGGGTGTCTGCTTGTTCATTGCCCTCCACTCCGACGTGCCCCGGCACCCATAGGAGGATCACCTTGTTGTTCCTGCCTAGATCATTAAGTTTGTCTAAGCATTCCCAGACCATCTTTGAGTTGATGTTATATGAGCTCAACGATTTGATGGCTGCTTGATTATCGGATAGGATTGCGATTTCCTGGTTCCGGTATTTCCTGTGTAGGTTGAATTGAATGCACCTTTCTATGGTTATCGTTTCTTCCAAAAAAAGTGGTCAGGTACGGCTTCAGGATCATTGGAAGTTCAATGGAAGAAACATTCCACAGTCTTCATGTTTGGTCATGGAAGTTGGTTATAGCACACTAAAACCGCCGCATGATCTAAATATCATATTCAACATAGCTCTCCGATCCAGCCCATCAATCCTAAAGAACAATTTCGGGATTGCCAAATCCACATGATTCTGGTCCACTATCGTGTTCCTTAGTTTGGTGGGGACGTGTACATTCGTCTGTTTATTTCGAAAGGGCTCCTTGATAACCAGGTTCCTGGAGTCTACCGAATTTCTTGGAGAATACCACAGCGGGGCCTCTGGACATTTGGAGATCTTCTGCCACACAGTAGCTTAACGCGTTATCGGCAGGCACCTTGAAAAGGTCTCGTGGCTGCTTCTAGTTACCCCATGTAGAACTTTCGTTCCTTTTGAGTACAATTACATGAACTTCTAGAACGTCATCTCATCCTCCGGTGGTCTGAGGGTGCGAAATCGATCGTGGTTTCCAGCGTGGTTTCTACTGAAATGAACGACCCTGGGTTTCCCTCGTGGTGGCCTATAGATTCGGTAGACGCGGTCGTTTATCCTCTTCATGATCTTGTACGGACCGTCCAACGAGGTCCGCAACTTCGGTGATAGTCCACAGCAGCGTTTAGGGTTCTACAGCTCAACTATAGATCGCCTATCTGAAATCCTCCAGTATCGACCTTGATGCCATAGGTCTCTTTCACTCTGTCGATGGCACTCTGGATGTTCAAACGGACTCATTCATGGATGTCATCCATTCTCTGCCGTTGTTTGCTGATGTAGTCTTCTCCTGCAGTGTCTGATCTTGGTGGTATTCCAAACTCCAAGTTACAAGGAAGTTGTAGCTCTTGGCCCATAATAATACTAGTCGGGGTTGGTCGTTTGACTCGTGGACTGCGGAACTGGGCCATCAGGAACAAATGAAGGTACTGTTCTCAATCTATCTGGTGGTCAGAGACTACCTCGGATAAGTGACGGTTTATCGTCTTATTCATCCTCTCCACCACTGTGGATATAGAGACGTGGTTCTCGTCTTCCGGATATTCAGCATCTGACATTTCATATATCTTGGAACAGGTTTGACTCAAAACTTTTAACTTAGTTCGAATGGAGCTCCAACGGAACACCAAATCGACATATCTACTCTTTAATATTAATCCAAAACCAAAAAGCTTTGTCTATACGTTTTTTATAGCTTCCGACAATAAAGTATATTTTGACTTTGACTTTTACCAAGACGTCGGCGATGGTGATGGCTTCTTGTTGTGGTATGGCATAGGCTTCGGCCCACTTGCTCAAGTTATCCATTTATCCATTGCCACAGGGATGTAGTTATTTCCATGATTGGATTGTAGAATCAGGCCAGCGATATCTATGACGTTTCTCTCAGATGTGCTGCCTACGCTGTACTGTGTTAAAGGTCCATTGCTGGCAGAGCATACAGTGCACCCTTTGCACTAGTCGTTGACGTCAGCTTGGCAATCGGCACAATAAAACCGTTGCCTCACTTGCTGGAGGATCACTCACAGATGTCGTCCGGTGACCCCATCACGGATCTTTTGTCTTCTCCACTATCCTCATACTCCAACACACGCGTCAGAGCCCCATTGTCTAGTGCAAGAAAGTTCCGTTGGGCCCAGTAGGATTCAACAGCGAGTCTTTGGTTACTCTTCTCAAGCTGATAACTAAACCAAGATCTGGATCTCTCTCTCTCTCTTGGTCTATTTAGATTTTGTTGTTATTCCAGTTTTCATCCAGTGTGCTCGTCGGCAATGCCAACAGTCTTCTCATGGTTTTCGCAATAGGACATCTGCATTATTATGGTTAGTCCCCGCTCAAAGTTCAATCTCAAAGTCAAATTCCTGGAGTCTCAATCCAGTGAGCTACTTGAACCTCAAGGTTTTTGAATTGTAGAAGCCATTTGAGAGCTCAATAATTATGCTCCGGTTTATCCAGTTATCCTTCTTGGATCTGAGACAGGATAGCTTCAAGTCCTACATTGCTTGTTTCCGTATCCAAACTGAATTTTCCCTTTGGAAGGAGATAGCTCAGAATTAGAGCGTTGATCAATGCTCCTTTCAGTTGTCTGAATGAATCTTGGCATTTTTCAGACCACTGGAACTTTATTGTCATTCCGTAAGCCTGGTCAGTGGTTTAGCGATGTTGGCGAACCTAACACATATTGGCGATAGGTGCACAAGCCAAGCGGAGTTCGAAGTTTGTGTATGTCTTTGAAATTCTTTGACAGATTTGATCTTCTGCTCATCTACTGCTACTTCTTTCCCAGATTCAACAGGGCCATGGAACAGATGGCATTTTTTGGGGCTCAGTTTCAACCCGGAGTTTCTTAGTCGCTGGAGTACCTTCTTCAAGTTTTGCACTTGGAAGTCTCTATTAATCTTTCAAATACGGCTGGAGAATTACAGGGCCCGAATAGCAAAACTGTGAACAGCCACAGTCTTGAGCCCACAGTGAAGGTTATCTTTTCTCGATCTGTTCTACCTGCCAATATCAGTTTTTCAATTTTAGTGTCGAGAAAATCGTGGAGTCGGTCAACGTATCTAGGATGTCGTCTATTTTCGGGAGAAGGTAACTGCATTCTTCGTCTGGTTATTCAGTTGACGGTAATCTATGCAGAAGCGTGTTGACATATCTTTCTACTTCACCAGTACTACTGGAGAGGACCAGAGACTGTTGGTGTCGGATGGCTCGATGTCTCTTTCTTTTCCAATATAACTAAGTCTTTCAGATGATTGCTGGATTGGTCGGGCATTCCCAGTGTCTGTCTTAGAAAATAATCTTCTCTCTACACATTTCCACAAAGAGGAAAATGAAGCAAATATCTGACAGAAAACAACTACTTCCCCACAGACATTGAAATGAATCTGTCATCCATTTGTGCAATGATACTCAAGGAGGACACTATTCGCAAGTGTTGATTGTAATAAAGCCACAGAATATCATCCTCAGTTTTGTTGGAAATGACCACCTGCATACATGCATGTTTCGAGGTTAATTCCTCTCATCAGGATAGGTAAGATAGGTATTTAGGAGAGGAAATTTGGCACAAAATCCAGGAAACTTGCGCAGATAAACGGATCGAGATGCGGATTATTGCATTCGAATCGTTAGCTCATGTAGGAACTTTGTTTGTATTTTGTTTTCCAGATCTCATGAAAGATGCATTGGTGCGACAAAAACACGTCATCCCCTGGAGTTCCTGCTTAACTTGTGATAAATCAAGAGAAACTTGTGCAACGTTGATTTTGTAGGCCGCTCGTCACGAACTTGACATCGGTGACATGTCCCGGAGGACCTGGTGCACCGGACAACCTGACTAGTAACGTCATCCCCGGGAGTTTTGAAGGAACAACTCACCGAATCGTTGGATACTCGTTGTCCGGGATTTTTGCGTGTCGCTCTTCACGAGTTTGACATCAGTGACCTACCCCAGAATTCCTGGTGCACCGGACGAACTGACTAGTAACGTCATCACCTGGAGTTTTGATGGAACAACTTACCGAATCGTTAGAAACTCGTCATCTGGGGATTTTTCAGGTCGCTAGTCACGAATTTGACATCGGTGACCTGCCCGGAGGACCTAGTGCACCGGACGACCTGACTAGTAATGTCATCCCCTAGAGTTTTAATGGAACAATTCACCAAGTCGTTGGATACTCGCCGTCCGGGGGTTTGCAGGTCGCTCGTCACGAATTCGTATCAACACCCTTTGAAATTCTTTATCAATTCAATAGATTCCAGTGCAAGGAAAAAGACAAGGTATGGGTCCATATAATATATAGGACAGACCGAATTCATTCTTTTACTAATGTCTCTATCAAGCTTCCCATGAAAACAATCTTATTTTTTTGTTTTGGAGGAATTTGTCTTGAGCAACTTTCAAAAACTTTGAAAAAAATATCAGCAGATACCCCGTGATGGGCACGCCGATTCCTTGTTAGTTTGAGTTCCATACCCATCAAAAGCAACCGTGACCCTAGCTCTTTCCATAATTATTGTATATGTATGTGGCATAATTATTCAAAATAGTAAAGAAAACTTGCCCGACTGTCCATTTCACCTTGTAAAAATCCTCCATCCAATACGAATATCATATTTACAGGATCCCGTACATTATAGAATTTGGGAAAGAGGTACCAGAAATATCTTCCATAACTTGTACACCTACTTCCAATGCCATGTGGCAATTGGCAGCCGCATTCGCACTCATTCCATTTGCTTTATTAATTAAAGTATCCACTGTGGAGGGAAATGAATCGTACTGATCGAAAAATTCCTTTTCTTATCAAATGAGCACTTGGTGAATTTTTCCAACTCTTCTATTTACTGGTTAGCGATGGACTCGGTTACTCCCCTTCTGAAGAGTCCCCCTTCAAATTTGAGCAGTCTCATCAAGCTTCGATCAAGAAACACAACCTAGATGAGTAATACTCAAATAGAACTGAAGGTATTTTCGGAATGTTATCCCTCAAATCATGACATTATTGCCATGTCGAAAATTTTTAAGGATACAATAAGCACGTCAGCTAGATTTTGATATCTGTCGGGTAGATTCATGCCAACGAAAACCCAAAAATACTGTCTTGGATGAAATATATGACAATAAGAAGACAATTGAAACGTTCATTGCAGCTTGTTGGGAGCATGTGAAAACGATAGTATTTCCATCGCCGAACGGAGATTCTTTGTTGTCGATATAGTCTTGTCAGTACGACAACGCTGCATTTGATATTTGACAGATCAATCATTTGAAGCTACCAGTGTCGTAACTATCGAGAAAGGGAAACAAAATTGGAAAATAGAAAAATGAATGAATTATGAAAAAACATGTTAATTAGAGCACCGGTCAAAATCCTGTGGAGATTTTTTCATCATAATTTCAGGTTTCCATTCCAGATTGGGTTTCCATTATTTCTATTTTATTGAATCTCAATATTTTTGTTAACAACGCACGACACTGCCGTTGGGAGAATATGTCCCTTACACACAAATCTTAATGCGTGTGCGGCGAGTTACTCATCTAGGTTATGTTATCGGAGCATCAGAGTCCGCTCAATAGTCTGATCTGATAAAATTCCCGAGAAAGATCTATGGCTCCTACGAACAGTCCAATAACCACACAGGTCTTCCAGGGCAGGTCACCGATGTCAAATTCATGCAGAGCGACCCGCAAAACCCCTGGACGACGAGTTTCCAACGATTCGGTGAGTTGTTCCATGAAAACTCCAGGGGATGACGTTACTAGTCAGGTCGTCTGGTGCACTAGGTCCTCCGGATCAGGTCACCGATGTCAAATTCGTGACGAGCGGCCTACAAAACCCCCGAGGCACAAGTTTATCTTGATTTATCACAAGTTAAGAAGGAACTCCAATGGACGAACCCAAACTCTGTCAACGAGTTGGAGCCCGTTCAGCAAAAAGCCCACGTGAAAGATGCGGAGTGTGACAGACTACTACATCTACAAAGGGATAAGCCAATGCATGGGGCTCTCCTTCAAGAACATTGAAGACCTTGGCTTATCCAGAAACCTGACCTTCGCTTATCTCAGGTCAAGTGGGCTGAAGTCGGAAACCGAGGGATTCATAATGGCCTGCCAGGATGGTCTTCAACACCCTCGTCTATCGCAGTCGCGTGATGGGTATAGAGGTCCCTGACACTAGATGCAGAGAGTGTCGTGGGGCAGCTGAGACCATAATGCATTTGCTGTCAGCTTGTCCAGCTTATGCGGTCTCAGCCTATATCCACAGGCATAACGCGGCCTACATACTACCATCTACGACACCGGTGTTGCCTTATGATCCGGGAGATATTGAGTCCGTTCCCTCAGGCAAATAGAAGCCAATAAGCCTGATGTAGTCCTCCTTGACCATCAAAGTAGGACGATTTTCGTCATTGAGTTTTCAGCTCCTGGCGAAACGAACATCGTACGAAAAGAGGAGGAAAAACGGAGTAAATATCGAGATCTTCTCTTTGAACTCGGCAGGCTTTATCCAAACCATTCTGTCAAGATGGTGGTTCTGATAATAGGGGTCCTTGGTGGAATGATGGACACACTGCTCTCAAACTTGAAAATCATACCGGCTTGCCATGATGCGCCAGAAAACTTGGCCGGAAGAATGCAGAAGGCCGTTATTCTTGTTTCACTCCGTTTACTCAGGGCACATGATTGTCGGACCCAGTAATCACTCACCCCACGGATGTGGGGAGTGTTTGCTGGGGTTAATGATACACCAGTTATAAGCAGGGAGGGCCAATCACCATCCAAGGCCCTGGTGAGTTGCGACACCACTTTCCTGAGCAACCGGTGCAAAACCGGACCGACAGCCATGGCGCACCCTGGAGGGAATGCTCATTCCTTCTGATGTCGGCCGTGGGTATACTAGGCTAACCCCCCGGTATACCCTCCTATTCCGTTCTTTATGCACGAGGAAGAGGCCCCCACAACCGACCCCTCCGGATAAGGGGTCATAGGAAAGGTGGTGGGGCCCAAAACAATGATTTGCCAAACAATGACGACCGCAATGAAAACGGACGCTTTGAGTGGACGGATGAACTAAGGGACAGTCTTCTGCATTGCTACGAGAGCAGTGAGCCCGCCCGAAGAGGATACATGGCGAGAATACATGCTCTGTGGTGTGAAACCCACCAGAGCATGCTGCCTTTTACGCACAGAACCTAAGGGATTATGTATCCCACCTTCGGGTTCGAGGCTATGTTAGAGCCCCTCCTCAGCCGGTTAACGCAGTGGCAGATATGCCACGTGTCGACCTGGCTGTAGAGGAGCCCCGCATCATAGCACCAACGGAAGGCATCAGAACCCGCAGGGAGCTTCATAACACGAAGCCCCTGAAGCCACAACAACTGGCACGGATGGATGCGGAGATTCACGATGTCCTTTCAGAAGAGGCTGACATCTGGCAGATCAACTCTGCCGTGTATGACGCCGCTCAGGCCCTGTCCCAAACGGTGAGAAGGGATACCAACCCTCTGATTGGGAGGCATGAGCGACGCATTCACAAGATGGAAGCTAAGATCAGGTCAGCGAGACAACACGCATCTCGTATCCAGTGTGTGGCGTTCTACGTGGCGGTCAATAGGCCCTTCACGCCCGCAGTGCGGCGAATTGCCACAAATTTAAGACGAACTCACCATACACTAAATCAAGGCGTGCTGTTAACCATCAAACGGCACTGTCTTGATGGGATACGAATGCTGGTGGCTGCAAAAAAGTCACTAGTGAGGCGGGCGATAAGCATCGCGGAAAACATGAAGTTCCGCGATAAACCTTCTCTCCTATTCCAAGAGCCTCCACGTGCTGTGGAAAACCCGCCGGCGGCTGATCGGGTAGAAACCTTCTGGAAGGCTATTTACGAATTTCCACAACCACTCAACGTAGATACTCCAGCCCTAGCGCAGTTCGAAGCTTTCTGCAGGAGGCTTCGTCAGCCTGAGCTCAATGAACTGCGCAATCCGATAACCCCGGAAGAAGTTCGACGGGTCTTCAAAGGCTCATAGAATTTTGCTGCTCCAGGTCCTGATGGCCTGAATATCTATTGGTGGAAAAAATTTCCCAGTACCCACCAACATCTAGCAAGAGTTTTCAACTCATGGCTAGATGGGGAGCAGCAGATTCCGGATTGGTTTGTCGAGGGGCGAACCGTGCTAATCCCCAAAAACGGAGATTTGTCTGATCCGAAGAACTACAGACCGATAACATGCTTGAACGCATGTTATAAGATTTTTACACGCATCTTGTACATGCGAATACTCTCCGCAGTTGAGCCGGTGTATGAACGGATATATGAGCAAAGAGGGTCAAAGAAGGGGGTCGCTGGCTGCAAAGAGAACCTACTGATCGACAGATGCATCATGCAGGACTCCGTGCAGTATAAGCTCAACCTTTCAATGGCCTGGATCGATTATCGCAAGGCATTTAATACAACATCGCACGAACTGATCATGCATTTGCTCAGATGCCTTGCGGTACCCGATCAAATAGTGAGATGCATTGAACAGCTGATGCCGCTCTGGAGGACTCGATTTACCGTAACATCTGGTCAAGTCAGAGTCCAAACAGAGCAGGTTATCTTTAGAAGGGGCGTATTTCAGGGAGACTCCCTCAGTCCTCTTCTCTTCTGCATCTCACTACTGCCACTGTCCGTTGCACTACGGAAAACCCGCGGATACAACTGCGGCACCCCCAGCAACCGGAGGCATAAGGTCACCCATCTGTTTTACATGGATGACCTTAAACTTTATGCCTCCGGAGAAAAGGAACTTCACCAGTCCTTGAGGGTGGTGTAAGAGTACACGCATGCTATCGAAATGGAGTTTGGGATAGACAAATGTGCCACGGTTCATCTCAAAAGAGGACGATGCGAGGAATACGAAAAGGACGTTCAGCTCGTAGACGAAGCATCCTACATCATCTGGATGCCGGAGAGACGTATACCTACCTAGGGGTGGAACAACGCCACACCCAAAAGGTAGCTACTGTCAAAAGATCTCTCCGCGGCAAGTATCAGCACAGATCTGGTCTTCAGAACTGTCGGGGAAGAACAAAGTTGCTGCAACTAATATGCTTGCCGTTCCGATTCTACTTCACTCCTTTGGAGTAATGAAATGGACTCAGGAAGAGCTGCGACAACTCGACATTAAAAACTCGCAAAATGATGCATCTTCATAGAAGCTTGCATCCTAAATCGTCTGTTCCACGGTTATACTTCCCCAGACAACGGGGAGGCCGTGGACTTTTGAGTTTGGATTGCTACATAACAGAATAGCACTGGATGGGGCCTGTAAAGTCATGAGGAGTTCAGATCCCCTTCTCTGATTGGTATGTGATCATGAAATAGCAGGGATTGGAGCATTTCTTTTCAAGGCAGCAACCCGTGCAGCCGATGAACTCGGTCTCATATTCGACACTGAACGGACGAACCCAAACTCTGTCACCGAGTTGGAACCCGTTCAGCAAAAAGCCCACGTGAAAGATGCGGATTGTGATAGGCTCCTGCAGCTACATAAGGATAAGCCAATGCATGGGGTCTTCTTCAAGAACATTGAAGACCTTGGCTTATCCAGAAACCTGACCTTCGCTTTTCTCAGGTCAAGTGGGCTGAAGTCGGAAACCGAGGGATTCATAATGGCCTGCCAGGATGGTGTCTTCAACACCCTCGTCTACCGTAGTCGCGTGATGGGTATAGAGATCCCTGACACTAGATGCAGAGCGTGTCGTGGGGCAGCTGAGACCATAATGCATTTGCTGTCAGCTTGTCCAGCTTATGCGGTCTCAGCCTATATCCAAAAGCATTACGCGGCCCTACGAGTGTTGTACTACCATCTACGACACTCGTACGGTGTAGACGAGACACCGGTGTTGCCTTATGCTCCGTGGGATATTGAGTCCGTTGTGGAGAATGAGAATGCAGAAGGCCGTTATCCTTGGTTCACTCCGTTTACTCAGGGCACATGATTGTCGGACCCAGTAATCACTCACCCCACGGACGTGGGGAGTGTTTGCTGGGGTTAATGATACACCAGCGAGCCCTCCGTTAGTATCGGAGCTCCGGGGACAGGGCCTGACTGGTACATTCCGAATGGAAAAAAAAAATAATACTCCCTGTGCGGGCAGAGCTAGCGGTCAGGTCTGGCTCCAGGATCTTCAGAATATATTGAAGACATTGATATTGATTGAATTGTATGAATTATTTGGTATATCTGATACATTGTATCAAATTCTATGAAACAACGTATGTTTTTCACATGTAGAGAGGCATTATTAAATACAGATTCGAACAGGACGTCTAGTTTATCGGGGAATCAGGAATATATATAAACAACTGTTCGTTTTGAAAGGGCAATAGAAGCGCGAAATTAAACGAACAACTGCAACTCCTGACCTATAAAACACCACGTATCACTTGGAATTGTCCATTCTCACCTGAGGACCATTGTTGATACAAGCAATCGAAACCATGAGCCGCTTTCTAATTGCCACGGGGCGTAGCTTCCAATAGAGCTTGTTACCCCTGAACTGAACCTGAAGTGAACATCACCTGACTTTATGAATGGATTTCAATCGGAACTTGATTTTTCATGATGCCAATTTACTTCAGAAGCTACCTGGAATTACCTGAAGCTGCTCCCTGTGCATGCATGGTAATCAGAAAGTGGCTCACGTGTATAACTGTCAACCCTTCCAGGCAATGGGTGTCTGAAAAGTTTTATATTAAGTTACCAAATCGTCAAACAAGAGAAATATACATGCAGGATGATAGTCGCATTTTTGAGACTTTTGTCACGTCTCAACAGTCGACCAGAAACACTTCTACTAAATTTTACTTGCTGCCGTTCGAACAAAACTTTACACTGCTAGGTTTCATGCGTCTTTTCTGAAATCTTCATAAACGAAGAGAAAAAACATTTTAATTTCCGAAAGTGCTTGAATTCATAATTTAACATTGTCTTTCCATTTTCAGGCGAAGGAGATACGAGACATATTGGAGAATCGTAAGTATTTTTATTTTTACTATATTGATAGTACAAATTTCTGATTTTCATTAGATCTAGCCATAAAACCTGAATACATCTGATCACTTTAAAATTTTGTCAAGTTTTAAAAGAAATTCGTGTATTTTCAGAATGTGTTTCCTTGGTCTTTCTTGTTTGGATGACTTTTCGATTTTCCAGTTATAAACAATTTGCTTCGGAAACTCTGTAAACGACGTGTTATTATCTACACAATGTAATTCATTGTTATTGATATGAGTATTTGGATATCAAACATTTTTTGTTTTCTACCTTTCTCTAGTAATCAGTTAAATTATTGACTTTTGGTATGCACTGCACATTTGAATATTACAAACCCTTGATTTAAGATCATGATTCTTCAATGGAAAAACTATAACAAGGCATTTTGAATTATTCAACTTTGTCGCCATTTATCGGCTGTACCAACCTTATAATAATAAATGTAACTTTTTTTTACTCACGTTTATGCGTATGAGTACATTCATCCACTTCTGATCACTTTCAAACCCTGTCTATTATCAGAAGAAATTCTTACATTATACACTATCGGCATGTTTCACCTTCATCTTGGACGGATAACTTTTCGGTTTTTGTGATTATCAGTAGTATGTCTATGCATATTTTAAACAAAGTATACAGAGTAATAATTCATTGTTACTGTTTTGAGTGTTTCGATTCCAAATGTTATTTATTATTTCCTCCACTTCACTACTTGTAATTCGTTAAACTAATAAGTTTGGTGTACCCTGTATATTTGAGTATTACTGACGTTTGATTTGATAAGATTTCTGCATCAAAAATGAATTGTAATAAAATAAATTATGATTTTTTATGGAAGACACCATTTTGGATTATTCAACTTTGGCGCCCTCTAGCGGCTGTCCCAATCATATGATCCTCTTATAACTTCTCAAAATTATTTAGGTCCTTGAACCAAACAAAATATCAAAAAATTATCATAATTTGCTGAAAGCCATTTTCATATGGTTTTGTGCCCTATCCTTTCCATTGTATGGAATGTTGTGGATAGCAGAATTATCAATGTACTTAGGTGCTGTAGGTTTTCCGGGTACTCCTACAACTGAAAAGTCCACCAATTGTCTGTCAGTGGCCCCGGAGCGTCACGGCATATAATAATAGTAGCCGTCCTCTACCCGCACAAGCTATGCGTTTGAGTACACTTTATGAGTGCTTATGCCCCAATAACCACTCCCCACGCCGTGGGGTAGGTGACTATTGGGTCCGAGAATCTTGTGCACTGAACAGGCGTAGTGAACCAAGGATGACGGCCCTATGCATTCGTTCGGTTAAGATATCTGCCATATTACGGCAAGCCATTTACCGTGTTTTTTTCTCCTCTTTTTGGACGATGTTCGTTTCGCCAGGAGCCGAATATTCAATGCCTTAGGGTGGGGATTAGAGAGTTGCTCTTCTAATTCTCCCCAACAAATTCCCCCGTAGCATAATGCAACATCGGTGTCTCATCTATACCGTATGAGTGTCGTAAATGGTAGACCACACTCATAGCGCTGCGTTGTGCCTGTGGATCTATATATTGGCTGATACCAGATAAGCTGGATAGGCTGACAGTAAGAGCATTATGGTCTCAGCCATCCTACGACAATCTCTGTATCTAGTGTCAGGGACCTCCATCCCCATCACGCGACTACTGTTGACGAGGGTATTAAAGACACTATGTTGGCTGGCCATTATGAGTCCCTCGGTTTCTGAATTCAGTGAACTTGACTTACGGATTGCGAATGTCAGGTTTGTGGATACATTTTTAGTGAAATTTGTTTTCACGAATCACCCAGGTTTTCGGAGAAAACCCCTCAACAGCAGAGCTTGTGCGAGCAAGGGAGATACGGGACCTAGAGCTTACGTAAAAGTGGATTCCTAAACTCTTTAGCTCAGTGGTATGCGGTTGAGATCGAATCCGGGTCGCCTGGAAGCAAACGCTCTAACACCAGGACCATGCATGCATCTCATGTAACTGTGAGAGACTCTCCGAGATCATCGGCTGCACGAGGTTCTGCCTTAAAAGAAATGCTCCAATCCCTGCTTTTTTATGATCGCATGCTAAGCAGAGAAGGGGATCTGGACACCTGATGACTTAATAGGCTCCATCCAGTAGAATTCTGTTATGTAGTCACTCCACGCTCGATATGGCCTCCCCGTGTCTGGGAAGGTATAACCGTGGGACGGACGATTTAGGATGCAAGCTCCCATGAAAATGCATCATTTTACGAGTTTCTACATGGAGTTGTCGCTGCTCTTCCTGAGTTCATTCCATCACTCCAAAGGACTAAAGTAGAATCGGAACGGCAAACATATCAGTTGCAACTTTGTTCTTCCCCGACCAGATCTGTCGGAGCTTGTGCTGTTACTTACTGCGGAGAGGGTTTTTAACAGTACTTACCTTTTGTGAACGGCGTTGTTCCACCCCTAGTATACGTATAAGTGTACGTATCTCCGGCATCCAGATGATGTTGGATTCCTCCCTCTACGAGCTGAACGTCATCTCTGTATTCCTCGCATCATCTTCTTTTGAGATGAACCGTGGCATAGGTGACCTTATGCCACCGGTTGCTGGGGGGGTGCCGCAGTTGTATCCGTGGGTTTTCCGTAGTGCAACGAACAATGGCAATAGGAAGATGCAGAAGAGAGGAGAGCTGAGGGAGTCTCCTTGAAACACGCCCCTTCTGAAGATAACCTGCTCTGTTTGGATTCGGACTCGACCAGATGTTATGACGAAGGGAGTCCTCCAGAGCGGTAGCTGTTCAATACATCTCACTATTTGATCGGGTACGGCAAGGTATGATGAGCTCATGCGATGTTATATCAAATGCCTTGCTATAATCGATCCAGGAGATTGAAAGATTACGCTTATACTATACGGAGTCCTGCGTGATACATCTGTCGATCAGCAGGTTCTCCTTGCAGCCAGCGACTCCATTCTTCGATCCTCTTTCTGCTCATATATCCGTTCCTAAACCGGATCAACTGCGGAGAGTATTCGCATGTATAAGATGCAGGTAAACATCTTACACTCAAGCATGTAATAGGTTAGTAATTCTTCGGATTAGCACTCTTGCTAAAATTTGTTCGCAAAATCACCACAAATTTGTCTAAAACACATGTAACACGTAACTTCATTACCTGCATTAACAAAGATGGCAGTGTGACGTCATCACTTATAGAGCGTATGTCGACAAAATCTAGAAATGAAAGTTTTATTCAGAGTTTTGAATTCGTATGTACCGAATACGTTCAGGAATTGACATTTTTAGTACTTTCTGAATAGGTCCAAGAAATAAGGACCTAAAATGGACGAACTCAATACATCGCGTGCTCTATGGGCGAAAGCTTATGGTGTTTGAGTAGTTTTTGAAATTTCTTAATCGGATTCACATGAAAGGTTTAATATTCACATACGTGTTCAATATATTATGTCAATTTCGTCTGAAATTTGCATGAAGGATAAAGATCTGAAGTTCAGAAAGTCAGCTGTGGTGTGGTTACCTAAATATTTTTGTTAACACAAATATTTTTACAGCAGCGATACGGAAAGCGCAGATGTTCGACCAAAAGAGCGCAAAAAGCCAATCAAACTGACTTCAATCTTCAAGAAAAACAAGGATAAAGTTTCAGAAGGAGCAGATCCACACACAGAAAGCATAGACCCCGAAGAATCTCCAGTAGCAGAAAGAGAAAAACCGCCGTTAACAGAAGAAGACCAGAGGGGACTAGTCTACGCTGAACTTGATTTGGTGAGAGCCGAGTTGAAACCAGTTGTGAGAAACGATGACGAGAAAACTGAATATGCCGAAATTATCTACACACAAACTGGTGAAGATGACGATAAAACGAAAGAATCGCCAAAGAAATGAGGCAAATTGGAAATTTGGAGAAGCACATTATTATACGGAGTAATTATAGACTAGTAAAAGTGAAACTACTGCTATTCTGCAAATACATATTATATAGTCTTCGAACATCATATTAATTGGATGACCTGTTGACAAAATGAATGGTATATTCTTGAGAAAAATCTATTCGTTGAATGCAGTTGAGGCAGAATGGTAGTTATTTCTACAACACATTTTTCATTGAAGTTTTTTTTGTGATGAAAGACCACACATGAGCTGTAGATTATTCATAATGCACATTGTAATTTCTCAGAGAATATTCAATAATGAAAACCTACATTCACGAAATTAATTTATAGTTCTGCTGACTGCCAGTGTGCTTTGCTGCTGAAACAATAATTTTTTGCTTCGAAGAAATAAAACTCGTTATTGACAATTGATAAAGAACAAATTTATAGAGACTGGTGGTTGTATTGAATCTCATTTTCAGAAGCGAATTACTTCAACAGTAATTGCAATAATTTTAAAACCATTAGTTTCAATGGCCCAATATTATTTTGTAATTTTTTTACTCGTTCTACATATTTGATATAGATAGTTATATGTTATTTTTGGTCATTTACAATGGATTATATCATTTTCTGTTACATGAAATGTATTATTATTATTAGAGTAGTGTTTTATTTTTTATACCTATCATCTTATAATATTGCACAATTACGTTGTTCATTTGTTCGGTTGAGAAAAAAGTAACGTCTTTTTGAAAGAAAAGTTATTGATTTGTGAGATTTTATAGACCTACTTTTTATGCAATATTTGAGAATCAAATGGGCATTAACAATAAAAATAGTCATGGAATAAAAAATCATGATTTATACGTATAAGATATGAGCACTTACTTATTACATTTTTGACTATCAATTCCGTCCATTTTAGCTGTAAGCATATGAACACTCAGATGTACTTAATTTTTTATATGAATATATTCACCTGAAAAATAAATGATATGACCTCAATAAAATATTGAAATGTAAAGTGTTTCTTTGTAACTGCTTTTCGTTTTCATCTTCATCAAAATTACATTTTATGTCATTTTCTATATAGAAATTGCAAACCTTCATGACAAAATTACGTTTTGATTGACGTACTTGTTGACAATGATAATTCTTTATTACATTTGTGCCTCACCTTAGTTGAGCAAATTTTAAGTTTTTGACAGCGAGTTCATCTTCTTCGAACATTTTCCTGAAGGAGTGAAAACGAAGATTGAAGTGTTTACCAACCTTGTTGATTTTTTTATCATTTAAGTTCTTTCAATAACAGCCTCATCCTAACGAACTCTACGATTGCTTAGCTGGCTGTAATAAACTCGGATTGTCGTTAAAAGTGATGGGCCATTGCCCAACTGAAAAACATAACCAGGGGTGAAACGGAGGGTTAAGGTTTTCTGCTGTATAATCCGTATCGCTGTAATCCTTTCTGAGTGTCATTTGGTTTTCTTTAGTATAAAATTTTCATCTATCTAGATGCAATGAAAGTGTTTTTCTTCCAAAATTACTGATGTTAAGGGGGTGTTTCCATGAGAAGTGAGACAGATTTGGATTTTTTTAGAACTGAATTATTTTCAGGGGCAAAGTAAATTAGTAGTAGTAATATGGTTGCTTTGATTACGAAATCAAAGACATTTGCTATCTATTTTGCCTCATTTTTCGAATTTGTTGCTGGTTCTATCTCTGCTGGCGTACAGTGTATATTATACCCTTCCTAGGTCATTCTGACCATTTTCGTAGTATCCATCAATTGTGCACATTTCATAATTCTACGTCAAACCCTTGGTACGAGGGTGTTTCCATGAAATATACATACTGTATATCTAACTCATCAGTCCCATGAACTTGGATGACCCATCCCCAATATCACTCTTTCATATACGAATAATACTGTCATTTGATGTTCAAGAAGTGGTATGTTTTCCGGGAGTTTTGAAAATTTATGATTTTATAGATTTTGCCGTGCTCTTATAAAATTTCTACTTTCCCACCTCGTATATTTGACGCTCCAAAACCTTTTTTATTACAATATTTCCTTTCTGTGCCGCATTTTTCGTATATTAACGAATAATATTTTACAACGCGTTGAAAAACCGGCTTACCACGGCGTATCGGACGCAAGTAGTTGTATGAGTTGCAAAGTATTTCCATTGTTGGATTTCATCCATTGATATTATAAAACTTTCCACGAGTTCCGAAGCTTCGGTGATAGTCCACGGCGACTTTTAGGGTTGTACAGCAAGACAAGGTCACCTATCTGACATCCGCCAGCGTCGGCCTTGATGTCGTAGGTCTCCCTCATTGTGTCGCTGGCACTCTGGATGTTCGAACGGACCCGTTCATGGATGTCGTCCATTCTCTGTCGTAGTTTGCTGACGTAGTCATCTCCCGCAGTGTCTGGTCCTGATGGCGTCCCAAATTTCAGGTCACATGGAAGTCGCAGCTCTCGGCCCATAATAACACTAGCAGGGGTTTGGCCGGTTGACTCGTGAACTGCGGAACAATAGGCCATCAGGAACAACAAATGGAGATACTGGTCCCAATCTTTCTGGTGGTCAGAGACTACCTTGGACAGGAGGCGGTTTATCGTTTTATTCATACGCTCCACCATTCCATCGGACTGTGGATGTAGAGCCGTGGTTCTCGTTTTACGGATGTTTGACTCGAAATTTCTCCCTTGATCCGAATGCAGCTCCAACGGAACGCCAAATCGACAAATCCACTCCTTGACCAAGACGTCGGCAACGGTGATGGCTTCTTGGTTCGGCAGGGCATAAATTTCGCCCCAATTGCTGAAGTAGTCCATCGCCACAAGGATATACTTATTCTCGTGGTCAGATTGGGGAAACGGGCCAGCGATGTCAATGGCGATCCTTTCAAATGGGCTGCCCATATTGTACTGGCACATCGGGGCCTTAGGTCTTGTTCGATGCCCATTGCTGGCAGCACATACAGTACATTTTCTGCACCAGTCCTTGACCTCAGCTTGACAATTGGCCCAGTAAAACAGAAATGTTTTTTGGGATCAATATAGTAAATGAATAAATAAATAAATAAATAAAACCGTTACCTCACTTTCTGGAGGGTCTTCGTCATTTCCAGATGTCCTTCACTGACCCTATCATGGATTTCTCGGAGTACTTCCTGTCTTCTGCTCCTGGGAACTACTATATCTGTCGTCTTTCTTCCCCGCCATCCTTCGACTCCAACACATGCTTCAAGACTCCATTGTCCAGGTTGAGAGAGTTCCATTGGGCCCAGTAAGATTTAACGACTGGAGAACAACTGGCTATTTCCTGCCACGACGGTCTTCGATTACTCTTCATCCAGCCGATGAGTAAACCAAGATCTGGATCGTTCTCTTGGTCTTTCTGGATCTTGTTATCATTCCATTTATCATCCACCACCGTAGTTCTACAGAGTATCGACTCCTTCTCCTCCGCTCGTCGGCAGTCGAACAGTCATCTGGGCATGCTTCGCGATAGGGCGTCCGCATTCTTATGGCTGGTCCCCGCTCGATGTACGATCTCAAAGTCGAATTCTTGGAGCCTCTCGATCCAACGTGCCACTTGGCCCTCGGGATTCTTGAACTGTAAGAGACATTTGAGAGCTGCATGTTCAGTTCTCAGTAGGAATCTTCTACCATACACGTACTTGAAAAAGTGTTCTACTCCTTTGACAAAAGCCAACAGCTCCCGCCTGGTGACATAGTAATTTCGGTTCGGTTTACTGAGGATCTTGCTGAAGTAACCGATGACCTTGTCCTGTCCTTCTTGGATCTGAGACAGGACAGCTCTAAGTCCCACGTTATACTGCCATGTCCAAAATGAATATCCCTTCCGAAAGGGGGTAGCTCAGAATTGGTGTGTTGATCAATGCTCCTTTCAGCTTCCTAAATGAGTCTTGGCAATCTTCAAACCACTGGAACTTTGTTTGCCTTTCTGTAAGCCTGGTCAACGGTTTGGCGATGTTGGCGAATCCCAGCACATATCGGCGATAATAAGTGCACAGGCCAAGAAAACTTCGAAGCTGGTGTATGTCATTCGGAACGGGCCATTACAACAGCTTTGATCTTCTGTTCATCTACTGCCACTTCTTTCCCAGAGACAACGTGGCCGAGATATCGTACTTCCTTCTTGAACAGATGACATTTTGTGGGGCTCAAATTCAATTCGGAGGTTCTTAGTCGTTGAAATACCTCCTCCAAGTTTTTCATGTGGTTGTTGAACGATCTGCCGACCACAATAATGTCGTCGAGATACACCAGACAGGTCTTCCATGATAGTCCTTTCAAAACCGTCTTCATGTTTAGTTTTGTTAGTTTTAGGCGTTATTATTAATATAATTGTTTTTTTTTATTCCGTCCTATAAACATGTTATGTTTCTTGGGAAATAAAGTTGATTGATTGATTGATCAATCTTTCGAACGTGGCTGGAGCATTGCAGAGGCCGAATGGCATAACTGTGTGAACTGCTATAAACCCGAATCGTCGGTGAAAGCTGTCTTCTCTCGATACTCCTGAGCCAGTTCTACCTGCCAGTATCCACTGTTCAAATCAAGGGTAGAGAAAATCGTGGAACCGGCTAACTTCCTGACTAGTTCCCTCAGTTTGGGCTTTTGTGCTGGCCCCATGTCCTTGGACAAGATAGCAACCAACTTCTCCAATTCTGCTGGCAGATTACTGGCTTGGCTAACAGTGTCGCGTACACTCCTAATCACAGAGGAAATTGACGAGCAGTACCCCAAAATTGTTCACTTGTTCTTGGTCACCTGGTAATAATTGACAACATTACCCTTACTGAAACAAATTTACCAGAACGCAACAAGGTATTCCCTAGTGCGATTCCTCGTCCAATTTTCTCTTCATGGAGCTTGGGTTCGAACATTACCACGTTTCCGCTACTCGCACCTCCATCCAGGCGAGCCTCCAAAATAGTTTCAGCTCTCACCGGGACGCTCACATCTTCAGCCAACAGGACACGAATCATTTTTTCACTTTTCCCATGAAGTACCAGTTCTCCTCCGTTCACCCGTAGGACACCGTCTTTAAAATTTGGCTCGAAACCTCTGGAATTCATGATGTCCATTCCAATTATTACATATGCTACTAGAGCCCGGTGTTTCACGTTAGTGCTGCCTAAAGTTAGTTAGTTCAATTGGAAGTTCACCATACACAGTTGCCGGCTCTCATGTTGCTGTGCGTAGCTTCCAATTCGATGATTCTATTCTCGCCGGTGTTTTTGCAAAAATCGTCCTAGCCGTATCTAGGAGCATAGTGCAAGGCTCGTTGTTAATGAGACCGTCTACGAAGACCCCTTTGTCTTGTCTTTGAAAAAAAAATGTTTAAAAGGAAAAGGAATTTCTCCGTCGAACTGGGGCGGCTTCACGTAAATCTTCCGTATTTCAGAACTCGGCAACCTCGTTTCTTCCATTTTATCTTTTAGTGTCTTTTTAACCAAGATATCAGTCTATTATTTATTTCACAAAATAAGTTTTCAGTTTAATTTGCCGCGACGCGCAAAACTGTCCACTTTGCAAACACTCGAATGTTCAATGGGTCAATAGTCTGTCAGGCGCGATAAACGTCTATCAGTTTTTCAACGCGGCGAACACTTATTTATTTTAAACATCCGACTTATGACACCAAATGTAGTAAAAATGCACCAAACTAATTTTGTTAATTCATTCTAAAACTTTTCTTAAAAAATAATTTATATTACAGTCACTATTTCAAATTTATGTTCACTTTGGAACTATTCTGCAACTCTCTGTGACTATCTTCTCGCCATCTCCTGTCGAGCGCCTTATATACCCACAAGCAGATTCTTTTCACAGTTCTCGATTGATCGGGACTATAGAACGACTCATACAGATGGCTGTAGAAGCGATAGATTTTATTCGAGCTTGTTCTCGGTGATGAGTCATACTTGTTGATCCGCTAGCCAGCACAAGTTGTTTGCTCTTAGGGTGCATAACTAATTAGGTAATCTGGGCCGGTCTCGAAATTGTTACAATACTCAATTTCCACTGGCGACAATGGTTATACCTAGGACTAATTGATATGGTCACCTAAACAGGATATTTTAATGACTGGACACAAGCGTAAATTTAGTTTGTACTACCAGTTGACCTGAAACCTTGTGCACCAGTTCAGGGCATCGAGTCTATCGAGTTCTAGTAATATCAGTTGTAACAATAGCAAACCAAAAACCTTCCGTCAACCATCAATACCAGTGCTTCTCTGAAGAATCGTATCTATACGAAAGTTAAAGGTGTAACCGGTAACTAACCTTTATACATCAAAGTGATATTTCTTATGGGGTTGGACTGAGCATATTTTATAGGACAGGGGCCCAATTCTCAAATGTCTACTACCATTCCACCTCTTTTCAATGCACATTCGAGAAAGGCGATGGACATATTTTGTCGCATGCGACAAATGATAGTAGATATTTCAGAATTGGGTCTCTGATCCCTCATTATTTACTACGATGAATCTCAAGATTTTCCGCATGCACTTATAAACACCCTGTCTTAACGGAGATCGAGCAGTCATTTGAAGAAAATTACAAAATAAATTGTAGAAAGTTAATAGACCACAACGTTTATTGGTACTATTTTCATCAACTTATGGGCTTCAGACCAGTTATCTCTACGTCATAAATATAAAAATCCCCACCTCTCAGTGTGAGGGTTAGTACATGTAGTAATCTATTCAGTGTTGTCATTCTGAGGATATAGGCAACGCCACAACCACTGAGAAACATGGGGTTACCTTGACAGTCACTGTCAAACATGAAGTATTCAGATTCTTGTAGTTTTCCGAAAGCTACGTGACGTTTTCTTTCCGATCTCGTGCAGCAAATTATTCCGCATCTTCTGATAACGTTATGGAAAAAGAATCTGGAAATAAAGTTCAAGATGAAAGCATGGTTAATTCAATTAGGTTCATAAGTTAAATAACCGAATTCACTAGCTCTGGTTCATAATCGAAAAAGAGTCTATCCACAGCTGGCACCTCATGAAGTCATAATGCTTCCGTTTGCATTATGACTTGTTTGCAAACATCTTATAATATTAATAATAATATCGATTTTATGGAAGACAAAACTTACATATTAATATCAGAATTATAATACAAGCACGAAGGTGGTGTCGAAATGCAGACTTCAAAAATTCTGTCTGTAAACAGATTTTGTTCCACTGAACAGTGTAGACCTTATTCTAATCAAAACAATATCAATAAAGATTAACAAGTTATAAAAACTATTTCAATCATTTTTTGAAACAATGTGCTACCTTTTGGGAAAAAAGAGATGTGGTAATAAACAAAATAAATAAAACTGCTCATTAATTTAAACAAGATTTATAATTGGAGCAACTACACAAGCAGTACGTACAAAAATTAAACAAGAAAAAATGTTACTGTAAATACAAGGCGGTTTTTTTCAAATTACACTAGACAGACATTTATTGTACTAGTCATCTTTTAACTTTTTTCTGAAACTTGTTGAATTCAAGTAACTATAGGGAATATCCATTAGCCAAGGGACGTAATAACTGAAAGAACCAGGTAGAAGACTGGTTTTATACATAGGAGGTGTGAGCATTGACTCGTGTCGAACATTAATATCTGCATATCGGAAGCACACTGTCCCAAGTCCATTTCAGGTAATTTTTACGTTACATTTAGTTTCACTCGCAGTTTTTCGATTTATATGTTATGTAAGTATTTATACCCTGTTGAAATTAAATAAATATAGACAAACGAGAAAATATTCTCATTTCCTTTTTAAAGGGCACATTGTAATAATTATCATTGCTTATATGTGGTTCTTCCAGGGAAACTACAAAATGGACATAGGTCAGTGTGCTTTCCGTACACGCAGACATTATGTACAGAAAGTGATTTTGATATATTTGGTAAGCAAAAGTTTATGAAACAGGGTGGAAGAATGTGAAGCTCTTTTTTTGCCATCGGAAAGCTCAAAGAATCAGTCACGTGAACTTTTTTCTGATACCACAAATCAAACGAACACAGGTATTTTGGAGTCTCTGTAGCCTCATATTATTATCGCATGCAAACTATGCTAATGCTGTAGCATAGTTTGCATGCGATAATACTATCGACTCACGAAAGAAAAAGTTTTTGTGTTCAATATAGTTATTATTCTAACAAGTACGGAAAGAGTACAATTCCCGCATGTGACAGCCGTTACCCAAACGACGCAAAGCGGAGTTCGGGTAAGCAGTCGAGTGCCATAGAGTACCTTTCCGTATGAGAAAAAATCAAGAGTTTTTCTACAAGCGCATTGAAACATCTTATGTAGCGCTCTTGAACAAACTTTCGCGTGCGGAAAAAATCATTCCCGCACTAGTGTGGGAAAAACTCACTTGAAGTGACATTACCGTGCGGGAAAATGACACCTTACAAACTAAATAGCGTGCGGGAATGGGGCGGAACACGCATGATTGTAGGAAAAATCCTTATTGGCATGAATCATTCTTAACCCAAAGTAAGCTCTTTTAACAATGAACGAGAAATGCACATCGAACTTCATCTAATCATCTAGGTATAATCAATTCTATTTTTTTTTTTGCAATGAATTGAATTGGCAATCGAGTCCTATTCAGTTGAATATTGAGATTAGGCAAGCACCTATTCTAAGCCGCCTTTCTTCCGAATAACAGAACCTTGGATTTCGTCGAAGTGATGATTCTAAATAATAGTTCAGGTTATTACAATCATTATTTATTGAGTGTCATCAGCAAAAATATGTACCGAAGCGTACTAAGCTCTACATCGAGTAAACTGTGACGTATAAACAACAAAAAGCAATGGACCTATAATCAAGCCCTGAGGAACTTTTTTGAGGATGACCGCTTGCGATCTTCTGGACAGACAGTTTTTATAAGAGTACAAGCCGAATTAAAAAAATCTTTCGTATAGTCGAGCAGAACCAAGCATGTGAGCAAATTATCATCAGTAGCTGTATGTATATCGTCCGTGACTTTCAGTAGAGCAGTGGTACAACTATGCCCAGACTGGCATGGTAAGATTGAATGGAGGTACCAGCATTCACGTATCTGCTTATCAATATGCTTCTCGAGCACATTAGATAGATAACAAAGAATACTAATTGGCCGCAGATCTGAAAATAATTCTGGAGAGAAATCTTTGGTAAAGATATAATGGATGATTTTTTTTCATATTTCAGGGAATGAGTTGTTATAGTGAGGACCAAAAGTCCGTCGCCCCCCCTGTAACTTCTTTATTCTACATATTACAAAAAAATGTTAAATACATAAGTTGTAGGGTTTCATTCGATCTCTTTAATGGTTTAAATTTCATTCATACAGAGTGTCTCAAAAAAGCACGGTGATTTAGAAGTTAATTTTTTTAAATGGGATACCCTGTATTTCATTGCATTATTACATTCTACGTTGAATTCTGAACAAGTTTGATAAATGGTTTTCTATCAAAAAAGTTAATAGTTTTGGACTTATGTACACTTGTAAATAATTATTTCGACTACTTTTGCACCAGTTCACGAATAAATTAATAAGGTAGGCTATGCACGCTAAGCGCGTTTATTTTATCCATGACAACGAAAAAAAACTCTTATCTGTTTTTGCCAAATGTCATTGACATTTTGTAGGTTTTCAAAACTTTGTTTCAAACGGTTTTCAATTTCTCTTGTTGATTAATATGGCTCGTTCAGTAGCAGACAAAGTTGAAGCCGTTATCATATTTGGTGAAGTTAACCGAAATTACCACGCTGCGATTCGCATTTTCAATGAACGGTTTCCAGAACGTCCGATGTGTCGAAAATATCTGCAGAAATTGGTGGCAAAATTTAACCAAACTGGCACCGTGAAAGATGCTCCGAGATCTGGGAGGCCGAAAATAATTACGGAAGATGTTGAAATTCAAGTACTAGCCGAAATGGTAAATAACCCACAACAATCAACTAAGCAAGTAGTTGAGACATGTGATGATTCTAAAACATCAGTAAAGATGGTTTTAAAACAAAATAAATTCCATCCTTACAAAATAAAAAATTTGCACCAATTGGTTGAAGATGATCCAGACCGGCGACTTGAATTTTTGCGAGACCATGGCAGAAAGAATTGTTGCAAATCGACTTTATTTGCAACACATCTGCTTTAGTGATGAAAGCACTTTTTACCTAAATGGAAATGTAAATACCCAGAATTGTAGATATTGGAGTGATGAGAATCCCCATGAATTCCGCGAGGGGCATACTCAATTTTCCCAGAAAATTAATGTTTGGGCTGGTATTTTAGGTAACCACATTGTAGGTCCCATATTCTTGGAAGAAAATTTAAATGGTCGCAGATACCTCCAAATGCTGCAAGACACAATAAGTCCCAGTCCCAGGATCGTTGCGCAAAACCCACATGAATTTTACTTGGATGTAACATTTCAACAAGATGGAGCGCCACCACACTATTTTCGGGAGGTGAGAAATTACTTAGATGAAAGGTATCCAGGTAGGTGGATTTGACGTCGAGGTACAACAGAGTGGCCAGCTCGCTCACCGGACCTCTCACCGCTTGATTTCTTTCTCTGGGGCTATGTGAAATCCGTAGTTTTTAAGACAGTTTGTGAGTCGTTAGATGAACTGCGCCGTCGAATTATTGAAGTGTGTTCAGAAATAACACCTCAAACCTTGATTAATGTTAGGGAAGAGTTTACAACCCGACTATTTATGTGTCAAGAAATGCATGGTGGACATGTCAAACATCTTTTGAAATAGATAAAAACTCACCGTTTTTAGTTATAAATTAAAATATCTCTTCAGTTTTTAATGATTCTTGATCTGTATTTATGGACTACCTTATTTGTTAATAAAATGTTTCAACTTCATTTGTACTAGTTTTTCGTGAGATTCAACAACTCTAACAATTGTAAAATGGTACGACGAGGTAAGTTACACATGGTGCCATCAGCAGTTTGCAACATTGGATAGCTTTCAAAAAGTTAGCATAGGAAAGTGGAATACATTGTGATCCATTTGTTACGAATTTCTCATTGAACTGGCGCAAAAGTAGTCGAAATAATTATTTACAAGTGTTCATAAGTCCAAAACTATTAACTTTTTTGATAGAAAACTATTTATCAAACTTCAGAATTCAACGTAGAATGTAATAATGCAATGATGTACAGGGTGTCCCATTTAAAAAAATTAACTTCTAAGTCACCGTGCTTTTTTGAGACACTCTGTATGAATGAAACTTAACCATTAAAGAGATCGAATGAAACCCTACAACTTATGTATTTAACATTTTTTTGTAATATGGGGGGGGGGCGACGGACTTTTGGTCCTCACTGTATATCACACCTATGGTCAAAATATACTTGATATGGAGTTAATAAAACACTAGTGTTTCGTAATCAAACATATGTTTTCGATAATCAATTGATTTCTGTTTGTCATTCTTCTTCATATCGTAACACTCTCGACCACTATCATATAAACGTCAAAGAAATCTTCAAATTAGGGAAAGTTTTCGTGTTTATAACATATGAATTGTGGATATAAAACACGAAAAGATTGTAACAAAATATCAACATGAGAGCGCAGTGTCTTGCGATGTCGTATTGCTTTTATATCTAAAAATGTAACTAGTAGGAATACCAGAGGCTATCTCATCAGTGCTAGGATAGGTTAGACAACAATAATAGAGTCGTCTTGTTTCACAGATCGAACGATATAACATTCAAAAGCGGAGGGGAATGCGCTGCTCTGAAGGAATGAGTGATAAATCTTCTTTTCTACAGAAGTCTGCTTGATATTGATACCTATATTTTTCCGGCATATTCTAGTGAGTGAGTGTTGCTTATTGTTTTGGTTCTTCACAAATATCTTGGATAATCTCTGCTGTTTCAATTAGGTTGTTGCCACCCTAAGCTAAATAAAGTTGTCTGATGCATAGAATCGTGGTTTCTCAAATGAAACGTCCAAGGGGACTGATATCTGTATTTATTGTTCGAACTATAATTTAGAAACGAGGAAAACTATAATTTGTGAGTGGAATTGGATTAAACAGTTCAGATTCTACATACACCTATACAGTATTAGGCATTTTCGTAGGAAGTAAATTTAGCCAAGAATCAATCTGATATAATTCAATGGTAGGAGAGAGCATTACTTATTTCCTCATTTAGACTTGCCGACCAAAAATCCGTTTTTATTAACTGGTTAGTAGTCTTTTGTCAAGCAGTACCTACCAATTTTTCATAAAATGATATTTGGCTTCTATCTGGTAACTAAAAATCATTTTTAGGGTATGTTCACTCCTTCATCGGTGAAAACACTGAAACTCGCTTTACAGTTCGCAATTTTTATTCCATGCAATTAATTGTGGGCGTTTTCAACTAATGAGGCGCTATTTGAGTAGCATTATCCATTGGTAGAAAACTCGTTCAATTTATTATATGCAATAAAAATTGCAAGCTGTAAAGCAACTCTAAGAACACTATAATTATTGTCTTCGAAAAATATTGGAAAGAAAGGTGATTGGTTGGATCAAACTTCAATATGATAGATTGATAGATATTCTAGTAACAACCAAACTGGTCAGAAATGTTATACCTACTACTTCAACAAGTTTGAATTTTCTTATATAACTGTATTCCTTAATATTTGTTTATATATTGAAATAGAAACCAAAATTATCAATGACATTTCAGATTCTATCTCATGTGGAAAGAAATACCTTGAATGGAATGCTATGAATTTGAAAATAATTATGGCTGATTATATCTATTATAACCTCCCATCAAGTAACACAACCTAGATGAGTAACTCGCCGCACACGCCTCAGACTTGTTTGTAAGGGACATCTTCTGAGAGAGAGGTCAATTATAGATGAAGACAACAGTAGCCTTGTCCCTCACCGGCAGTGTCGTGCGTTGTTTACAGAAATATCGAGTTTCAATGAAATAGAAATAATGAAAATTCAATATAGAATGAAAATCTGAAATTATAATGAAGAATCTCCACATGATTTTGAGAACAGCCGATGCTCCAATTGACATGATTTTTCATAATTCATTTATTTTACTCTTTTTCAATTCGGTTTCCCTTTCTCGATAGTTACGACACTGCCCAGCCAACACAGATACATCTCTAAGATATTGCTGCTATGTCACTTCGTGACCTGCGACTCGCATCGTTACGTCGCACAGACGTCCCAGCGACTCACTTTTATCACACTCATGATGCATGCTGGCGACCTCAAGGCAATGTAGTTCTGAGACGTCTTTGCGATGTAGTCCTGAGACGCCGCAAAGATGCCTCCTAATAACGTATCAGGGATGTAACAGAGCGACATAGTAGCGATTTCTTCACTTTAATATTCAAGAGACGTCAATGCGATTTTCCAAACAGAAACAACAAATACAAACAGAAAATATATTTACAATATGAAAAAAATAAATACTTAATAAAAATTCTTCAAAAAATTAAAACATTCTGTCACAACATTAAGGAAGTACAAAAATAAAAATTATCAAATAATTTATTTAAAAAACTAAAAGTCAATTACTTTGGCTCCTTTTCCTGTCGAGCCTTTGTTTGGTATGCCTGAACCAATTGGAAGAGGCTGCTTCCACATTTTTTTCATTCTCTCCGTGAGGGCTCATCACCACATCTGAAAATCAACGAAACAATATGAGATCACTGAAAGCTACAATGCCAGATAGTAAAGAAAAAATTAATGGATTCTCACTTTGTTGAAACTCAACAACAATACTCACTTTTCACTTTCAGTTAATGGATACTAAAATTCCCAAATCCAGTTGGAAATATCAGAATTCAAAGTGACAAATCTTCGATCAATGCATCTATACAAAGAACTAGAACTATATAAAATATGGTTATACGATACAGTAACAGCCGGTCACGCAGTCGCCTCCCGCTTTCAGGTTGGCCAACATTGAATACGATCTGTGTTGCCAACATACCGCGTTACTTCAAAATAAACATTTAACAAAAATTGAGGATTGCCTTTCGACTGTGGTGGAGGACAGATGGCGTCCTTGTGGTCGGCAGTCAAGTGAATGTGTGTGAAAGTCCTATTATCACCTGATCTGGAGATAACTCAATAAAAATATAGTAGCAGAGATATCTAAGTATAGATTTTGATGTCTGAATGATGTCGCAGTATGACGTCTATGGCAAGTAACAATTTGACATCGCAGGGATATCTAAATCCAGGTATCACTAATTAAGGTATCACAGGGATGTCGCAGTGTGATATTGCTTAATGACAATATGACATCGCAGAGACATCTATATTCGGCGATTATTGATTTTGATATCTAAGGGATGTCGCGGTGTAATATTGCAGGAATGGCAACGATATGATATCAGAAGGACATCTTAATTCCATTTTTGGCGATATTGATATCCCTGAGATGTGGATGTTTGCCCAGTGTTGACTGAGTGGTAGCTTATTACCTATGAAATGATATATTATTATGATTTCTAGCTTCAAATGGTCTTTTACACAAATTAACTCAGAATTTGCCCTTTTATTCACGAAAAAACACCCCTATAAGCCAAAGACGAAAACCGACACAAATATTTTATTGTTGTTCTGTCAAATATCAAATGCAGCGTTGCCGTACTGGCCAGACTATATCGACAATGAAGAACCTCTGTTCGGCGATGGAAATACTATCGTTTTCACGTGCTCTCAACAAGCTGCTATGAACGTTTCAATTGCCTTCTTATTGTTATATATTTCATCCAAGACAGTATTTTCGGGGTTTCGTTGACATGAATAAAGTCGTCAGAAATCAAAATCTAGCTGACGTGCTTATTGTATCCTTGAAAAATTGCGACATGGCAACAATGTTATGACTTGAGGGATAACATTATGAAATGAAAATAATGTTACCTTCAGTAATATTCGAATATTACTCATCTAGGTTGCGTTACTTGATCGGAGATCATAACGAAGGGCATAGATACAGGAGGGGTGAAAATATAAATTACCAGAACAAATAAAAAATACAAAAACTGTAATTTCATTTTTCAGAAATCTGAAAGAAAATTTACTATCGATATGATTGATCATAAAAATAGAAAACACGTCTTGAAATATTTTTTCTTATTAGATAAGTTGTTTTGAGATTGTTTACTTTATTTGACAACTATTGTACTTTCAAACTTCCTTACACCAGAAAATTTTCTGAATGGAAGTTATTTCTTTGATAAAATAATAAACTACACCTTCAAAAACTCTTCATCTTGAATAAATAATAAGATTGATTTTTTTTAGGAAGTATCTGATATTTGATCAAAATGCAAACAATTTCAGTGAACACTAGAAAACCAATTGTTAACCCAGATCCAATTGAATTCATGGTATAACCAAATATATTATATAAAATCATTCTAGGAGTCAATTCAAAATTTTACTCACCTTAGTGCTTTATACAAGTTGAATTGTGTGACTCTAACTAGAAACATCGTTCCTTCAACTATTGGGGTTAAAGAGACCTTGAAAGTAAATGGAAAGATAGAACATTCGGGTTTCAAATCATCCATTGAAATTTCATAATCTTCATCGGAAATGTCGTTGATACATTCAGCGAAATAGTTGTCCCCATTCACCAAAACTGAGTCTACAACTGCAGCATTCCATTCTGCCAGTTCATATATTTCCATCATACCAATAGCGGTTACCAAATTTGCTAATGTCTGTTTACCTCTCGTTTCATTTGGAAATCTAGACAGAAACAAGTACAAATGAGTACTACCATCATAAGATTATTCCCGGTGTTTTAAAAAAAATCACATCTATCACATTGTTAGTCGTGAATTCGCTTCAAGCAGCCTGAAAAAACTTAAGAAAAATCAATACTAAAAAAATATATCTTATTTTTATTGATTGCTTTAGCTTTATAGTCCTTGGATGCTCTTCCACTTTTGCGCCTCATTTATTTTTATCTTTTATAATTCTGACCTAATTCTTGCCAATTCATTTTGAATTTTATCAATTTTTTTTTTCGTTTATTGGTCCTTTCGAAGTCTTTCGAAATCGTATTTTCTGGTTCAAAATGAAGTTAATAAATATTTTCAGTCGAATGATTAAAGTTTGGACTAAACTGACAAAAGAAACTGCACAGACGGTCGGTGAAATATAGTTGCTTACAACACACTAGTTCATAGTGACAGAAAGCAAAAATGTTCAAAGTGTTATTGACGAAATGTATTGAAATGACAGTTTCAACAAACATTCAAACTAGGGCGGGGATTAGCGCAGTGGTTGAGCGCCAGCCTGGTAACCGAGAGGTTCCAGTTTCGGTTCCTAGCCGGGGCGGGCTTTATTCATTTTCAGATGTGAGTAATTGAAGCTCGTGTCGGCTGGAAATAATAATAATAATTAACAGTGCTGCTCCTATAAGGTGGCGTATGGAGTTAGTAACAAGGCCTATCCAGAACACGCGGAAGAGAGGTAATTACCCCCCTCCAACAATAATTGTCTCATTCCTAGTTATCGCACATTTTCTGCATCTACCCTTACACAACATAATCCTATTCCTAAAGTAGCTTTTACCCCTCCCAAGAAAAAAAATTTGCGACGCCCTTGGTTAAAAGAGAATATATTAGTTATTTTCATTTATCGTCAATTGAAAGTGTCATCATTCCATGAATACAAATTTATAAACTAAATGAACAATCAGGTCCATATATACAGGGTATTTCCGAAATAGTGAAACACACTACGAGTACTGATCCTATATGTGATAATATAAAGAAAAACAAGAATCCAAGGTTCGCAAATACTTCCTTAGGGATCTTCTACCCTTCGAAAGTGACCCTCATGAACTGTTTTTTATTGAATATCTCAGAACCATTAAGATATACACAAATGAAAGCAGGCACACGATTCAATATCAGTGAGGGTTATCATTCTGTAATAAAATCAGTCTAAACCCATTCTAACCAAAGGCGTGCGAAACCTGATTTCGAACAGTTCCTTTTAGAATGCCAATGTTTATAAATTTCAGTAATTTTTTTCTTATTTTCTACCTAATTCTAAATTCTTATCATGCAATATTTTATTCAAAGCGAAATAATTTGTTAATGGTTGATCTCAGAGTAATTTACTTAAATAACCTCATAATCATGTAGATTAAACTCATAATTCATAATTCGTGATCAAATCGTCAAAAAATTCGGACGCAAAAAAATACGGAGGGAAATATCGCATGCACCCTTCAGATTTCGTATACTCTTATGGTGAAAGTTTATTTTACCTGATTTCGGGAAATAATTACTTTCAGTGATATTGCATTTTGTACTGACTTTTATTGGCCGTAGCCCTCTTTGGAAGCATTTACAAACTACGTTTTTAAGTTTCTTCCATGTTTGCCTTAATGTGCCATAATGATAATAATGACAATGGTAATTATGGATGGTGACTGATGCGCTGCTACCTAATTAGATCTATTGTGATAATGAAATATGGTGGATTACATAATCCAATCTTCCGCAATAAAACCTATACAATAGGTAAAGTCGTCGGCAAGTATTCAACAAAAAACAACTACTGCCCCCTACGACCATTGAATTATATTTGTTTAATACTTGGCAAAGTTTTCTACAAGAACGACTTTGCAATGCATTTCAAATATCAAAGCTGAAATTATTTTTCGATTTAATTGGGGGAACACCTCCGTACCGGTTTCATGGTCATTGCCAATCATCAGCGAAGGCTAGTTCGACCCAATTGAATCGAAAAATCCTTTCATCCTAATTGGAAATCCCTGAGACAAACACTGAGGTATGAATTCAGCGCCATCTCTGGGTTCCAGTTTAAAATGCACTCCGACTACGTGTCGACTTCAACATGAAGCCAGAAACATCATGAAAGAGGGGCGACACCACTTGACGGAAGACCATAAAACTAATAATGAAATATGGTGGATTACATAATCCAATCTTCCGCAATAAAACCTATATTGTGCCCCATCTTCTTCTGCTATTTCAAGGTGTTCTCGTTTACAGCAGCCCCTCAAGCCCCAATTCCTTGAGGAATTTAAAGATTTTGAGGGGGTCTATTCGTGGTATGTCTCCCACAGTCAACTGGTGTGATCCCAGTATATTCAATCTTTTGTGATGTACAGAATAACACTCCAGCAATATATGGTGTGGTGTTTCTGGATGTTCCACACAGAATCTGCAGGTGCTGTCCTCCTCTAAGCCTAGCTTCCTTAGGTGTTCTTTGAGTATGTAGTGTCCCGTCAGAAATCCCGTGATTGTCTTTAGACTAGTTCTGCTGAGGTTAGTCAGTGTCTTCGATCTTGCTCGGTTGAAGTTGCCGAGGAGATCTTTGGTCTGCCTTAGCCCTGGAAGTCTTTGCCAGTGTGTTGCTTCTTCAGTTTTATTGAGTTCATCTTGGAAGTAAGATTTTCCAAGTCCGCAAAATGGTTCTGGCCCGATCAGTGGCGTTGATGCCCCTTTTCGTGCCAGGGTATCTGCTTGTTCATTCAATCGATCAATCAATATTCGAAGTTTGTTATGTACCCTATTTCGGAAACATATAAAAAATATTTAAAAAAGTACCTTTCAGAATATTGATGAATATTTCCCATGAGAGAGTAAAGATCCTTGGGATATTCCTCATCCCAATTATACCAGAAATTATCAACTGTTCCGCGGTTCTTTCCCACAGCTGAATATCCTACTTTCCTCGACCATGGAATGGGATCCACTTCAAGCCATTCCACTTCTTCGTAAAATGGTTTCCCTGAAATCAATAACTTATTTAATCACTTTTACTATTATTCTTCTTTAAAGGAAAAGAATATATGTGGTACCTGCTCTATATAGAACTATTCTGAAGTACTGTTGGATAGGAAAGTTCTCAAGAAAAATTTAATTATGATAGAAACTCGAGAAAAGAAGAATGTCGAAATATCGGCAAAAGGGTATTAGTAGAAGCGCCTTTGAGAAGAAATTTGGTTGAATCCATAAATATCATTGAAATAAATATCCGGCAGTTTATTCAGGGTTTAAAAATAAAAAAAGGAAAATGTATATGGATGCGGAAGTTGGACACTTAATAGCATAATCCATTTTTGGGAGTATTTATAATTTCCTCAATTTTTATACTGAACTTATTGAGTTCAAGTTTAGACAATATCAATGGAAAAAATAAATAGGAAATATGATTCGGAAATAAAAAGTAGTGAATGAAATCGTTTCATTCGTCACGATATTTTATCATCGTATTTTTTTATTTAAAATGATAAAATCGTTGATCCTCAAAGTCATATTAAGTCAAAATGTACTTAATCAAAGATACAGATACAAAGATTGGAGTTCTGTTACTATATTATTCTTATGGTGATACTGCTCAACTATTTCCCTTACCCATTTGTTCTTTCTTTGTAACCATTTCCGTTTCATACTGCTGTAATCTATAACTTAACAAAACTTCTTTGGGTGCTTTTTGAATCGAAGTTACTTCAAAATTATAAAACTTATACGACTCTCCTCCAGATATGATTAATTTTTTCAGTCGACTTTTCAGCTGTTTGAGGTTTTTGCATCGCACCCAGCCTGCTTTTTTACTCTTCTGTACTCCGTATGGATCAAACAAGTGGAACAGTTCGTCTTGAGATTTATGGACTACATAGCAAGCGTTTGGAAACTGGACTATGAAGTAGGATAGTTTTTTACCCATTAGTGTATCAATACCTATGAAAATTATAACAGTGTGAGAACAATCACTCCCTAATCAAAAATGTTTAATCATATTTTAATATTTTTATATTCATGTACTCGTAAATATATTTTTCCACGCACATGTCTGTAAACGTCAAAAATCGCACTGTCAACATTCTTTGTAAATTACATTTAACAATAACATGCACGTAATGAGATCTCATAACATACACGTGCGTTTTGAGAAGAAAACTTAAACTTCTTGGTTTAATTAAATCACAATCAAATTTGTATTTACGTAAGACTTTATTTGGTCTATTTACACAAATTTAGTCAATTAAAAAACATAAAAACTTTTATCATTAGCGAGATATATTTAGGATTGAAAGAGTGATGCCCCTAAATGTAGGCAGCACGTTATTCAATATCTTTGAAAATAGGACACGTTTCGTTAAGTAGCATGCTATGAAAATAAATGTCATGTCATTTTATATTGTCAATTTCTTGAACAAAATATAATTGTATCCGAACATTTTCTCAACTTTATCTACGAATATGTCTGATTGCGATGTTTTTTAATTAATGGAAGAAAATGAATGGGCGTAGAATAAGTATAGTACGTTACACGAGTTGTAAGCCCATTACGCACTAATGAAATTTATGCACTCGCCGCTGCCCGGCTTCGTGCATAAACTTTTTCATTTCGTGCGTAATGGGTCACTTACACAACTCTTGTTACGTAATATACTATTACTTCTTTTGTTTGTCACCATGAATATCTCCCGACATTAATCCAGAAGTAATGATTTCCGCATTTTTTTGTACAATAATTATACAGTTTTTTTGTGATCGTTTAAAAATTTTGGGAACACTTCGTACGCCAGTGACTTCAAAACTTTTGATAATCATCTGTAGTATGGCAATTGTTCTGAAACCGGAAGTGATGCCAACTTTGTTTATCCAAAGAAACATGATATGTTTTTATCGGATGAACTGATTGAAGATAATCCCCAAAAACGGAGATTTGTCCGATCCGAAGAATCACAGACCAATAACATGCTTGAACGCATGTTATGAGATGTTTACCCGCATCTTATACATGTGAATCCGCAATTGAGCCGGTTTATGAACAGATATATGAGCAAACAGTGTCAAAGACGGGGGTCGCTGGCTGCAAGGAGAACCTGCTGATCGACAGATGCATCACGCAAAACTCCGTTCAGTATAAGCGTAACCTTTCAATGGCCTGGATCGATTATCGCAAGGCATTTGATACAACATCGCATGAGTTCATCATGCAATTGCTCGTAGACGGAAGCATCCTACATAACCTGGATTCCAGAGAGACGTAGGAGTGGAACAACGCCACACCCAAGAGGTAGCTGCTGTTGAAAACTCTCTCCGTGGCCAGTATTAGTACAAACTCCGACAGGTCTGGTCCTCAGAACTGTCAGGGAAGAACAAAGTTGCTGCAACTAATATGCTTGCTGAAGTACATGTACACTTGCTGTTCCGATTCTACTTTACTCCTTTGGAGTAATTAAGTGGACTCAGGAAGAGCTGCGACAACTCGAAGAAAAAACACGCAAAATGATGCATCTTCATAGGAGCTTGCACACTCAATCGTCTGTTCCACGATTATACTGCCCCAGACAACAGGGAAGCCGTGGAATTTTGAGTTTGGAGTGTCTACACAACAGAATGGTACTGGATGGAGCCTGTAAAGTCATTAGATCCCCTTCTCTACTTAGTATGCGTTCAGCAAAAAGCCCACGTGAAAGCTGTGGAGTGTGACAGGCTCCTACAGCTACATAAGGATAAGCCAATGCATGAGGTCTTCTTCAAGAACATTGAAGACATTGGCTTATCCAGAAACCTGACCGTCGCTTTTCTTAGGTCAAGTGGGCTGGAGTTGGAAACCGGGGGATTCATAATGGCCTGCCAAAATGGCGTGTTCAACACCCTCGTCTATCGTAGCCTCGTGGTGGCTATCGATGTCCCTGACACTAGATGAAGACCATATGGCATTTGCTGTCAGCTTGTCCAGCTTACGCGGTCTCAGCCTATATCCACAGGCACAACGCGGCGCTCCGAGTGTTGTTCTACCACCTACGATACTCGTACGGTATAGACTTAAGCTCCGGGGAATATTGACTCCGTTGTGAAGAATGAGAAGTGCTATTGGATTTACTTCCCACCCTCAGGCAAATACAAGCCAATAAGCCTGATGTACTCCTCCTCGACAATCAAAGCAGGACGATTTTCGTCATAAAGTTCTCGGCTCCCTGCGAAACGAACATCGTCCGAAAAGACGAGGAAAAACGGACAAAATATCGAGATTTACTCTTCGTACTCCGCAGGCTTTGGAGGAATGATGGACACGCTGCTCTCTATCTGAAAATCATACCGGCTTGCCGTGATACGGCAGAGAACCTATCCGGAAGCATGCAGAAGGCCATAATTCTTGGTTCACTCCGTTTACTCAGGTCACATGATTCTCGGACCCAGTAATCACTCACCCCACGGACGTGGGGTGAGTGATTACTGGGGTTAATGATACACCAGCGCGCCCTCTGGTTGTATCGGAGCTCCGGAAACAGAGCCTGACTGGGATATTCCTTATGGAAAAAAAGTGTATTAAACATCCTTTCGATGGCATGGATATGGATCGATACATCACATGAGCTCATAAAGCATTTGCTCACATGCCTTGCGGTATTCAATGAAGGCTCGCTTCCCCAGAAAATTAGGGCGAGTCAGCATCCAAACAGAGTTGGTTATTTTCAGAAGGGATCTGTATTAGGGAGACTCCCTCAGCCCTCTTCTCTTCGGTATTCCTCTCTATTGTCATTGTTCGTAACATGTACGTGTGTTCATCAGGGATGAACAAAAATGCCGCAAGTGATATACTTGCGGTTCCGATTCTACCCTACTCCTTTGGAGTGATGGAATGGACTCAAGAGGAACCATAATCCAATAACATTGAGGGCTTGTCCAAACATTTTACCTCCTCTTATGTCAGGTGAAAAGGGCTGAAGTCGGTGACTAATGGATTCATAATAGCCTGAAGACATCATCAACACCTTGTTCTACCGTAGTCCGTGTCGTGGGGCTCCTGAGACTATAATGCATTTGCTTTCAGCTTGTGAGGTATCAGCCTATATCCACATAAGTATTATTGTAATACATCTTACGGCACTCAAACGGTATAGACGATACACCGGTGTTGCCTCATGCTCTGGGGGATATTAAATCCGTTATGAAGAATGTGAAGTGCCCAATCTATTAGAACTACTGATCCCCCATCCTCAGGCAATTACAAGCCAGTAAGCCTGATGTAGTCCTGACCATCAAAGTAGGACGATTTTCGTCTTAAAGTTTTCAACTTCTGTTGAAATAAACATAGTCCGAAAATAGTAGGAAAAATGGAGTAAAAATCGAGACTTCCTCTTTGACCTCTGCATGCTTTACCCAACCAATACTGCTAACATGGTGGTTCTGATCGTAAGGGTATTTGGTTCACTCCGTCTACTCAAGGCACATGATTCTCGGACCCAGTATTCACTCACCCCACGAAGGTGGGTAGTGTTTTTTGGGATTGACACATCAGCGCGCCTTCTGGATCTATCGGGGCTCCGGAGACAGGGCGCGACTGGGAAAAAGCCTGTACGAAAAGAGAATGGCTAGTATTATTGTTTGCTGTAGTGCTCGCAATCTGGAGGTGTTGGGTTGTTATCAGATAATCACCAATGAATCAGGAAGTGGACTTTTCTACGCGTTCTGATCACTATTGGAGCTTTCGATGATCCAAAGAAACTATATGAGGAAAGCTAGCAGACGGATGAGTAGAAGTTTGAAGGCCGTTTCCTCACCTCTACCGAACTAAAACAGCAATCATAACTATTCAAGAAAACTGTGGGAGTTCATTTATTATCAGTGACATTATCTTGAAAATTATTATATTAGTGATAGGATGATCAATTGTTATTGAGATCAGAGTATTTCTTCTGCATATATGACACAAAAGAGTAGCGTTTCAAATGACACCATATAATTTCATTTGGTGTTCACATAAGGAACCAAATTGATAATGTAATATTCGGTTTCTTAATAAATTGCCCATAGCTCAACATTTTCAGTGGGCCATTATTATCGCAAAGTATGCTGAGTGCAAAAATGCTTTCTTAGTGAAATCCTTCAAGCTCAAGTGCAAACTCGTTGGCTAATTTCTCGAGAGAAGTCAGTCATGGTTTTTGCCAACGCCAATAGAATTTTTGCAACTACGCCACTGGAATTGAATGTATTCGAAATTTAAATGCACAAATAGTAAAATTCAAGGGCACGACGCGAAGCGGAGTATCCTTCAACGTTGTTAGTGCTATAAAGGCACAGGTGTATCATATGCTATTTATTATTACTCGTGCTTCAAAAACAATGGTGGAAATTACTTTTAGATCAGGATAATGTTCTAATATTTTATTACATCTGATGATGTAGTTATTGATTTGAGATATCATGTGTTTGAGCTGAAAACTTGTCATTATTATCTGACAACAACCTTTCTAGCACGGCATGTTTTGATCATCAAGATTTCGAACGCAATTGAATGCATTTAACAAGAATGATAATGCAGATATATTAAAAACTTTTTTTTATAAATTATGACGCTGTCAACATCTGAGCATTGAAAGACACCGATACAAATAGATTGAATGAGTGATAAACGATGTAAGTAACATTTAAAAAATGGTGGCAGGTGTTCTTTGGTAATATTCATAATTGGTATAGAAAAAATATGCAAACCTTTATTTAAATTCCTATTGTTTTTCCAGTTTTCTATCTTGATCTTCTTGACGATGATATCGAAGAAATTCTTCCCAACCAAAATATTTTTGATAGTTCTTTTTTCTGATACATCCAAATCTTCAGCGTGAGAATACACGTGCTGTCCGTTCTTCAGCACTTGATCAACTTTCTTGGTGTCCCATCCTTTCACAGGGAACGATAATAACACCAAACAGGCACAAATACATATGAAATGGTCTTCCTTCAATACGTCTGACAATACTTTTCGGCCGCCGATTGCTTTTGTTCCTTCTATTGTATAGACTCCGCGTCGATATTTGTACCTGGTGGAGTTCAAAGAGATAAATTATTTCTGATATAGACGCTTGACACATTTTCTGAATAAATAATCTTTGGAAAAGAAAGTAGAATCGGGAAACCGTAAACCAAGATATTTTCTAGAACTGTGGAAGATTGTATATTTTGGTCAAGTCACCTATAGAATGATTTTCACTTGATTTTTTTATCGGTACACCGCCAAATTTCATAGTCACTTGAAGGAATAGAAGTGGCACCTGACAAGACTGGCTTTTGTTCAGCAATGGCTGAACACCCAGTATTCATTTTTATATCAAAATTGTCTATTTTCTTCATCGTAATGGAAGAGGAAAACATTCTCTCAGAGATTTTACAGTAACCACAGCGATTTTAGAATATTTTATAGAAAGTGAAGTCTTTCAGAATTTGTTCAAACTTCAGGAAGGCCTTTAGTTTAATAGGTAAGCATTTTGTATGTATAAACATGTGTAAGATTCCTTTAGAATCAACAGTTATCAGAGAACATATAATTCCTAAAAGAAGCTGGCATTCGCTCCTAAATCACCCTGTAGATTGGACACGCTAGTCCGCCTTCCAGATCTAGGTTCGTCTAGGCCATTTGGATGAACTGAGGGTAGTTTGGGCAGGCTCATTGAAGGAGATGGGTCGGTCGCACAACAACTCAGGGCTGGATCACCAGACGTAACGGGTGGTGGAATGTTACACGAAAGAGTTTCCGGGAGAGAGAATCCTGGAGCATTTTTTGCGGGGTGGGTTCATCAGACCAGAGAGGAATGGGATGCGCCAGCGATAGCTGAGAAATACCAGGATGTTACATAGAAGTGCGGGTATCAGGGCAAGAGCGACCTCTTGAGGCATTTGATATGTACGACTCGTTTCATAACGAGGCCAACCCTAGAACTTTACAGCGGTTTATCATGAGGATAATATTACATACTAACCCGACCTCATTTTCAGCAGTTTTACTTTTCTTTTTTTCTGATTTCCTTGTATCTTCTTCTTCGGCTTCTGTTTCTTCCTGCGTTTCTTGTGTTGGTTTAACTTCAACTTCTTCCTCATCTTCTTTTTCTTCACCTTCTTCTCCGACTTGAGAATCCATGGTTTTCACGCTTCCCTTGGCAGTTTTTTTGGATTTCATAATCTTATCCCAATCTCGAATTTCTTTGATTTTCACTGAACTGAGTACAAATCGGCTATACACGACTTCTTCTGATCGTTCTCTTCTTCCCTTGTTGAACATTATTCTTGCAGTTAAAGAGTGTAGGTCTTTGAACCTTGCAAAGTACGCCGTTCCCTCATTACCGGTACCTGTTATAGGACAAATATATGGTGTTTCGATAATACAGATTCATTGCAGACAACAGAGACTAAAAAAATATATATGGACTTCCTCGAAAACATCATGAAGAATGAAGAAGATCTCAATAAATTGAAAAGAAATCCTTGGAATAAGAAATTTCCCAATGACAGCTGAGTATGGATTCAAAACCAAAAAGCTTTGTCTATGAGTTTTTTATAACTTCCGACACTAAAGTATATTTTTCTATAAAATACCATGTTCAACAGTGTCAAAAGCTTTACATAAATCAAGAGATGACATTGGAACATTTTTGACAACAAGTAATTTTTTGTACAAAGGATATTTCAACTCGTCTCGCTCTTTTTCTATATCTGGATCAACAAAAACCGTAATGATGATCAAATGTCGTAAGCCACCCTGCCCCATACTGATTATTAGATATGATTCAAGACAGGACAATTATAATGTTGTCCGACCTACCCTGTCACTGATGACAGGCCATAAACCTCGAAACAGGTGGTCATTTCAGCCAAATGAAGGATAATCTTTTGTTTTACTATAAGACAAGCACTTCTAATCGGGTCTTCTTGGAAGAACGTTGCACAAATATCAGTCAAATGTAGTTCAATGTCCGTTGTGGTATTAGCCAGGGAAGTAGTTGTTTTCTGACAAATATTTGCCCTTATTTTTCCACTTGGTGGAAACTCTCAGAGAGAAGGGTACTCCGTATTCATTTAACTTTGTTGATACCTCTCTGGCATAATATTTTCTAACTTTTTTTTTAATTTTTACAATTTTCTACTCCCGGTAGTCTGTGCTGCTAAGGAGTGATTGTCTTGTTCTTGATTTCCCGTGCGGATGGCGCTGCGATCAACTTATTTGTGGGTTGTAGTTTTATCCGTGGGGAAATTTCAGTTAAACGGTTGATTATTATTCATTTGGCAGGGACAGGACAATTATAATGTCCGACCTATCCTGTCACTGATGAGTGGCAATAAACCCAGCCAAGTGAAGGATAATCTTCTGTTTTACTACAAGACAAGCACTTGCAGTTGGGTCTTCTTGGAAGAACGTTGCACAAATATCTGTTAGATGTAGTTCAATGTCCGTCGTGGTATTAGCCAGGAAAGTAGTTGTTTTCTGACAGATGTTTGCCTTTATGATTCACATCGTCAAAAGACGTCATGTAATTCGTTATTTGCAAATATAGGTTAAGATGTTAATTGCGAAGTTGATATACCTTCGAGTGTGAATCACTATTCCTGAAACCAGCTGGAACTCTCCCCTAGTAGAACGAATGCCATTAGAGCTGATATATATCATAATAAATAATAATGATAAATTGTGCATTTTGAAGTGTAGATCACAATTAATAATAATAATTAATGTGATATGAGCACGCGTACCAAAGCAGCTTCATCGCGAAGGAGCAAATCATTCAAATATGTGAATTTTATTAGAGAAATTCATTTCTGGTCTGATGAGTGCCACGGTTAGTGTCGGTACTCATGAGTTACCTGTTTACTAGTATGATATCAACATGTGTAATTGTTCGTAAGTACGGTATCGCCTCGGAATTTGATGTGGAAAATTTCAACATCGGGAACAATCACGAATAAAGTGACTGATCAGAATATGATAAATTGAACCTAAAGTGCGCCACAGCGGTCATCATTGATAAACCCAATTAATTTTATTGGGCTCAGATTAATCAAAATGTTCATTATGATGAAATTATATTTTGCGGGAATAGCGTGTCATTGTAATTTGAATATTGTCGAACTTTCAAAGGAAGGTGATCATTTTCTCCATCTGGTATATTGTGTAAGATATTGAATTTTTTATTATAGTTTGTCAATTATTTACGTTATTAATAACGTTTCTTGATATTTCTTATCTTGTTTTTCTACCCACTTTCAATGCAAGATTTTCCAACTGAAAACTTTTATTACGAATCAATATTAGAGAAGTGACACCTTCGCCTTAGTGGTGAATCTGACAGTTCTAGTGATTCTTTTTTCATTTAATAGATTATTTCGTAACAGTTTGTTAGTTCATTTATTTATGAATTTATTTTCATATTTCCCTATTATAAGCAGCTTATGTTTCTCGGGAATATTAAAGTCATTATTATTATAATTTCTATTGTTAATATGAGATGAACAGAGTTAAAGTAATTTAAAAAAATCCTGCAAGCGTTGCTAGCTTCCAGAAGAACAGAATTCTTTCTTTGAATCAATAAAATGTTAAAATTAATATCTATTCTGTACTCACCTTCACTAAGACCCACTTCATTATTTCCAAAACAATCATACATATAATAGAGATGGTTCTTCAAAAAAACGGCACATGCATAAAGGGGTGTCACTAGCACACCTATGTCAGATCTAACGAAGAGGATTTTATTGAGGGCCAGTTCCAATATGTTTTGTCTCGTATAGCTGTCGAAAATATACTGCACTAGCACCCGAAAACTGGTAGTACCCAGTGTTATTTTTGGTATTTCGAGAGTAGAGACCTGTAAATAATTGTATCACTGTTAGATATATTAACTATATCAGTAGAAATAAAATAATCAGAGTTAAATGTGTTTTCATCACAACTGGTCTTAGATATGATATGTTGGATCATTCTCGTATAAAATAAACTTGTGGCCTGTGAAACAAGTGTTCGCGAGATGAATAGTCTTCAAATTCCAGAACAATAATATGACAAACTTCTTGACACAGATTAATATTCCGAACGGGTAATTGATGTTCACTATTCGAAGGCACTAAAAGACAAGATATTTTCGAGAACGCTGCGAGTGTGTCTTCTAGACTGGAAAGTCACCGTTACTAAGCAAGAGTTGAAAGAAAGGGTCTCACTTCAGAAATTACTCGAGGAGAGTTTGATTCAATGAGAAAAAGACCATGAAACCTATTCATTCGAGCGATTTGAGTTCGATAATGAACAAACTCGATAAAAATGCCAAATCCTTGGAAGATAAACTTCTAGAAAATTCTAGATTTTGTAGGAAGATCACCAAAAAAATTTAAAAAAATCTGCAAGATAAGCTTCATGAAAAACTTCTAGAGAATTTGAGTAGTGTATGAAGAGACTAAAAGAGATGAAAAAAGCAGAGGAGAAAAAAGAAGAAAACCAAAGGAAAACCTTTGTTCATGGTTTGGCGAATCGATTAGAAGAAATAATTAGAACCATCGACAGAAATAAATGAAATCGAAAATTAAGTAGTCTCAGGAATAGACAAAATGATTCTGATGAAATCAAAAGCGGCAAGCAGTCAGGTCTGGCTACAGTCTTGTTATAGTCAAGGAATTCACCATAAATACCTCGAGAGCCGATATTTCCTCATCGATTTTATAGGATAAACGAATAAGTCTTTCATTTGCTTTACCTGATCATATCTGAATTTTGACGTTCCGTACAGCTCATTGCCACACTTTAAAATATAATCCACAATATCTGCTGTCCAAGAGAGAATCGAGTATTTCTTCGAAACCACCCCTGCCATGATACAAACGAAGGGTGCTATGAATTCAACTTCCTTTCCGAAATTAGCCACGTTCTTAGTACCAAGAATGATTTGCGTATCATCTGGTAAATCGATGAAGTTTGTCTCCTTCCTTAGTTCTTGTGATTTTGTAACTTCCGGAGGGCTGGGGGGTAAATAGTTTTCCCAGTCGTCGTCAGTGAACTTGTATTTTTGAAGGCGGTATTTCATTTGCTGCTTGCCTCTTAGGTAGGTAGGGTAGAGTATTTCACGTTTTATTGGGAAGTATGTTATGTCGGTGTTCACCTTGAAAATAATTCAGACTCTTTTGATATATTTCAGATTAATACCCGTTAGTGAACACTTCGCTCACCATGCATTATGGAACTCACTAATGCCAATTAAATAACCTTAAGTGTACTCAATCTATAATATTTGTCTGTACTTTCTTTTAGACAAATCAGTGGAATTAGTTTGTTTTCAATACCCAGAAAAGTAGCAGTATTATTTACTTAAATAATTTTTTGTGTCTAGCCTTTATGATCAGATTCACCTTGTACTGTAAACGGATAAAAATAATTGCCTGATAGAAATATACTCTGAATCGTTTCAAAACATAAAATAATATAATAATTTTATCTTATGCTCAAGATTCCTTATCTTTTGACAAAACAGACCTCGAGATATTCGATTATTTCATGTTTTATGTTCAAAATAGGAATGCATGGTCACAAACAATTTGTATCCAATAACAATAGAAAATGACCACATTTATCACTCACTAGAAAATTATTTATAAATAATACACTATAGACGAAGGTTTCCTTATAATCAAACATAAATAGGTATATGAATTTCCGCAACAATCACACCATCAACCAAGACACCAACCAAATGACATGACGCCGCAGGACTCGCTCTGTTCAATTCAACCGTTTCCGCACCCGAAAAATGTCACGGAAACACCCGAATCGATAGAGCTAAGTGAACTGATAACTACCCCAATCGCCTCAATCGATTGAAGGTATTGATGAGATGGCTAAGACCAAGTGAAGTTGTTTCAGATGAATGATTCAATAATGATAGGAATCAGTATACCTACAACACAGTCAACACACGGATATTCGATGGATATCCATTGGACCTTCATTCTGGATATTGGAGATATCTAGAGGACATTCAGTTATATCCGGTGGATATTTTATGGACGTCCGGTGGATGTTCCGAGTGGACGTAGAAGGACTTCTCTAAGACATCCTTCTGGAATATCCATAGGATATCGTTCAAGGATATCCATGATATATTGTTCACAGATATCCATTAGATGTTATTCAGGGACGTCTACAAGATATCCTCAATGATGTCCATAAGACATTGTTCACAAATATCCAATAGATATAACACTAAGATTATCATTGAGGAATGAGGGAACTGTGTAAATATATTGATATTGAAAATTGATATTGTAGTTTGTATTCATTTTATATTTGCTTTGGATATTCATAGCCATCTGTAGAATATCTTTTAATGTATATCCATATCGAATCCATGAATGAACATCTTGTGGAAGTTCATATAAAGTCCAGACAGATTACGGTCCAGGAAAAAGATACAATTGGTATACGTTAAAGAGTGTAACGAAGATATCGTTACTTCTAGATGTTTCCACCTAATTCCAAAATCGTACTAGAAGCGACATCTAATAACGAACATGTAAACTTGTCTGAAGAGTAGACAACAGAAGTCTCTCACTAGCTAAGACGTTCAGTGACAGCTGATGGCAAATAGCTGAACCTGTCTAAGGGTAAATTTCATTTGTAGACAGACCCATCTGGGTTGATAACATTGGGTTCATATAGATGTCACTGACATGGAGTCGGAAATCCAGTTCGAGAATTGGAGAGGTTTCTTTTTAGTTTGGCGGTCGAGGTGTTAACAACTAGCTTGATGGTGTGAATCAGGTGACGGAATAAATCTAAATCCATATGAATTAATGCGATCATAAGTATTTTTGAATGAACCTCAAGTGAATAATACTGGGAATTAGATTGTCAATCAACTCCAATCCAGAAGGAAGTGCCAATTGCAATGGAATTAATGATCTAATAACCTGTTGATCAACCTTCGATGATTGCCTTCTAGTTAATTGGATCCAGTGTTGTGATGATAAGCAGTTATTAATCACCTAGGGCAAATTCTGATGTGTGATCACGTGGAAAATAATCTATCAACATATTACAAAAAAATGTTAAATACATAAGTTGTAGGGTTTCATTCGATCTCTTTATTGGTTTAAGTGTCATTCATACAGAGTGTCTCAAAAAAGCACGGTGACTTAGAAGTTATTTTTTTTAAATAGGACACCCTGTATTTCATTGCATTATTACATTCTACGTTGAATTCTGAACAAGTTTGATAAATGGTTTTCTATCAATAAAGTTAATAGTTTTGGACTTATGAACACTTGTAAATAATTATTTCGACTACTTTTGCACCAGTTCACGAATAAATTAATGAGGTAGGCTATACACGCTAGGCGCGTTTATTTTCCGAAAACTCTCATCTGTTTTTGCCAAATGTCATTGACATTTTGTAGGTTTTCAAAACTTTGTTTCAAACGGTTTTCAATTTCTCTTGTTGATTAATATGGCTCGTTCAGTAGCAGACAAAGTTGAAGCCGTTATCATATTTGGTGAAGTTAACCGAAATTACCACGCTGCTATTCGCATTTTCAATGAACGGTTTCCAGAACGTCCCATGTGTCGAAAATATCTGCAGAAATTGGTGGCAAAATTTAACCAAACTGGCACCGTGAAAGATGCTCCGAGATCTGGGAGGCCGAAAATAATTACGGAAGATGTTGAAATTCAAGTACTAGCCGAAATGGTTAATAACCCACAACAATCAACTAAGCAAGTAGTTGAGACATGTGATGTTTCTAAAACATCAGTATAGAGGGTTTTAAAACAAAATAAATTCCATCCTTACAAAATAAAAAATTTGCACCAATTGGTTGAAGATGATCCAGACCGGCGACTTGAATTTTTGCGAGACCATGGCAGAAAGAATTGTTGCAAATCGACTTTATTTGCAACACATCTGCTTTAGTGATGAAAGCACTTTTTACCTAATTGGAAATGTAAATACCCAGAATTGTAGATATTGGAGTGATGAGAATCCCCATGAATTCCGCGAGGGGCATACTCAATTTTCCCAGAAAATTAATGTTTGGGCTGGTATTTTAGGTAACCACATTGTAGGTCCCATATTCTTGGAAGAAAATTTAAATGGTCGCAGATACCTCCAAATGCTGCAAGACACAATAAGTCCCAGTATCGATGAGATCGTTGCGCAAAACCCACATGAATTTTACTTGGATGTAACATTTCAACAAGATGGAGCGCCACCACACTATTTTCGGGAGGTGAGAAATTACTTAGATGAAAGGTATCCAGGTAGGTGGATTGGACGTCGAGGTACAACAGAGTGGCCAGCTCGCTCAACGGACCTCTCACCGCTTGATTTCTTTCTCTGGGGCTATGTGAAATCCGTAGTTTTTAAGACAGTTCGTGGGTCGTTAGATAACCGGGGTCGTCGAATTATTGAAGTGTGTTCAGAAATAACACCTCAAACCTTGATTAATGTTAGGGAAGAGTTTACAACCCGACTATTTATGTGTCAAGAAATGCATGGTGGACATGTCGAACATCTTTTGAAATAGATAAAAACTCACCGATTTTAGTTATAAATTAAAATATCTCTTCAGTTTTTAATGATTCTTGATCTGTATTTATGGACTACCTTATTTGTTAATAAAATGTTTCAACTTCATTTGTACTAGTTTTTCGTGAGATTCAACAACTCTAACAATTGTAAAATGCTACGACGAGGTAAGTTACACATGGTGCCATCAACAGTTTGCAACATTGGATAGCTTTCAAAAAGTTAGGATAGGAAAGTGGAATACATTGTGATCCATTTGTTACGATTTTCTCATTGAACTGGCGCAAAAGTAATCGAAATAATTATTTACAAGTGTTCATAAGTCCAAAACTATTAACTTTTTTGATAGAAAACCATTTATCAAACTTGTTCAGAATTCAACATAGAATGTAATAATGCAATGAAATACAGGGTGTCCCATTTAAAAAAATTAACTTCTAAGTCACCGTGCTTTTTGAGACACTCTGTATGAATGAAACTTAAACCATTAAAGAGATCGAATGAAACCCTACAACTTATGTATTTAACATTTTTTTGTAATATGGAAAATGAAGAAGTTTCGGGGGGGGCGACGGACTTTTGGTCCTCACTGTATATCGGAGTGCTAACCTCAAAACGTCAATTTTTATTTTCGGGACAACTAACCTCAACACTTGTGGACTTTAAATATAGACATTTATTCATCTCTATTTCTATATCTTTTTCCTATTTGTATTCACATATATATCACATTTTCAGTAATGATTTCAAGTAAGTTTTTGATGGTGCACCATTAATATTCTGCTGTTAAGATTATCCTAGATCTAAGTACTCATACATGTCAACTCCCGTGTTGACGAGTACATCATTTCATTAAAGTGTAATATTATATCACATATTCAGTGAGGAGGGTATCGTATACTGTTGAGTTTCAAATCTGTGATAAACTAACATCTATCAAACCTTTTCATGAATTCGACCCCTATCTACGAGGGAACACAAGGAAATCAGTACAACCTGGAGGGGTAATCCATACCAGCGGATTGCCTGAAATTGTTGCTTGAAGTGTCATCTCGTTCGTATTCTGTTAGCAGAACAACAGTTACAACGTTGGAGTTATCACTAGCCTGTGAATCTACACACTGTATGAACTAAGGTAACCTGTTTCCTCGAAACAAATTCAGTAATTTTTCACAGAATCGTTATAAATATTTGGTCTAACCTCATAATATTGTTTGAATATCAACGTGTTACTTTGATACTACATTTTGTTGAATTTATTAATATATATTTGTTTCGAAATATTGTTTTATTGTTGATCTGGTTACAGAAGGAAGTCAATTTATCTTATTTCAATCATCTATCATTAGGTATTTTGTACTTTTTATTCCTGTTAAATTAAAAATTGCTGGCGTCCAAGCATTTAAAAACACTTGCCTGCCACATAAAAAATCCGAAACTGGCAATATAGTCCAGAGAACCTACGCCGTTCTCTGCTGAGCAGTCAGGCAATCAAAGTAACCCCGGTTACGTTACATAATTTGGCGCCCAGAAAGGAACATCGATATTAAAAATTCAACTCGACATACACATTCATTTATATTTGCTCAGACTTCACCGCAAACCGTTGAATATTTTCTGAAGAAACCGATAAACTATTTCCAAAAAGATCTAATTGATATTCGATAAAGGAAGAAAAGAAAACTTCGATATTTAAAATCCACCTTGATATTTTATATTCGTTGAGGCTTGCCTGGGATATTTTATGTTCATCTGTAGAATATTTTCTGGAAGATATCCGTTTCGAATCCATTTACCATTGATAAATATCTCATGGATGTCCATCTCAATTCCAAGAAAAAACAATGTTACAAGCTATATAGTATTTGTTGGAGAAGAAATTTTCATACGAAAATGGAAGGTAAAGAAATATAGGTTGAACACTGATTTTGTTATATTCATATGAATTTATGATTGCTTTGGATATCTAATGGCTATCCTTAAAATATCTTCTGAAAGATATCCATTACACATCCTCGATGGATATCTTATGGATGTCCATCTCAAATCCGGGGATATTCCGACCAGAAGTGGACATGAAATGAATATCCATAGAAAATTATGTGTTATCTGGGAATGAGTTTGGCGTGCTCTTATAGTTTTCGAACATGAAAATATTCCGATTCACCAAGTATTCTGATGAGTTACGGTGGAAAAACACTTTCATAAATATTGTTTCGCCTACTATCTCATATTCTCACAGTAGACGGTTACCACCAAATATGGTCTATACTAGTTCACGAATCATTCTATCTGACAATTCCGATATGACATGAATTGAAAAGTGAATTGATATTAGACATAATTCCGCAGCAATTTTTTTCATTCCATATATTATTTGTATTTGTGCTGAAAATTAGGAGAATATTCAAACATACTTCTCCTGAAATTCTGCTCGGTTCATCCTTCAACGAATACTGGGATTGCTTATTTGCAGTAAAGAACCAATCATCGATTCCTTCACCTTCATATTCATATTTCTCTTCACCTTCTGCCATTCCCTTGTATTCACCCTCTTCGTCTTCTTCACCTTCTCCCCACTTCTTGTACCCCTCCTCAGCAGCTTCTTCTTCCAACTCTATTTCATCCATGGTGAGCTCGAAAGAATCCAACTCCATGAATTCTATTTCATCAGGTACTTTCGGTTGCTGAGGTAAAGGTGGATCTATCTATAAAAACGAAAAGGAACAAATTATTGAAATTAATTTTTCACAATGAAAGGAAGAAAAGAACCGTATGGTATCACTGAAGAAGAAATAATCCAGAACAAATTTTCATTATGAAATATTTAACTAAACCTCAATTTCGAAGGACCCAACAAGATAAGACTACATTTTAAGGGCAGTTCAGATGGATAGATGAAAAGATATTATTTAATATTTTTTTGTTTGATGAATTTTAAACTTCTAAACATTTTTTAGATGTAACATTGATAATAGTCTGGTTCAAGTGTATTTGAGAGGATATCTTTGTTGAATTCTGGGCATTTATTGTTTTTAAAAATTTGTTAGGATATTTTCAAAATATTGTCATAATTTTTTAAAGATGCTGAATGAAGTAAATTTCAAAACTTTCCAAAAATACAAAAATAGCAATAAACACCTTAGCAAACAACAAACTTAGAAAAGATTGAAATATGTTATTGACATAACACCCCATTACCAGATGCCTTCAGCAAAAATGATAGAGTTGCTCAGTAGAATACAAATATATTCGTTACTCATTCAAAAAATTGCAATACGATACCAAAAATAAAGGATATAAGTTGGTAGGAAACTTGGTTGCAAAGAAGAGACGTCTGAGAACATCCAGTAATACCGGTTGTGAAAAGATATTTTAAAAGTTATAAATCCTTAATGTAAGTAAAATTTTTTAGAAAGTGAAATAATTTCAAACCGAATTAGTTTCCCAAGACAAAACGTAAACAGTAAATGTAAATTGAGAAGGGTTGTAAAGTGAAAAATCCTGAAATACCAAAGCCAGTCAGCATCCCAGACACCATCGAGAAAAAAGTATTTATAAATCTTGCCTTGTTCATACCATCTTCCATTGTGAAATGAAGAGGAACTATCGCAAAAAGAACTGTTGCGTAATGCTTGTGCAAATCCTCGAAGTGAAACAAAAATTCAAAAATTTTATTCCATAAAGACAATAAGTAGTAGTAGAAATTAGGAATACGTGCATTCAGATCATTATCAAACTAATAAATTTCATAGAACTTGCGTGTGCGCCATTTTATAGGCTAAGCACAAAAACATAGATTTTTTGAAAGGATTCTGTGACCGAAACCAGCACAGAAACACAAGTTCTGGAAGTAAGATTCCGTGATGAAATGAAGAACTCTGAACCATTTGCAAGTTGATGGCAATCATGAACAAGAAATACCAGTTTAAAGTTAATTTCAATTAAAAAGACAAATATTGGAGATTCAAACAAAAAGGAGTACTCAAATGACAAATAAATACTTAGTAAAATAAGAAAGACTGGAATAGATGATTTAAATTTTGTTGTTCCAAAATTAATTCTATATGTGAAACTGATTTGTTTGTATGTAAAATCGAATATTGTCATCGGATGGTCTGGAATATTTATTTTCAAAGAGAAATTGGCAGGAACAACATGAACGGGCCAATCCTACGGAATTTGCCCATATAAAAAGAGTAGAGTTGATAAGAGTCTAGCCATCCCTTGGGGATTCGGGGGATGGAATAGGTCTCAGGTATGGTCTGCCTATTGTAAAAGGCGACTAAAAGATCCAAGTGTCAAGCGACCCGTGCTGATAGATGCATGGCGGTGGGGAACAGCGTCGCAAACAGAGCCTTCAAGAAACCGGGCGAAATCCTTAAATAATAAAAAGCCTTAGTCCTATGCAGGGGGCTCCACAAGGCCGAAGTACCCCTTTCCCTATACTTGTGGGATTAACATGAAGAAAATGGAATGGACGCTGCTGAGTAAGAACACATGCGAGGAAGGGAGGACGACAAGAAATGAAAGGTGGGATGAAAACAAGAACGCTTTGACCATGCATTTATAAAAAAAAAACATACAAAAAATCGGTGACATCACTTATGATGGCCAGACGTTCATTTTGAGAGAAATGGAGTTTAAAACCACATAGGCTGCACTGGTTGTACAGCACGGTGGTTTTACCTTTCATTTCATTTACCTCTCTGGAATGGTGGTCCAAGACACAACAAAGAGGAGCCATCATAAGACTGAGGGCAGATTGTACTATACAAGTTCACCAGCAGTTCAAGCTCACTTGAACCGTTGCGCGTTGGTGAACTTGTATTGTACAACTCGGCCTAGGGAACGTGCAAGAACTTGCCTGTATTGGAACCACAGGGGCAGTTAAATCAACACCAACTGTAGCCATTGATACACTCTTGGGGTTGCATGCTCTTCATTTAGGGCCGGTTTTTCAATGTACTTTGACTTATTTAACTCATGGTTAGAATGTGAGTCGATACCTTCATTTAGCAAATGTCATATTCATTCTAATCACGAGTCAAATTCAACCGGGAGTCAAAGTACGCTAACACGACATTGATAAACTGGCCCTTACTAGTGCAGGGGGAGGCAAAGCTTGCTGTCTCCAGACTACAGAGCCAATACAGGTTGCTGGTGGGACGGCTCGCAGCTCAAGGACACTTTACAGGGGAACTCTGGTACACAAATGAAGTCGAGACTGGAAATGGAGTGGGCTTAGGAGTGTTATTCAGGAACTCAAGTACTAGTTTCAACTACTCACTGTGTAGCCATCCCCTGTCTTTCAGGCGGAGGTGTACGCCATCCTTCAATGCGCGAAAGAGAACAATAGGAGGAATGCTGAATGCACGTATATCAACATCCTATCAGAGTGTCAAGCGGCACTTAAGGCCTTGTGCAGCAAGGAATAAGTGACGTCCAAACTGGTATATGACAGCAAAGAAGAACTGAGAGCGCTGACAGATCGAAATCACGTCAAACTGATATGGGTTCCAAGACACGAAGAATTTGCAGGCAATTAGAAAGCAGACGAACTCGCAAGAAATGGTTCGGAAAATTTTCCAAAACGAAGGCGGATGCTAGGGGTACTTAAGTGTACAACAAGAGCGTCTGTAAGAGACTGTATTGGGGACAAACACAAAAACTACTGGGAAAGTATCTCAGGAAACGAACATTGGAAGGTATACATCAAAGGACCGTGCCAAAAAAAAAAGGGGAGACCTGTTAGTTATAAACAGAAGCCATCTGAGAATCGTTACCGATTACGCACCGGCGAAGGAGCACCTCAACCAAATGGGACTGTAGATTGGAGACCATACCTGCAGACTGTGTGGTAAGAATCCAGAAACACTGGAACACATACTATGCTTTTGCGAGGTTCTAGACCGAAAAAGACAGTCAATTTTCAAACCACATTTCTCACTTAGCAAAGGATCTGTACAAACTTGTACAAGGTACAAAAGTACTGGAGTGGATACTTTTTTTTTGGGAGAGAAATGGCATATTAGAGCCTCCTTTGGCTCGAGTGTGCGGAGCAGATGAAGGGGTCGATACAAACAAGTAAGATCGCAGTCCTTTCCTTTTTCCTGACCTAAACCACCTGGATTACTTCTTCTGGAGATATCTGAAGTCGTTAGTTTACGCTACTCTATTGGCGAATTTGGATCATTTACGATATCGGGTAATTGCTGGGTGTAACTCAATTAGAAACGTCCCTGGTGTGTTTGAAAGTGTTCGGCAGTACATGACGAGAAGATTGAATGCTTGTATCCAGGCTGGAGCAAGTCATTTCGAATATGTATTATGGATTAAGTAACTTTACATGTACTTTTTGATAATGAAATGTTGTTATTGTCGTGAATTTTGTTCGCCCTGTATCTTCGAAACAACTAGGTTTTTCAAAATCATCATAGGACCAAATGTTCTTTCGCATATTTACCTAAGACTCTATATAATTGTTTCAGGTTACTTATATGGTACCTACCAAAATATTAAACCGTGATTATGGAATATTTCAGAAGGATAAGTACAAATGTCGTTTAAAGATACCTGTGTGTCTAATAAGCTCGGTGACTCTAGATCCGCAATGACATCGACTATTTTAGGGTGTACTTTCAAAATTGATCTGGAAGGAACTTTATGAGACATTATTGGGAAGTTTTCCATGCCCAGACTTCCCACTGTGGATCCAATCTCAAAAATAGAGTTTTGTGGGGATTCCCCTGCCAAGAGCCTCCTCATAGCCAGAGCAGAATAGTCAACAGTCACTGGCTTTTCAACAGCCGCTTTCTTAGATTTTTTCATCTTGTATTTCTTTATTTCCTCCATTGGGTAGTCATCCATTGAAACGTGCTTCGGAAGGCGGGAAGATTGAACGGGATCGCGATGAATCTTGCAAACTTTCATAGCGTGAAGAAAGAATATCATGTCTTTCGAGTCAAAATTTGTGATAATAATTTCGACCAAAGAATCAATGTTAGTATGCATTGATACGCAGGCAGCGCCATCTCGACACACGTAGCCTTCCTTGTTTCTGGAGTACGGATCGAAACAGTACAGCATATTCCTCTGCTTCCACACAGCGAGATAACATTTATTTATTTGAAGTATAGCATTGCTACATTTTTCGAAAAACTCTTCAAAGCAAACTTTCAACTGACAACAGCAAGATCGATACAATAGGTCGGCGTATACGTTTCCGTATATGTATATTTCGACGATGTAAGGTCCTATGGTGAAGAAGGCCGGTAAACTGTCCAAATTCAGATCGACTATCGATTCACATTCGAGACATTCCAAGTACAACTTGTTGCCTAATGTCATTATTTTATCAATTGTCGTCCGGTGCCAGGAGTTGGGAGGCGTGATTCTAGAATATACCTGTAACAAAACATACCTGTACAGTTTCTGAAAGTTTAATGAGTTTATTCAAAGTTAAACAATATTCAAAGAAACTCGTTCTAACCGTTTTGGAGCAATTATTGCTCTTTTATTTCCTCACCTATTATTGGTGAAGTTTCATATTCTTACTTGTATAATCAATATTTCTATTTATTACAATTTTTCTTTCATAAGTTTGTTCAACTATAACCAATGAAATAAACATGAAGTGGTTTCCTATCTAAACACAACCTCTATTTACCTATATCAGAGCCTCTATTTAAAGAAAGCCTCATACCGTTCGAGACGTTTTCAACTCGTACTGTGACCATTTCTACGTTTCGACGCATCCCAACATCATCAGGTTGAAGACTAAGTGAGGGCTTCAGGAAGGCGTGCGATTCTGTAGCAGTGTTAGATCGAAGTTGCGCAAAGCAAACCCTCGGTCACTACAGTATTTCGGGACAAAAACTGTCGCGACAACGAGTTTTATAAGTTTGGTGGGAAATTCTTCATTCTCACGAACTTTATTTACCTTCATTCAAAATAATAGATATCCTAATCTTGAGACTTCAATTTCTTAAAATTGGTAAAAATATTGAATGTAGTAAGAGTAGTAGAGGTTTCATTCATGATGCAGCTCCTGAACATGCGTGGAGACACTTCAGTACAAAGTGACAGCTAAGCAGTATTCGCGCATGTAGACAATTTTTAAATTGAACTTATTTTCGAGATATTTGAGCTTAAACTATTCGTTGACAGATATATGTAGCCATAAGTATGAAGTGCCCTGTATTAGATATGAGTTACTTCCTATGTAGCTTTGAAATAAGTCACCATACCAATCATTAACACGTATTTTCTGATAAAGAGAAAATAAATAAAGGTCATTGCTCATTCACAAATTCTACGGTCACCAGCATTTGGGGCCATCAACTTCTGTCGTCGAATGGGACACAATTGTTGTTGATGTGCTACCCGATAAACTGTTGAAAAAAATTTTTGAAATTGTTATATTCGTCCACCGGTAGCACCTTTACGCGCAACCCTCAGCGTATGCGAGCTGAGGAAGACGTAGCCCTTATATTTCAACATGTGTTGCCATGAAAACTTGTAAATTATATCTACCGAGTTCGATGAAGAAATATCACTTTCCTTTTTCATTACAAAATTTGTGTATGCTTTATGCGTTGACTAGTGGCGTACTTACCAGCCTACCAAAAAACTAGCCTGAAATGCTCGACTGTGTAAAAAGTTATCAAAAATCAAAAGAAAAATTTTCAGGAATTTTCCTCATATGGATTGTGTGATTTCTTCATTGAATTAAACATATTACTTTTATTCCATTCATGTAAATGATTTAATCCCTCTATAAACAAAAACATTTCTGCGAATGTTAGTCAAATTTTGTATTTTTAGATTTCATGATCCAAAGATATATCTGCACACTCTTCACTTACCAAGCATAGAACACTCATCGCTAAGGACTGTTTATTCCTGCTGAAGTCGAAACATTTATCGGCTAAATCGAAAGATGCTAAAACCACAGCTTTGTTCTCATTCAAAACCTCATATTCGCTCAGAGCATCCAGCGCACTTTTAGAATCCACTTCCGGATCATCCTTCTTCAAAATCCTGAAGACTTTCAGGGGATATATGATAAATGGCCAGTTACCAAAATTAGATCTGCTGAGAAAAACAGTTGCCAGCGCAGGTATGTCGTAGAAGTTGGCCATGATAGCGGTACCAGTAGGTGAGCAGTAGAGATCTCTAGTTCTGGGTCTGGCATCGAACATGTAGAAGTACTTGTTTTTCCAAATTGCAATGCTGATATCTTGAGTTTTGAACACTCCTGCTGAGTTTCGAGCAAAAAATATTCTTAGGGCTTTAGTAAGGTTATAAACTCTTTTATCGTTCGACGAGATGTATCCTGTGACGTCGGGATCGTCTATGATGAAACGTATTTTTTTCTCGCCTGAAAACATAATAATTTATTCATTTAATTATTCAATCTCAAGAAACATACAATATTCATATAGGGAAAATAAATATGAATATACTTATGAAAAAAAATAACAACAATATAGGATATAATTGAGAGGTAACAATTAAATCTAAATTCAATCGAAAGTGTGTAAGCTGATTTAAAAATGAACAATCAATAAATTGACTATGAACATTAATAAACGTTCCTTTATGTTTTTGTCAGAAAGAAAATCAAGGCAAATATCGAAAATTATTTAGTTTTCAATCGAAAAAATATAAAATATTCTGAAACAGCAAAATTTTTGTGATTATACAATTATGAACAACTTTCTTGTTGTTTCTTTATAGAGGGATTAATTTCTTTTACATACATTGAATGACAGCAATATATTACTCGAACGCGTCAGATTGAGGTAAGGTGAGGTGATCACATGCTAAAAAGTGTACATTTCAATAATCTGACGGTTTGAGCGTGTCGCAGAGAAGTTGGAGGGTCACAAACTTACAAAAAAAGTCCCCTTGACATTTTTGAGCGTGGTCGATTATTTTTATTTTGAGGGAAATAATTCAAGAATAATGGAAAAAATATACTCTGTCGATTTCCACAAGCCGAAGTAGCACATATCGTCATTCAAGTTTAGGACGTGCAGCTGCAGTGAAGAATGTATTGCCCACTCCGCCACAGCATATCATCTAACATCCGCTCCTCTCTTTCCCGTTCACTTTTTCTGTATCTCTTACTCTCTCGCACTGTATCGTCACTTTTGTTTTCTATATATGCACAAGGCAAACGAATCACAAACTGTTGAGACATTGTTCCTGCCGATTCATCTCAGGGTGCATACTTTCTTCAAAATAATTCTCGCCGAGGTCTGATTTTGGAATGGTTGAATCAGACTGAAATGTCTCTTCATCAGGAGTGATCTGAATTCTTCAGGTGTAGATTGGTGACATTTTTGAGGTGTTGGTTGATGCAATTTGAGTGTTGATTGATAACTTGAATGGGGTGAATTAATTCCACGTTTCAATTATTGCTTCTATCGAGTCGTTAACGGTTGTTGAACAGCTGTTAAGAATTCTTTCAAAGGTTGGTTGATTGGTTCATAAGATTTGTCTAAATGTGACTAAGATTCTGCTATATCAGGTTTTATATCTTATATTTTCTTTTCAGCTTTTCTTGAATTTAATAGTTGTTCATGTAAATGACTATTCATGATGACTGACGATTATACCACAATCATTATGTTTATATATGAATGAAGGCATTGAAACCATTCTTATATCGCCCCTCGCTTTATCGATAACCAGAATATCAAATTTATCATTCCAATTTATAGTCCGCAGTGGTCATGATGGTAGAGCGCTAGTCTATCAGTCAGAGTGACGTGGGTTCGATTCCTAGCATGGTCCCTGGTCTCGTGCTAGGAATCTCACGTTAAAAGGTAAGACCTTGTTAATCCTTAGCTCGCACAAGTTTCGACTTCTGAGGGCTGTCGTTCGTAGGGGGATGACAGCTGGTTAACGGAAAAAACAATTTTAAAACAATTTTTTTCAACAATGAGAGCAGATTTCTCTGAAGAACATATCTATAATGACATGATCATCATATAAGTTTATATGCTTCATATTTGTAAGGTCTTGTTGAAAAATTATAAGCAATTTTGTATTATCTCTAATGAGTGGCTTGGAAATGGCAAAATAGGTTCAGCATAATTAGAAACAGTCTGTGTATCTGTGACGACCGAAACAAAAATAATTTTTAATCATGTTTTGATCACATGTAGTAACATCATCAAATATTATGACTGAATGATCTTTTATATTTTCAGGTAGAATAACATCATCAGAATCATTGTATAGTCATGAAATCCAATTTCTTTCATAGGCGCCAGTAAAATCCTAAAATAATTATAATTAGGTTTATATAAGATTTTGACAATTCCGCTTATGAAAATGCAGATAGAAAAAAAAATACTTTTGAAGTTTATATTTTATTTTTAAATTTTTTTCCTGAATATATTATAATTGGAAGAAATAGATTTTTTGTGTATTTTATTTGTCACATTTAGTGATTCAAATATTTTTTTCTATTAAATTTTTTCCCATTTATCAGATCCCTCCAAATAATCATCAGGTTATGGGTTAGCACAACTAGGACATCAAGCTGAATCGCTTGGTATAATAATCTGACGCGCTCAAGTATTTCAAAATGTCGTTTTTTCTTCATTTTCAAATAGCCGCCACAAGCTTGAGTCATATCCCAATCGTCAGTCTTTTGAATGGGAGCTTCTTTCGGACTCACTCTCTTCTGAATATCTGACGCGCTCAAATAATTTTTTTTTTCTCCCGTTTTCAACCCTTCCGTACAGCCACCCCCACCATGCAAACCGACAGATGACATATCCAATATCAGAGACACGTGGGGCATATACAATCTCAATATCTGACGCGATCGAGTATTTTCATATGACCAATTTTTTTACATTTATGAAAACCTGTAGACGCTCTGTCCACCGGTAAAATGGTCAAATAATCTTTTTTTCTTTCTACCATATAATTTTCAAAATCCAATAGGTCTCTAAGATGCTCGAGTAAATCCCCATTTATCATCGTGGGCTCTACTTCTAATATCATTGCTTTCAATATAAAAAATACTCTTCGAAAATGGTAACATTAGGTTTTGCACGTAATTGACAAAATGAACTCGATGATGGTTCCAATGACAGAAAATGTTAAATTGTTAATTCGCATAGTTACGCCATCTTATATAGTCTGATCCACATTGAGAAGTCAGTTAACGTGATATACGTCAATGCATTTCAAATGGGACATTATACGCCAATGTTGCCTACGTCGCCTACAGGTCCGGCCGAGCAATAAAATGTGTCCCCTACGTTTTTGGTTGAAAAAGTGGATTTGTTGAAACGTTTTGAGAAATAACTTTTGTTTTTTCAAAAAATAGTAATGAATGTATTCAATTACCTGAAAAATAACAATAATGGTATGACCTTACCAGAAATAGTCAATAAATTTTCTGGTATGACTGGAGTTTGTCAGCGATCTGTGTATCGATTTCAAAACGAATATGTTCATGGTCCCATTCCTAACCCCACAACGAAAAGAAAAAGATCAAGTTTTTCCAATAGCCGTGTGAAAACATATTATAGTAAAAATGCACTAAACTAATTTTGCTCATTCATTCAAAACAATACTTATAATTATTCAACTGAAACATTGACTTCACTATTTATTTCTACTGTGGCTCTCTGTCTGTGGGCTCTGGAACTATACCTGCAACTCTCTGCGACTATCTATCTGCCCTCTCCCGCCGAGTGCCTTAAATCCACAAGCAGATTGTTTTCACAGTTCTAGACTTATAGGTATTATAGAACGACTCATACAGATTGGCTCTAGAAGCAGATAGAAGCGATCGATTTTATTCGAGCTAGTTCTCGGCGATGAGTCATAGTTGTTGATCCGCTAGACAGCACAAGTTGTTTATTTAGAAGTCGAGGGTACATAATTAATCAGGCGATCAGAGCCGGTCTCGACATCGTTGCAATATGATGAGAGTACATGTTCACAAATACGGAAAATTTTACATGCATTCTGAAAAACTTACTTCCAACTCTCAACAGAATCTTGAAAGGGGTGAAACATTCCTTTAAGAAGGCTACTACACGATAAGGGTTTCATTTACGGAGAACAAAATAGAAATTCCATCATGATTGGGAAAGCAGAAATAATCTTTTGAAGTCATCAATTCCTTCGATAAATGAGGAGATTCAGGCAGGAAGGAGTCAATATAATTTATATGGATGAATCGAGGGTCAATATAACTATTCCATTTTTCGAAACATATTAGTAACATTTTGACTTTTGTAGAATATACTTTCGAATGACAGTTCTTTCCAATTCACTTTCCTCATATAGGCAATAACAGAATCTCTAGATTATTTCCAAAAATAATGCACCTTTTCGTTGTGGCGCAAATTTGAGAATACCCTGTTTAATTTATACTTTGCATAATTTACATACATATAACTTCCAGTAATTGTTCAATGTGAACGCTACTGTTATTTCAAAATATGTTCACAATCAGTAACACTCCTACCATCTAGCGTACCTGCGTACGGCCCTGCCTTTTTTATGTCATTAATGCGTCTTTCTGATGTATGAATTCCGGCAATAGTGTTATCCATCTTGCATTACTGACTTCTCAATGAGGATCCGACTTATAGGTATTCAGAAGTGGCAATAATGAAGAGATTTTCAAAACGTGTTTCTTCAAAGTGATAAAGAATATATTGATTTGATTCAATTGGGAATGTTCGAAGGGGATTTAATGTCTTGTCAAAAACGAAAACTGCACTCCCAGAGATAACAAGAAAAAATAATGCCACAATATTCAATCCAATCATTCGGTGATACTTGTGAAAGAAAGTGTGAGGTGTAGATACAGTAATATCAGTTTACCAGACTATTATATTATGTAAGTTGATGATATTACCTACAGTACAGTACTTCTTCAACTCCTGTGGTTTCAATTCTCTTGGCAAATTGTGTATGTGTGCCTCCTTGGTACTTTCCACTAACAAATTGTTGCCGAAGCCCAATATTTCATCAATATTTTCTCTCGTCCATTTATTCGGATGTTTCAGAATCGAGTAACAATAAGCTGCCACTGGCATACATGGGCCTTGTAGGTTCCTCACAGATGGAGAAAAACTTGCATCACCTGAAAATAAAAGGTATTGCCCCATTGCCGAATGATATAGTGAAAATAATTCGAAACGAACTACATTGGAAATACAACTCTTTTGTAGGTATAACTGGTATAAGAAACTCACAGTAAAATTCAAATCCTAATTGACAATATTCCACAGGCGGTGATCGTTTTTTTGCTGTCAGGTTGGTAATGAATTTCGGTTTTTATTATTTGAAACACTGTATTTTGATACACTGACATGTACCATGTGTCAGCAATGACAAACGTCAAATTATTATAACCAATCCCCAGAAAATAATAATTTAACATTTGTCATTGCTGACACATGGCACATGTCAGTGTATCAAACTACAGTGTTTCAAATAATGAAAACCAAAATTCATCACCAACCTGACAGCAAAAAAAACGATCACCGATAGCCTGTGGAAAATTGTCAATTCACATTAATCATGAAGAGGGCCGTAATCCAAATCTTCCGCAAAAAATCTATACGATAGGTATTGTCGTCGCCAAGTATCCAATAAAAAACAACTGCTGCCCCCTATGGCCGTTGAATTATATCTGTTTAATACTTGGCAAATTTTTCTACAAGAACTACTCTGCAATGCTTTTCAAATATCAAAGCTGAAATTATTACAAAGTACCCAAAGCACCCAAAGGACGAAGACAAAAATTTGGAAAAGTCTGGAATTTCGAAATTAAATGTAAGGATCGATACAAAATCTTATCGCAGACTAAATGGTCTATAGAAATAAGATATAAAAAGAACATGCAGCACATCTAAAATACGGAAGAACGGCAAAATCGACTACAACAGGTAGCTAGATGCTTATGAAAGCATAGAAACAAGTGAAAATAATTAGATCATGAATAATGATGGTGAACAAATACCTAAAATAGCACTTTATAGTTTCTTGAAATAATGTGCCTGTTATTTGATACATTTTACAATTAGCATACTTGGTTAATTCAAATTACGAGTTAGTAAATAATGTAACAAATGCCAAGGCACTTGTGATTAAATGATAAAACCTTTTTAAAATACCATCCTGTAAAACAGCCCACCTCGAAATATATTTTGTATAATTATCGAGCAAATTCTTGTTTACGAAAATAAATAATCTTTCTCGACTCATTGTGATTTAATGTATTCTGCCAAGCGATAGTCAATATCGAATTGAATGGTCTCTTTCATACAAATAGCTAATATTAACCCATTAAAGAACGGAAACACTTGGTTGAAATGAATATTTAGTTTCAGACAGACTTAAAAACCGTAAAATTAGCGATACTGTAGTTTGATACAGATTTTGACGCGAGGGATCTTTTGCTCTCAGACACGTTTTGAAACTCGACAGAAATTTTGTGAAAATAACAAAAATTAGGACAAAGTCATTTTGGAATGGGCGGTGCAAATTCTATTGTTAGTACCAGAAAACAATAAATTACGGAATTGACGAATGAGAAAGGCTTCAAATCTGTGCGTAGGAAGACTTCCGCTATCTGGCCGACGGGGACAGAAAAATCTCCCTTGGACTGGGAGAGTTTCTTGGGAGTTAGTTAGTGCTGTGCATCGAAGATGAATTTCAACGTTTTTCAGGCGACCGTGCGGGCCTCGGGTACCTAACTTAGACTTGTGATGAATAATAAATAATAAACGGGACATGGAATCGATATAAAAAATATGTTTCCCCAGACTATTAACTAGGACTAGCTGCTATAAATAATTTAAGAATGAGTAAGAACTATAATATGAAAAATTATTGTAACTAAGCACTGAGACTCTGATTTCGAATGCTAAAATCAAAAGGTAATAATAAGAACAATAACAGAAAGGTTACAAAGCCAGACTTTCCCAGAATACCGCTCAAGATTGGGTATGAGTAGGATTGGCTCCACTAGGCTCGTTTAGCTAGTAGGAGAACATAAGAGACACCTCCCACAGTGTTTATTTGTTTTTTTAAACTCTCTGTGAGATGTTTTTTTGTTTTGTTCCCTCTCCAAATGATATCACTTATATAATTGATTATTATATCTATTTTGTCTTTTCAGTCTATGTGTTTAATTTGAAATTCGACCGAACCACATTAATTGAAATCAAGACTACTTCAAGACTTCCCCTTCTCGCGAGAAGCACGAACTTTCTATCCTTTCGAAGAAGTTGAGAAGTACCTAGCTCCAGATAAAAGAACCAGTAAGCCTTAAGCTCCCAGATACCTGGTATCCCTTAGTCAGCACAAATTCAGAGTGGTGATAGCATTTTGCTCCCCAAGCAACCTACAAAGAACTAGTTTCGGAGACTTCATCCTTGGAGACAGTAGAGTCAGTGAGTGAAGACGCCAAAGAGGAAACAGGTAAAATCAAGTTTAATTTTGAAGCCTAAAGGACACTCACTAGAATATAGGGCGTTTCAGATTGAAAGTATCGAACTATTTGATGATAAATAATTTTAGTCCAGTTTCAGTTTCAGTTGATACGTCTAGAAGAGTACTTGCAGTTGAAACATTTGGAGATTTAAACCAAAGAAGACCACGGCAAAACCCGGAAACCAACCAAAACATTGACGCCAGTCGTGTAAGCCTACATTCCTACAAACTCAGTCCAGTTTATTAAAATAAAATAAGGTAAACTCTCTCCAGTGCTAAATATCGATAACTGGCACTTCCGTAATGGGTAACCCCAGTCAACTTGTTAAGAGTTGGATCGAAAACTCTGAACCAATTCCGGAACAGATGTGGCACTGTCGTTCATGTTATGGGAGGGGAATTCGTTTCAGAGGCTTTTTAGAAAGCAGCTGTAGCGGACACCAACAAAGTCAGGAGCCCGCCTAACCCAAGGAGGGAGGCATAGTGCTGAAGGGTACGTAGCACATAGGGTGATGTGTCATTAACAATCCCTCCAGAAAATCAGGCGACCTTCTGGAGTATACCGGGTGACCACGAGATGAGGTACGCCCCCCAATTTTTCTATGGTTAAAAAGATGCAGGTTTCAAATTTAGTACGTCGATATATTACTCAAATACGCATATTTAGACTCAATTACCAAAAATTCACCACTTTCGGATTAACCGGAAGTGACCCCAAACTTTTTTTTTCGAATGGCACCCTGTACATTTTTTTTCATTGTCTGGAATAACACGCAATTTGTGATAATACTGTTCTTCAAAATTGAAAATCGGTTGAAAAATGGCGGAGATACATTTGATTGTTCAATCGAACCAAGTTGGCCGTGAACATCAAACTCATATCATCACAACTGACGAACGGCGTCAACATTTACGAGAGGATGGTTCGAGGTAAGATACAGCTGGAAATTGAGCTTCTAATGTAATTGCAGCAACCATATTTTCCAACAAATATCAAAACGGAGTAGTACCTATAAAGAAATGCTCACAACTGCCATTTCTCAAATGGCAATATACTCTTTTCACATTGTCGTATCGAAAAATTATGAATTATCAGATCAGCCATTACGCGAAGGAAAAGATTTGATTTTTTGCTCAGCTTTCGTAGGTTCAAGCCGCCTCTGTTTAAGAATATTCAGCTTTGAGAACACTCATAATGAAACATACCGTATCTTCGATTCCTTTCAGAATTCTCCGAAACTTTTAACACGATTATTTGGATAATTTATGTTGCCATTTGAGAAATGGCAGTTCTGAGCATTTCTTTATGGATATTCAGGGTACGAATCCGTTTTGAGTAAATTTTTTATATTTGTTGGGAGAAGCCCAATTTTCAGCTGTATCTTTATCTTATCTTTGAGTCATCTCGTAAGTGTTGACGCCGTTCGTCGGTTGTGATGATTTGAGTTTGATGTTCATGGCCAACTTTGTTCGATTGAACAGTCAAAACCTGTACAGGGTGTCATTTGAAAAAAAAGTTTAGGGTCACTTCCGGATAAACCGGAAGTGGTGAATTTTCGGTAATGGAGTCAAAATATGTGTAATATATTGACGTACCAAATTTTAAACCTGTATCCTCAAAACTATAGAAAAATTTGAGGGCGTACCTCACCTCGTGGTCACCCGGTATAGCCTTTTCCCAGTAAGCGGCTTTGCTGGGATCGACCATCTTTCCGACATTAGGTACTTGTAGGAACTACATGAATAACCACAAAAAAAAAACACAAAAACATCAAACCCAAAGTCAGGTAGTCAAAAGCTTCCAGAACCGGTTTTATCTCCTGTGGTATCAGGAAGCCAGGAGCTTCTGATCACGGGAACAGTCACCAAGACCAACGAAACTATGGGTCCCCAGTAGGCCACACCTGAAGAGTTAGTGAAGGACCTCGAGAGAATGGCCGTGAAGCACCCGCATTTGTCGGCAGCTCAAAAGCAAAAACTCAAGAGGGCATTACAGTTCGCTCAAAGTGGCAAGCGGGGAAGCCGAGGCAAGTGGGCCACAGAGTTCGGGAACATCTGATCCACGAACGAAGAAGCCCTCCATGTCTGAAGAAAGCAGACAAATGTTCTTCCAGGAGAGAAGGGACCATGAAACCCCCTACTGAACTAGGAGGTCAACCAAAAGACCCCACGTAAGCACCACCATACCTCTTTCGATTCGGGGCACTGCAAAGAAACCCCAAAGCGAAGGGAGCAGTGAAAATAAAGAGAGCTTTGGAAAGGCGCTCAGAGAGGCATTTTTAAAATCCATCATACAGATAAATATTCAGGTATACTGTAAAAACAGCAACTTATAAGCAATTTTTCACGTCAGATTTGAATTTGAGTCTGTCAAGAATTTGCTTAAGTTTTAATGGGGGCTTATTATATAATTTGATAGCATTATATAGTGGTAATTTTTCATAAGCTAGCGTACGATATGTTGGTTGGTACCATCAAAGTAATATTTCGGATGTTGTGTTCATGTGGTGTTGAGAGAGTGGTTAGATATTTCAGATTTCCTCTTGCGTACATCAGAAGGAGACTATTCCCACTTTTGTGAAACCTCCTGGGAAGATACTTCAACAATCCCCATAGGAAAATAAGGATGAAGGGGTCAACTGACCTGCTATCAAGGCATCTTCTTGAACTGAGCCAGAAGTCCCTCAGTAAGCTGGTAGGACTAATAACAGCACACTGCCATCTGAAAAAACACTTGCTTATGTTCGGGATACACCAAGACTCCATCCACACTTTGCAGGTTTTGCGATGAGGAGGGTGAAACAGTCCCCCACGTACTGTTTTGATGCGAAGCCCTGGCTCGCATGAGGATGAATATCTTCGGACACTGTAGTGCAGAAGATATCATTCTACTGGAAAACCTCGTGAGAAATCTCCGGAAGTTCATCCGAAGATCCAGAGTACTCACAAGATAGATCTGACAGCAGGGAGCAGAAAGATTCTACGCAGAACCACCCACATTTCGGCCGATTACCAGCCCCGCCGCATAATAATAATAAATAAGGAAAAATTGCAATTTCAATTTGAGATAGATGATAATTATAACCTGGTACCAGAAGGTACCTAATGCGTATGAATAGGAAAACTCTGTATCTGAGGAGATTCAGTTTAAATTTTTCCTCCGGAGTATGGTCACTTGGTGACTGATAAAGATCGCATCGAGGTGTAAAAGGAACGGTTTGGTGTAGGAATAAAACTCCAGTATATTCCCTTGGCAGTAAGATTACAAAATTCATTGAAAAAATCACCGAAGTTAATAATATAATAATAATAATACTCCTAAATAAACACTCATAGAGTGTACCCAAAGGCATAGCCTGTGCGGGTAGAGGACAGCTATTATTATTATTTGCCGTGGCGCTCCGGGGCGACTGATGTTTTTGGAGGTGTATTCACTTTTCAGCTGTAGGAAACCCCAAAAACCCACAGCACCACCCCGGGTGGTCGGTGCGCCCTTCAAGCTAGCACCAGACGTCGGGATTGGCATCTAGGCAACGCACATCACACTTGATTTACAACAAGGCATGTGGCCACCTGAAGAGAAGAGACTCACGTATTTAAGGAAAAAGATTCCGTACCGGAGCCTCGAACATCTGTCTGATGCGAGCCAGAAGTTCCACGGCTAAATACCTTAGCCACTGGTCCACCGACCACCACTTTGGAGTGAATTCCAACATGTTTTCAATGTATTTTTTCCCACCGCATGATGTAGTGTAATAAATTTCAATGATCACAATTTACTTTATTCAAAAATATCATTATTATAAATATATAATTCTTTCTATTTACGAAATCATTTTAATAGGTATTCGTTTACAATATACGATTGTGATATGCGAAATATTAAAAAAAAATTGTGTTAGGGATTTCTTCGCATTGTTCAGTCAATGGGACAAATGTTGGGCTTTTGTTCATGATATAAATCTGATTCATCTTTGAGCATCTTTTTTCTTTTTGTAACGTATACTCGAAATTTCTCTAATTGCTTGGGTTTTTTCAATTAAAATAAGAATTTTGTTAATTTCATTATATATTTTATACCTCGTAGGTAATATACGACACGTTGTGCTCATACCATTGGACCTCGTCAAACTCTGAATCAGAGAATAGTAAAGGAATAGCAGTGTTGTCCATCCTGAAGTTTGCAACTTCGCTAGAGAATCAGTGATAAATACCTACCCCCTAGTTGACATCCAAAAATAGCATGAGTTTCCCTGTGATTTCATTTCGTATTTTTATTATACTTACCCTGTTTTGTTTTCGATAGGTGTTTGAAGTAAGCTGAAATGATATTTCCACAAAAAAGAACTTGTTGATACGATTTTACTTGAGGGAGTTTCTGGAAGGTATTTATGGCTCGCCACATCTCATTGAAATAGATTTTTACTATGGGAATTATTTTTTATTTTTTGCAACTGGAATTTTTTCAAAATAAATTAATCTGAAATGGCCATAAATGGCCTTTAGGCCTTCACGAAAATATTCTAAAGCACTTTATATAACTTGAAGGCATAAGCATGGATCAGAAATATCACACATATTTTGTCTTTCACATGGAGTCGATAATAATTTCCTCTTAAATTCCATAATTTGTTCAGTATATATCTGCAGATGGAATTACTTTGACATAGAAAATCATAACTTTCAAGTGGTTATATACACTGTTATCTAGTTTTCGTTGGTTTTGGAATCATCTATCCTATCATAAAGACTCTTAATCGGATTTTGACGCACCATTGCCTACTCTATGGAATTAGATGGATGAGCATGTATTATGTTTTGTTTCATTCCATCATTCGCTAAAGACTAAATGGTAGGTAGTACTGTAGATTTTTCCGGGCTTTTCCTGCAGTTGAAATAGCAAATGCGCCATCAAATTTTCAAGTCGCCTCGGAGCGCATATAGTGGTGGTGTTCCTTCATCTGGGATGATATGCAGATAGTGGGGAGTATCACCATTATACTTTTCATTATTAATTAATTGAATTCAATTTTAATATTAATCCAAAACCAAAAAGCTTTGTCTATAAGTTTTTTATAACTTCCGACAATAAAGTATATTTTGACTATAACTTTGACTAAACCAAGAAATAAATATCAACAGTACCTTGATGCATGGTACCTTCCTTTGATCCAAAGAAGAATTCTTTCAGAACTGGCTGATTAATGTCGGTAAACGAATGACTTTCAAGAGTTCCTCGTTTGATCTTTTTTCTCTTCGGTAAGGTTTTCTTGATTTCCGAGTCTCTACGAAATTTCTGAACGTATTTGCTGACAGCTGGCTCTCCTACAATATCTTCCTTCGGAATATCTTTACTCTGATAAGAGGTTGCTTGAGAAATCTACAAGGTAAACAACTTATATAATTCATATTTTGATCAAGGAACTGTTGGATGAAAATAACTTTGTAGTATTTTGAAAAACTGTTTTTTTCAAATATTGAAAAAAATTAACAACTCAGTATTTATACATCCGAATATATTCGATACTGTCATTAAGAGATTCTTTTTATTTTTGAATACTTTGTATGAATATTTGAGATTTATAATTTTGTAGTCAGGGTTATGAAGAATGGTGACGTATAATAAATAACAAAAGTCTTACAAGTCAATACCGTCAATTTACTACAAAAAATAACTTTATATTGATAAATTCAGTACAAAGGCAACAAATCGAAACAATGGTTTCAACATCATCATGTTCGTTCAAAAGAAAGCACAGTACTTGCCTTACTTAATGTTTAACGTCAACTTCAAGAGATACATCAAAATTACTGAATATTATGTAGTTCTTAAAAAAGTATAATTTTTATCTTTAGAAAAAAGTCAAAGTCAAAATATATTAGCTACTTTGTGCATTTGATGTATAATAAAGTTGTCCTTTGAAATATATTATCCAAATGAATACTTTAGAAGATGTCACAGAATAAAAATACCATGCGAAGCCAATCGCTAGTTTTTTGTATATCATTGACGTTCGAAAAGTGAAGAAGTATTGAACAAACTTTCAGATGAATACGACCATTCAATCCAACGTAGGGAGTAAATACTAGGGTTGAGGAATTGAACTATTCAGCAACAATCACATGTTATATAGTGATTTTGTTTCATACAAAACCTGACTCAAATCCTATAGCTAGAGAAACTATTTAGTATCATAAGGTAGATCAATGATCAAGTCACCTAATTATTCAATAAATCTAATATACGTTACCAGCGAGACTTTTCTCCTGAAATGTTTCGTCAAATAGTCTTCTAGTTTTGCCAAATCTGATTCTCCATAAATATCTTTACTCATTAGTTCTTCAAGATCCTCCATACTTTCTTCTGCTTCCTCCTTCTCGCCATGTACTCTTTTGTCCTTTGGCTTTTTTCGTCTACTTTTTTTCTGGCGTCCTTCAGTGGCTTCTTCGTCGTCTTCCATTATGTCCTCTAAGTCATTTCGATCTCGTTTTCGCCTTTCCTTTTGTTTTTGAGGATCTTCTCTGAAATGAGTATTGATATAAATATACTATTGTTTCTATTCAGAATATAAAAGGTGTTGAGTGATTCCGGAAAAATTTCCATGGTCACAAATATCTTTGGAGTAGAAGATATATTATAATATACAGAGATTTGTGGAAAAAAAAGTTTCCACCAAGTGGAAAAATAAAAGCAAACATTTGTCAGAAAACAACTACTTTCCTGGCTAATACCACGACGGACATTGAACTACATCTGACAGATATTTGTGCAAAGTTCTTCCAAGAAGACCCAATTGCAAGTGCTTGTTTTGTTATTAAACAGAAGATTATCCTTCATTTGGCTGGGAATGACCACCTGTAGACATGCATGTTTCGACTTTTATTGCCTCTCATCAGTGACAGGGTAGGTCAGACAACATTATAATTGTCCTGCCCCTGCCAAATGAATAATAATTAACCGTTTAACTAATATTTCCCCACGAATGACACAAGACAAAACACTCCCAAGTAGCACAGACTGTGGGAATTGTTTGTCTTGTTCTTGATTTCCCGTGCGGATGGCGCTGCGATCAACTTTGTTGTGGTTCGTAGTGTCATCCCTGTCACTGATGAGATGCAATAAACCTCGAAACATGCATGCCTGCAGGTGGTCATTCCCAGCCAGCCCAGCCATAGTCTTCTGTTTAATTACAAGACAAGCACTTGCAATTGGGTCTTCTTGGAAGAACATCTATCAACAAATATCTGTCAGATGTAGTTCAATGTACGTTGAGGTATTAGCCAGGGAAGTAGTTGTTTTCTGACAGATGTTGGCCTTTATTTTTCCACTTGGTGGAAACGCTTAGAGAGAAGGGTGCCCCGTATTCTTTCACATTGTTGATACCTCTCTGGCACAATATATTCGAACTTCGTTTGAAATAATACAGAGATTTATTGAATGTGGGTTGCCAATATGTTGATAACTCTGGTGACAAGTTTGTGGCTGTATAACTGGTTTTCCCACATTTGCCGGTCTATGCTATTAGATCAGAATCACCAAACATAATGGTTTGGTTAAGCCTGAGTACTTCAATTACTTTATCTCGATATATTCAGACCGTTTTTTCTCCTCTTTTTGCATGATGTTCGTTTCGCCAGGAGCTGAAAATTGAATGATGTGATTATGGTAGACTAGAGTATTGAAAATATCATCCTGACAGCCAGGTCGGACTCCGACTCCAGCCCACTTTACCTGAGAAAGGCATAGGTTGAATATTTGGAATTTGGATGTTCCTGAAGAATAGATAGCCCATGTATTGGCTCATCCCTATGTTCGATTCTTCACATCGGAAATTGAGTGGCAATGGTTCTTTTGATAGTTATTTGTTATCACCAGGGGACCATGATCTGTCATGTTGTTACGGACCTGATAATTTATGACACATATTTTCAAATATTTAGAAAACTCTTATTAATTCGACAGAATCATGTAGAAATGATCTTTTTAGTCTTCCCTCTCGTTACTGGACACTTGTGAGGAAAATCACCAAGACATGTCGATTTAATTTCTACAGTGTACATTTTGTATACTCCCCAATTTATTCATCCCTTACTGGAAGGAAGCAACCTTTTCGAAAAAGTTTAAATGCATGGGGTGGTGGTGGGTGATAAATCATCTGGAAGAATGTGTTATCCGACATTCAACCATGTAAAAAATTTGAAATTTGAAGCAAAGTACGTGTTGAGTTATTAATGTTTAAAAATGAAAAAATACCACAAACAGGAAGACCACTAAACTGGCACTATCCTTATCTGTTATCACAATTAATGTTCAAAATGTTTTTCGTTGACCTCCTGGTAAAAATAAAGTCTATTTTTAGTTTCAGCCCTGACGCTTTGCAAAGTTTCCTTAGGTAATTGTTTCACACACTTCCGTAATCCGCGCTCACAACTCCTGAATAGAGTGATACTGAGTAATCAGATTGCTGCCTGGCGCCAACCTAAGCAGTGATATCGACACGTTTAGAGTATGGGGGCAACCTAGAAGTACCGAACATTTTTGTCTGATTTTTTTTAGGAGAATACAATAATTTTATGAGATTTGCAATGGCACCATTGTCCGGCAAAATTTATGAGGATCTTCAGCAGTCCGACGCTCCAAAGATTTCGATTTGATGACAAAGGAAAACTTACCACTTCCAAGGTTTCCTCTCTGCGACATCTGTCAGACTCGTGACACTTGAACAGTATATAAAGTTACAACTTGCTGGTTATCACTTCCGATTTTGTACGAGGGCTTGCGTATTATAAAATTTCCTCTTCACTGATATCACCAATGAACACTTTGAAGCTTCCACATTTGAATTTTCATTTCCGTGAGCTATATATCGAAGTCAATTGAAAGAGTCAGCAAACACAAACTTTTCACAGGATACTGCAATAGTCCTGTGTCAGAACGTCCCTCAGAGTGAGCAGAATTTATGTTACACAATTATTGAAGCCTCGGAGATTGGATGTGGACGTCACTATCTCAAACCAGTGTACCAGAAGTAACTGAATAGTCGATACTGAAACCGAACCATACTCTGCAGGAGGAGAAATATGGGGCCAATATAGACCGACCTATTAATTTGACCAAAGTGGAGTACAGACCTTTATTGATAGTTTGAAATATACTACTAACCATGAGCGCAACGTTGATAGCATCATTGAAGTTCGAGGTGGCGAAAAACGTATTAAGAAATACGAGGCCTAGGTTAATTAATCAAAGACTCTTCTACGAACGAGGTGCTATTGATTGAGTTATTGGACTCCATATGAACATAAAGCAAACACATGCCTTCTGAAGGAAACATAAATAGATACTCTCAAAACTGTGGATCAGAAGTTCGAGGAGAAAATAGTATGGTCCACGAGAAACCGAGCAAGATCAAATTTTCCAAGCCCCAGGAAAGAGCAACTTGGTCGTTTCATCAGAGGAGGCTTCAGAAGTAAGTCCACATCAAATACCTGGGAAAAGACTTTTCCCCAATATACCAATCTCGATATTGATGAAGAACAGGCAAGGTCTACTAGTTCATGACCACTCAGAAGATGAAGGTTGCACTCTGGCCACAGGAAGATGCACAAGTTTCGAAACACACTGAAACGATAATTTTGAACAGATTCACTTATAAGAGAGCCTGGAAATTTGAGCACGTATCTAAGGTCGCGTTTATACTCCTGGGCGATAGGCGACAGGGTGCAGGTGACAGGTAGTAAGCGATGGGTGCTAGGTGATATCTTGTTTATAGTTAAATTGTGTTACCAGGATGTGGACAAGCCATTCGGTTTGAAAATGTCGTTCAGAACGTGTAGTATGGTTCTAATGTTAGAAAATGAAGACGATGGAGCAGATCAAAATCGTAGAAATCGAAGATATAGTGCTCATCCATTATTTTGTAGTACGCTGTAGTCACGGCGAATTTCACCATCTATACCGTGATCTAAGAAGGCACCCATTCGAATGAGGGTACAGACATTTGATTTCATTCTTACCATCTTTATTCAATATTCCAGGGATTTCTCGCCATTTTTCATCCACAAAATTCATAGTTTTGTGATTAGGATCCGCATAATTGCAAATTGCAGGTCTTAGTTGTACTTCGCATATTAAAATATCTCGTTCTTCTTTGGAAATCACGATAGACATTGTTCCAATTTGTATGAAAATTTCACTGGATACCGTAGAGCGGTGATACTTTCCTACGATTTTTACATGTTTTGTAACAAAACGAATATAATTATTACACATACGTTAGTCTATCCAACATATGTGCTATAGTTAGGTATTAGTTATCGATAGATATTATTGGTTTCCAAAAATCAACAGGATTTGAATGTAGGTTTTTGTTAGAAAAAATTGTGTAAAGTTACATTGCACATTGCTACAAAATAGTAAGAAACATATTTAGATTAGGTAGTCGGTAATGTAATACCACTTAATGATATACTTTACACCTTCTAGTACTGTTACAAAAAACTTTCCATTATTTTCTGAATTAAAATAAAAGAAATACTCCCAATTTCATGAAAATTAAATTTATCGCTTATTAAAAATATGAAATTATACATTGTAAAACCTTTAAAAAATAACATTTTATTCTTCTAGTAAACAAATATCAACACATAAAAACACAAAAAACACATGAAAACACATAAAAGCAAATTCTTATATAAGTAGGTTTTTAAAAGTTATAGTTTTCAGAGTCTAAATCAAAAAAGGTATAGGTGCCTCGTTCAACATCTGGAACTTTTTTTCTCCTCATCTTGTTGGGAAATATCATCTATGACAGGAGACACAAAAGTATTTTTTGATTTTTTCCGTAAATATTTCAAAACGACATCTGCCCCTGGACTCCGATGATTAGAAATGTTTTATAGAATCGAAATGTGATGTCATATTCGAAATATCGGTACTATGCTTCCCATTTCTAACGTTCAAATATGACGTCACATTCTCGACACATTTCGATGCTATGAAACATTTCTAATCATCGGAGTTCCAGCACTGTTCCTTCGATTTCTTGGATCTGTCCTACATAGTGTCGGAGTGTTTTTTTGGTAGCAAACTTGAAGATAGCAAAGTCTCCTACTTTTGGAATGCGAGTAAGGTCTCTCTCCTCTGCATGCTCTTCTTCATTCTCATTAATTTCTTCATCCTCATTCACTTCTGCATCCTCATTCACTTCTTCATTCTCATACACTTCTTCATTTTCTTTGTCGCTCTCATTAAATATCATATCTTCGTAAACTACAGATTTTTCTGTCGGAACTTTTAACATTTTTTTCTTCGTGGCCGAGTTTGAGGGTTGACGGAGTTCTTATCTCTTTTAAGTAGTTTAATAATGTGCCGCTTACTTTTTCAGAAATTTTATTTTCTTCTGCCCTTGTTGTTAGTAATCTTTTCAAGACTTCATTTATATTTATTGGGATGATTCCAGTGGCACGAAATGTCCCTGCAATTGTTTTTTTATTTGTCAAATCTAATCTTTCCATTAGTGTTTTTAATAAAGTAGGAAACGGGGTTTTATTTAATGCCTGATCGCGTGGATTCTGAGTTTTATATTTTAAAAGGATGTCTCTGCAACATCTTCTGAGTGGATCATATGACAGCGCCGACAAAAAAAGCGGTTGCCGCTTGCCACCCGTCATGCATAGCCTGACACCCAGAAGTATAAATGCGACCTGGTGTTGGTTTGATTTATGGATTATAAAAGAAATGAAAAAGAGTTGGAGAAAAGATAACAATTTGAAGTTGGAGTGAATTTGAAGATGATAGTCTAGTAGTTAATGAAAGTTGTAGAAAAAGAAATAATTCGATCCATCTAGCCGGTGGGAAATGAAAATCTGTGTTAAAACGTGGTAGGTTTCTTTATCGGAGACGCACTTGTAGAAAAACTTCGCCGAAAGTTAGGCTGAAATGATTCGGCAGTCGTATAAGGCTGTTGAATTATTTTCTGTTCGACCCTACTGTATAGGAAATAAGCGAGAGGCTCGATTATTTTCAATCAATTTTCATTTTGTGAACTTTTAGAACGTCAAAATTAAGGTATATACGAGTTTCCAGTTTATTATCTCTCATGCCGAGGTGAAACCCCTACTATGACTGGATTTCAGAATCTTTCTCAACAAGCAAAAAGTACTTACCTCCTTGTAAAAAACTATTAAGCACTGACTTACGGTCTGGGCGTTCTTGTGAAAACCAAATCAAAGCTGTCATAGTCGCCTGTTGTGTCTTGCTCTTGTGAATCTTTTACATTTATAATAATGCCGCTCTTCGGTTTCTTCAGTTGCAATTCATCGTCTGTTGGAGGATAGGGATACAACCAACTAGAAGTTGGGGTTATTCTCCTTGGTTCTACTTTAGCCTGGCTGGCTTCAGGTGAAGGCACTTCGATCTATGGTCAAACAAATACATAACAGAATAAATTGTCTTTATACTCTTGATGTATCAAAGGAAGAAAAATCGTTGAAGCATGTGACGTTTAGAAACGTCATAACGTTAATTTCTTCACTAGTGCTGCAACAACTTTTTTTTTTTTCGACGTGTGTATAAAAAATCAACTGTACGTGAAAATACCAACTGTGTTCGATAGATATTTAAGTGTGAAAAGTGGATATTTGAAAGCCTGGTGTGTCAAAGTTAAAATATACTTTATTGTCGTAAGATATTAAAAACTTATAGACAACGCTAAATTAATGATGATTCAGTGGTGATACTCCATACCATCTGCATTTTATCATCCCAGCGTAGCGAGTGCAATTGATACCAATGTTTTTTTGACAAGGAAGTATGGTTTTAAAAAAAGGGGAGGAATTTCCACATTCCTTGTATGGTATATATTATTCAAACATTGAATCAATCTATTGTATAAGCATTAGTAACATAGCGAAATACTGTTTTTTTTTGTGGTAATTTATATCTCTTAAAAGAAACGACATATGAAACCTTTTGAATGAAATAATTAATCCGAAAAAATCGATCAATATTCTGAGGTATCCCATAATATACCCATAATATATAAACGGGAGTTTTTCAAGCTCTACCATGGGGATCTCAGATATTATAAGAGATACGAGGTTGGTTAAATTAGCGCAAACTTGATCGTTTTCATGCTGAACAATTATCTGAGAGAAGATTTGATGTGTTATTTTCAGTTTTTGAATGACTCAAAAAAAACGACATTTTTAATCTTTGTTTAAATTTTTTTAAGTGAAAACCAAAAGAACTAGACGTTTTTAAACTAGGACGTTCTTAAGGCACCTTTTCCACAAGGTATCTGAATCTGTCATCATATTTTCCAAGGCATTCTTGATGCAAGAGTTAAAGGCTCAAGTACACGGGGCGAGTTTACAAGTTACAAGCCGGCATTTTCACAAGCAGCTCGTAAACAAGTCTAGTGTACTCGATGCACTCGCTCCGCTAACTTGTAAACTAGCAACGTGTACTCACAGTAGCTAGTGCACAAGTTGGCTAGTAGCATTGGTCTTGAAGATGTCGGAGGAGCATACTTGCTTGGCGATTTAGAGTGTTTTCAAGACCAATGGAGTTGAAACCCGATACTATTGAAAGAGTTGTTTGGGATGCTCGCAGTTTGCATAACTGGCTGCGAAAGACTGCCCCAACCACTATATGTCACAACAAGCAAGGGACAGAGAAGATTTTAACACACGAGATGTAACACCTGGTGAATGGAGACAAAATACCAATAATTTAGCAAATTTTTACAATAACAGCAGACGACAACAGGTGTTTTCCACACGCCAGCTAATTGGCTATTGAGCAAGTGGGAAATTTTGTGTACTCGACTACTAGCCACTCGCCGGCTTGTTAGCTTGATAAGCCGGCTTGTTAGCTTGTGAACTCGCTTCGTGTACTTGAGCCTTAACACACAACTTTGGGCGTCATATTGGATTTTTTCATTTTTGAAAAGATTTCTTCTCCTGATCATAATGATGTACCAAACGATATGATCGAGTCTTACATGCAGAAATACGAAGCTGATTATTTTGTCTATCAATTATATGTTTTCCATTTGTTTACTACTCGCATTAATGTGGTTTTTACACGAGTGGGAAATATTGTAGCACTAGGCGCATGCCGAGTGCGACAATCTCACGAATAATGTAAAAATAACTTTCGGTGCGAGTACTGTACACTGTGTTTGCTACGACCACGCGATAATTTCACCAACTAATATAGATATTTTTAACATGTGTGCAAGACAATCGAAGAAAATGGATATAGTTCAGGTCAACTATGCTCTGCTAAATGGGTCGAAATTTCGAGAAGGGCCAGTAGGCATTCTTTTCTCGGAAAAGTGGATAGACTACTTATTCGATTTGGGCATATTTTGAGCACCTATATACTAACTTTCAGACCAATACCTCATATCGATACCCCCAACGAACAAAGCCGTAACTAAAATTACAGCTATTTTCAGTTTTAGGTGTAGGAGTATTTAGCATAAAAAACTGATGCTGATGATAAAAAAGCCGTATCTCTAGACCAAGTAGTTACGAAGAAATCTACTTGAAAAAATTTGTATTTCGACTTAAATATTGAAAAAAAAATTCAGTATTTCGGCTCTCCTGAAATATGATAAAAAATTAGTTACGTCTTTGTTCATTTGGAGTGTCGATATACAGTGTTAGTTATATGATGACGAATTTCAATTCATGCAGATCCTGTAAGAAAAACTGTACATTTTAAAGAAAATGTGAAGTAGCCATTCAAATAAAAATCACATCGAAAATTCAGATACAAAGTTCTATCATCGTAACCTTTTTTGTGGGGATCCAGCATTATTTGCTCTTTCAACTGAAGGGTATGTTTGTACTGTACCAGTAACATATGAAGAAGTCAGAAGTCACCCATATCGGAATCAGTGGGATACAGCAATGACTGATGAAATAGACTCACTCTATGAAAATGAAACATGGACATTTGTACCAAAAACAGACGGAATAAAGATAGTTACTGTAGATGGGTTTATACTATTGAAATTGTTGAATCCGAAAAATAAATTAGGTGTAAGGCAGGGTTTAACCATTTAAATTTTATTTGTAATAGCCATTCATAAAAACTTTTTCATTTGTCAGATGGATATAAAAACAGCATTTTTCAATGGAAAACTGGAGAAAGAGATTTATGTGTCTCAACCTCCTGGTTTTAAGGATTGAATAAAAATTAATAGTTTATATTGGTCAATTCCTAACACTAATGAACAAATCACGGTATGTACAAAGATACTACTCTGATCGAAATGAAGACAGTTATTGGCTTTTTGTGTATTGCAGGATTACATCAATGCAGTACTACACTTAGAAGAAAAAAATAAAGAAAAATTCTATGAAAGCCCAGCAAGATTTTGGTTTTCAACCACTTCATCCATATTTTCAATTGTTTACTGTGATGTTATCAATTTCATAGCTATCCAACCATCGATCGATAAATCTCAAAAAAGCTTTTGTGGTTCACTCCTTGAAGACACTGATTTAAACAAATTTGCAAAACAATTTTTTGTTTTCTATTCCAAATAAAAAAGGAAGTATTGCAATGAGAACATCGTGAGAATCAATGGAAAGAACGTAGAAACTGGTGATTTTCTTAAATCCTTTATGTCAATGGAAACATCTTTCTTGACAAGAAGTTGCTGCATCCTAATGTTTTTTGGGTTATTGAGTCATCGTCATAAAAAATATATTTGCTCACAGTTTTTCCATTAATCTTCAGATTGAACGAACTTTTTTCAAGTCGGACTCTTATCATAAGTAATTTTTGAAAATTTATATATGGAAATATTGGACCTATAACCTGAATTCTATTGTAACATTTTGTGATTTTTTGAGGGAATAATATTAGAAAACTAATAAACAGATGTGATGATATAATAATGATTTCAAGTTCATCATGATGTAAGAATTTTCATTCAAACAAGTTCTGCATACTCACATTCAATTCAAGCTTTTTAGCTGATGTTGGTTTTGGCACCTGAACTGATCGGAGCTTGCAGAATTTTTTTGAAGTATTTGTTCGATTCTTTTTATAAAATTCTTGCTGTTTCTTAGTCCTTTGCAGAACATATTTTGGCCTTGGTCCGAATCCAGCGTATTGCCCTTCATTAACATGTTGCAAGCCAATTCTTTCACTACAAGTACAGATTTGAGTTGAAACTACATACCATGAAATAATAAATGTAATTTGTTTAGTAATTATCAGATGCATAATCATATTTCTTTCATTCAGGTTACCTTAAATGAAAGAAAAAAACAACACAATTGAATTATTATATTCAACGTTTTCGTCTCCAATTATAAAGAATACTATTTTTATTCGTCCATTTTGACGCACTAATGCTCCAGTCTCAATTATTCATTGTTTTTTTCGTAATCACGGGAAAAGCGACGAAATTTAAAAATTGAAAAGAGTTATTCATCTACACAAGTACAAACAAGTGGATATAATACCTTTAAAAAACTACATTGTTGGTGAGAAATGAAAAAAAAAGGGATTATTCATCAATATGGGCCGCAGTGGTCATGATGGTAGTGCGCTAGTCTATCAAAGAGAGGGGCGTGGGTTCGATTCCCAGCATGGTCACTGGTCTCGTGCTGGGAATCGTACGTTAAAAGGTAAGACCTCGTTAATCCTTAGTTCGACAAGTTTCGACTTCTGAGGGCTGTCGTTCGTAGGGTGATGACAGCTGGTCAACGGAAAAAACAATTTAAAACAAACAAAAATTATTTGAAACACATATTTCCTTCATGCCTGCTTTCCTTCTTTTGCTACAGGGAATTCGACATAACGGATTTTTTTTCATTGAATTGGCCGTTACTCGATACAGGTAACATGGTGGGGAAGTTTATAATGAATAATAAATCATGGGTCTTGTCCTAAAGTATTTGTAGGTCAGACAGGTACACTCAACATGCGCTAATTATATTTCAGGAATAATCATAACTTTGATGGAGTGGTAGTAATAGTTTTTATGGGAAGCTGTTGCCACAGCCAAGCAAGTAGGCCCCCATAGGCTGTTTTTGCCATTACTTGCTCTTCTCAAAGTCTATACCTAATAGGTGTGTAGTGTGAAGGTGCTTATCAAGGAAGCGAGTTCCTTCAATCCTCCTCAAGTACTGGAAGGGCTGGATCTCAGTCGGGCGATATAGCGACCGCGGGTAATTCTATTACCGGCTACCAGATCCGCAGTATCCGATCCGAGGCCCCTCCTTGGTGTCCATTGGAAACTAGTTCTCTAGTACTCACTGCGTGTTCCTTCCATCTCCTCCTCATGAAAGTCCTGGAAGGGTTGTTTTTTTTTCGATAAGGTGATGTGGTGGTCACGGACAATTCAATCATCGGCTACCAGTACCGCAACACCTAATTCGAGGTACTCATTGTCTCCCATTGGAGGCTGATTTTCCAGTTCTAGCACCCCTTTGTAATGTGTTAAGTATCGGGAAATCATGTGTGTGTTTGGCGTCGGTGTACAGTCAGCTAGTGCCCACGAGTCGTTACTCCCAATGACTGCGGGGCCTCGGTCACCCGTAACTTTGATGAAAGTAAAGGTGTTCTGCTTAATTATTCATGATTTTTTAAAACTAATAAACTGAAGATGTCAAATCGTCCACTCGACGTAGAAAATTAGTTTTAACTTTGTGACCGAATGTATGGAGTAGTTGTATGACAAAATTGCACACAACTTTTTCAATTGTGAAATCGTTTTTCAAAAAATTTAAAATTTAGTAGGCGAATGTATTCCGAAATAGTAGAATGAAACCGTTGTAAGGTGATTAGAAATAAGGAAGTTATTGAATTGGGTACTTTTATTAACGATAATTCGTTTGGGGACATATCGATGAGTAAATGATTGAACAAGATTTATCGGTTATTTCTGTACCTGTAAAGGAGATTACTAGGTACGCATATAAGTACTTTGAATAGATATATATGTGAGACATTTTATGTTCTCGATAGTAAGGGTCAATTTATGCAACTTTGTCATTATCATAGTCCTAATCACAATCACTGTCTCAATCATAAAATGAAATTGAAACTTTACATTCCAGTAGTAGCAATTATGCAATTTCCTCAGTTTTAGTCTTAAAAACCAACAACAGAGACTAAAACTGTGATAATGATTGTGACTATGATAATAACGTTGCATATATTGGCCCTAAATGTATCGATGTACAATCTCTAAAGGTTTTGTTGCGACATATTCTTTAATAAAATTCAGAATATCGTTTCATACCATTTAGCGATTTTTTTTATTAATTCTCATCTCTTTCTCGAATAAAATGGTAGTTTTGAGTTGAGCCGGAAAAGGGAGAAATGAGCTTATAGTCAACTGATTGAGCCCTAAGATCACAGCACACAGGGTTCTGTTCAGCATTTGAGTGAATGGTAACATGGTGGTGGTTTTCGGGTTCTGGTAGGGGTTCATTATACTTTTCAGATTATGCTGTGATTTCTTGTGAATATAACTATATCGCCTAATAAATTCTAAAGAGGCAGAAGTAGGTCTCAAATATGTAAAAAACGTGAAAACAGGAAAAAAAGGTACGAGCCGCTGTTGATACTATAGTACTGTTCTGGTATATGCCAGTAATTATGAGATGAAGAGATTTAAACATATCATAACACAATTGTATTTTATTCACAGTCACATTGATAAACAAGAAGAAGCGATTCGTCTAACACTTACGCCTCTACTATTGTTCAATAATGCCCAAAGAAAAGAGGGACCGGGGGACCTAACTTGTGAGTTATACCGTTTGTATTGTGTATTGCGCACTAAACAAATCTAAGATGAATCGTCACGATTTCATGTTAATTCCATTTGATTGTAACCAACGAATCATTTTGTAACGTGAAAAATAGTTTTTAGTTTCCTTTGTTTCTCTTGCATTTTCCTTAACGTCACACCAGAAGCTAGTATGAACAGACATTAGAGACGCATTTGTCTCTTTGATTTTGCTTTTCCTTAAATTTTTGCCTGGTGTCAAGAAACCTGACAGATACACATGCCGTTTTGTTTTTACAAATCAGTAGTGATTGTGGCGTCCTCGGGTTAAGTGTCAATACTTTGATATTGTTTTAGTTATTATCTCTTCTGAAATTTCTGTCTATTTACTTGTTTAATGTGTAAAAGTATTAGAATGGTTCAACCTTAATCTGTATTAAAACTACTAAAACGGTTTATATTAGATAATAAAATGGCAACTAACCGGGAAGAACTCATTCTTCAACTTGCTGACCAACAAAATGCTTTAAGCAAAGCAGAAATCAGTTTTGAAAACAGTAAAAAGCCTGACAATACAGACGGAAATTTTCTTACGCCAGTGCAGGGTTCTTCCATTCCTACTAACGAATCCGGTAAGTTATTTTGAATTTAAACTATAGAAATTTAAACCTACCAATTTATTGAAAATTTTGAGTTGGTGAAAAATTTAATAATTATTTTCAAATCTCTGTTATGCTGTTTTCAAAATGCAGCTTGTTTTTAAAACACTTTTTCCTCTTGCACAGAACTATAATTATTTGTTTCATTTGAAAATATTTCATTTCAGAAGGGTTTTCGTTCCAACCATTTGAATTTGGAGAAGCATTAACGACTACACTAGATCACGAAATATTGCGAGAAAATTGTTTTGAAGGTATTTACATAGACATTCATCATTTGTTTTCATTTTCTTTTCAAATGAATTACATCTAAGAGAAATCTGTGCTTTTTGTTAGGTTATTATTTTACCAAAAATATATGTAATTTGTTTTATATAGTCATGAAAATATATATATATAAAATCAAATCAGTTTTTTTCTTATAATTTTATTTTATGAAATTTTAGATCTTAAAGAAACTAGCCCAAATGAATTGAGCAAATCTTTGCAATCTGAGCATGATACAGTTGATCTTCTCGAAAATATCAGTTCAGCAGATGTTGCTTCTGGAGAGGAAACTTCCACTGCAGTTACATCCTTCAATGGTAAATTTTTAAAATATATTTATAATTGCAATGATATCCAAATTCGGTTTGAATGTGTAAATATATATTTAAACTTTAGTCTTTGAATTGAAATATTTGAACAAATCTCAATAAATATTGCTTTTTTATGATCAAAAATTAACTTTTTACTTTTAGAGCAAGTACCTGAGCCTTTCAATCTTCCTATCCGGAAGCGTAAGGGCAAACTGGATGAAAAACAAGAAAAAGAGAGGAACGAAGGAAGAGAATATTAGTATGTTAGTCTCGTGAAGACTGAAAAAGGAACTGTAAATAAAGTCACCAAAATTCGTCAAGCCCGTTCTATTCGACCAATATGATGTAAATGCATATACAAGTGTAATGAAGCTTTGCCTCATGATGATCGAATTGTAGTGTTTGATAAATATTGGAAACTTGGCAATTTGCAAGCACAGAGAAATTTCCTGGCTGGACTGATCACTAAAGTCAATAAGAAGCGCATGGTTGTGAATGCTAAGGTGAATCGTAAATTCAACATACATTACTGAAATTAAATAATGTCATTTACTAAAATAATACATTTTGATTAACAATTTGATGACTGA